>JADMNL010000022.1:318110000-318710000 GCA_016271365.2 Neoceratodus forsteri
GTGTGATTTTAAAACTCATCATTGCACTATGTACTGTATATGGATTTGGGTTGGATTCCATTAGACTTACAGGCTAGGGGAATCTGGCTAAATCAGGTTCGTAATATATTTAAAAATCAGTCCTTAGATAACTTAAAAAACAAATCACAAAAACCAAAACGTGGTTTAAATTTAAGAAAAACTGGTGCTAGAGATTTAATAATACCAAAGTTAAAAAATCGATTTAGTGAAATGACCCTTCAATATCAAGTAGCTAAAAGTTGGAATTGTCTTCCTCCTTTTTTATGTGAACTAACTACTGATTATGTTTTTAAAAATGGCCTGAATCACGAATTTAGTTTTCATTGTTGTTGTAATAGGTGAAATTAATGTAAATCTAAAAATGCTAATATGCCTGTTATTGATGAGTTTGTAAACTCTGATGTATTGTTTTGTACTTTTCTGTAACCTGTATTGTTATAAATGTATAGTTGTAATAATTTTGCATAATGTAAACAGGTAAGCCTTGTGAACAGGGATTTTCGGAACCCTAATGGCTGTATCAATGTATAAATAAAATTTTACCATACCATACCAGACTGCCAAATATGTAAAAACTTTCCTAAGTCTATCCTGGAAAAAAGATTAGGTAGACTTAGGGAAAAGGAAGCTGAGAAGTCCGCTGACCCAGATGGCCAGCCAGGTTCAGTTCCGACCGAACCAGAATGAGTGCCCTCTGACCAGGGCGATACTTCTTAGGCAAGAGGAGAGCTGATCCTGAGGGATCGGTTCCTACAAAGAGAAAACGCAAAGAGAAATCGACCAGTTCGGATCCAGAGGTTCATGTTCCGACCGCCGAGGAAATAGCCAGAGCGATTCGGATTGAATCGCTTTGCCCTGTTCCGACCGATCCGGCTCCTTTTGGCAGGGGTTCGGTTTGGTCGGCTTCCCCAGTTCAAGATTATACACCTAAAGAATTTTATGAACCGGAGCTTGAGGAGGAAGGGGATTTTGAGGATGATGGTGATGATGGTGAAAGTCTGGATGTGCCTCTGGAACTGGACATCTTCCCCAGACAGACCTTCTGGTGTTTCCCCTCCTAGGCTCTCTGAGTCCCCTTCCCACTATCTGTTTTACAGAAAAGTGGCTGAAACCCTCCAGCTTCTTATGGAGGAGGCTGTGGAGGATCAGGAGAAGCCTGATTTTGTTGAAATAATAGATATCCCAGAGTCCAGGAGACTGTCTATTCCCCTTCATAAGTTCTTTGGGAAGCAGACACAAAAAAATCCTAAAGTCTCCTAATTCTGTACCTCCTGTTGACAGAGGGATGGATAAGAGGTACACCTTATCAGGCTCGGACACAGAGTTTTTATACCAGCAGTGCAGCCATGTTGGGGTAGTGCAGGCTGCAGCCTATGACAAGGCAGATATTCCTTTGGCTTCACACCCCCCAGACAAAGACTCCAGGAAGATGGATGCCATGGCTAAGAAACAGTACATGCCATCCTCATTGGCACTCAGGCAGGCTAACTATATGGCCTATACAGCCAGGTACCAGAAGTCCAGGTGGGACACTGTACTGGCACTGGCTAAACAGGCCTCCCCCCAGCTGACCAAGGAGCTGGAGGAGGTGGCTGCTGATGGGATTGAGGCATCAAAGGTACAATTTCATGCTGCTGTGGACTCCAGTGATGTGTCATTAACAGTCATGGCTACATCTGTGGCTCTTCGGAGGATGGCTTGGCTCAGATGTACTAGCCTCTCACAGGACACCCAGGCTAAGGCCATGGATTTTCCTGTGGTGGGTAATTCTCTGTTTGGGGAGCAGACAGAGAATTACATGAAGAAAATGGATGAGTACAGGACCACTTATATGAGTGCTTAGGCCAAGGAGAGGCAGGCAACTCCTCAAAGGCAGCAAGCCAGGAGCAGGGGCAGGCCTTTTCATAGCCCTTTCTACCAAGCACAGGCCTCTTCTCCCTTTTCACAGAGGGGGTTCTTTTGAGGGAGAGGCAGAAGGGGGATGAGCAGGGCTACATCCACTCCTCAGCCTAAGGCCCCTGCCAAGCAGACACCCTGATGGGTCTGCCCGGGTCAACTCTTCTATCCCTGTAGGAGCAGTCTGGTTACTTCGTCCAGGACTGGATGTCTGTTACTCAGACAAGTGGGTCCTGGAAGTAGTAAGCTCAGGGACTGGTTCTCAGCTTCAAAAATTTCCAAAGATGAGAGCCAGATCTTTTCCACCTGCAGGTCTCTCGAAACCCTTGCCCTAGAGGCAGAGGTTTAATCTCTTCTGGCCTTAAGAGCCATAGAGAGAATTCCTACCCTACACCGGGGCAAAGGTCTGTACTCCAGGTACTTCCTTACCCCAAAAAAGACAGGGGAATGGCGACCCATCCTAGATCTAAGATACCCGAACAAACATCTTTTAAAACCAAGGTTCAAGATGGTGACTCTGGGAACAATTCTTCCCTCTCTAAGGCCAGGGGACTGGCTAGCCTCCCTGGACCTCAAAGATGCCTACTTTCACATCCCTATCAGGTGCTCCCACAGAAAGTACCTCAGGTTCAAGTTGCCCTCAGGCCATTACCAGTTCAAAGCAATGCCCTTTGGTCTAACATCAGCTCCAAGGATTTTTACAAAGTACCTGGCAGTAGTAGCCTTTTTCAAGAAGGCAAAAGATTTCCATTTTTCCATATCTGGACAACTGGCTGCTAGTGGGTCAGTCTCCAGACCAAATCAAGTCAGACCTGCAAGTGACCCAGCAAGTGCTCACTTCCCTGGAATTTCTTCTCAACCTCCCCAAGTCAGTTCTCGAACCGGTACAGCTTCTTACTTTTATAGGGGCAGAGCTAGATACTGTCAAAGCAAGGGCCTTTCTTCCCCTGTAAAGGGCAAGAGTTCTTATAGAACTGGCTTCCTCCTTCAGCCTTCAGGTGCCCGACCAGCAAGGCATTTCCTTCAACTCTTGGGCCACATGGCAGCTTCTACAGCAGTGGTCCAAGGGGCAAGATTCCAGATGAGGGACATTCAGTTCCATCTGAGGGCCTTTTGGTCCCAAAGGAAGGATCCTCTTACCAAACTGATTCCAGTGACTCGGACACTGATCCAAGCTTTTCATTGGTGGCAGGATCAGGGCAATTTAAGGCAAGGGGTCCCATTTGTTACTCGGTCTCATTCGGTGGTCCTTACGACGGATGCCTCCCTTTTGGGGTGGGGAGCCCATCTGTGGGCTCTCACAGCCCAGGGACTGTGGTCCCCTCAGGAATCCCTTCTTCATATCAATCTCCTAGAACTTAGGGCAGTTTTTCTGGCCCTGCAAGCTTTCTCTCAGTCAGTGCAGAACAAGGTGGTTCAGATCAGAACAGATAACACCACCACCATGTGGTACATCAACAAGCAGGGAGGCACGTGGTCTATGGCCTTGTGCATAGAAGCCATGAAGTTGTGGTCCCTGGCTTATTCCCTGCAGACCTTTCTGATAGCAGTCCACCTTCCAGGGAAGGACAATGTGCTAGCAGATGCACTGAGCAGGATCTCCCAGGGCCATCACAAATGGACCCTGGACCCTCTGGTATTAAAATTGATTTTGACAAGGTGGGGCACTCCAGAGACAGATTTCTTTACAGCCCCAGACAATCACCAACTTCCTCTGTTATGTTGCAGACCCCCGGTCTTGGGCTCAGTTCCTCTGGATACTCCAATGTTGAACTGGGAAGGGAAATTTCTCTATGCCTTCCCTGCCTTTCCTCTACTGTTCAAGGTTCTGGTCAAAGTGAGGTGCAACCCTGCAAAGTGATTCTGATTGCTCCAGATTGGGCCAGGCAGCCCTGGTACTCCCTCTTACTGTCCCTGGCAGTCCATCTTTCCCTGTCTCTTCCCAGGAATTACAACCTGTTAACCTCCTCTCAGGGGAGGATTTGGTACCCCAATCTTCGGTCCCTCAATCTCAAGGCATGGCTCTTGAAGAGCTAGAGTATGCAGATTTCTGTCCCAAGGGGTTCTGGATATTCTCAAAGCCTCTTGAAAACCTGCCACCAGAAAGACTTATGACTCCAAATGGAAAAGATTCAGGATTTGGTGTTCCAAAAAGCATATATCCCCAGACACTGCTGAATTGCCTACAGTTCTGGATTATTTGGTCCATCTTAATGGTCTAGGCCTCAGATCAGCTACTCTCAAGGTACACTTGTCAGCTGTTTCTGCTTTTCTGTCAGTGGGAAAGCCTTCCTTACTGTCATCTCACCCTGTATTCTGCAAGTTTTTCAAGGGATTGCTTCATACCAATCCTCCCTTTAGGGATCCTGCCCCTGCCTAGGACTTAAATGTTTGCACTGCTCAACTTATGCAACCCCATTTGAACCTATGTCTTCAGCAAAGCTTAAGTACTTGACTTAGAAAACTATGTTTTTTGGTAGCCATTACCTCTGCTAGACATATTAGTGAATTGCAACCCCTGTCAGTGGAACCTGATTTTATCTAATTCCATAGAGATAAAGTGGTCCTTAGAACCAATAGAAGGTTCTTACCCAAAGTGGTTTCAAACTTCTATTTGAATCAGTCCATGTCTCTCCTTGTTTTCTTCACTGATCATTCTTCCTCAGGGGAGAGGAGGCTACACAGTTTAGATGTTAAAAGAGCCCTTAGCTACTACGTAGAGCGTACCAAGGGTCACAGGTTTGATTCCCTCCAGTTGTTCCTCACTTATGGGGAAGTGGGAGATGGCAAACCTGCCACCAAGAGAACTATTGCCAGGTGGATTGTTTCTTGTATACAATTCTGCTATGAAAAACTGGGAAAAATTCCACCCTCAGGCCTGAGGGCTCATTCCACAAGAGGTACAGCTGCTTCCCTGGTTGCTGCCAGGGGTATCCCTCTGTTAGAAATTTGTCAAGCAGCCACCTGGAAAACAGTCCATACTTTTATCAAGCATTACTCTCTGGATATCCAGGCTAGGAGTGATGCTTGGTTTGGCACAGCAGTACTTCAGAGCCTATTCCCAAAGTAGGTTCTGTCCCTCCTCCATGGAAGTACTGCTTGGTAGTCTGCAGATTGTCAGAATACAGCAAGACTTCATGTTGTTTGAAGAAAAAATTACTCACCTTAGTAATTGTGTTTCTTCTAATGGAGTCTTGCTGTATTCTGACCTCCCTTCCTGTCTCCCCTCTCAGAACCTGTTTTTGGGAAGTGGGTGGGCAGGTGCAGTGTTGCACCCCAGGGGTGTCTTCAGCACACCCTCCTTTTTACTTGGGTGCTTATATTGTAATCTTTATTTGGATAGGTTTTTGGTTTTGGGTTTCCTGACTTGAGTCTTCCTTTGGGAATCCAAAACTTTTTGTTGCCAGTTGGCTAGTTAAAAAATTTTACAGTCTTCCTGGACATAAGTCTCCACCACCCATTCACACTATTGGGATCTGCGCCGGAGGCACTAGGACCCATCGGGAGCAAACTTTTTGCTGGAGGGTCGGCGCCAGAGATGGTGCCACGAGGAACGGCGCCGCGAGCCCTAGCTGGTCTCGGTAGCGACTATCTCGGCGTCGACCCTTCAACTGCCTCAGTTCCTTTTTTCCCGCCGTCGAGTGCACTTCAGTGACAACGTCGCTCACCTGTCGGGAGTCAAACTTCAAACTAGCAGCATAGTTTTCAGTTTTTATTATTTTGTAATATTATTTCGATACAGTATCGCTTAAATTTATTCTTATTTTTAAAATAAATACAATAAAGAAGTTTCAGCCTACCTTGACGGAGTCAACCATGAGCAGGTCAGGTGACGGTAGGGAGACTTCGTATGAAAGCTGTTCAGTCAGTCGGGCTGGGTCCGGTCCACCGCCTTCTCCGGAGGGAGGGTCTGACAACGGTCAGTCCAATGCCCGGGGGATGGGCGGTCCCCCCGGAAGCATAAAAATAAACGGTCGCACTCTCGGCACCGTTCGGCCTCGAGCTCTTCTTACGCCACAGGTCTAAAAGGTAGGCATCACTCGAGGTCGCCCTCTGATATGTCTGCGCGTAGACGCTCGGTTATCGGGGCTAGTTTCCAGTCTCCTCCTTCGGAGTCACCAACCTCTGCTTCTGGTAGCCGACGGCTTCGACATTGGAGCCCTACCCCGCCCGCAGGTAGGTCTTCAGATGAGCAGTTTCATCAGTGGGCCACTCTTATGGAGCAGTGGGCTTGGAGGTTGGTTCAGCCACCTGGCTCGGTTGCTCGTGGGCCTTCGGGCTCTCTGGGCGACCGGGTAAGGCGGTTGGACCTTCCTGGATGTGCGGCACCTTCTTCGGTGCCGTCGACTCCGCGCTTAGGTGTTCCCCCCCCCTCACATGACTGCGGCGCAGGGGGTCACACCGATGCCCTTATCTCCTGCTCTTCTTCCTTCAAAACCTGTTTTTCAGAGTCTGGGAGTGTTTTCGGTGCCCTCGCGTCGTGTGGCCTCTCGGCGCCGTCCTCGGCGTCGATGCTGCACTCGGCGCCGCCTTCGGTGCCGTGTGGCTTCTTGGCACCGTGCAGCTTCACCGCGCTGTCCTCAGCGCCGTGTGGCTTCTCGACGCCATTTTCGGCTCTGCGTGGCCTCGCGGCGTCGTTCTCGGTGCCGTGCGCCTCCTCGGCACCAGCAGCTCTCGGGGACTCCTCTTTTCACTTCACTTGTTTCCTTCTTCCTCCTCTTCTGAATTTCATTCCTTTCCTGTCCATACAGTCCCTCCTGAACTGTCAGGAGATGACATTGAGCCTGACCCAGACCTTCGGTTGGGTGATGAAGTGGACGAAGCAGGATCTATTACTGCTACAGAGCCTGTGGTCGAGGACCTATCCTTTAAGTCTCTGTTGAAAAATCTGAGTTCCACACTTTCTCTCCAGACTACAGACATTGATCCTGGGAAATTGTTGAGACTCAATATCTTCATGCCTCGGAGATCCCTACGGTTTGACTCCTCCGATTCAGCCTTCCTTTGAGACCCTGTCTCAAATGGTATGGAATAATCCTGCTCTTACCCCTTCGGTGGCTAAATCCATTGATAGGAAATATTCAGCCCCCAAGGATCATCCCATTTTGGCATTTCAAGCCTTTGCGGATCCTATTGTAGGCCTGGCAGAGAATGATAAGGTTGTTCTTCCTCAAGCTACTACAGCTCGACCTATTAACAAGGAATCTCATAAGATAGACACCTTAGGTAAGAGAGTCTTTGCTGCTTCTACCCTAAGTATGCGTATCGCCAGTTACCAAGGCTATTTTTCTCAGTATGAGTATATCCTGTGGCATTCTATTAAACAGATGGTTGAAGCCCTACCGGAGTCGGATTCAAAGCCAGAGCTTCTTCAAACCATTACCAGAGGTATTGAATCTAATAACCAGCAGGTTAAAGCAGCCATGGATGCTTTTGACACTGCTTCCCGTTCAGCGGCTGCTGGTATTTGCACCCGGCGTCATTCCTGGCTGCGCACTTCGGGTTTTACGAATGACGCGCAGCAGCAGGTGATGGCATTGCCCTTTGACGGCGCATATCTTTTTGGTCCTCAGGTAGAGCAACCTCTCGAAGCTACACAAAAGACTAAGTCAGCCATTAAGTTGGCTCGGCACCCCTCCTGCCCCCTCTCGAGGGCATGCCAGTAAACAGCAGTTTCATAATCGCCAGTCCTTTCGAGGCAGAGGAAGTTTCCATAAGAACCAACCTGCCCAACCTCAAAAGAAGGCGCAACAGAAAGCGCAAGGGCCCAAAGCGCCCAGCGCTACCTTATGAATTGCCGGCCCAAGTTCCATCTCAGCTGCCCGAGGTGGACTTTTCCCTCTCCGGTGGGAGGTCGTCTGATGCACTTCTACAACCAGTGGAAGTCCATAACCTCAGACAAATGGGTCCTTCGGATAATTCATGAGGGGTATTCACTCAATCTTGTGGAGACCCCTCCGGATCATCCCCCCAAACGGCAGCCCAGGCTGTCAACCCTTCAGTCAGACCTTCTCGCAGCCGAGATTCAGGGCCTTCTGAACAACAGGGCAGTAGAAGTGGTGCCACTGCACCAACGAAACACGGGGTTCTACTCCCATTACTTTCTGGTTCCAAAGAAGTCTGGCGGAATGTGCCCCATTCTAGATCTCAGAAAGCTAAACAAATTTCTCCCCAAGGAGAAATTCAAAATGATTTCTCTGGGAACCCTGTTACCTCTGCTCCACCAACATGACTGGTTAGCCTCCCTAGATATGCAGGACGCTTACCAGCACATTCCTGTTCACCCGAGGCATCACAGATTCCTGAGGTTTGTGGCTCTGGGACAGCACTATCAGTTCAGAGTCCTGCCCTTTGGGCTGTCCTCGGCGCCGCAAGTTTTTACAAAATGTTGTGCAGTTCTCGCAGTGCACCTCAGAAAGGTCGGAATTCAGGTGTTTCCTTATCTGGACGATTGGCTTCTAGCAAGCCCTTCCAGGCAAGGGACTCTGGACACCATGGAGACGGCCTCGCGCTTCCTTACATCCATGGGAGTTCTGCTCAACCTCAAGAAATCGCAACTGCAGCCCTCCCAGAGGCTCCTTTTTATAGGGACTCTTCTGGACACCTCCTGTGCGAAGGCTTTTCTTCCAGAAGACAGGAGGAACGATATCCTTCAGATGGCCCGTCACATCGGGGAAAACAGCTCAGTCACAGCTCTCTCGATGCAACAGATGCTAGGCCTCATGGCATCCTCAGTGTTCACTGTACCCCTAGCACGTCTGCACATGAGAACCACCCAGTGGATGCTCAGTACTCAGTGGTCCCCAACCACTCACCCACAGTCCTATCTCATCAAGGTGACAGAACCTTTAAGGAGGTCACTCACCTGCTTGTTTCAAGAGAGCAATCTCCTGGAGGGGTATCCCTTTGCTCCTCTGGACCATCAGATCTCCATTACCACGGATGCATCTCTAATGGGGTGGGGAGCTCACTGTCAGGCTCTCCGCACTCAAGGTGCGTGGACTCAAGTCGAGTCCCAGCTCCACATAAACGTCCTAGAAATGAGAGCCGTCCTTTATGCGGTCCGAGCTTTGAAGGACATTCTGTGTCACAAGAGCATTCTCCTTCAAACGGACAACAAAGCAGTGATGTAGTACATCAACAAGCAGGGCGGTGCTCACTCTTACCCCTTATGCAGAGAAGCAATGAGAGTATGGGAATGGTGCTTGGAGCACAAGGCTCTAATTCAAGCGGTCTACCTGCCAGGTGTTCAGAATGATCTGGCAGACCGTCTCAGCAGAACAGAGACAGACCCTCACGAGTGGTCTCTTGACTCAACCATAGTTCAGTCACTATTCGAAGAGTGGGGAACTCCAGACCTGGACCTTTTTGCATCCCCACTCAACGCAAAACTGCCTCTCTTCTGCTCCAGAAATCCAGGGCCTGGCATTTTCTGTCAGGATGCGTTCAGGCTGCAGTGGACAAAACGCTTTTACGCCTTCCGCCTCTTCCTCTAATTCAGAGGGTACTCCTCAAGTTCGAATCCCAGGGGGACAAAATTATTCTCATTGCTCCCTTTTGGCCTCGGCAGCTGTGGTTTCCACTGCTCAACAATATGTTGGCAGTTCCTCCGAGACCACTTCCCCTGCAGATGAACCTTTTGACTCAGGGACCGGTGGTCCATCCCAACCTGAGATCACTTCACCTTCACGCTTGGCTCCTGAAGAGGTCGAAGTAAACCGGTTCAATGTCTCTCGAAGAGTTTCAGATATTCTTCTGGCTGCACGGAAGCCAGCCACTCGGAAAACTTACACAGCCAAGTGGAAGCGTTTTTCGCTCTGGTGTGCAAAGTCCTCTTTGAATCCCTTTTCCTGTCCACTAGATAAGGTTTTGGAGTACCTTTTGGACCTCTCAAATTCGGGTCTGCAGTACTCTACAGTCAAAGTTCATCTTAGTGCCATTTCAGCGTATCATGAGCCCGTTATTTCCTTAACTCTAGCTCAGTTACCTATGGTTAAGAGGTTTCTTAAGGGGATTCTGCATACCAGACCTCCTACAAGGCGTCCAGTCGCAGCCTGGGACATTAATCTTGTGCTAGACATGCTCACTCGGAAACCTTTTGAACCTCTGGCTACCTGTGAGCTAAAATTTCTCACTTGGAAGACTGCCTTCCTAGTGGCCATTACCTCAGCCTGCAGGGTCTCTGAGATACATGCCCTGGTCACAGACCCTCTGTATACTGTGTTCCATAAGGACAAAGTAGTTCTTCGTACTCATCCTAAATTTCTTCCTAAGGTTGTGTCAGAATTTCATCTAAACCAACCTTTGGTCCTTCCCTCTTATTTTGCGGACTTCCAAAATGAAGGGGAACGTTCTCTTCATTCTTTGGATGTTAAGAGGGCCTTGTGTTTCTATCTAGATAGAACCAAGGATTTTCGCAAAGCTCAGCAACTGTTTGTTTCCTTCAGTGAGACCCGACTGGGTCAACCTGTCGCTATCAGATGTATCTCATCATGGCTAGTGGTGTGCCTTCGTCACTGCTATTCCATGGCGCAGGTTAAGTTGGAGGGTAGAGTTTACGCTCACTCTACCAGAGCGGTCGCGGCATCCCTAGCGGAAATCCGCAACGTGCCCATTGCAGACATCTGCAGTGCGGCCACCTGGAGCTCAGTGCATACTTTCGTTAAACATTATGCACTAGATGTCCATGCCAGATGACATTCTTCATTTGGCAGAGCCATCCTCAGTGGACTTCTGTCCTAGAAACGTGAGCTCTTGGTCTCTCCTGCCGCCCTCTCGGGGGATTATTAGCTCAGTACTCTCCCAATAGTGTGAATGAGTGGTGGAGACTTGTGTCCAGGAAGATATGAAAATTACGTACCTACCGTAATTCTTGATCTTCTTGGACGAGTCTCCACCACTCATTCACACGCCCACCCTCCATCCCCCGAGCTCACCTTTCTTGTTGGTCTTCACTCCCTCAAATCTTTAGGCCGTGAAGACTTCTTTGTTGACCCTTCTTACACGGGTCGCCCGGACTATCTTATGTCCAGTTTTTAGGTTAGGCTACCCTTCTAGGTTAGTTACGCTGCACCTCCTTGGTAAAAAAGGTACTGAGGCGGTTGGAGGGTCGACGCCGAGATAGTCGTTACCGCACAAGCTAGGGCTCACGGCGCCGTTCCTCGTGGCGCCATCTCTGGCGCCGACCCTCCAGCAAAAAGTTTGCTCCCGATGGGTCCTAGTGCCTCCGGCGCAGATCCCAATAGTGTGAAGGAGTGGTGGAGACTCGTCCAAGAAGATCAAGAATTACGGTAGGTACGTAATTTTCATATTTCCACATAGTCAGTGAGTGTTTGCTTGTAAGAATCTGACGGGTTTAAAAGTGCTGCAGACAGAGACCTCAACCGAGCTTGAGCTCAACGTTCTATGCACTACATGGAAAATCAACCTTATACTCTCCGGGGCAGTTTAAAGGCTGGGGCTAACTGCAGATTGTCAGAATACAGCAAAACTCCATTAGAAGAAACACAATTACTAAGGTGAGTAATTTTTTCTTACCTCCTGTAGATAAAAGAATGGACAGGAGGTACATGTTATGAGGTTCAACTGCGGAGTTCCTTTATTCACATTGCAGCCATGTTGGTGTAGTGCAGGCTGCAGCCTGTGACAGGGCAAACATTCCTTTGGCTTCACACCCCCCAGACAAGGACTCGAGGAAAGCTGATGCCATGGCCAAAAAACTCTATTTGGCATCCTCTTTGGGACTCAGGCAGGCAGATTATATGGCCTATACAGCCAGGTACCAGAAGTCCAGGTGGGATATGGTTCTGAAACTGGCTCAACATGCCTCCCTTCAGCTAGCCAAAGAGCTGGAGGAGGTGGCTGCAGATGGAATTGAGGCATCCAAAGTACAATTTCACACTGCTGTGGACTCCAACAATGTGGCATCCAGAGTCATGGCTACATCTGTGTCTCTCAGGAGGCATGCTTGGCTCAGATGTACTAGCCCATCACAGGACACCCAGTCTAAGGCTATGGATTTTCATGTAGTTGGTAACTTTCTGTTTGGGGAGCAGATAGAGGCTTACATGAAGAAAATGGACAAATACAGGACAACTTACAAGAGTGCACAGGCCAAGGAAAGGCAAGCCACTCCTCAAAAGTAGCAGTCCAGGGGCAGGCCTTTTTACCAAGCCCAGGCCTCCTCTTCTTACCCACAAAGGGTTTTTTTCTGAGGGAGGGGTAGGAGGGGGATGAGCAGGGCTGCTTCCTCCTCCTCCCAGTCTAAGGCTCCTGCCAAGCATACACCCTGAGGTGTCAGCCCGGGTCGACTCCCTAATCCCAGTAGGAGGCAGACTGGCTCACTACTTTCAGGCCTGGAAGTCTGTTACCTGAGACAAGTGGGTCCCGGAAATAGTAAGCCAGGGACTGGCCCTCAGTTTCAAAAGGTACCCAAAAAGGAGAGCCAAGTCTTTTCCACCTGCATCAATCTCAGAAACCCTTGCCCTGGAGGCAGAGGTTTCCTCTCTCCTAGCTCCCAGAGCCTTAGAGAAGGTTCCTACTCAGCACAGGGGGGAAAGGCCTGTACTCCAGGTACTTCCTTACCCCAAAGAAAACAGGGGTGTGGTGACCCATCCTGGATCTAAGGTACTTGAACAAACATATATCAAAACCCAAATTCAAAATGGTAGCTCTGGGAATAATCCATCCCTCTTTAAGGCCAGGAGATTGGCTAGCATCACTGGACCTCAAGGATGCCTATTTCCATATCCTTATAAGGTGCTCCCACAGAAAATACCTCAGGTTCGAGTTGCCTTCAGGCCACTGTCAGTTCAAGGCCATGCCTTTTGGCTTAACATCAGCTCCAGGGGTGTTCACAAAGTGCCTTGCAGTAGTGGTGGCTTACCTCAGAAGACAGGGTATCACCATTTTTCCATATCTGGATGACTGGCTGCTGGTAGGGCAGTCATCATATCAGGTCAGGGCAGCTGTGCAAACCACCCAAGACTTGCTCAGTTCTCTGGGGTTTCTTCTAAATCTGCCAAAATCAGTCCTCGAACCAGTACAGCTTCTCACCTTCATAGGGGTGGAATTGGATACTGTCCAAGCAAAAGCCTTCCTTCCTCTGGCAAGGGTAAAGGCCTTAGTAGACCTCGCTTCCTCCTTTCAGCCTCAGGTTTCCCTTCCAGCGAGACAGTTCCTCCAACTCTTGGGCCACATGGCAGCCTCCACTGCAGTGGTTCAGGGAGCCAGATTTCAGATGCGGGACATTCAGTTGCATCTAAGGTCCTTTTGGTCACAGAGAAGGGACACTCTCTCCAAACTGATTCCAGTGACCCAAACTCTGGTACGAGCTCTCCAGTGGTGGCTGGACCAGGACAACCTCAGACAAGGGGTTCCATTTCTTCCTCAAGTTCCATCAGTAGTACTGACTATGGATGCTTCTCTCCTAGGCTGGGGAGCCCACCTGGGAGCTCTAACAGCTCAGGGAATCTGGTCCCCGCAGGAGTCTCTTCTTCATATCAATCTCCTGGAACTCAGGGCAGTTTTCCTAGCCCTTCAGACCTTCTCAGGTTCAGTCAATGGCAAGGTGGTCCAAATCAAGACGGACAACACTACCATGATGTGGTACATCAACAAGCAGGGAAGCACTTGATACACGGCCTTGTGCATGGAGGCCATGAAGATTTGGTCTCTGGCCTATTCCCTTCAGACTTCCCTGGTAGCAGTTCATCTTCCAGGGAAAGACAGTGTGTTAGCAGATGCCCTGAGCAGGATTTCCCAGGGACATCATGAATGGTCCCTGAATCCTCACATTCTGAGGATCATTTTCTCCAGGTGGGGCATCCCAGAGATAGATCTAGTTGCAGCACCAGACAGTCATCAACTTCCTCTGTTTTGTTGCAGACCTCCAGTCCTGGGGACAGTTCCCCAGGGTGCCCTCATTCTGGACTGGAAGGGCAGGTTTCTCTGTGATTTCCCTCCTTTCCCTCTCCTGTTCAGAGTTTTGATCAAGATAAGAACTCAACCCTGCACAGTGATTTTGGTGGCTCCAGATTGGGCCAGACAGCCCTGGTATCCTCTTCTTTTGTCCTTGGCTGTGTCACGTCCTCTGTGTCTTCCCAGGAGATACAATCTTCTCTCCTCCTCCCAGGGGTGGATCTGGTTCCCCAATCTCCAGTCCTTCAACCTCAAGGCCTGGCTCTTGAAGAGTTAGAATATGCAGCACTTCATCTCTCACAGGGAATTCTGGATATTCTAAAGGTCTCCAGGAAACCTTCCACTAGAAAAACAATTCCAAATGGAAGAGGTTCAGTATTTGGTGCTCTCAGAAAGGCATCCTGCCTAATTCTGCAGACATTTCCACACCCTTAGACTAGCTAGTTCATCTGAATGGTCTAGGCCTTAGGCCTGCCGCTCTGAAGGTTCATCTAGCAGCTGTCTCTGCATTCCTCTCAGCAGGGAACGGCACTTCCCTGACATCTCATCCTGTTTTCAGAAAGTTTTTCAAAGGTCTGCTCCACATTAAACCTCCCTTTAGGGAGTCTACTCCACCTTGGGGTCTTAATGTCTGCATTGCTCAGCTGATGCAGTCACCCTTTGAGCCTATGGCTTCGGCTGAATTGAAATACTTGACCTGAAAAACTGTGTTTCTGGTAGCTATTACTTCTGCCAGGTGGATCAGTCAATTACAGGCCCTGTCAGTTGAACCTGACTTCATATCCTTCCATAGGGATAAAGTGGTCCTAAGAACTAATAGGAAGTTCTTGCCTAAAGTGGTATCGGATTTCCTCCTAAACCAGTCCACATCGCTCCTTGTGTTTTTCATTGACCATTCTTCTTCAGGGGAAAGAAGATTACACAGTTTGGATGTTAAAAGGGCTCTTAGCTACTACACAGAGCATACTAAGGCACACAGAAATGACTGTCTTCAATTGCTTCTCACTTATGGTGAAGTGGGGAAAGGTAAGCCTGCCACTATAAGATCTATTGCCAGGTGGATTGTTTCTTGTATACAATTCTGCTATGACAGATTGGGTAGAACACCCCCTTTAGGCCTGAGGGCTCACTCCACTAGGGGTACAGCTGCTTCTCTAGCTGTGGCCAGAGATATTCTCTTGTTAGAGATCGTGAAGCAGCCACCTGGAAAACAGTACATACATTCACCAAGCATTACTCCCTGGACATCCAGGGTAGGAGTGATGCTAGGTTTGGCACAGCAGTACTGCAGAGCCTGTTCCCAAAGTAGGTTCTGCATTTCCTCCTCCATAGGGAACTGCTTGGTAGTCTGCATTATGTCTGAATACAGCAAGACTTCATGTTGTTTGAAGAAAAAATTACCATAGTAATGTTGTTTCTTCTAATGGAGTCTTGCTGTATTCAATCCTTCCCCCTGCCTCCCCTCTCAGAACCTGTTTTTGGGAAGTGGGCTGGCAGGTACAGTATTGCACCTCAGGGGTGTACCTTGTACCCTTCCTTTTGGTGGGGTAGCTGTTATGTTTATTATTCTTATGTTCATAGCCTAAATTGTCACTACCTTGTTTCTTCTTGGGTTCTCAACTTGAGTCTTTTTGGACCCCAAAACTATTTTTTGTCTTTTGGCTATATGTTTCAAACAATTTCCACATTTTAGTGCCTAGTTAGTTAGTTGCTCGTAAGAATCTGATGGTTACACTGGGAAGTACCACAGGCAGAGGTTTGAAAACCGAGCTCGAGCTCAACATTCCGTGCTTCTGCTTGGAGTTAACTCTTTCCTCCCCGGGGCAGTTCAAGTGCTGGGGCTAACTGCATTATGTCTGAATACAGCAAGACTCCATTAGAAGAAACAACATTACTATGGTGAGTAATTTTTTCTTGAATCCTTTTTCCTGCCCACCCAATAAAGTTCTAGAGTACCTTTTACGCCTCTCAAATTCAGGTCTGCAATACTCTACAGTCAAAGTTCACCTTTCTACCATTTCAGCTTATTATGAGCCAGTACTTTCCTTGTCACTGGCTCAGTTTCCTGTCATTAAGAGGTTTCTTAAGGGAATTCTGCATACCAGACGACCTATCAGACGTCCACTCGCAGCCTGGGACATTAATCTTGTACTAGACATGCTCACTCAAAAGCTTTTCGAGCCTCTAGCTTCCTGTTGGCTGAAATTTCTCAATTGGAAAATGGCCTTCCTGGTGGCCATTACCTTGGCCCGCAGGGTCTCTGAGACACATGCCTTGGTCACAGACCCTCCGTATACTGTGTTTCATAAGAACAAAGTAGATCTTACTTCGAGTGGGAGCTCTTGCAGCAGGCTATTACAATAAGGACTGTGCTGCAGGCACTAGGACCCTCCGGTGAAACTTCTGCCAGCCGTACACAGCAGGGACTGCCCCCAATGCCGGGCCCGGCCCGACGTTGGTCTGGGTACAAGAGGGGGCGGACCCAGCTCCACCTCAGTTCTTTCCCGCCACATCCCGCACATGAAGAAGAAGGAACAGCTTCTGCTTGCAGTTGCAGCTAAAATCTTCGGAATCCTGCCTTCAATCAAGACTTTAGAGCCGTTTTTTCGACAGTTTTCACCTCAAGGTACACCGACGTCAGTCCGCTGCCCGTTGGTTAATTTTCCGCTTCTTGGGCGTTTTTCTCATACTTTTCTCCTTTTCCCTTTACCGACGTCAGCCGTTGCCCGGCGGTTCCTTGAGTTCGACGGATGTCTTCTCAGGCGTCGGTTTCTCCAGAGCACTTGAACAAGTGTGAGTGTGGGAGGCAGATCCCAGCGAAGGACGGCCATCGTCGGTGCGTTTTTTGCCTAGGCCCGGACCACGACACTGCCAACTGCTCGGATTGGTAGGCTTTTACCAGTAGGACCCGCATCCGCCACCTCAAGGCCCTAAAAGCCTACTTGCTGGAGCAGAAAATGGATCTGCACTCCTCGGAGGGGAAGCGAAAAGAAAAGAAGCGCCATAGCAAAGACCATAGTCAGTCCCGGTCCCAGTCGCGGTCTCGCTCGTATTCACGGCCCTCTCCAAAAAAGGCCTGTCCCTCGGGTTCTGGAGAGCACCTGAAGTCTACTCAGGCTAAGCCCGGCCCTTCAGGGGAGAAACCAGCCAAGCCGAAGGTGATCCCACTAAGGGTCATCACTAGGCCCTTAGAGGTGCCTGCTTCCGCCCAATCTCCTAAGGCACCAGCACCGCCTGCTAAAGGCACGCCTCCAGAGCCCAAGAACTCTCCAGTGCCCCCCGGCGGCACCCCATTGTCGGTTCCAGCACCAATGCCGGTCGAAGGACGCGGGAGTGGCCACGGAAGAGCTGACATCCCCGTCGCCCAAGTCCTCCTCCTGGGCCCCCAGGAGGGCTCTCCTTCACACCCTGACATCCCAGAGACTTCCTTCTCGAGATGAGCGGCTGAGATCTTCACAAAGGATGAGCTCCAAGATCTGTTTTCCTTCTGGTGGGGGCAGGTCCATAAGCGGTCCTCCTCGTCCCAGACACCGGTACTGGACCCAGCGGAAAAACCACAGCCGGGAGGTGAGTCTTCCCCGAGGAAGTCGCCGGCATGCCAGCCTACACCTCTCTCCAGGGCTCATTCCCGCACAGGGTCTGAGGACCACCGACGTCACTCCAGGGACTCTGGTGACCGATGTCGGTCTAGGTCACACTCTAGGAGCCTAACTCGCTCGAGGCGAGAACGCTCCCGACGTCGGTCCTCTGACCGACGTCAGTCTCTGCTCTGTCGCTGGTTCAGGGACCGGAGTCGGTCTTCAGGCCGACATCGGTCCCCTAGTGACCGACGACAGCGAGAGCATGGTCATAGGGAAGGTTCAGACTATTCAAAGTCTGATAGTCGATCCTCCTCACCATTGTCTACCTCATCTTCCTCTCTCAGCTTGAAGCGCTCCCCGGGAGAGAAGGACCAGCCTCGCTCGCCTTCGGACGATCCTACCTTTATGGATGTCATGAGGCACATCCAGGCCTCCAACAAGTGGGATACGGAGGACCTGGATCTGGAACACTGAAGACTGGCTAAGTACCTGAGGCAAAAGGAGCCAAAACCTCTGGTGGATACGTTCCAGGACCTCACCAGAGCCACCTGGATGCATCCACCCTCAGTCCCGGACGTTCCAAAAAAGCTGGACAGGCTGTATAAGGCCCCGAGGGCAGAGCCCTTTCTCACTGAACACCCTCAGGCCGATTCCTCAGTGATCACAGCTGCCCTTGACAAGTCGAGGCAGCCAAAGCACCTCTGCTCCCAGCCTCCCGACTCGGAGTCTTGCTACTTGGACCAGGTGGGCAAAAAGGTATATGCTGCTTCCACCTGTTCCATACGTTCCCTCAACTTTCTGACGCATATGGTGCAGTACCAGAATGCACTTTGGGAGAGGGGACTAGAGCTGATGAAGACCCTGCCAGACTCTGCCCAGAAGACAGAGATCCTGGCCCTCCTCCAATCGGGCTCAGATGTAGTCTCCCATGTCCTGAGAGCCTCGTATAACATGGCAGCCAGGGCAGCCGCTTCCGGGTTGTGCCTATGGCGCCATGCCTGGTTGAGAGTCTCCGGCTTTCACCAGGATCTGCAGGCCGGTATCAAGGATCTACCCTTCCAGGGTACCATGCTGTTCGGGCAGGAGACGGAGGCCTTGATCTTCCGCCTCCAGGAGTCAGGCAAGTCAATCTGGTTGGTCCGCCAGATGTACTGCGTCAACCAGCAACAACACCACCATAGACGGCCTTTTTGCAAGCCCTCAGGCAGTCAAAGTCAAGCCCGTAGCAACCAACAGGAGCAGAGAGGAGGCATTCGCAGGAGATCCGGCAACCAGCAGTCTGGTGGACCTCCCGCCCATGGGCCCAAGTCCTCCCAGGCCTCTCTCCCCACTCCGGGCTCAGCCCAATGACTCCCTTCCACCCCCCCTCTTCCGCGGGAAGATCCAGGGGAGCCGGTTGGGGGCCGCTTCTCCCTTCATTTCGAAGGGTGGAAGTCAGTAACTGCAGACCAATGGGTCTTGGACATCATCAGGAGGGGACACACACTGGAGTTCTCAGAGTTTCCACCGCACACTCCACCAAAGCTCTCCCATTATCCTCCTCCTCACATCCCACTCATAGAAGGAGAGAGCCATACCCTCTTGCAAAAAAGGGCAATAGAGAGGGTCCCCTTGCATCAGCGAGGGCAGGGGTTCTATTCTCACTTTTTTCTGGTCCCAAAAAAGACACTGGACCTTCGTCCCATTCTGGACCTCATTCCTCTAAACCTCTTCATCAAGCACAAAAGGTTCAGGATGGTGACCCTCCAAGGACTCCTTCCCTTGCTGCATCAGGGGGACTGGCTCTGCTGTCTCGACATGCAAGATGCATACATGCATATCGGGGTCTACCCTCCCCACCAGAAGTTTATGAGGTTCCACTTCCAAGGGGAGCACTATCAGTTTCGAGTGCTTCTGTTCGGCCTCTCTTCCGCTCCGCGAGTTTTCAGCAAGTGCCTAGCAGTGGTGGCTGTGGCTCTAAGGCACATGGGGCACTACGTGTTCCCCTACCTTGACGATTGGCTGCTTGCAGCCCCGTCAAGGGTAGGCCTTCTACGAGCCCTTGAAGACACTTATACTCTGTTCCGAGGGCTGGGGATCACCGTGAACTTGCCAAAATCATTCCCGAAGCCCAGCCAAAAGCTCGCCTTCATCAGAGCGATCCTGGATTCCGTCCAGGGCATGGCCTTCCTTCCCCAGAACAGGGGAAATCGCCTGTGAGAGATGGCAGAACAGATCTCCATAACTCCTCGAGTTCCAGCTCGGAACTTCCTCAGTTTACTGGGGCACATGGTGGGGGCCATTCCTGTCACTCCCTTGGCCCATCTCCACATGAGGGTCCCGCAGTGGATGCTCAGGGTGCAATGGGACCAGAGACACGACAATCTAGACTCCCCAGTCAAGATCTCGGAGCCAGTCAGGAGAACTCTGCTTTGGTGGATGGACCCCAGCAATTTAGAGAAAGGGGTCAGCTTTCGTCGGAGCCACCAGGTCAAACTCTGACAACAGATGCTTCGGACCTGGGGTGGGGGGCACACCTGGGTGCTCGTCAAATGCAAGGGGTTTGGTCACCCAAGGAGCAGTCCCTTCACATCAATGTACTGGAAATGTGAGCAGTCCTCTACGTCCTACAGGCTTTTCAAGAGGACCTGGTGACAGGCTCTCTTCTAGTTCAGACAGACAACATGGCGGTCGTCTTCTACATCAACAAGCAAGGGGGCACTCATTCATATCCCCTTTGCAGGGAGGCGATGACAGTCTGGTACTGGGTGTTGGAACGGGGCATTCTGCTGTCCGCAGTGCACGTTCCAGGCGTCCTCAACGATCTGGCCGACAGCCTCAGCAGGTCGCGTTCCAGAGCGCCCGAATGAGAGCTGCTACAGTCCATAGCAGACCAGCTCTTCGACAGGTGGGGTCTTCCAGAGCTGGACCTCTTTGCGTCACCACGCAATGCCAAACTGCCAACGCTCTGCTCGTGAGAGCACGCGCCTGGAGGTTTTCTGGCCAGACGCGTTATCCCTTTGCTGGGCAGGGAGGTTTCTCTATGCCTTTCCGCCCTTCCCTCTCATTCAGAGAGTGCTGCTCAAGTTGCAGGCAGAAGGGGCCCGTATGATTCTAGTGGCCCCCAAATGGCCTCGGCAGATTTGGTTCCCACTACTGCAGCTGTTATCAACGGAACCTCCAATTCCGCTGCCCATATGCTCGCAGTTACTGTCCCAGGACCAAGGGTCACTGGTCCACCCGGATCTTCTGTCCTTATACCTTCATGCTTGGCTCCTTCAGACATAGCTCAACATAGATACGGGGTTTCCCCTGAAGTGGTGGCAGGCCTAGTTTCGGCAAGAAAGCCCTCTACCCGCTCCGCCTACGCTATGAAGTGGAAACGTTTTTGTCTTTGGGCATCGCCGCAGCGTTTGGATCCCGTCACCTGCTCTGTGAACTCAGCTTTACAGTATCTCCTCTCCTTGTATGAAAAGGGTCTGAGTTACTCTTCTATCAAGGTTCACATGTGGGCAATTTCCGCCTATCATGCTCTCGTGGGAGACAGAGCATTGGCATAATTGGATGTCGCCCGCACCTTTCTTAGGGGAATTCTGCATATGAGACCTCCTATTAGGGACCCTATCCCACCCTGGGACCTCCTTTTTGTGTTGTAGAAACTCACTCTCCCTCCTTTTGAACCAGTAGCAGATTGTGAGCTGTGTTACCTTTCTTGGAAGCTTTGTTTTTTGGTTGCTGTTACTTCAGCTCGAAGGGTTTCTGAGCTCCAGGCTCTGATGTGTAAAGACCCCTATTTAGTTTTCCACAGGGAAAGTGTTTCCTTCAGAACGATTCCTAAGTTCCTTCCGAAAGTGGTCTCAGAGATGACCCTCAACCAGTTGGTTGACCCGCCTGTTTATTCTCCTTCCCCTTCCAATAGAGGGGAGGCTCTCCTCCACACATTGGATGTCCACAGGACTTTGAGGTATTACCTCAAGAGGACGGCTCAGCACCGTCAATTGGAGCAACTCTTTGTGGCCTTTGCACCACATTGCTTGGGTCAACCAGTGTCCAAGCAGGCTATCTCAAAATGGATAGTTCGATGCATCTCGTTTTGTTATGAGAAACACAATAAACCCTTACTGGGCCTGGTTAGGGGTCACTCCACCAAAGGAGTGTCAGCGTCTTTCACCACCCTGCGAAATGTCGCCATAAAGGACATTTGTACGGCCGCAACCTGGAACTCGGTGCATACTTTCATCAAGCATTACAGCTTGGATATTGTCTCCAGACGCCGAGCTGGCTTCGGTCTAGCTGTGTTACAAGGGCTTCTGTCCTGAGGCCTCTGGAGTCAGCATATTCCACCTCCCGGGGGTCGTCTACCTCTTTGGTATGGGACTGCTCGAGATTCAGTCCTTGTAATAGCCTGCTGCAGGAGCTCCCACTTGAAGTAAGATAGTACAGTTATGTAAGAACTTACCATAACAGTAGATCTTCAAGAGGAGCTCTTGCAGCAGGTGCTACTCCCCCCCCCCGCCTTCCCCCTCGAGGTGTGCAGATCCATTTTCGTTTTCAACTCCATTTCTCTTTTACAGTTGGCTTTGTCTCCTTCTCTTGTCAGGCCTTCTTCCAGGTCTTGGCGGGAGAACTGAGGTGGAGCTGGGTCCACTCCCTCTCGTACCCAGACCGACGTCGGGGCGGGGCGGGCGTCAGGGGCAGTCCCTGCTGTGTACTGCTGGCAGAAGTTTCACTGCAGGGTCCTAGTGCCTGCGGCGTAGTCCTTATTGTAATAGCCTGCTGCAAGAGCTCCTCTCGAAGATCTACTGTTACAGTAAGTTCTTACATAACTGTACTTTCTTAGGACCCATCCTAAGTTTCTCCCTAAGGTTGTTTCATAATTCCATCTAAGCCAACCTTTTGTCCTACCTACTTATTTTGTGAACTTTCAAAATGAAGGAGAGCGTACCCTTCATTCTTTGAATGTCAAAAGAGCCCTGGCGTTTCTATTTAGATAGAACAAAAGAAATTTGCAAAGCTCGACAACTGTTTGTTTCCTTCAGCGAGCCCGTCTGGGTCAACCTGTAGCTATCAGATGCATTTCAGCATGGCTGGTGGCATGCCTGCGCTATTGTTATTCCATGGTGCAGGTTAAGCTGGAGGGCAGAGTGTACGCTCACTCGACTAGACCAGTCGTGGCATCCGTGGCGGACATATGTAATGTGCCCATTGCAGATATTTGCAGTGCGGCTACCTGGAGCTCAATGCATACTTTCGTCAAGCACTATGTCCTGGATCTCTATGCCAGGTGACATATTTTGTTTGGCAGAACCATCTTTAATGGACTTCTGTCCTAAATTATGAGCCCTCAACTACACTATAAAGAATAATGTATGGGGTGGTGTGTGTTACGAGAATTTAATACACACCCGAGGTACACGATGTTACGTAAACCCAGAGAGTGAAGCTTGGGGGCTTATAAAAGCATCACACACCAAGGGTGTGTATTAAATTCAAATATGCACACATCCCATGCCTTAAGTTTTTATAATTTCTGGGCATCAGTTTTTTTTTCCCTACAGATCCAGTGAGTTTGCAAATTCAGTACATTGCTTGTATGTTTGCATCATAAAGTGTGCAGGTTGTTGTATTAAACTGTCATAAAAGCATTCAGGTTGATTGAAACATTATTTTACAGTTTAGGCAGCTATGGTTGGCATAAATTCATTTGAAGCAAGGATGCAAGAAACTGCAAATAGCAGGTCATAATGAGAGAAAAGACTGCAAATAGCATTTTTGTTTGATGTTACCAGATAAACGTGCCCAGCAAAAACTTTTATTGTAAATAAGTCACTAGTTTAGACTTTCAACTTATTTTAGAAAAAAGTCCATAAAACCACAAGACTTGTACTTCTGGTTCACATTTTTCATTTACTGCTGGTTGCTGTGTAGACCTGGAGTCATGAGGTGCTGAAGGGTCATATGGAAAGGTAAAGGGTCCTGCTGGTGAAACGTGAGGGGAATTGAGGTACAGAATCTTTATAGTTTAGATTTTTTCTTTCTATTGAACAGTGTTGCTTTTGTTTTCACTGAGGTATTAAAGCGGGGTTTTCATTTATGTTCTCGCAGATACAGCGGGAACATTACAGTAAAATCAGCTGCATGAGTGAAAGACAGTGGCTTGTGCTGAAAAATAATAACCAGCTGGTTATTACAGCAAATAATAACTGGTCTAGCCCATAGAAAAAATTGATGACCAGAAATTATATAAACATATCTACATAAAAAATACTCGTCCAGTATTGCAGATAATCTGTGCAATGGTCATTTCATTTATTTATCGATATCCATCACAGGTTCATAGTGTCATAGCAAGTAAAGATATAAGGTAATGTAAGCAAAGTGGGTGACCTGAATCTCCCTGATGTAGATCGGAGCATACCAGAGGCTAGGAATAAAAGATTGGTTGACATGCTCCAGGACTGCTTTCTCTGTCAGCACATCAGCGGACCAACCAGGGAAGGGGCATACTGGCCCTGGTGCTGACAAATCAGGACCTTGTTCAAGAAGGATCTGTGTTGCCAGCCCAGTGGCACTGAGGGTTGAGGCACTGTATGCCATGCCTCGCGCCACGCTGGCAACCTGGGTTCAGGAATGAGCCTGGGTCGTCGAAGGTCGGCGGGGGGGGGAAGGATGTGAGAAGCTGCTGGCTGGCAGTGCTCAGCCTCGAGAGGAGGGAGCAAGCTCTCTCAGAGCTCAGCTGCCCTCTGGTGGAGGCCGGAGGGACAGCACCACGAGAGAGCTCAGACAAAGGTCGACGGGGAAGGTTGAGAGGACCCAGTCCGGAGCTGCGGTGCGCATGTGCACCTACATGTGCATGCACCACCACTTCTGGGGGTCCCGTGGTAGCTAAGGAAGAAAATGGAGGAAATCGTGGGGGCCTACGTGGATGATGCCCCCGGACCAACTCAGGGGATCTGCTGGCACTCGCATGGCGCCATAAGCCCCCGAGATCAGTAGGCTCAGCGGACACAGAAGTCAACCTACCACAGGAGGATAAAAACAGTTAAAAAAATTTTTTTTTTAAAAGTCTCTGTGGAAGACTCCTTTGGGATGAGTGATTGCAGCTTGGTGTAGTTTAGGATCCCCCTTAGATGATGGGAATCCAGACTCCAAGATAAGAGTTTTAGATTTCAGAAGAGCAGGTTTCATCAACTAGAGATAATTCTAGGGACCAAGCTGGAGGGGCTAAAACATCTGGAAGAGGTGGAGAAACAAATGGGAGACCATAACAAAAGGAATAATGTAAGTTACTGAGGGATACTTAAGGGTAGTTCAAATAAATAGGATAAGAAAATGACCTACAGTATGTTGTTCTAAGTGGACATAAAGGAGGCAGCAAGGGAGAGATGGACAGCCTTCAGGAAGTATAAAGGAAACCAGACAGCTGAAAGTAGGACAAAGTACCTGGGAATGCTTAAGGCAGCAAGTGTGGTGGTCCAAAAGGCCATGTCAGAAACTGAGCTCAAGACTGTGGAGGGAATGAAGACAAATAATAAAGCCTTTTTCAGGCATAGTAGTGGAAATAGAGAAAAAGGGCATACAGTACGCAAACTAGTGAGTAGTGGACAAGGGTAAGTGGAGGTGCAGAACAGCTACTTCTCTATTGTCACTAAGAAGATGGGTAGTCTGCTGCCTGACTGCAGTGTGATAAAAGCCTGGGGGCTTTGTCAAAAGCTGGATGTAGGACATCTGTTGACTCAGAGGGTCTACAAAACCCTGATGGCTCTGAAGATAAAATCACTTGGGCCATATGGGAGGAACTCCGAAGACAGCTGGCTGTGCCCTTGATGGTGTATTCAGCAGCTCATTGTTTCAGGTACAGTCTCAATGTACTGGAAAAAAGCATGTGTAGTTCTGCTTTACAAGGGGGAGGTGTGGAGGCAGGGATCTGGGAAACTACAAGCTGGTGAGTCTGACCTCCATTATGGGTAAACTGCCCGAGCCTGTTGGAGTTTCTGGAGAGGGTCAGGTTGCAGAATCAAGAACAGGCTAGTCAAACTGTGCATCATCTCTGTCCTGGAACTTGGAATGTTTTTTTATAGAGATCTCTGCTTTCCCTCACAGTGCTGATCTTGAGCCTCCAACAGCAAATCTTTAATTTCTGCTGAAGAGGGCAGTCTCCCCGGATAGTGCGCCAACTGTTTGATAGCTTAGTCCTAAAGATTTCCTTGTCAGTTTTGTTATATTCATTAAATTACTGTTGCTGTCACTTTTGATCTGTATTTTAGTGAAAAAAAAAGTGATTTTTGCTTTCCTTTTTCACAATTTCCAAATGGTTCTAGGAATCGTGGCCAAAACCAAAAGTTATGCTCTGCTCAGAACATCTGTAGTGAAGTTTGTGGTTTAAATTTACAGCCTAGTGGTTCCATTTTAGCAGCTCAGTTTTACAGAAAAGTTACAAGAATGTACTTCTGCCTACCTTTTTTTCAGAGCTTTAGGCTGCTGTTTAGGGTCGCAGTTACTCTCATTCAACCACAGTAACTGTGACCCTAAACAGCAGCCTAAAGCTCTGAAAAAAAAGTAGGCAGAAGTACATTCTTGTAACTTTTCTGTCGTGAGCTGTAATCAATATGGAAAACCATCTCTTAACGACTTATGTCAGTGTTGTAGTGTGGTGCCAGGTTTTGGTCTCTTATCTAAGTCAGAACTAAAACAAAAGCCTAAAAGAAAACTGGGCCCATAGATTTCAAAAAGTGTATTTAAAAGCACATGTAACCCCTCCTGAAAGGGGGCTGACCTTTGGCTCTCTCCAGAGCACTGCTGCTGCCTTCCCCTGCACCACTCTTTCACCCCAGTCCTAGTCCAGGCTACAGCTGTGGGGCCTGGGCTAGACTGGACACAGTCATTTGTTCTGCAGGCTTGTTCATTGCCCTTCTCACCGTGGCTGGCATACTGTCACCTCTCTTTGCTCAACCAGACCCTAGATTGTCTTCTAGGTCAGGGAGCCCACAGCAAGGAGATTGCTCAGTTTTAAGCAGCTCTCAAAGCTGCAGAAAGTGCAAAACAACTAAATTAGTACATCATGTCCCCGTGAAGCTGACGTCTATTTGGAGCTCAGCTCTACAAAACAGTTCTGAATTGTAAGCTGGCTCTGAACTTGTATGCATGTTTTTCCCTGGAATTGACAGCTACTGAGAGCCAGGGGTTTAGCATAATGAATAATGCATAAGATGCTAGCCACTGATATTTAATTCCTGGATTTCTGCACGGGAAAGAGAAGTGCAAATAGAGCAGATCTGTCTGAAGCAAAACCTCTGACATGAGAGCATTTTTGAATAGCTCTCACTTGCTATTCCTGTCTGACTAAACAGTTTGTCCAAAACAGACTTAAGATCCCTGGAAAAGGGGGTTGATGAAGCGGAGTGCCAGGCCTGGGCTCTAGCACCGAATTAGAGCAGGGGTTGCACTGAAAGCTGCTCTGCATCTGGGAAGGTTGTGAACAACTGCCTCCTACTGCTGTTAGGATTTTATCCTGATGGAATTGAACCAGCTGAGGTCCAGAGTGACTGCCCATCTGTCAAGGTAAGTGAAGGCAAGTCCCTGTGGGGGATGAAGAAGATCATCATCATCATCTGAAGCATCACGACCTGCACCTCTTGGCAGCAGAAGTGAGTTGGGTCTGCCACATCTGTAACCAGCTTACAGAACAGAGCTCCGATCATCCAAAGCCATCACACCTTACACCCTTCGCCACCAGGGGCATGTTGGGTCCGCCATACCTATATCCATCCTACAGAAAAGACCATCCAGTCATCATCTGCCTAAGCAGGGAAGATGTCCCCGTGGAAACAGCACCAGCCTGTCATCTAAAGGCTGTGAGTACTGTGCTTTACCCACACATTTTATTTCTGTTGTTTAGCTAGCTAGATACTTCCTGGGCATTCCTGCATGACCTTAGAGTCAAGCCCACAGCTACAGCTTACAGCCAGGAGCAACTGTTTCACTGTATCTCCAATTGTGTAATTTGCCAGTCCGCAGCTGCAGCCAGCTACCAAATTTACATTGTACTGC
The DNA here is from genome assembly GCA_016271365.2 of Neoceratodus forsteri. Taxonomy (NCBI): domain Eukaryota; kingdom Metazoa; phylum Chordata; order Ceratodontiformes; family Ceratodontidae; genus Neoceratodus; species Neoceratodus forsteri. The sequence continues at coordinate 318,137,447 of JADMNL010000022.1, forward strand.
ACCGAAGTCCAAGCATTACAGGCCTGCAACTCTGCATCTGTGTGCACACTCAAACTGTAATTGGGAGCTCCCAGATGGACTTTGGGGTTAACTGGTGCACCACTGAGGGGAGTGGTGCTGAGCCATACCTTACAGTAGAGGAGAATGCAAGCTGCAGTCTTTATTTTTAACTTTGCTTCTGTTCTCCCCTACCTTGTTCTTAAACCCCCAAATAAACCCATCGGTTATTTATTTGCAACTTCTGATGGATTTTGCCATTACTGTCTTTCTGTTTGTTTGCATGCTTAGAGTAATAAGTGGGGAAGGGACTGTGTTATGTTTCCTGTCACAGAGGGTGGGGGCTGTATTTATTTCCTGTGGAGAAACACCCTGGCAGCGCTTTCATAAGGATACCTATAAGTGGAGGCACTATGCCACTTTCCAAGCCCATTTCTAACCAGAGACTCAGATGCTATTCCCTCAGACATTACAGACTTTGCCCTTTACCATCTCCATACTTAGTCAGCACAAATAATGAGTGGGGGTGGTTACAGAGGAGTAGAAACATTTCACAGTTTCCAACATCTGCAATTGACGAGAAAACTGAGAAAAGATATATAGTAACCAGAACTGGTTCAGAATATCTTTATGTGCACCCTAACCCAGATCTGATGTTGGCTGCTGCATGTGAAAAAGCAAAAATGAATCACTCATTAGCACCATCTGATGAAGACACCAGAAAAACTGACACACTGGGAACAACACTGTACCCTTCTGCCATGCTTACCATGATGTAGGAAACATTTCTAACCCCATGTATTCTTCTCATATTCATAACTCTCTGCAGTTAGCCTGCTTAGTAGACCTGCCCGGAGAATGGAACTATATGCTAATTATGGAATCATTGGCACGTGACAATATTCAAACTGCTGCCCTCATCTGCTGCACATTCTATCAACATCTCAGATTTCTTACTCCACCTCATAAGTATAGACGCCCAGGAGATCCCTCAGGTTATTGTTGACTTATTGTGAAGTATAGTTTCTTAATTATACATAATTTTCTTTCTGCTGCCTTCATTTATTGTTTAATTTTACTCTAACGTCTAGTTTGTCTTAGTTTAGTAGATTTAGCATTTATTTCTCGGTTCCTCATGGTTCGGTATAACTATTGAGGAACCAAGTAGTTAATTATTAGTTGCAGACTTTTTCCACTTTATTTTCTCTAACTTCATTTAAAAATCTTTACTGTGTTAAGTTTTATGTGTTTTTGTTGAAACCGCTAACCCGGATTCTTTTTAACTGCTAACCCGGTTACTGAGAACCATTGTAACGGTTCCGAGAACCATTGACCCGGTTCCGAATTCACTAAACGTATCGGTTCTATTGGGGCCTAATCGGTTCCTGAACCGACCACAAAAAAATACATATATATATATATATATATATCTTTGCGGTTGAGGTTTTTTCTCCTGAAAATGAAGCACTCTGAAAAACCTAAAAAAAAGACTGGTCCCCCAGGTTTTAAAAACTGTGTGAAGTGTGGGGAAGTGTTTGCCAAGGCAGATAATCATGACAGTTGTGTGTTCTGCCTGGGAACTGACCATTTGAATTCTGACTGTGAAATTTGTAAATCTTTCTACAGAAAACTGTGGAAAAAAAGGATGGAGAGGTTAAATAAAAAGTTAGGAGGTGCCTCAGGCTCTAACAGGCCAACACCTTCCAAATCAGTGGGTGAAACCGCAGTTTCTTCTTGTACCACCCCTGACAAGGGTGAATCAACCTTTTTAAAGAGACTGAGTGGGCCAGCTGACTCTCTAGTCCCCTCCAAAAAGTAAAAGACCAAACACATCGAACCCCAGGCAAAACCTACAGGGGATTCTTCTGAGCCTCACAGTCTGCCTACTGCTGAGGAAATTGCCAGGGCTATTAAAGTCATTGAGGCAATTCAGGGGTTTATACCTTCTCCAATCCCTCCTCCTCCAAGGGTTCAGGAGATTATTCCCTGCTCGGACCCCCAGTCTCAGGAGATGGATACTGGAGAGTATGATTTACCAGAGCAAGATGAAGGCGAGCCCATTGAACCGGAAATCTCACCTGAGCAGGAATTTGGTGCTCCTTCTAGGCCTGAGGATTTTTCCTCTCACTTTTCCTTTGTGAGGAAAATAGTAGATGCCCTTGACCTAGCTACCACCAAGGTCATAGAGGATGAGGAGGAGACAGAGTACATGGAAATGATGGGGTTAACGCCCACTAAAAAGATTTTTCTGCCTATCAATACATTCTTCAAGAAGGATTTATTCACAGTCCTGCAGAACCCTAACTCTGTCATGCCTCTGGATAAGAAGACTGACAAGAAGTACCAACTGGACAGGAAAGGGGCTGAATTCCTCTATTCTCATCCTGATCATCGGGGTATAGTCCAGCAGGCAGCCTGGGAGAAGGTGAGGGTTCCTTTATCCTCTCACCCACCTGAGAAGGATTCAAGGAAAATGGACAGGTATTTAGCTGCATCTTTAGGGCTCAGACAAGCTAATTACCAGACCTGCACTGCACAGTAACAAAAGACTGAGGCAGTCTGTTTTGGTCATGTCAGACAAGGTTCCCTCTCCTATCTCTGATGACCTAGCAGAAACAGCCAGATTTGGACTGGAAGCATCCAAATACCAGTTCCAGATGGCAGCAGATGCCAATGACAATGCTGCTAGGATTATGGCTCTGACTGTAGCCCTGAGGTTTGCTTGGCTAAGGGCTACAAATCTAATGCAGGATATCCAGGCTAAGGCCATGGATTTCCCTGTTCGGGATCATTCTCTCTTTGGCAAACAGACTGAAGAGTATATGAAAAAGGTGGATGAATACAAAACTACCTATAAGAGTAATTCATCCAAGGATAGGCCTTCTACTTCTTATAGGCCTTATGGAAGGGGAGGTAGAGGAAGGTCCTATGGTAGGCCCTTCTATCACCCTCAAGCTGTTTCACAGCTGCAGCCATACCCACAGTAGACTGGGTATTATAGGGCCAGAGGTAGGAGGAGTTCCCAATCCACCCAGGCTCAGGCCCCACCGAAACAAAGTCCCTGACTCCTTTGCCAAGATCGCCTCCCTTATACCAGTAGGGGCAGACTGGCTCACTTCTTTCAGGCCTAGCAGGCCATTACAACAGACAAGTGGGTACTGGAAGAGGTGAGCCAGGGACTCTCACTGAGTTTCAAGTCCTTCCCTCCTCTGAAGTCAAGACTGTTCAAGCCAGCCTCATTTCTTGAAGAACAGCTCCTGGAAAAGGAGGTTCAAACCCTGCTCAGCATAAAGGCAGTGGAGCAGATGCCAACTCTTCAGAGTGGCAGAGGGTTTTACTCCCGGTATTTTGTTACCAAAAAGAAAAATGGGGAGTGGCAGCACATTCTGGACCTAGGGCATCTGAACAAATACCTGGCAAAGCCAAAATTCAGAATGGTGACCGTACCTTTAATTTTACCTGTCATTCAGGAGGGAGATTGGCTGGCATCTCTAGACTTAAAAGATGCCTATTTCCACACCCCTATAAGGGAGCAGCACAGAAAATATCTCAGGTTCAGACTCCTTTCAGGTCATTACCAGTTCTCAGTCCTGCCCTTCAGTCTATCCTCAGCACTAAGGGTATTCACAAAATGCCCGGCAGTGGTAGTAGCATTCCTACTAAAACTAGGAATTATTTTTTCCCCTATATTGACGACTGGCTAATAGTGGGAAAGTCATTCCAGCAGGTGCAGCCACACCTGGAAATAAAATATTTGTTGCAGTCTCTCGGCTTCCTGCTAAACCAGGAAAAGTCAATTCTCACACCGGTTCAAGTCCTGCATTTCATAGGAGCAGAACTGAATACCTTAAAAGGAAAAGCTTTTCTTCCAGAGGACAGAGGTCAGTCCATACTGAAACTGATTGCCTCATTTGAATTGGGAAAGCCATGTCCTGCAAGAAGATACTTGCAAAAACTGGGACATATGGCTGGAGCAACAGGAGTGGTCTTGGGAGCAAGACTTCGAATGAGAAACATACAGTTTCATCTACAGACACACTGGTGCCAAAGAAAAGGCCATATGTCAAAACTGATCCCTGTAACAAGATCAGTGATGCAGTCCCTGCAGTGGTGGACAGATATCCACAATCTAAGGACAGGAGTTCCTTTTCAGAGGGAAGATCCCTCAGTCATCCTTACAACAGATGCTGCTCTGTTAGGATGGGGTGCTCATATAGGAGAGCACACTACCCATGGCACCTGGTCAAGCGTGGAGTCTGTCCTCCACATAAATCTGCTGGAGCTCAGAGCAGTGTTTCTGGCTCTAAAAGGTTTTTCCCAGTTAATACAAGGCAAGGTGGTGCAGGTCAGAACAGACAGCACCACTACAATGTTTTACATAAACAAGCAAGGGGGAACAAGGTCGGACCCCCTGTGCACAGAGGCCATGAAAATTTGGGAACTTGCCTACTCTCTAAAAGCTTCCTTGTAAGCCATTCACATGCCAGGCAAGGACAATACCCTGGCAGATGCTTTAAGCAGGATCAACCAGGCACATCACGAATGGTCTCTGAACAGACAGGTACTGGACTCAGTGTTCAGATGATGAGGTACTCCAGAGATAGATCTCTTTGCCTTTCATGAGAATCACATTTTGCCCCTATTCTTTTGCAGGCCACCAGTCAGAGGCACAATTCCCATGGATGCTCTGGCCTGGGGTTGGGCAGGAAAACATCTATATGCATTTCCTCCCTTCCCTCTAATCTTCAGGGTGTTACTAAAACTCAGGTTATAGCCTGTGTCCATGATCCTGATAGCACCAGACTGGGCCAGACAGCCATGGTATCCCCTCCTGCTATCAATGTCAGTGTCCGCACCAATCCTGCTATCCAGGAGGCACAACCTATTAACTTCCCACCAAGGGAAGATCCTGTATCTGAACCTCAGGTCTCTCAGACTCAAAGCCTGGCTCTTGAGGACTTAGAGTTTGCAAATTTTCAGCTTTCTCATGCTGTTCTGGATATCCTAAAAGGATATAGAAAACCTTCTACCAAGAAAACCTATAATGCAAAATGGAAAAGGTATTCTGTCTGGTGTGATGCCAGACATGTTTCTCCTTCTCTGGCAGAGATTCCACTATTATTGGAATATCTTACTGAATTGCACTTTCAAGGCCTCAAACATACATCCCTGAAGGTGCACTTGGCATCAATTTCAGCTTTTATCTCAGCAGGGAAGACTGTTTCCCTGGCATCTAACCCTATTTTCAAAACATTCTTTAAAGGATTAGCTCACTTACATCATCCCGTTAAGGAACCAGTCCCAGTATGGGATCTCAATGTTTGCATTGCTCAGCTTATGAAACATCCATTTGAGCCAATGTTATCAGCACATTTGCAATATGTCACTTGGAAAACTGTATTTTTGGTAGCAATCACTTCTGCTAGAAGAATAAGTGAGTTGCAAGCATTGTGTGTGGAAAAGGATTATTTATCCTTTCGTAATGATAAAGTAGTACTTCGTACTAACAGAAGGTTTCTCCCTAAGGTGGTTTCTGATTTCCACTTGAATCAGTCCATGACACTGCCAGTCTTCTTCACAGAACATGCCAGTTTAGGAAAGTGCAGGCTTCACAAACTGGATGTTAAAAGAGCATGGAGTTGTTATCTAACCCACACCAAGGATCACAGAGCTGATAAACAACTTTTTCTCACTTATGGGGATGTGGGAAAGGGCACTCCAGCCTCTAAGAGATCAATCTCTCGCTGGATAGTTCAATGCATTCAGTTTTGTTACATAAAATCTTTGAAACAGGCCCCAGCAGGCCTTAGGACCCACTCTACTAGGGGCACCCCTGCTTCTATTGCAGCTTCTAGAGATATCTCCCTATTGGAGATCTGTAAAGCAGCTACCTGGAGGTCAGTACACACCTTTATTAAACATTATAGTTTGGACTTGCAGTCCAGAAGTGATCCCAGGTTTGGCACAGCAGTCCTGCAGAGTCTCTTTCCTAAACAGGTTCTCTGCCCACCTCCAATGATACTGCTTTGAAGTCTGCAGAGAGTTATGAATATGAGAAGAATACATGGGGTTAGAAGAAAAAAATACTCACCTTAGTAATCTTGTTTCTTCCAATGTATTCTTCCATATTCATAACTCTCCCTCCCTACCTGCCCTTCCAGAACCAGAGCCTCTGAATAGTCTTCTTACTTGACAGTCCCAAACACAGGCACACATATTTAATCCTGTGGGGTTGTTCTTTTTTTTTACTTACCTTTCTTTTTCCCAAGTGATTCTGGGTGTTTCAGGTAGATCTGATACCACGATCATTAGTATCAGTGGTAGGAGTGTGATATTACATAGTTGTCTGTGTCAAGCAGTTTTTTAGCTCAAGTCATTTAGTTAGGTTGCCTTGTGGGCTTCCTAGAAATCTGAGATGTTGATAGAATGTGCAGCAGATGAGGGCAGCAGGTTTGAATATTGTCAGGTGCCACTGATTCCATCATTAGCGTATAGTTCCATTCTCTGGGCAGTTCTACTAAGCAGGCTAACTGCAGAGAGTTATGAATATGGAAGAATACATTGGAAGAAACAAGATCACTAAAGTGAATAATTTTTTCTTCTGAGCTACACATCACACTACTAGGAACCACTAGAAAGCTGTGCTGCCTTTTTGTGACAGCTTGTCCACTGATGAGAGGTTAGAGATACCACAGCATGTAATAGCTCGTCTGGACACAGACAAATGCCAATTCAATATGGCTGTGGAGATCAATGATACAGCAATCGGAGCCCTGGCAACTGCAATATCTTTTAGAAGGTATGTATGGTTAAGACCCACAGGGTTACATGCTGAGCTACGGAACAATCTGCAGATATCCCTTTTAAGGATGCATCTCTCTTTTGAGATCAGACAGAAAGCTATATTAATAAGGCGGAATAAAAACAAAACTATGTTTAGAAGTTTAGTCGGAAAATAAATCTCCAGAGGGTACTACAGACTCTATGGCAGGGAAGACATGGGAATGGGATACTATCACAAACAGTATCAGCATCAGTCATGTAGTATACCCAGAGGATCACACAGAGATAGAGGTGGAAGAGGCAAGCAGCAGCTCCAGCTCAGATAAAAACTAATGAACTAACTGATGAGAAACGGGTAATCACACTTCAGTCTGGTGGGGGGGGGGAAGAGTCTCTCTCACCATCTCCAGAAGTGGCAGTTTATCACAACAGACAAATGGGTGCAGGAGGTTGTAAGAGAAGGCCTCAGCCGGTCTTTTGGTACTGTTCGAAAAGAAAAGAAAAGAAGTTCCCAATATGCAAACTAAATCCATATGAAGAGATGCAGCAATTAAGATTAGAAGTTCAAAAAGTGCTGTTTCTTGGTATTGTGGAGAAAGTACCACCAAAAGAAAAGGGAAAGAGTTTTTCTCAAGGTACTTCCTAACAAATAAAAAGGCAAAAGAGTGGTAACCAAACCATAATTTTAGATCTATGAATAGATGGCTAAAGAAGGAGAAGTTCAAAATTATCACCTTACAAAACAATAATTCCATCTAAACCACAGGGAGAGTGGCTATGCTTGCCGGACTTTTCAAAGACCAAAAGCACATATTTCATAAAAAGCTTAAGTTCCCTTGAATTCACATCCCTGTGTCATGATTAGTGTTTCCTAAAAATATCATGCTGTTTGGTTAACTCTATGTCAGAGCATAGAACGTTAAGCTCGAGCTTGGTTCAAACCTCTGTCTGCTGCACTTTGAAGTGTAACCATCAGATTCTTTACTCCGCCTAACTGAACATTCGCTCCGGAGATCTCTCCATCGCTTTTGGTTCGGTACAGTAAAAATGTCGGTTTCAAACTTCTATTTTTGTATTTTTCTTTGGTTCAGATCCCTGTCTGCAGTACAGTAAGTGCTTAGGTAGTGGACTGATTGTGAATTGTATGTGGAAATTGTAAAAAAAAGAGTTTTTCAATCGGTCCATACTTTTTTTGGACTCAGTACAGAGCAAGGTGGTTCAGGTCAGGACAGACACCACCACCACCACCATGTGGTACATCAACAAGCAGGGAGGCACTCGGTCTACAGCTTGTGCATGGAAGTCATGAAATTGTGGTCCCTGGCTTATTCACTACAGACATTTCTGGTAGCAGTCCACCTCCCAGGGAAGGACAATGTGCTAGCAGATGCCCTGAGCAGGATTTATCAGGGCCACCACGAATGGTCCCTGGATTCCCTAGTGTTAAAATTGATTTTTTTCAAGGTGGGGCACTCCAGAGATAGATCTCTTTGCAGCCCCAGACAATCACCAACTTCCTTTCTTCTGTTGCAGACCCCAAGTCTTGGGCTCAGTCTCCCTGGATGCTCTACTTCTGGGTTGGGAGGGGAAATTTCTGTATGCATTCCCCCACTTTCCTCTGTTATTCAAAGTTCTGGTCAAGATAAGGTCACAATCGTGCAAAGTGATCCTGATTGCTCCAGACTGGGCCAGGCAGCTGTGGTATCCTCTATTGCTGTCCTCAGCAGTTCATTTTCCCCTTTCTCTTCCCAAGAATTTCAATCTGTTAACCTCCTCTCAGGGGAGGATTTGGTATCCCAACCTTCGGTCTCTCAACCTTAAGGCAAGGCTCTTGAAGAGCTAGAATTTGCAAGCCTGCATCTGTCTCAGGGGGTTCTGGATATTCTCAAAGCCTCTTGAAAACCTGCCACCAGAAAAACTTATGACTCCAAATGGAAAAGATTCAGCAATTGGTGTTCCAATAAGCACATATCCCCAGATACTGCTGACTTGTCTACAGTTCTGGATTATATGGTTCACCTTAATGGCTAAGGCCTCAGACCAGCTACCCTGAAAGTACACTTGTCAGCTATTTCTGCATTTCTGTCAGTGGGGAAGGCTTCCTCATTGGCATCTTATCCTGCTTTCTGTAAATTCTTTAAAGGATTCCTCCGTACCAATTCTCCCTTTAAAGATCCTACTCCTGCTTGAGATCTTAATGTTTGCATTGCTCAGCTTATGCAACCACCTTTGAGCCATTGGCCTCAGCAGAACTCAAGTAATTTACTTGGAAATTTGTGTTCCTGGTAGCTATTACCTCTACCAGGTGTTATCAGTAAATTGTAAGCTGTGTCAGTAGAGTCTGATTTTTATCTCATTCCATAGAGATAAGGTGGTCCTTAGACCCAACAGGAGGTTCTTAACTAAAGTGGTTTCAGATTTTCATCTGAACCAGTCCATGTCTCCTCCTGTGTTCTTCACTGATCATTCTCCTTCAGGAGAGAGACAATTGCACAGTTTGGATGTTAAGAGGGCTCTTAGCTACTACATTGAGTGTACTAAGGCACTAAGGTTTGACCCTTGCCAGTTGTTTCTCACTCATGGTGAAGTGGGAAAGGGTAAACCTGCTACTAGGAGCACTATTGCCAGGTGGATTGTCTCTTGTATACAATTCTGCTATGAAAAAGTAGGCAAAGTACCACCCCAGGCCTGAGGGCTCATTCAACTAGAGGTACAGCTGCTTCTGTGGCTGCTGCCAGAGATATATCCTTACTAGAGATATGCAAAGCAACCACCTGGAAAACAGTCCACACATTCACCAAACACTACTCTCTGGATATCCATGCTAGGAGTGATGCTACTGCAGAGCTTGTTCCCAAAATAGGTTTGGTGCCCTCCTCCATGGAGGTACTGCTTGGTAGTCTGCATGATGTCAGAATACAGCAAGACTTCATTGCCTCATTGAATGCAAGAAGCCTAGGAAACAAATCCGCTGAGCTACAGGCACTCTTAGCAGTGTGGAGGGTGGATATTGCAGCTGTCACAGAAACGTGGGCAGCTGAGCGCCAGGACTGGGATCTGGAAATCCCAGGATACAAATTATACCGGAAGGGGGGGTGGCAGTCTATGTGAGGGACGGGATCAAATGCACAAGGGATGAGGAAGAAGAAAGGAGAACAAAGGCAATCTGGCTTCAGCTCCTAGACTCAAGAGGTAGGAAACTGAGGTTTGGGGTGGTATACAGGCCACCGTCCCAGTCTGAGGAGCTTGACAAGGAGCTAGCAGGACAAATCAAAAAGGTATGTGGGAAAGGGAAGGTGGTCATCGTGGGGAATTTCAACTTGCTGGGGGTTGACTGGAGCATTCCGGTCACCTCCAGTGCTAGGGAGCAAGTGCTCCTGGATGCACTCCAGGAGGGTCTCCTGACACAGTTGGTTACTGTACCTACTAGGCTAAAGAACATTTTAGATCTGGTATTATCGAATGGGGAGGCAGTGAGGGAAATAAAGGTAGAGGACCCACTATCCAACAGCGATCACCAAATGGTGTGGTTTAATATCACGATGTGTGGGGAGCCAGAGAAATCAGCTACTCGGGCGATAAACTTCAGGGGGGTGGACTTTGGAAGGATGCAGAAAGTACTGAAGGGAAAACTGGAGGGCATAAGGCATGAGATGGACGTGGAGCTGAAATGGGATATTATTAAATGGGGGGTTACAGAGGCAACAGAAGCCTGCACCAAGGCACAGAGTAAGAGAAGCAGAGCAAGAAAACCATGCTGGTTGAACAGCGAGGTTGTGGAGGTGGTGAGGGCAAAACGAGCGGCTCACCAGAGGTTTAGGAGGACAGGGAAGGAAGTGGATAGGGAGGAATATGCAAGATGGTCCAGGGAGGTGAAATGAAAAGTGAGAGAAGCCAAAGCCCAGAGGGAGCTGAGATTAGCACAGGGAATCAATGGGGAGGGGGGAGACTTCTTCAGATACATCAGGGAGAAAAGAAAGTGCAAGGAGACACTAGTGAGGATAAAAAGGGGTTGGGAGTGGATGGAAAAGGGGGAGGAACAGGCAGAAGCACAGAATGAGTGCTTTTGTTCCGTGTTCACAGAAGAAAAGGGACCACTACCAGCATAGGCTGGGAGGGTGGAGACAGGAGGAGAGGAGGCGACAGATGGAAGAATTGAGGCAAGTAGAGTCCTAGAGGGACTGAGGGCACTGAAGGCAGACAAGGCACCAGGGCCGGATGATATCCACCCCAGGGTGCTGAGGGAGATGGCGGAGGTGTTGGAGCCGCTGGCAGATCTGTACAGCACCTCACTGGAGTCGGGATGTGTGCCACTGGACTGGAGGATGGCACATGTAGTGCCATTGCACAAGAGCGGGCCAAGGGATAAACCAGGTAATTATCATCCAGTAAGTCTCATCTCCATAGTGTGCAAACTCATGGAAATGATACTAAAGGAAAGACTGGTGTTGTACCTGGAGGACAATGGCCTCCAAGATGTGAAGCAGCATGGGTTTGTTTCGGGGAAGTCATGACAAAACAACCTGATACAATATTATGACTGGGTGACAGGTGACCTGGATAAGGGTCATGTGGTGAATGTTCTTTACTTGGACTTCAGCAAGGCCTTTGATTTGGTGCCTCATGGGCGGCTTGGGGGGGAAGCTAATTGGTGTGAGTAGGGGCAAGAATGATGAACTGGATTACAAGCTGGCTGAGTGGGAGGCTGCAACAGGTGGTGGTGAAAGGGGAGCTCTCAAATCCAAGGCCAGTGACTAGTGGGTGCCACAAGGCTCTGTGTTGGGGCCAGTATTGTTTGGGCTCTTCATATCAGACATTGGACATGGGGTGGTGTGCAAGGTAAGTCTGTTTGCTGACGACACTAAAATTGGAGCAGTGGTGGATGGAGAAGAGGGGTGGAAGCAGCTACAGGGGACCTACACAAGTTAGATGAATGGTCAGAGAGGTGGCAGCTGGGGCTCAATGCAAAGAAGTGTGAGGCTATGCACTTTGGGGTGAAGAACCCAAGAAGAGAATACTGGCTGGGGGGGTTAAGCTGGAGATCACCGAGGAGGAGAAGGACCTTGGGGTAATGATAACAGGGACCATGAACAACACTGCCCAGTGCAGGAGAGCCGCTGCAAAAGTGAACAAAATGCTGCGGTGCATAGTGAGGGGGTTTTCGTCTAGGCAAAGTGAGGTGATCTTGCCCCTCTACAGGTCGCTGGTAAGGCCACACTTAGAGTATCGTGTGCAGTTTTGTAGGCCATACCTAAAGTGTGATATCAGACTGCTGGAGGGGGTGCAGAGGAGGGCAACAAAGATGATATGTGGAATGGAAGGGAGAGACTATGACAGCAGGCTGGGAGACCTGAACATGTACACCCTGGAGGATAGAAGGGATGGGGGACATGATAGAGACATTCAGGTATCTGAGAGGAATCAATAAGGATGGGGCAGATAGGGTCTTTAAATTAAGGAGGGGGAGGATCACCAGGGGGCATGGGTTAAGAATGGAGGGGGGGGAGATTTAGGAAGGAAATTAGGAGACACTATTTCACAGAGAGGGTGGTAGCAAAATGGAATGCCCTACCAGAATGGATGGTATTGTGTAAATCTGTGAACAGCTTCAAAAGGGCATGGGACAGGGGAAGGTGAGGGTGAGGGTAGGGGGTGGCAGTGGGATGACAAAAGGGAGGGGGGTTGGGGCAGCTGCAGACTAGGGGTGTTGGCTGCACACTCGAGCAGATTTAGATAGACCTGGTGGTCTGTTTCTGCTGGCACAGTCATATGTTCATGTTTGAAGAAAAAATTACTCAGCTTAGTAATTGTGTTTTTTCTAATGGAGTCTGGTTCTGTTCTGACCTCTCTCCCCGCCTCTCCTTTCAGAACCTGGTTTTTGGGAAGTGGGCTGGCAGGTGCAGTGTTGCACCTCAGGGGTGAATGTGGCACTCTCCCCTTTATAGAGAGGGGGAGTGGTTTATGTTATATTGTTTTTATAGTTATATTTGTTCACTACCTAGTTTTTGTTTTGGATTTTTCAACTTGAGTCTTTTGGGATCCAAAATATTTGGTTGCCTTTTGGCTAGTAATTTTACCATTTCCACCTAGGAGGTGTAGTTAGTATTAGCTCGTAAGACTTTGATGGTTACACTTCAAAGTGCAGCAGACAGAGGTTTGAACCGAGCTCAAGCTCAGCGGTCTATGCTGGGCATAGAGTTAACTCTTTCTTCTCCGGAGAAGTTCAAGTGTGGAGGCTAAATGCATAATGTCAGAATAAAGCAAGACTCCATTAGAAGAAACACAGTTAATACGGTGAGTAATTTTTTTTCATATGGCCTATATCATTAGAGAACATATCTATGCAATCCATATTGCAGGGAAGGACAGTATTCGGACACACCCACTCAGCAGGATGTCATTTTACCCTCAAGTGTTCTCTAACACAGACTGAATTAGGCAGTTTTCAGGAAAGGGGGTATTCCAGAGGTAGATTTTTTTTTTGCCTCATGGCACAAGAAGAAGTTACCACTGTTTTGCTGCAGAGCCCCTTTTCAGGGAGCAGTCCTAGGAGATGCTCTCAGCAAGTACTGGGGAAATAGATTCCTTAATGCTTTCTCACTCTTTCCTCTGATAAAGAACATACTTCTGAAAGTGAGGGTGGGACATGTAACCATACTCCTGATAGCACCAGACTGGCCCAGACAGCCATGGTACTTGGATGTTCTAAAAGACTTGCACACTGTCTTTGTGTTCTGGCAGTCTCAAAAGGCAAGGTGAATGAACCATTCTAACCTGTATTCTCTTCACATGAAAGCCTGGTTCCTGAAGGGATAGAGTTTCTTTAATTAAATCTCCCTACCTAGGTTATGTGGGTCCTTAAGGTGACCTGTGACCAAGAAGTCCTCCACAAGGAAAACTTACAATTCAAAGTGGAACAGATTCTCAATCGGAAACAATTTCTATCTATGTCAGAATGCAGACATTTCATTAGTCTTGAAATATTACATTTAAAGTGGACTTAAGGCCAGCATCTTTAAAGTTGTGTTTGTCTGCTGTTCCTACATTTAGGCTTAAGACCTCACCTGATCATTATATACACATACATATGGTCTCACACTTGTGCTGTAAACGCCTGTAAAGAAGAAACCTATGCTAGCTTGGGTCCTCCTAAACCAAGTTCTCACTCAGTTAATAACCTACATGTTTGAATCTATAGCCTCTGTTGTGCTAAAGTACCTCATCTGCAAAACGTCATTCTTAGTGGCTATTATTTGAGCAAGGAGGATCAATGAGCTAAAAGTGGTCAGCATTGACCCCTTGTTCTCGATTTACCACAAAGATAAAGTTATACTAAGAACAAATTTTCAGATCCTTCCAAAGGTAGTGACTGAATTCCATTTGAATCAGACTATTCACTTGCCAGTGTATTTCCTACATGTCATCGGGGGGGGCCGGGGCACACATCATATGTAAGAAGAGACCTCAGTTTTTACAAATCCAGAACAGAGGACATTAAGAGCAATAACAAACAATTGTTTGTTACATGTGGCAAGGTGTCAAAGGGTCACCCAGCCTCTAAGCATATCGTATCCAGGTAGCTAGTATCCACAATAAATTTCTGATATAATAAGGCTGGGAAAATATCCCAGAAGGCATGAAGTCACACTCTACTAGGCATACAGAAGCATCAGTGGCAGCTAGATAGAATGTGCCACTGACAGAAGTTTGTAAAGCTACTACCTGGTCCATAGTACATGGATTCATATCTTACTATTGCCTGGATGCACAGGCAAGAGAGGATGCTACGTCTGGGATTTCTGTACTTGAGAATCTCTATTCTCAAAGTAAATCCTACAATTTTCCAACCCAGAGTACTTCTTGGCATCTGCACAAGTTTGACTAGGCTGTTCTAATGTATATGGTTAGAAGAAAGATTTACTCACCACAGTATCGTCTTTTCTTTTGATGAATTAAAACAGCTGTTCAGACTACCCTCCCTGCCTCCTCCTCCTTTAGGATAGAGCAATTAGGTTCTGCACAATAATTAATTATTAGTAAGGCTGAGTTTTTAATGGTTTTTTCTTTTCTGTGTCATTTAAACCTTTTTAATCTGAAATGTACATGGCTGTAATTGGAGTCTTTTTTTTCAAATTAGGTCTCACATCTCTAGGCCTCTTCAGCTCAAAGATCTGCCATTGGAATGCTGGGAGGCTCAAGACCAGCCTAGTGAGACAGCATCTTTGAAAAAAATGAAAATTACGTACCTATCATAATTCTTGATCTTCCTGTGTATCTTCACCATTCATCACTGCTGAGTTCAAGCATACTATTCATGCTAGAGCTCACAGGAAGCTTTTTAACTTAAAAAAAAAAGCTTTTCCTCCTATCTGGAGGAGGGGCCAACATCGGGGATGGCGCTGCCCTTGAGGCTGACGTAATATGTGGTGCTCGCGGGTTGGCCAGTAACGGACATCGGCCCCTACATCACCTCAGTTCTGATCGCTGGAGAGGGAAACTAGAGACAGAGAAAAAAGGATAGGAGGGTGGAGCAAGGGAGCCCAACTGATAGGAAAAAGAAAGAACGTAAACTGAAAAAAGAAATAAGCCAGCCACAAGAAGAGGAGGAGGAATCTAACAGGGTATGGGAGATGGACCCCAACCACCGGGCAGGCCATGGGAGGGTAGAGGAAGAGGTGGAGCAGGAGGTAAAGAAAAGATGAAGAATTAAGGAAGGAGAGGGAGAGGAAGAACATCCCCTCCAAAGTATCTTAAGTTTCTCCTGGTGGACCAAGAAGGGGGAACCCTAAACTTCACTGTCACCGCTTTTTTTTTTTTTTTATTATTATTAGGAGTCTGTGAACAAGCGAGCTGTGCTGAGAAGGGTCAAGATTCAGGAAAACTGAATCTACCGAGGTCATAGTCAGGAGTTAAGACCTCGCAGGTGTGAGCCTCTGACAGGATGTCAAGGTCAAGACAGACCAGGTGTAAACCCCAAGGTCTAATGAACAAAAAGGATATATGCTCTCAACCTGCTGTCTCCCCTCACAACAGGGGGTGGAGACAGGACCCACCTCAAGACAAAATCTCCTTGGAGTAGTCCGAAAGGAAGGGAGGTCCAGGGCATAGGAGAAGTCATTGGCCCCATGCCCAGCACCACAAGGGGTGGTGAGAGAAAGGATGATGACCTCTAGAAGAGGTTCAGGACCTCCAGAAGAACCTGAGAAGACTCTGCCCCATTGAAACACAGGAATGGGTTACCTGTGGAAGTTAAAGGTGAGCCGGCTAAGGCTTCACAGAAAAAGTAGAATATTCCTGGAGCCTCTGTGTCAGCGACAGGAACTTAATCCGGGAGCCTGGATGTACTTAAGGAGGAGAAGAAACCAGCTAGGGACAGGATCTCCTAGGTCCAGAGAGTCCCCAAAAGAGTCCCCATCACAACCAAATGGGGCCCCGAGGGGCACCTAGGAAGGAAAGGACAACAGCTCCTGCTTGCCCTCCCCCACAGAGGTCGGTCCCTGGTGCTTAATATGAAGTGGCAGGGAATTCAGAGGTGCCAGCAGGACTTTGTCCATGATTGGCCTCAACTGGGGGGGAAAGCAAGCAGGAAGGAGGCGCTGCCCAGAAGTTGAGGCCCAAGAGGAGATGGTGGGTGGGAAGCAGTGATGAAGATACACAGGACGATCCAAGAATTACAGTAGGTACATCATTTTCATATCTTACCTGTGTCACTCTTCATCATTCATTGCTGGTGGGTGAGTACCAAGCACCACGACAGTGGCACTGGCACCTCTCTGAGGGCTAGGAGTAGCCCTCTGCCACTTGTGAGGGACTCACAAAAGGAGGGGGCCCATCACAGGTCTGGCCAGACCCACTACTGGTCAGAGTCTGGTTGAACCGCCTGACCTGCAGGAGAAGAAGGATGCCCTGACAGCTCTCACCTGACCCTGCAGGAGAAAAATTGGGCTCCCCAGAATGGTGGGGCAGTCACCCTACACAGGGCCAAGAGTGACAACCGGGATAGGTGAAGCCATGCCGACCACCTAATGCAGACCACTGTTGCCACAATCCTGGAGGCTACCACGTTGGCATCATAAGATGCCCATGCTTGGTGTCTCACCAGCTCCAGGCCTTGAGTGGAAATAGTAGGCGCTTGCCTGGTTGCCTTGCTATCAGCCATGGCTGCCAGGATCTGACCCAACATAGCCCACTGGTGCCTCTCATAGGCCACCTTGTGTGCCTGTTGTGTAGAGATAGAGAGTAAGAGGTGTACCAAAGAGAAAACTCTTCTGCCCCAGCAGTTGAACTCCACAGAGTCCATCTCTGGAGGGTGGTCTCTTAACAGGCGCAGATGCCCAGAAGGGGTGTTCAGCCACTCCAACCCCGACTCGGGATGGGGCATAGATCCTGGAGACTCTGCGGGAGTGCAGTACCTGTGCTGGCAGTCCTGAGGGGCTGGAGAAGAGGAAATGAGAAGCTGCCAGGTGCTGTGTGACACTTCCATAAAGGGGCGAGGACATGGAGGGATCACCACAGATTCTTGCCTATATTCTCCAAGGAATTCCAGTGTCGCATGCACAGGATTGCATTGGGTGGAAGGGGAAAGATGGCGTTCCTCCAGCATCATCAGGAACGGCTGATACTCCGTGAAGTCAGCATCAGAAGATTGGTGAGAGGGGGAGTCCTTTTCCCCGGAGAAGGAAGCCGACGATTTGGAAGGACTCTGCATAGGTTGCGATGAAGCCGATGCTGGAGATGAAAATACCATCTCATCAATGGCCCTAAAATAAAGAGGAAAATCACCTCACCATCGCCCTATACTGCTCCTACCAGAAAGACCTGGGAGAAGGTGGGGAAGAGGCAGAGAGGAAAGAGGGTGGGAAGAATGGTCCTGGGAAACCAATGTCCCTCTGCCAGGGCTGTGGGCACAAGTGGGGGACCCCTCCCCAGGGAGGGGGCTGTGCTGCCCAGTTACCACCTGCTGCTCAATCCTCCTGGAGCCAGCAGGGTAAAGCCCTATTATTATAAAGCTTTGTTAAAAGTGCCAAATTCAACAGTGAATGTAATGGTTAGGGCAGAGTTAGGTAAAATAAAAATAAATGCCATCAAAGAAATTAGTGTAATAAATTACTGGCTAAAAATAATAAATAATTCACGCAAGCCTGGTGGTGCTGAGGGTTGAGGTGCTGGGCGCCACACCTCGTGCTATGCTGGTGACCCAGGTTTGGGGAATGAACTTGGGTCACTGGGGGTCAGATGGGGAAGGAGGATTGAGCATCCCAACGGATGCTCTCCTCCTCCTCCTCCTGAGGTGGGTTCCTAGGGGTGCTTTCAGCATGCCTCATGCCTATGCCTGTGGAAGCACAGGCATTAGGGCGCAGGTGGTTCTCTGGAGTCGGGGAAGGGAGAACGCTGTGAGGCACTTGACAACAATTCTGCATCAGCATGCTGTCAGTCTGATGAACATCCTCTGTGCCGGAGGCCCTCAGGAAATTTGAGAAACATGAGGAAAATGCATACACCCCCAGCCTCACAGTACAATTAAATTGGAGGCCTTAGAAAGCCCTGGCGGATGGAGTAGGAGGGTATGAGCTCTGAAGCCAAGGAGTCAAAAGTAGGAAAAAAGATAATTCAGAAAATAAACTTCCACTAATATGTCTTGAGGAAAAAAAGAAATGGAAAGCTAACCAGATAAATACTAGTTGGTTCTCCTACCAAAAGAAAATATTAGCAAAACATAAATTACAACATCTTTTTCAGGATGTGGAAAAAAAAAACAATAGCTATGCAGTATAGAGATCTAATAAAAAAAGAAATGCATTACCCATGTACAAGATCCTAGGTGATAGGTTTAAATGCTTCATTGGCAAACATTTAAAGTAGCCAAGGGGCAGGCACTGAAGAGAAGCAGGGAAATCTCAGCTCCACACACACACACACACACACACACACTCACTCACTCACTCACTCACTCACTCACTCACACACAAAACAGGGTAGTTAGCGAAGTAGACACAAAGGTAGAGAAGTTGATAGGGAGCATGACAGGGATAAATCCAGAAAAAGGCAGTGAGGACAGGGATGGGCCTAAAAAGGGTAAGGTCATAAAAAAATGGAGGGCGATGATTACCAATGGCCATAGTCTGGATAACAAGCTCCCTGAACTAGTGGCCTTGATGGAAGAGGACAACTGAATATCATGGCAGTCACAGAAACATGGTACACAGAGAACCATGACTGGGATGTCTACATACCAGGGTACACAATCTACAGGAGGGACAGGGAAGGTAAAAGAAGAGGAGTACCTGTCTACATAAGGGAAGGAATCAAAGCAACAGAACAAAAGGGTAAACAGGGAGGGGAAGGGAGGAGGCATTGTGGGTCACCCTGGGGACAGGAAATGGCACAACAATGCGCACAGGGGTTGTTTACAAACCCCCATCTCAGGGGGAGGTAATGGACAAGAAAATGATAGAAGGAATCCTTAGAATAGCAGAAAAATGACAGATATTGTTGATAGGGGACCTGAATATACCAGATGTTAACTGGGGCACCTTTACTGCAGCCACATCTAAGTGCAGGGTCATTCTTGATATACCTTAGACAGCCATTGTTGGAACCCACTTGGGAGGAAACAATCATAGACCCAGTACTCTCAAATGGGGATGGAGAGAGGATCTCAGATTTAGAAGTGGGTAGCCATCTGGGAACAAGTGACCACCAAACAGTGTGATTCACAATAAACACAGCTGTAGAGTCAAGCCATGCAAAAGCAAGGGTGTTGGACTTTAAGAGGGCTGACTTTGGCAAAATGGGAGAGTGCCTCAGAAAAACCCTAGCAAACAGATGAGGAGGGGTGGAAGAACAATGGGGAAAAATCAAACGTGCCATCACAGAGGCAATAAGCCTTTGTATAAAGCAAATCAGCACAACAAAACAAAGGAAAAAGCCACTATGGTTCTCAAAAGAGGTGGCAGGAAGGTTAAGAAGAAAAGAACAGTATTCAGGAAATATAAGGAAACACAGAAGGAGCAGGACAGAGAACTATATCAGGAGGCAGGGAAGGCAGTCAGAATAACAAAGGCCCAAACTGAGGAAAAGATAGCCAACTCTGTTAAGAAGGGGGATAAAACCTTTTATAGGTACACTAGGGAGCAAAGAAAGACCAAGGAAGGGATACTGAGGCTTAATAAAGGGGAGGGAATGTGGGCAGAGGGTAACAGTGGAAAAGCAGGGATACCGAACGGATACTTCTGCTCAGTATTCACAAAAGAAGAGGAGGGGGAGGTACCTAAACCAAACAATAGAAACACTCTGGATAGGGGGTCGATACCAGTTCGTTCACAGAAGCAAGGTTTCTGAAAGAACTCCTAAAACTGAAGGTGGACAAAGCTATGGGGCCCTGATAGCATTCGCCTAAAAATTCTAAAAGGACCAAGGGTAGGAGTAGTGACACCACTAACTACCCTCTTTAACAAATCATGAGAGGATGGAGTGGTACCTGAAGACTGGAGGAGAGCAGATGTGATTCCACTTCACAAACGTGGGAGCAAGGCAGAGGCAGGAAACTACAGACCTGTTAGTTTGACCTCAGTGGTAGGGAAAATGATGGAATCACTTCTGAAGGAAAGAATTGTTGAGTACCTAGAGGCTAGCGGGGCTCAGGACCCAAGGCAGCATGGATTCACAGTGGGAAGATCATGTCAGACAAATCTAATAGATTTCTTTGACTGGGTGACCAAAGTAGTAGACCAGGGAGTGGCTGTGGACATGACCTACCTAGACTTCAGCAAGGCATTTGACACAGTCCCACACAAAAGATTAATATA
Organism: Neoceratodus forsteri; assembly: GCA_016271365.2. Taxonomy (NCBI): domain Eukaryota; kingdom Metazoa; phylum Chordata; order Ceratodontiformes; family Ceratodontidae; genus Neoceratodus; species Neoceratodus forsteri. Next base: position 318,158,035 of record JADMNL010000022.1, read on the forward strand.
CAAGGTAGCCAGTCTTGGAGTGGGTCCCAAGGTAGGAGCCTGGGTAAAAAATTGACTGGACAACAAGACGCAGAGGGTAATAGTAAATGGAGTCCACTCTGAAGAAAGGGGGGTTACTAGTGGAGTACCGCAGGGTTCAGTATTGGGATCGGTCCTCTTTAATGTCTTTATAAGTGATGTTGCAGAGAGACTGGAAGGAAAAGTATGTCTCTTTGCAGACGACACAAAGATCTGCAACAGGGTCGATACAGAAGGTGGGGTAGAAAGGATGAGAAGGGACTTGGCAAGGTTGGAAGAATGGTCAAATGTAAGGCAGCTTAGATTCAGTGCAAAGTAATGCACCTGGGAAACAAAAACCCAGGGGCAGTGTACACAATGGGGGTTGAGATACTAACAACAAAAATGGAAAAGGGACCGGGGGGTAGTCATATTAGATGCCCTAAAGGTGGGCAAGCAATGTAGGAAGACAGTAAGGACAGCTGGCGGGATACATAGGGAGAGGCATCAGCAGTAGAAAATAAGAAGTTATCCCTCTGTACAGACAGTTGGTGAGACCCCATCTGGAGTACTGCGTGCAGTTCTGGAGACCCCATCTCCGCAAGGACATAGACAGGATGGGGGCTGTCCAGAGGAGGGCAACTAAAATGGTACCAAGTCTGCTCCAGAAGACATACGAAGAGAGAGATTAAAGGAGCTTAATATGTATACCCTCGAGGAAAGGAAGGAGAGGGGAAACACAATAGAAACTTTCAAGAACCTTAAGGGACTCAACAAAGTCCAAGAGGGTAGCATCTTTCAGAAAAAGAGATGTGTAAGAACAAGGGGGCACAATTTGAAGATAGAGGTGGAACGGCTCAGAGGTAATGTGAGGAAGTATTTTTTCACAGAGAGGGTTGTGGATGCATGGAATGGCCTTCCTGAGGAGGTTGTGGAGTCAAAACAGTAGGAGAATTGAAGAATGCATGGGACAGACATAAGGCAATTCTAGTGGGGGGTAGGAGGAAGTAGGCTGTTGGTTAACGAGAATCTGCAGCTTATCCATTCGGTAAGGAAATGGGCAGACTAGGTGAGCCAAACGATTCTTATCTGCCATCAAATTCTATGTTTCTAGAGTCCTGTTTACATGGTCACATTTGCACTGGAGCAACTCGATCGCTCGGTTTGCTCCAATGCAAATGCGACCGTGTGGACGCATACCCGATTGCAGCAAGTTGCTCATTAAGCCAGTCCGCATTCCCTCCCAAGTTGGGGATGCCAACTGGAGTGAGCGACTTGCAGTGCATTAAACTGCTGTGTAGACTCTCTGCACCATTGCAACATGTCCACTCTGTCTTTGTGGTGGTGAGTGACAGTCCATCCCTCTGATGCATGGCCCCTCACCGGCTCAGAATGTAGCAGTGCACGGAGGGGCCGTGTGGACAGGCAGTTTGCCACTGGCTGCTGGACGGGACCACACTGCTGCAGTCTGAAATGAGTAGCACTGCTGCTGTGTAAACAAGGCTTATGTTTCTATAAGAATAGGACATGCTAATACTAAAAAAATTAAAATGTGCATCTTGGAATAGGCAAAACAAAATGGCACATTCTCTGGAAGAATATCTAGTAATTCCAATTGAACAAAAAAAAAAAATCATAACATAGGCAAGATTCAAACTAATTACTGCTAAATATATATATTTTAATAGAAGTAAAACAGAAAATACAAAAATACAAGACAAATTTAAATGCCTGTGTAACGGGTTTTCAAGAAGATCTGAAACATATAATTACTAACTGTTCATTATATACTAGATCAAGAAACCAATACCTTGCTCAGACATTAACCATTTATGCCAACATGAACTATGATGTCATATTTGTTATACTACATCGAAGAACTTATGAAGAAGCTATGACTACTGCTAATTTTTTTGCCTCTGTTATTAAAAGTAAGAAGAAAGTCTATAGAAACTTGAATAAGTAATGGATTCCATATGTCCCACATATAGTCTCTGCGCATTCCCAACATGATCTTGAAATAAATCCGAAATTAACATGCTCAAACCTTTCATGTTACTTCACACTGGAATTCACATTTCTTCTGTGGGGCACGCTGCTAGGTTGTGGTAAACAACATACAATCTAAAGATACTAGCGCACACACACCCTCCCTCTCACATAACATAGCATATTTAAACTTTCCTCTGCCAAGATTGGCTATATGTACTTTAAGCTCCATGTGAGGAGTGGGTCCTCTTAGTTTTAGACTGGAATTCCAATTTGAGTAAGCTAAATCACCAACGTCAAGGTAGGACCCTTCGATTTAGTCCCTAACTTTCCAGTGCCTCAGTGGCTACTAATTGACTTCTTTTATACTGTGCTACCATCAAGGATTTTACACAGATAAAAGGTTTAAGCATGATAATTTTGGATTTGTTTGAGTTTTGGGAGTCTGTGGTGCTTCTTTTTAGCATGCTCCCTTTGAAACACCTGTGTAAAATCTTTGATGGGAGAACGGTATAAAATAAGTCAATTAGTAGCCACTGAGGCACTGGAAAGTTAGGGACTAAATCGAAGGGTCCTACCTGACCCTAGATGTGGCGCTGACCACAGCACCATCACTGAGTGTGGTGCTGGCCTCAGAATAGCATCACAGATGGCACCGGAGCTCTCCATGGCACTGAGAGCAGCACCAGCAGAGAGAAGGGCGGTGTCGACCTCAGAACTTGTACCCAGAGAAGACCTCCTGCTGAGCCTGGAGAATGTCCATTGTTCTGAGGAACTCGGCTGCTAATCTGGGTTATCCTGGTCATTCTTTGATTCTGAAGAGGAGACCACAGAGACCCCCAGAGAGGCAACCCTGGGCAATCTACCCATTCCGGCACTGAGAACGGTGTCAGGAGGGGACTCTGTGGCAATGGTGGAACTGCCTCACTCACCGGCACTGGAGTCAGTGACAGGAGCCAAAGCCATGCCTGCCGTAGCCTCCAAGGGAACCACCGATGCAGGCCCCACATATAGCCGAGACCTCAACACCAAGGTTGTCCAGCTTTCTGAAGAGGAACCAGGCCACGTGTGGTCCATGACTAGCCCCCCCAGAGGAGGCCGACCATCAATGGAGGCTTGTCTCCCCCCTCCCGGTGCATATAGCAGTGTGGAGTGGGTCAGAAGGAAGGCCCAGGGACCTTACCTTGGTGACTTGCATGCAACGCCGACCACTGAAAGTTGGGGGGTTGTAGTCTAACATCACCGTGCAGGTAACTAAAGTGTGGAAGTCCATGGGGAAGCAGGCGTTGCATCGGTCCGTTTTGTGGTTTGGTCCCAGGCAGGTGAAGCACCGGTCATGCAAGTCCGTTTTGGAGAAATGACTACCGCAGGGGCATTGACGCATCGGGGTGGTCCCCACCTTAGAACACTTTTGCCCCGAACTCAACATGATCGGCCATGCACAAAAATAACAAAAACAAAGGTAAAAGACTCGATGCCAAACTGTTACAAAATAAAGAACGGTGTCAGTAACTGCAATAAAACTAATCATCATTGAGTAAATCAACAAATGAATGAGCAGAACCAAGTTTCTGGAAGCTTCAAAGTGAAGATCACTATCCCAGCAGAGTCATGCTGTCCTTGACTGTGGGAGAAGCAGAACTGAGGTAATGGAGGGTCTGACATCCGTTACTGGCCAACCTGTGAGTAGCACATATTACGTCGGCCTCTAGGGTGACATCGGCCCCTCCTCCAGATAGGAGAAAAAGCTTTCTAAAGCTAAAAAGCTTCCTGCAGAGTCCTAGCACCTCTGGCTTGAACCCACCAGTGATGAATGGTGAAGACTGACACAGGTAAGATCATTCTCTTGCCGACCCACTGGCACAGCGGTGGTGCTTCTGCCTGTGACGCTGATGAACCGAGTTTGGTGGTGAGCTCAGGAGTCAAAGGGCTATCTGGGGGGAGTAGGATTGCGCATCCAATGGACTGCTGTCCTCTGGGGGGGGCATGGATCCTGGTGCTCCCCTGACACCTGATGGAGACCAGAGGTAAGGCACACTGGGCTGCCAGGATGCATGGGAGGTGTGGCGGCCATCAACACACGTCACGCAGGAGCATGCAGCATGCATCATGATTGCATTGCATGTTCACATCTTCTGTGGGGCACAGAACAGGAAAAAGCACAGTGAGCACCAGTGAGATGAATCTGGTTTCCCGCATGCCCTGCACCTGGTTATTGAGGCACCATCCAAGCTAAGCAGGTCCTGTATCCAGTGGGGTTCGGGGGACCCCACCAGCAGGGCTAAGCTGTGGGGGAACAAGCTGGACAAAGGTAAATCCTGGAGGATGCCTAGGTGACAGGACTGGGGAGACCTGAAGATGGAGGCCAGTCAATGCACAGGAAGAAAAAACATTCTAAGTTCTGGGTTACCATACACCTTATGGAACTGCTGCACAAATTTGACTGACTGTTCTAATCCATTAGGAGAAAAGATATTACCATGGTGAGCAACTTTCTTTCTACCGCAATAGAAGCAAAGACTACAAGCAAACTTTTCAAACAATGCCTGTTGAATTCGATTGATAGTTGCATCCAGCACCACTGTGCATTAGCAGTGCGGCAGTTGGAGGACTCTGTCAGAAGTCATTCCACTCGAGCAGTGGCTACCTCAGTGGCCTCACTCTGTTCAGTCCATTTCAGAGATATGTAGGCAACAGTCAGCTTGGTGGCTAGTAAACAACTCTGGACTGGGGCCACAAGCAAAAGCAGTACACACAAAGTCTCTCAGCAGCTCAGCTCCTGCAGTCTCCACATCCAAGGAACAACACAGATGCTGTGTTGAGGCTAAATCACATTATATTGTTTACTGCTGTGTTGAGGCCAAATACCATTTTGTTGTTTAAAACTCCAGCAGTCAGATACTGGAAGCACCCTCCCATAGCAGCCAAACATTTTCATGCTGTCCCAGCCAGGGGCGCCGACAGCGCAGGTGCCCGGGTGCTTGAGCACCCATAAAGTTTATATGAGCACCCCCAAATTCTTTGTCCTCCACCTTGCGTCCTTGCCTTTTCATTTCCCCACTTTATGCCTGCTTGCCTGAACTTAAGCGTGAGCCGCCTGACGTGACCGACCACCAACGAGCGAGGAGCGACCATCCCAAGTTTCAACTTTTCGCAAATCGACCCCCCCCCCGTAGCGGCAAACTGGCACTAGCATGAAACAACCGCAGCTGGCTGCTGCCTTTGCCCCGTTCTGACCTTTGTTCTCTTCCTCTCCTCGCTAGACGGATCTCACACACGCTTCAGGCGGCCTCGGACATCGGACCCCTCTTCCTCGGGGTCGGAGGCGGATAGTTAGACTTGAATGGGTCAGGTGTGACCTGTGACGACATGATCTCAGGTATGGGTCCGCCGGGCCGATTTGGGTGCTCTAAAAGGCGTTGATGGTTGCTGCTGTGTCTTTGTCATCATTGTGAACTTGTGCACACACAATCAGAGACTAGCGCAGCGAGAGAGAGAGAGGGAGTTAGGGACTGGTCACGGAGCCAGCCAGCCAGCATCCATATGTCGTGAGACAGAGGTATGGGTCGCGACTCCCGGACTCCTGTCCGCCCCCCTGTCCCCTGGGCCCTGGCCGATTTGGGAGCTCTGCGGTCGGAGTGCAGACTGTGATGGTTGCTGCTGTCAGAGTCAGTCTGTGTGTGTCACAATCAGAGAGCGAGATTGCGAGACTCAGAGAGAACAAGAGAGAGAGAGAGAGAGCAGCATGTTGTTCCTTCCTTGAAGGCTTCAGTTCCAATTTCAAAACAGTTCTCTTCTCTGTCTCTTATCCTATCCTGATTGATTCTGAATCCTAAATGTTTGTTCCTTTAATTTATTCTGGTATTTTTATATTTAATGGGGACTCTGGGGTCCCAAGGTCCCATTAAATATAAAATAATGCCCCAATAAATTAAAGGAACAAAACATTCAGGATTCTGAATCAGGATAGGAGATTTGGGGTCTTGGGGAGCCTGGGCTGGGAGGGGAGTCCTAACCTAAAGAAACTTTGCGAGGTGGTAGGTAGTCTTCTGGTTCTGGACTCTAGAGATAAATCACCACCAGGCACCTGCTGCTACTAGCCTGCTAGCTAGTGCTATACACTACAGTCTACAAGACTTAAGTTGTTTTGTTGGAACTTGTTGCTTCTTTTCTTGAGTTGCTTGTTTCACTAAGTCGAAATGACACCCGAACCTGCGTGCTGTGCACCGACACCTTGTACTCGCTCGCTCCTCCATTCGCCTGGATGGAAGACGATAAACACATGACTTGTCAAGGAGACAGTCATGTGATGCAGGTAGAGAGCAGCTTCAACTGAAAGCTGCCAGCCTGCATATCACATGAGGAGTGAAGGAGAGTCAGAGTGAGTCAACCGCGCGCAGTGAGGAGAATCCATTGCTGTGTAGTGTAGTTGTTTGAGCTGAGCAGCGAGGATCGTTTTTTTTTTCCCTGAAATCGTTACTGGTAGTCGGACTCGTCGGTCAAGAACTGAGCTAGCTAAAGGGACCAAGGGTGTGCTGTACTGTACCAACTACCTGCCCTGGCTCTGTTGCAGACAGGCAGAAGACCACCTTATAACTTAAAAAAAAAAAACTAGTCTGCACTGCAGTTTAACTATATAGACACACAGAGTGTTAGACAGTAATTGTTCACAACCACAGACTGTACTGTAGTCTGTGACACTGAGTTTCTGGCTGGGTGGGGAAGGGAAAGCAACTAAGCAAGATTAAGTGTACAGAAATAGAACAAAAACAAATTTTCTGGCAACACTAGTCTGCGGTGCAGTGCAGTCAGTCACCAGCAGCCAGTCAGAAAGAGTCAGGAATCAGGACAGACAGACTAGTAAAACAGCATTTTTTACAAAAACATTTTGCAGTGGGTTCAGGCTAGGAGGGCCAGGCTCAGGCAGGATGTGTGTGGGTTGTCTTTTATTTGCAGCAAAGTTAGCAGACTGTGTGAGACGAGGCGGGTGCAGCCTAGTACTTCAGTCTGGTGCCTGGCTGGCCGTGCAAGTAAAATATTAAAGTCAGAGTGGCAAGTGCTGATTGCACAGAGGTGTCTTCTGTGCCCTATAGTGCAAGGCTCCAAGTGAATAGGCAGTGCTCTGTCTGTGGGTGCTTGTGAAGTCTGTGTGAGAGGGTGAGCAGCTGAGTCTTATCCTGAGACGGTCACAGTCCTCCTGTCCAGTCCGTACCAGTGTCTGACCGTCCGAAAGAAAAAATACAAGTAAAATATTAAAGTCAGAGTGCTGATTGCACAGAGGTGTCTTCTGTGCCCTACAGTGCAAAGGCTCCAACAAGTGAATAGGCAGTGCTCTGTCTGTGGTGTGCTGAAGTCTGTGTGAGAGGGTGAGCAGCTGAGTCTTATCCTGAGGACGGTCACAGTCCTCCTGTCCAGTCCGTGCCAGTGTCTGACCATCCGAAAAGAAAAATACAAGTAAAATTAAAGTCAGAGTGCTGATTGCACAGAGGTGTCTTCTGTGCCCTATAGTGCAAGGCTCCAACAAGTGAATAGGCAGTGCTCTGTCTGTGGGTGCTTGTGAAGTCTGTGTGAGAGGGTGAGCAGCTGAGACTAACCTAGCCTGTCAGTACTGTTCTAGTCCTCCTACTGTCCTGTTTGGACAGTCCTTCAGTGTCTGATCATCCAAAAACCAATAAAAAAAAAAAATCAGACTATTAGGATTTAAGAGGGGTCCTTGTGTCAAAAACAAAGTGCTGTGAACTGATTGTCTAGTGCTATTCTGACCTCAATGTTTTAATCATATTCTGTCCAGACCAGCAACTAACAGTGTAACCTATTCTGAATCAACACAAGAGAAACACACAGTGTAAGTTAAAATGGACAAGTTTATTAAAACATGGGCTAAACAGAGTGAGGCAAGCAGTAAAACAGCAGCACCATCAACAAGTGACGTAGCAAGTTGTGAGACTGAAGCTGAGGAAACAGCAGCTGCACAAGTTCACATTGCTAGGGATGTGGACGTGGTCGATGTTGAGGAGCCATGTAGCAGCAGCAGCACTCTGTCTGTAAAAGGAAAAACAAGACAGGAATCATTAGTAGTCACCAAGAAAAAAGGCAGAACCTTTCAAGAAAGGTGGCTTGACCGGTTCAAATGGTTACTTTATGATTCCAATGAAAAAAAGGCTTTCTGTTCAGTGTGTAAAGAGGCAAGAGAGAAAAAACTACTCACATTTTCCACAAAAGCTGATGAAGCATTCACAGTTACTGGTTATAGTGCATGGCATAAGGCAATAGAAAGATTTGAATCCCATGAAAAAAGTGGCTGCCACAGTGAGGCTGTAATGAAAACACATGTCAAGCAAAATGTGTACAGCATCATGTCTGATGCCAGTAGGCAGCGAGCAGTAGATGCAAGAATTGCACTTCTAAAAATGATGACAACTTTAAGATTACTGGCCCGACAGGGGCTTGCTATCAGGGGCCATACAGATGAGAGTTCAAATTACATGCAAGTGCTAAAAGTGCAAGCAACTGATTGTCCACAGTTGCAGCAGTGGTTGTTAAGGGATAGCTACAGGTGGTTGTCTCATGACATAATGAATGAAATGCTGGACATTATGGGACAAGATGTGCAAAACACAATTGTTTCCAAAATCAAAGCAGCTCAGTATTTTGCTGTAATGATGGATGAGACGACAGACATTACTGTTCATGAGCAAGTCTCAATATGTTTTCGATTTGTTACTGAGGATTTTGGAATTGAAGAAGCATTTTTAGGATTTCATGAAACACCAGCTGTAGATGCTGCTACACTATTCAGTATCCTTAAAGATGTTTTGTTACGTTTTGACTTGGATATAAATAAATGCCAGGGTCAGTGTTATGACGAGGCTGCTACTATGGCTGGTATTCACTCTGGAGTGCAGGCGAGGCTAAATGCTGTTGAGCCTAGGGCCCTTTTCGTACATTGTTTGGCACACTCCTTGAACCTTGTAGTACAGGACTGCATCAGCAAAATACAAGAATGTCGAGACATACTAAATCAGTTACGAGAACTCATAACATTCATTAGAGACTCTCCAAAACGGCTAACTTTTTTTGAAAACATACAAAGCGGTATGGAAGACACTAGGCCTGGCTCTTTACGACCATTTGCTCTAACAAGGTGGACAGTCAGGGCAAATAGTTTAAATTCGATTCTAGAAAACTATTTAGCATTATTGGAATTTCTGGACAGTGTGTCCTCAGAGAATACTCGGGAGTGTGGGGCAAAAGCAGGAGGGTTCTTGGCACAGCTACGATCATTTAAAGGATTTTTCTTCTTGAGTCTTCTCTTTAAGATTTTCTCTCACTGTGACAGCATAAACACAGCCCTTCAAGCAACCTCTCTTCAATTTCTAAAAGCTAATTGTATGATTCAAACTCTTCTCGACACTATGCAACAATACAGAGGGCAGTTTGACAACTTGGAGTACAGTGGATGGAAGAGCTGAGGAACTGCAATTAGATGAACCAGTTCTTCCATGTCAAGCAAAGTTCCTCATTATATAGATGATGGCTCTCAATCAGTTATACTGATGCATCCCCAAAAGACCACTTCAGGAGAATATTTTCCAAGTGATTGATCAGGTTGTTCTTTCAGTCAAAGATAGATTTCAGACTCCAGCTCAGAAGCTATGTTAGATGCAGAACAATTTGCGATAGGACAAGGGCCATTAGATTCCATATCTAATTTTTATGGCAATGACTTAGATGCAGGGGTCTGCAACTACACCGTGACATGTTCATTGACATTGCAAAAGCTAGTGGAAAACTGTTGATTCATTGCAAGATGTGTACTGTGTCATCACAGAAAAACAAGCCATTCGTGATTTACTGCCAGAGTTTGTAAAATTTATTCAGATCTTACTGACAATACCAGTATCAACTTGTACGGCTGAGCGGTCTTTCTCAGGACTCAGGAGACTGAAAACATATCTTAGATCAACAATGTCACAGAGACGCTTAAATAGTGTTGCTCTGCTTCACATTCATCAGGAACACACTGATGCATTAGACATGGACAAAATAGCTGATGAATTTATTGGGAGAGCAACAGTTCATAAGAACGCCTTCTATATGGTTAAATAATGTGTAATCATTCATGGCATTTGCAGTTATGTTTACTATTGAAAATCATCAGCAACTGTCTCTAGCAACTTACAATTACTCCTGCTTCTGACCTGGCTAGTCCTAAAAAATTGTAATGCCATTACACTGACACATGCTTCCCCCTTCCCCTGGTCGTTTCTGAAATGAGCTCTGATCATGGTACCTTTCCCGGTTATCAACTTTAAAATAAATAACGTGCTAAGTGAATCCTTTGAGCACCTGGGCATCAAAGAGCCATTCAGGACACTCTTTCATGTCTTCTTGCACCACCTGGAGGTATCAGAGACCTGCAATGGAAGAGTGCCATGGAGGGCTTGTTGATACCCCCAAGTGCTCTAAGGTTGCCTTTTGTGATTTAAGATACAGCATCACCACTCCACAGAGTGCAGGAGTGCCCTCTTTGTTGCTTCCATGTGCTGCAAGAACACATGGAAGTTTCTTGTCTTTCTGCAGCACCTGGTGGAGGTAAACTAAAATCTTAAAGAGCATCCTTTACAACACCTGGATCATGCATCAAAGAGCCCTCCAGTGCACTCTTAGTCTTGCACACTGTGGAGTGGTGACACTGTCTGAAACCTAAAATCACAAAGACATGCTTAGAGCACTTGGGGCATGAAATAGCCCTCCAGGGCACTCTTCTATGTCTACTTGCAGCACCTGGATGCATCTAAGAGCTCACCAGGGCATTCTTATATCCTGTGGAGTGGTGGCGGGCACTGTATCCAAAAGTCACAAAACGCATCCTTAGAGCATCTGGGAGCACAAAGAGCCTCCATGGCACTCTTCCCTTGAGGGCTCTTTGATGCCTCCAGGTTCTGCAACAAGACATTTGAGAGTGCCCAGAATAGCTCTTGATGCCTCCAGATGCTGCAAGCAGACATGGAAAGAAGAGTTTCTTGGAGGGCTGTTTGATGCCTCCAGGCTTCAGCTGCTGCAAGAAGACATGCAAGTTCCTTGTCTTTTTCACACAGAATGGAGGCAAACTAAAATCTCAAAGGAAGGTCCTTAGCACCTGAGACATCAACGAAGCCCAGGGAGATTTCCGTGGAGTGGTGGCACTGTCTGCAACCTGCAATCACAAAGGACATCCTTAGAACACCAGGGGCATGAAAGGGCCCTCCAGGGCACTCTTCTGTGTCTTCTTGCAGCACGTAGAGTTATCAAACAGCCCTCTACCCAGGGAAGAGTGCTGTAGAGGGCTCTGCAATGCCCCCAGGTGCTCTAAGGATGTTCTTTGTGATTTTAGGGCACAGCCCCACCACTTCACAGGGTGCAAAAGTGCCCTAGAGGGCTTTTTGTTGCCTCCAGGTGCTAAAAGAAGACATAGGAGAATGTCTGACTGGGGCTCTTTTATGCCTCCAAGTGCTGCAAGAAGACATAGAACAGTGCCCCGGAGGGTCCTTTTATGTCCCCAGTTGCTCTAAGGGTGTTTATTGTGATTTTAGGTTGCAGACAGTGCCACCACTCCACAGGGTGCAAGAGTGCACTGGAGGGCTCTTTGATGTCTCCAGGTGCTCAGAGGATGCCCTTTGAGATTTTAGTTTGCCTCATTCAATGCTGAAAGAGACAAGACTCTTCCATGTCTTCTTGCAGCACCTTGAGGTGTCAGTGAGCCCTCCAGTCCAGACACCCTTGCACCCTGTGGAGTGGTGGCATTGTCTGCAACCTAGAATCACAAAGGACCTCCTTAGAGCACCTGGGAGCATGAAAGGGCCTCAGGACACTTTCCTATGTCTTCTTGCAGCACATGAAGGCATCAAAGAGCCCTCCAAGCCAGGGAACAGTGCCATAAGGGCTCTGTGATGCCCTGGTGCTCTAAGGATGTCCTTTGCAATTATAGGGTACAGCACCACCACCACTGAACATGGTGCAAGAGTGCCTTAGATAGAGGGCTTTTTCTTGCCTCCAGATGCTGCTTGAAGACATAGAAAAGTGCCATGGAAGGCTCATTCATGCCCTCAGGTGCTCTAAGGATGTCCTTTGTGATTTTAGGTTGCAGACATTGCCACCACTACCCCACAGGGTGCAAGAGTGCCCGGCTGGAGGGCTGTTTGATGCCTCCAGCTGCTAAAAGGATGCCCTTTGAGATTTTAGTTTGCATCTACCAGGTGCTGAAAAAGACAAGAAAATTCCATGTCTCTTGCAGCACCATCCTGGAGGCATCAAAGAGTCCTCCAGGTACTCTTCCATGTCTTCTTGCAGTTGCAGCACATGGCTGAGCCTGGAGGCATCAAACAGCCCACAAAGTGCACTTTTCCATGTCTTCTTGGAGCACATGGAGGCATCAAAGAGCCTCCAAGGCACTGTTGCACCCTGTGGAGTGGTGGCACTGTCTGTCACCATCACTAAGGGCATCCTTAAAGCATGTGAGGGCATCAAAGAGCCTACCACCCAGGCACTCTTCCATGGGTCCCAACTGGAGGCATCTAAGAGCCCTTCAGGATACACTTGCACACTGTTGAGTGGTGGCACTGCATCTGCAACCTAACATCAGTACTCTGACATGCTTGCAAAACTGAGAGTATGAAAGATCCCTCCAGGTGGGCACTCTGTTATTGATCTTAGCACCTGCTCAGGCATCAAATAACCCCCAATGGTACCCTGGCATCCTCTACATTGGAGTAGTTGTGATGGTAGCATTCCAAAATGTATCAAAATAACCACCAAAATGCATCAGAAAGCATGAAAAATTTAGTTTATAGTTTAGGCGGCCCCCAGACTCCCCGGCCTTTTAATTATGAGTCTGAGCACCCAAACTTTTTAAAAACCTGGCACCCCTGGTCCCAGCACTTTGTCAGCACTCTTGACAAAGCACTGGGAGAGCGCAGAAAAATGTGGCTGCTATGAGGGTGCTTCCAGTATCTGACTGCTGGAGTTGTAAACAATAAAAGTTGATTTAACTTCAACACAGCATCCATATTGTCCCTTGGATGTGGAGACTGCAGTAGCCAAGCTGCTGAGAGACTTTCAGAGATATGTAGGACTTCTACCTGTATTAGTGTTCATACCATCACCAGGCAGTATGCTCTGGATGGTCACTCCAGAAAACATACAAGTTTCAGGATGATTGTATTCCATGTCTACTCTCCTCATGAGTTCTCATTCTCCAGCCTATGGGGATTTTACAGCTTGATTCTTGACCAAAGTGTGGAAAAAAGACTGATTCTTGAAAGATAGGAAATTTACTTACCCTAACTCTACATCTTCAAGAATATCTCCTCCATAAAGTACCACTCACCTTCCCTCCATCCCCCAGATTCACTGCAGTATTATAAATCGCCTCCCTCCCCCTCCTTGAATAGGTATGAGCTTTGAAGACCATGGCAACCAAAATGTTGCTCCAGGCACAGAACATTGGTTCTGTGGTTAAAGTCAAGTCATACTAGTAGAATGAACCAGCACTCACTCATTAACCACAAGAAGTCACACAGGATGGGGGGGGGGGGGGCGCTGTGGCACCCGAGCAATATGGCAACTAACTAATGAAGCTCTAGAGACAGCTCACTAAGTTTAATAAAATAAAGTATTTTTCTCTATCATTCGTGGCATTTAAAATATAAAATACTGAGTCGGAATACCGTTGCTACAAAATGGGAAATCCCCATAAAGACCAGATGCATCGCTCAGGAGCTAAATCAGTAAGTTCTGCCGCAGCTCCAGCCATGAGGTTAGGCCATGCCTGAGCTGAAGAAATGGCCGAGGCATCGGGAAAGGAGACATTACAGTCAATTGGAGTGAAGCCCTCTTGACTGATTGCTTCGGTGACCAACCTTTCAGATAAATTTGATGTCCTCACAAATAGAGTTACAGTTCTGAAGACCACTATACAATCGGTCCAGACCATGGCAACGGACACCAGGGAAGAGAGCTGATTCAGCTATGGGAGCGGTCTCCACTGTCATCAAGAAGAGCTCCCACTGGAAGGCACATTTGGAGACTCTAGAAAATCAGGTGTGATCCCCCAATGTACGCATACTTGTAATGCCTGAGGAGTCAGATGGGGACCACTCATTGTTCTTGCAGGAGTGGTGTATACAGCAACTAGGAGAGGAGATTACACCAAAAACCCTCGATTTCCAAAAGGCTTAGAAGGTCACATAGAGAGGTAGTCTGAACAATCCGGAGGCACCAAGAGCAACTGTGCTGGTGACAGATGGAGCTGGTACTCAGGACACTCTTCTGGCCTTGGCTCACCACCAGGGCACTCTACTTCAGTATGGTCAGTGGGTGCAATTTTACTCAGATATCAGCTATGCATCTCGCCAAAAATGGAAGAGATTTGATGGGGTGAGGACCTTACTCTGCGAAGCCTCTATCCCACATGATCTAATCTTCCCCACTTGTCTGCACATAACACATAAAGGGAAAATCTGTTTATTTACTGATTCCAACAAAGTGCTGGAATGGACTTAGGAACAGGCATTTGTGCTGTCATAAATAAGTCACATGGTTGCATTGCCTTGTAACCTCTGGAATTTATGGTGGACTACTACTAGAACCTTTTAGTTTTATGTCAGGCCATTGTTACATACTTTAGATGTTACTACAACTGTATTTGTTTACTACACCTTCTTTGGCCTTAAAAGTTTTACTAGAAGACGGGGGTTATTTTATGATGGCTGTACAAGTTAATTACATTGCATGTTATACTAAAGAGCTCAACATGGTCTTTGCTAATGTGCCAGTAGAACAGCTTAGGTGTTAATCTTTTTTTTTGGGCGGGGGGGAATAGTAATTTTATTCATTTTTGAAACATAACACATATCACATACAGACAGTCCATCAATTAAAATGATAAAGTTACAGACAAAAGGAACAGAAAAAAAAAGTACATGCAGCCCAAAAACCTGTAAAACCAGAGGAGGAGTGAGAGTGCTCCTCCTTCAAGAAAATAAAGAGAAAAGAAAAGGAAAATATACTAGACATTGGGCTCAGGGTTCATTTGATATCTTTATCTGAGACAGTGCCAAACACTCTAATGGAGAGACATTAAGTCGAGTAGAAGATGAGCATACCTTAATGCTGGGGGAGACTGGAAGCTAAATTAAGTCATAGAGGTCATTTCCATCATATATGCCTGTGGGGCCCTCACTCCCCGAAAGCTATAAACAAATCTGATGTGACTGATTAAACATAAAGTTATTTTATTCGCTGTCCAACCCAAAAGGATGGAAAAAAACCTAATTAAATAAACAAGGCCTATGATATTGTAGAGCAGGCTTGCTGATGAAATACCCACAGGCTGTTAAGGGAAGAGGGACCATCCTACTTCACTTTAAGAAAGCTGAGCCAGAATATCTAGAACCGTTTTGTTTTCCATTTCTGCTTGGTAATGAAAGAAAGGCAGCCACCTGCTTTTGAATTTATCCAACTGAAATCTCAATTTGGCTGTTAACTGTTCTGTCAATTATATTTGTTTACATGTAGAAAACCACAGAAAGTAGAATTCTTTCCCAGCCAACATTTAGTAACACATTTCTGTGCTGCCAATACTAGAATGAAAAACAGGAGTTTTGAGTCATTAGTAGTGAGTACCAAGGGGGGGGATCCCTAGGATCCAGTTCTGGGGCTCAGAGGGAAGTGAGGCTTGAAACATCCGTTCAGAAGCCTGAATCACTAGTCACCAAAACCCCTGAATTTGGGAGCAACTCCAAAAATATGAGCATGTGTGCCCTTTCTCCTCATCCCTCCAGCATAAATTTGATAACAGTGAATTATAATGTTGGGTAATGACGGGGTCTGAAAAATCTGGAATTGAATCTCACCAGGATGGGGAGGACGTGGGCTGATGTACCCCTTCCCATATCAGCTGCCAACCTGCCGCATCCAATTGACAATCAAATTCCTCCTCCCATTTGGTTGCAAACTTTACAGGAGAGGTCTTCCCCAGGGTATTGATGAAAGAAACTATTTGGGAAATCAAATGAGCCTGGTGGTTACTAGAAACCAATGGAATAAAAAACTTCACCAAAGCACTTGGGACAAAGGAGCTTAGGGACGTGATGCCTTTACTCTTCAGGAAATGTCTAATCTGTAGAAACCTGAAGTGGTCTCCACAAGAAAGCCCAAAGGACTGCTTCAATTGTGAAAATTCTTGGAAGTTTTGTGAATCGAACAGTTGCCCAATTCTGCAGAGACCTAGTCTCTCCCATTTACGGAAACCCAAATCAGCTTGCAATGGGAGAAAATCAATACATGCCCTAATAGGGGTCCTAGATGTTAATTTAAGGGGGATACCACCCTCTTTGGCCACCCTTATCCAAACTTGCTTTAAGATGGACGCCCAGGCATTAGAGATCTGTAGTTTGGACAACCCAGCTTGATCCAAATAGATACTGTCAACCAGTCGAGCACCCGGAGTATCCATTCCCTCCAGCTCCAACCAAGGTGAGTGGTCCTTTCCTGGCCATATGGAACTAAACACCTGCAGCTGAGCCGCCCAATAATAGTACAAAAAATTGGGAAGACCCAGCCCCCCACTCCTGTTTGGCTTCTTGCAATAATTGCCATTTGATTCTGGGAGGTCTATTATTCCAAATAAATCTGGAAGTGGCAGATTTCAGACTTTTCCAAAACACATTGGGGGTTTTATGGGAAGAGAAGTAAACAGAAAGAGAAAATGGGGCAGTGCATTCATCCTAGCAGTTTCTATCCAGCTAGAGAATGATATTGGGAGTTCTGTCCATCTTTTAAAATCTTCTTGAATGCCTTTTAGCAATTTGAGGTAATTGGTGGCATATAAATTATTTAAGTTTTCTGGGATCCAAATCCCTAGGTAACAAAATCCTCCCTTCACCCACTGGAATTGCCTAATCAGCAGGAGGGACCGGGACAACAGGTGCACCCACTGGCAACATCATAGTTTTAGATTTGTTCACTCAGAAACCAGAAACCACTCCAAACTCTTGTATCAGTGAGAGTACCAGAGGGACTGAGTTCACTGGATCCATTAAATATACTAATGTATCATCCACATAAAGAGAAATCTGGACCGCCAATCCCCCAGTCCTTACCCCTCTATATGCTTGGGATTGTCTTATGGAAGCCGCAAAGGGTTCCATGCTTAAGGCAAACAGTATTGTGGAGAGTGGGCACCCCTGCCGAATACAAAACCTGTTGGAGTATACCCTATTTACCCTAACCCTAGCCCCGGGGTCACTATATGGATTTGATATCCAGCTCCTAAATTTACCCCCAAATCCGAAATTTCCCAAGGTTTTATCAAGAAATAACCAGTCTGGGCGATCAAACGCCTTTTCAGCATCTAACGATATTATTGCTCCCAGCTCCAAAGGGATAGTTGTGGTTTTAGCTGCCAAGATATTTAACAATAATCTAACATTGTCCTGAATGTGTTGCCCAGGAACAAACCCCGATTGGTCTGAGTGCACCAAGTCGGGGAGAACTCTTTTAACCCTTTCCCCTGTGAGCTTTTGCAAACATTTTGGTATCGACATTTAGCAGTGAGATCGGTCCATATTCACCACAGTCCAACAGATCTTTACCCTCCTCAGGCAATACTGTTGTTATGGCCTCACTCCAGGACTTAGGGGTTGCACCTCCCTCATGGGCCGCATTACACACTTCTAATAAAATGGGGGTAATTTCTGTCACAAAAGTCTTATAAAACTTTGTGACAAAGCCGTCCGGTCCCGGGGCCTTACCCCCAGTCAGGGACAGTATCACTCGTTTCAGCTCTTCCGCTGACAACGGTTGCTCCAGACCGGCGGCTTGTTCAGCAGAAAGGGTTGGCAAATTAATTTTGTCAAGAAACTCATTAATTTTATAACTATGCTCAGAGTCCCTTTCTGGCCTATATAAATTGGCGTAGAATTCAGCAAACGCTTCTACGATTGCCGCAGGTTTAACCACGTATTCTCCTGCCCCCCCTTGCAACTCTAACTTTAGCAACACACCTATCCATTTCTTGCTTTCGAAGGCATAGAGCAAGCAATTTTCCTGCTGTCACCTTCCTCGTAATATTTTTGATGTGTAAAGCGCAAGGAATTAATAGTACAGTGTGTCATTAGCTGATTATACTCGCTTCTTGCTTGTTGTAATTTTTGGAAGGTGTCAGGGTCATGGGACAATTTATATTCTAGTTCCAAGGAGGCAACAGAAGCTAAACTCTGAGCTATTTTATTTTTGTGGAGCCTGTTCCGATAGGCTGTGTAGCTAATAAAAATTCCCCACAAGAAAGCCTTTACCGCATCCCAAATAATTCCAAGAGGAGTGTCAGTCACCTTATTCTCCTCCGGAAATCTTTTAATTTCTTCTTTCAACCTAGCCACTAAAGGGTTGTCTATCATCAAACCTGGATCCAACCTCCATGCCCCTCCTGGGGATCTAGTTTCCCATTTTGCCTCAACCTGCACCACTGCATGATCTGAGAAAGAAGCAGGGAGCACATGGACCTCCCCAAATAAATGAGCCTCAGAAAGCCAGGAATACACCCTGTCCAGCCTGGAATAAGCATTCACAGCAGGGGCAAAAAACGTATAGTCTCAGGCACGAGGATGCTGCCACCTCCAAAGATCTGTTAACCCCAACTCCGTCACAAGGGTGAGCAACAGTTTTGAGCAACCTCCCCTCCCTTCTTACCCAGGGGCTTCCTATCAAGCTGACTATTTTCCACACAGTTCCAATCTCCCGTCATAATAAGTTGACCTGAATCTAAACCAGCTACCATCAGGAACAATTCCCTGAAAAAGGAGCCAGACAGGGGAGTGGGTGCGTAAACTGAAAGAATATGTACTAAATTACACCCAAGTTCTCCAGGCACCAACACCCATCTCCCACTGCCTCCTTGTGAGACTGCCCTAGTGTGAAAAGGGAGACCCTGTTTCAAAAGAATAGCAGGCCCTGCTTTGGCACAAGAGGGGTGTGAATCCGAGAAAACCTTTCCCACTCAGGATCTACGTAGCTTCACGTGCTCTGTCTGAGTGAGCTTGGTTTCCTGTAAACAAGCTTTGTCACATTTTAAATATCTAAGTTCTTTCAAAATTATGGCCCTTTTGGTGACGTTATTGATTCCCTTCACATTCACTGAGCATATGTTAAGGGACCCCATTTTTAAGACCTTGCAAAAAATACAGAGATCCTCTCCCCCCACTTCCCCCCCCCCACAAACCCCAAGCCTTAATTAACACAGAAGACACATTACACAACATAGAAATAGACATTTAACAGGTGATCAACAAAAGGCCAAGTGACGTGCTCAACAGGAGCTAAACGATGGCCAAAAATTATAAAGTGTTTAACTAGTAGGCAATAACTGTTACCCACTGCAGTGTGACATCTCCAAGGACGCCCTAGCAACTCTTAATCTCAGAGGAGTTGCTGAGGACACAAAGCCCTTCAAAGGCAACAGAGGGGTTTAGCACTTGTGTGCTAAGGGTGATCCAGCCAGAATCTGACTGAATTACACCTTCCCCTCTCAAATAAGGACTTCCCCTAGGGCAGCTCCACCGAACCACCCCAGGTAGCAGGAAAAAAAGAACTAACCATCAAGATTACAAAATGTAATGAAAGCTCCCCAATTGAATTACTAAACCAATGTAGAACAATCCCTTTCCCCTTCTGAACCGTCAGGAGCCGAGCTCCCAAGGGCCCAGATAGACCTTAATTTATCTACTATGCTGACCAGTACCTAGACTGGGGGAGCAATTTATATGTGCTGGCTGTGCCCCATCTATTGGTTATTATTAATCATACAATGGCACAAGAAATCTCATCAATCCGATTGGCTGACAGGCCCCAGAGACAGTGATGTTATTAATCAGTAACATCACTGTATCTAGGTCTGACAGCTGTTGGCCGCTTTACCGCCTCAAGACAACGGAATCACTTCTCTCACCTGACAGCTGTCATGAACCTCCCTGAAGTGTCATTCAGCCTCCTCGCTGACAGGATGGTCACGGAAATGTTTGTGGCCGACTCAACCACTGATACTCCTTCCACTTCACGGACACCAGAAAACAATCTCAGAACCTTAAAGAAATATAAAAAAACATGACATTTAGAGCTACAGTCTGAGGACATCGATAAAATAGAAACCGACCGCAACAAAGAGAATACCAAGTGGCAGACAGCTTGGGCCGTCCGTGTCTTCCCGGACTGGATATCAGAGAAGTCAGTGTCCTGTGACATTCAAACAATCTCATCAAAAAAGCTTAATCAAATCCTACAGCAATTCTACATTACTGTCTGAAACAGTAGTGGAGAACAATACAGCATCTCTAGCTACGTCAGTCTGCGTGCTGGACTGAATAGATATATTAATGAGCCCCCCAACAGCTGCTGCTTCAATATTATGTCAGATGCTGATTTTCAACCTGCCAACAATGTATCTGTTGGTCATCTCAAAAATATCAGGTGACAAGGCAGAGACAGCGCGACTCACCACCCACCCATCAACAAAGCAGATTTTAAAAACATAAGACTATCTGAGGCCCTCAACCCAGCCACAGCAGCAGGTCTCATCCGAAGAGTGTGGTTAGAACTTCAGCTGCACTTCGCCCGAAGGGGCTGTGAGGGGCAGAGAGCACTAAAGGCAGACTCCTTCACAGTAAAGCAAAATGAACAGGGACTGAAATACATAACTATGTCCTTCAACGAAAAGACTAAAAATCATGCTAAAATAATGGAACGGGACCGGGAAACCTTCGTGGTGCTATGTTTGAGATTCACGGAAACCCGCTATGCCCCGTTAGATGTCTTGACCTATGCCTATCTAAGCTGCCGGCCAACCCTCCCTGCCTGTTCCTACACCCATGAAAAAAAAAACACAAATGAACTAATTCAAGAGCCCATATGGTACACTCTTGAACCAATGGGTGTAAATTACTTAGCCAGTATGTTGCCCCGCATTTGCAAGCTCACAGGCGTCACAAATAAATATACAAACCATAGCCTGCGAGCAACTGCTGTTCAGCTGTTGGCAGAAGTGGGACTCAAAGCCAGGCAAATCATGTCGGTGACGGGGCACAAGAGTGATATGTCACTTAAATCATATTGGGCTGCCAAACTCACCGACCGAGAGAACTGGAGTAAAATCCTGTCTGCAGTAGCAACCGAAACCACCAAAGCAAGCAGCACCATGGTCACACAGGAAGCACAACATGACCTGGAACAACCCACCCGATCTGCAACAGAAAAAAACTCCCACACAACAAGCACCACTCAACAAAACAGTCGACCACCTCTGAACCAGGATTGCTTCAACATTCAAGGGAACACAATGTGCGTGTTCAACTTCTACCGACAGTAAGCACATCATAAACTGATAACGCTGCACTAAGCCAAATGTTCTTCTTTGAGCTGTTCATTAGCACTTGCTAAAGTTGTGTTTGAAAGTATTAAATACCATTTTTCAAAATTGTTGTGGCAAGTAAACTAGTTAATGTTTTTGAAATATATTTTTGAAATATGTTACCACTTTTTAAACAGTTGTATACAGTAACAACATTTTTGAAGTTGTAACCAACAGTTTCATTAAGTTAAAAGGGACTATTTTATCAGTAATTTATGAAAACACATTGAACAAGTAAAATTATTGAAAAACAAGCAAATCTGCTTATGTGTATTAATTATACAACTCTCCAACTAAAAGTAACACACCGAGCCATTGTATAATAGCAATAAACTCCAGGGTGTGTGTTATCATGTAATAACGTCACTCCTGGGGTGGTGGAAGCACTCGGCTACGCCTCGTGCTTCAACCCACCCCAGGAGTGACGTTCTTACACGATAACACACACCCTGTCGTGCCTTATTGCTTAATCACAATAGGTAATTCCCTCACCCCTTAACTTGGAGAAAGAAAAAACATTCCCAACCAAGTCTGTGTAACAGGGACCCCCAACCCAATTACTGCTAGACTTATTTGTTAGAGAAAGCAAACTTCTGTCAAACTAATCATCCAAAGAAGTATACTCAGGGGTCACTTTCTTAGAGTCTCAAGTCCGAAGCAATAGTAATGTGAACCGAATGTCAGCTCAACCAGTTCAAAAGACCTCATCTTTGAAGGGGGGAACCTATGGAGGGAAATGGCCAAAAGGTCTGAGTGTTACCCTGCAGGTTCTTACAAATTACAGGGCACCATTTCAACAGTGAATTTGTCCATGAGGTATCCCGTCAGAACCAGTTGCTTATGAGTCTGGGTCTCCAGATGAAGCTTGTGAGATAAACCGCCACAATCTCCCTGATCACGGAGGCGGATGACGAGGCAAAACCCAGCGGGCCACATCAGCGTGCAAGGGTAACAAAGTGTCATTTTTTCTTCCTTGAGGCCGCTGACCCCCAGGGGCAATTCCCCAGAGTAAGTTTTCTATCTCTGCCTCCGCTTGCTCGAAACTAGTGTCGGGTACTTGAATTCCAAGTCTCTCAAGTGTTGGGGTCGCCTGCAATAAGTTCTCAAATAAATTCACTTTTTCTCCCTCAAGGAGCCATAATTTGGCAGGGTAATGAAGATACGCTCTGTACCCCTTTTCCCCGAAGTAATCTAACCACTTGCAGTACTTTTTTTCCATTTTGTTGTCATATTTGGAGGAAAATCCTGATACAAAAAGATCTTCTGCCCATCTAGATTCAGATCCTTTTTCTCCCAAGCCAAGCGAAATATTTTCTCTTTGGTAGGGGAATTTGAGAAATTTCACTGTAATGGATCTTGGAGGGACTCCTAATTTGGGCTTGGGCGCTACTGCTCTATACGGTCTTTCAATGCCAAATTCAAAGTCCTCTGGGAGGGACAATTCTTTTTGCATCCAGGTTTCTAGGAAACCACTAACATCAACCTGCTCACAACCTTCAGGAACTCCAAAAATGCGAATATTGTTCCTCCTGGCCCTTACTTCCACATTCTCTGCCCTGTTTGTGAGCTCTCGTTCCCTGCGATGCAAATAAGTAAGGGAGCACCCAAATGCCATATGTTCATTCTGTATAGTATTAACTTGTGTTTCCACAGCTGAAGTGTGAGCTTCTAACTTTTTGAAGTCGGACTGCAGGCTTGTAATCTTGGAATCTATCCTGTGCAGGATGCTTAACATCCACTGCCTGTCTGCCTTAGTAAAGGTAGCCGTGGATTCGGAGTCGAAATCATCAACCCCCGAGACTGTTGCCACTGAGGACCTGAAGAATGTAGGGCTTACAAGCCTCTCCTCTCCTGAAACTGCAAAGCATTTCTTCGGCATGGTAAGATCTTTTTTTTTTGGTTTTCCCCATTCTGCCACTTCTTAAACCTACTTGGGGACAGTAAGCTTTTTTAAGAAAGGACCACTTGATGGATTTGTTTCTTAATTTTGCAACCCGCAGCTCCGGAGCAATAAATTTAAGATGCCATTAGGTGCATTGTGTCACCAGAAGTCGCTTAGGTGTTAACTCCATTACTGCTAAGATTAAGTTTTCATTATCTATTTCTCTCATTGCACATTTTGTGCACAAATGAGTTTAAGCATGGTATCCCTAACTTCCTTCTTTGAAGGACTGGACATTGGAGGTTGTAATGCTGAACACTGGAGAGACATTTACCATGCCTCTCATGGGCTTATTTCACAGTTAAAAGTTTTGTATGTAGTGCTATATAATTAATAAAGGTATCCCCAGAGATGTATCAAAAAGCAAGGGAAGAACAACTGTATATATTAAGAGGAGTGGCACCCTCATGTGAAATGATGTAGAAAATGTAAAGTCTTTGCTTGGTATTCAGTCTATGTTTGTTTTAAAATAATAAACAAAGTAAAAAAAAAGTCAACACAAAACTGAAGTGCAAAATTACAGAGATACTTTATTGAATAATTTGCATATGTAAGATGGTTAAAACGCCAAAATCTCAATATTTCTCTTATAAAGCACTGCAAGCATGAAACATTTTTGCCCTTGGCATTTTAATCATTTTACGTCTCTGAGTTATCCAATAGTGTCACTGTAATTTTGCACTACAATTTTGTGTCAGTGGCTTTTTGTGGTTAATGAGTGAGTGCTGGTCTGTTCTGATAGTACGGGCTATGAAGACACTTGGGCCCAGATATTCAAACTGCGCCCAAAATGTGTGCAACAGCAGGAGCAAGCACAAGTCAATTGTGCACATGCACAACAGACGCGATATTCAAACGTGGAGCAAGTCAAATTGCGCAACCAGCCAATGTCTGAATATCGCACAAGCTGCGCCATAGCGCAACCAGGTTGGGGAAGCTGAGCACTTATGTCGCGCCATAGCGCAACAAGGCCAGCCCAGCTGAGCAGTCGAGATGCACCATAGCGCAAGCAGGGAGCACCCCAGCAGCAGAGCAATGGAAATGCACAACCAGGGAGATAGGCAGGGCTCACCACCCATGCCACAGACGGGCACAGGAACACAGTGTAGAACTAACAACACCCCACACCGAAGCACAGCATCACCGGTGGAGGGACGGAAAATCCACTGGCCCATGGGGACAAGTTTAGAAAGCACAGCAGGGCCAATGCGCCCAGCACACCCACTGGCAAGCAAATACTGCCACACAAAGGGGCCGACAACCCAGGTGTACCATAGCCCCCACTGTGCACAGCACACTATGCTCTGGAACCCCAAGACACCATCCATGAGCAGTGAGTGTGACTGGCACTGCGCGGAACCACCATGCCCCCACCTGGCACAATGCAACTGTGTACCACAGAACCTACAAGCCAGACCCACCAGGAGCCCACAGTGGAGTGGGACAGCACACGGCCAGACCGGCTGACAGCCACCACCACACCAGGGACACACCCCCACGCAGACACACACACAATCCCAGGACCACACCACACCAGATGCCATGCACACCACTGCAACTGAGCACCTATAGCCAGCTGCAAATTAGAGACCACCACAGTATTCATAACAAAATAGATATATATATTCAATGAAAAACAGGAGAACAACAACAACAGGAACAACAATAACACTATTTACATGTATATACAATACAGGGGGGGGGGTACAGGTACAAGGTAGGGGTGGGTGTGGGGTAGGGGTGAAGAACTTGGTGAGGGAAGGCAGGGTGTGAGGGAAGGGTAAAGGGTGTAGATGTGGGGCAGCTACTGCCCCCCAGGCTGCAGATCTGCAGGACGGCTCGGACCCCGTGTCCCTCTCCGGCGTCGCACACCCCTCCGGTTCATCTCCCTGAGGATGCTGATTGATGCTTGTGAAATCTCCAACAGGCGGTGGATGGCCTGCTCTATCCTGCTCAGGAGCCGTACACCTAGGGCAAGGGAACAGAATCAATGGCTAGGACAGTACACAACCCTGAAGCCCACCCAGTATGCATGGCATACAGCCAAGTGCCCTGCCCCTGTGATGGACTGCACACACTCACAGTGACCATGCATGGGCCAAGCCCAACCAGGCAGCAACAGCCATGTGTGCCACTACACACACACACCCCCATGCCCAGCACAGCACAGCACAACCAAGGCAGTACAGTGACATGTCTACGTGGTGGGAAGGTAGTGCCACAGCCATGTGCCCAGTGCATGCATGGACCACCAGTGACGCACTCACAGACATGCAGTGCCACTGGACAGTGCCCTGACTGTCTCACGTCGCGTGCATGGCAGTGCTGTCCATGGATGGTGGCCATGCCCTATCCCCCCATTGCACGCAATAGCATCCATGATGTAATGACACTCACCCTCATCCAGCCGCTGCTGCTGCTGCGGCGGCTGCTGCAGATGCTGCTGCTGCTGCTGTTGCGGGCCCATACCACCACCTCCTCCGCCGGCCACTCCTGCAGCACCCCTGTGCGACTCAGTCTGGGCCCTCCTCTGCTCCTCCACGCGTGTGGGAAGCAAATGTTGAGAAGCACATTAGTGAGATCCAAACACAGACAGCCCCCTGCACCAATGAGTGTGCCTGCCCACACAGCCAGACCCATGCATCACACACCTGCAAACACTGACACAGCCAACCATGGAACAATCCTCCCCCATGCTCTGGCCCCAATACACAGTCATACCCCTACGGACAATACAGGTGCATAGATAGGTCACCCACCTGGCCTAGGCACAATGCCCCTCCTGGCACGGGACCTGAGGCGTGCCAGCAGTGCCTGCTCCCTCCTGTGCAGGTCACTGTAGCGGTGCCTGCACTGCTCTGCTGTCCTGCACCACCCTGTGACCTGCTCCAGCGCAGTGGCCACCTGCTGCCACACTTGGGTGCGGGCCAAGTCTAGGGGTTCCCCCCCAAACAGTGGCCCATAGTGAGGCTCAGCCATGGCCACTAGGTTGGCCACCTCCAAGCTACTCCACTGGGGAGCTCTCCTGCGTGCCATGTTAGCAACTTGATAGTAGGCAATATGGCGCTCTGCAGCGCCGCAAACCCACGCGGAAATGTTGGGCGCAATACAACCCCGCTCGTCCCTATCGCCATGGGCAGCGCCTGCCGGTCCCTATCGCACTGTTACTGAACAGCGCCGAGAGAGCTGTACACATGCCAGGCGACAGCCAAGGGGGCAAAGGTCAGGCACAAGGTCATGTCTCTGGCGCAAGGCCACGCACAGCGCCATCAGACATCTACACGTTCAGCACGCGCGGTCGCCTGCGTGCCAGTGCCACAGTGGACTATTGCGCAGTTGTGCCACAGCGCCATGTGGTGACCAGCGCTGTAGCGCCACTGGCACAATGGTGGCTGTGTCATGAATAACTAACCGTGCACAGCACGTAATCAGCGCGGCAGACGCCTGCGTAAGGTACCTGGGCATGCGTGGTGCGGTGTACTACGCAGTCACAGAACTGCACCATGGGCTCAGCCGGCCCAACCGTATTGCGCAAAGCGCAACAGCGTGATATTCAGCTGTCATATGCAAATCAGCTGATCAGCCATTCAAAGGCGCAGCGGCGCTATTTGCATCCCATTAAAGCTGCTCCACTCCTAATTTGCATGCATTGCGCTATAAATGTGCGACAGTGATCTGCAGTGGCCATATTCGGTTACTGCAGGTGATAGGTGGGTTGCATGCTGTGTGATGTTATGGACTGTGGTCATGGGGAAACTGCTGTGAACTGCACACAGGTGTCCACTTCCACCCATACAGACCGTGACATGGCCAAGCAAGGACTGGGTGAGGAGGATGATGGTGGGCAAAAGAGGAGGCCCAACTTCACAAAGGCTGAAACAGAGGCACTCTATGAGGCCTACCTGGATGAGAAGCCACTACTCAGTGGACGCCGGTGCATCCCTCAGGCCCATGCTGCTGCATGGGAGAGGGTAGCTCGCGCCGTAAACCTGCATAGAAGCCACCAGCGCTCCATGCAGGAATGTAAGAAGGTGGGGACAGACAGGAGACGGGTTAAGGAGAAGGTGGCAGCACTCAGGGCGGCATGCGCTGCCACAGGCGGGGGCCAGCCAGAGGTGGTGCAGCTGACCCCGGCGGAGGACCGTCTTGCTGCATCCATGCAGTGCAGTGCCATCGAGGGCGTTCCAGGCGGTGGCTTCCAGACAGGTGGAAGCCCATCACTGCACGGTATGACATGGTGGGGGTGGAAGGTTGATCCCATGCACTAACATGTTCTCACTTTCGTTACAGATCCGTGCGCCTGCAGGGACAGTGGTGGTGGGCCCGTGCACTGTGGACGGCAACCAGAGTTGGAGGAGGGTCCATCCACCTCTGCTGGTAGCCGGCGTGCATTGCACCAGTGTGCATGCCTGGCCACCATCTCCGATGTCGGTGAGTCAGGTGTGGGGGGTGCCCTTCCTGTGTCCCAGCAGTCTGGCATTCAAGCATGCCAGCACGCTGTGGCTGAGGCTGTGGCATGAACTGCACCATTGATGATGCAACGGCCGCTATGGGCAGTGACACGGTGGTGTGCCAGAATGGACACACAGCAGGACAGCCCGTGCCCATGGACCCGAGGGTTCTCAACGCGTGTGCTAGCATCAGTACAGTCCCAGACATGTGCCTGTCAGCACCGGTGGGGCAGCACCGGTGGCTGTGCAGGTCCCTGGCACTGTTGCTGACACAGCATTGGAAGGACTGGTCCCTTGGGCACAGCAGGCGGAGGGGCAGCAGCGGCAGTCACCCACCAGGTCTGGGGGTACAGGATTCAGCGGTGGCGTATGCACACCGCCTGTTGACATGCCCATACCTGGTTCTGGTGAACAGCACCCACCCTCAAGGGATGTTGAGCATCAGGTCCTTCCATCCCCTGGGGGACAGGTTGCCGATTTGGCAGATGACCCGTTTGATGAGCACACCCGCCTGCTATGGGCATCAGTACAGCAGCAGATGCGGGTTGCAATGTCCGTGGAGGCACTATGTGTGGCTGTGGAGCAGCACAGCAGGGACAATGCAATGATCCTGGCAGAGATGGTCCAAATGCGGATGGATGTGACCGCAGCCATTGACAGGCAGACCCAGGCATTGGTCGCTGTCGGGCCACATTGGACACACAGTCAGGTGCCCCTGTACCGCCGCACCCCATGCAGTGCACGCCTCCACCATCGCCTCGTGTCATGCGACACCCAGCCTGTCGACGCCTGGTTCTGCTGGGCATCCCGAGCACCCCTGGTGCAGGTATGTTCGCATGCTGTAGACCCCAGCGGACAAGGTCGCGCTTTGGTGCAGTGGGACCCTGGTGGTCCATCGGTGCTCACCCATGTGGCTCTATGCTCAGCCTGCCAGTGCGGTTGATATGGCGGGCCACCCACGCATCCGTGGTGGCCGGGCTCAGTGCCACCTGACTGACCTGTCTCCCAGCGTGGGCCCTGTCTGGTGCTGCCCTGTGTGCAATGTGTGTCTTGCTGGGCACTGCACCGTGGGTGCTCTGCCCAACATGCCGACATCGGACCACCTGCACACCCACCCGACTGCTGTCCACAGGTGCGTGTGCATGATGATGCCTGCATTGTACTGTACACCTGCGTGCAAGGGTGCCCAGCATCTGACACACGTACATGGACAGTACAGGTGGTGGGGTGGTCTGTGATCTGTGTGTTTGACTTGTCTGTTCCTGCTCTGCTGTGCAACTGCTCTGTGCACTGCGTGCCTGGTGTGTGTGTGTGTGTGTGTGTGTGTGTGTGTGTGTCCATGTAGCGTGTAACTATTCACCCCTCCCTGATGGTGTGTTTGTGTGCCTGTACCCTTCCACCCCTTGCCATCATGCACCCTTGTGTGTTACCCTGTGTATATGTGGGTTGGCGCCTAGACAGTGTTGGTTGCACATGGCCCCTGACTTACCTAAGCAGCGGGAATGCTCCTCTGTGATGGTAAACCTGGTGCAGCTGGGCCTGCTGGATCAGTCGGGGTCACGCCGTCCAAGGGGCTGCTCATCCCCATCATCATGGCGCCACCAGGCGCCCCATCGCTGTCCCCTCCTCGACCTGTACGGCTATCCCACAGTCTTTGGCCATGTTGCTGGAGACAACAGGCCAGGAACATCCCACAGGCCTTTGAGGGGTTGTACTGTAGGGCACCGCCGGAGGTGTCTAGGCATCCCGGAGGCGTGCTTCAGCATCCCAAACACCCGCTCGATGATGTTGCGTGGCAGCATGTGTACCTCATTGAAGCGTTGCTGCTATGGGGCTGTAAGCATTCGGTAAGTGTGAGCAGCCAGGGATGGAGTGGGTATCCACTGTCACCTGTGGGAGATAGTGTAGGTTGGTGTCGTTCAGGTCACATATTGTCCCTAGCCCTGTGTGCCACCCCATGGCACCTGTGGCTTACCCACCGGCCCCTAACTTTGCCGCTCCTACATGCATACTCACCCACTAGGTGTCCTGTGGGGATGTCCCCACTCTCGAATCGATGGCACAGTGCAGACTGGTACCAAATGAATGAATCATGTGCTCCACCAGGGTGCGTGGCACAGACATTGATGATGCGAGCAGTGGCATCACACACCACCTGACAGTTGACACTGGAGTACCTCTTCCGGTTGCGATATGCGGCCCCATCAGGGCCAGGTGGCATGCGAATAGCCACATGGGTGCAGTCTATCGCCCTAGCACGCCAGGCACACGCGTGCTACCCTGTGGAACTCCTGTATGTTTGCTGTACGCTCTGCCACGGTGCTGGGGAAATGGATGTACTCTGCAGTGTGTGGCAGCAGTGCGCTGAGGAATTGGGTGAGGATGCGTGACGTGGCCAACTGTGTTATGCCTGTGGTGTCCCCTGTTGGCCTCTGGAAGGTACCCGTGGTGAGCAAGCACATGCAGGCTGTTACCTTTGTCTCCACTGACAGAGCGTGACTCCGTCGTGAGGGTGCCTGCATCACATCATTGCACAGCTCACAGAGCCGCCTCAGTATTGCCCTGTTCAGGCAGTACCGGCCCACAATCTCGACATCCGTATACAGCTCAAAGCTGATGCGGGCACGGTACTGCCTGTTGGGGGTGTACCGCCGACGGGCCCGGCCACGTCTCCCTGCAGCATGCCTTCTCACCCCCCTCACTACAGCTTCCATGTGGAAGGTGGCACTGTCCATCTCCCTGACTTGTGTCCCCCCCCAGCTGTTGTTGTTCTGTTCCCCCTGCTGTCCTGACTGCTACCTCCACTGCACCGGGTACACCCACTGGCCTCCAAACTCTGTGGCCCCACACGCCTTCGGCTGCCACTATTCTATCCTGCCTACTCCCTGGCCTGCACTGGTTGCTGCTGTGGCCTTCTCCCTGTTGCTGCCTCATGAGCATTCCCTGTCTTTCTTGCGCCTCATCCTTGAGCCTTTTTATTTTGGCTCATTTCCGCCTGTGAAACTTCTAAGAGTTCACTGTTGCGCATTGCGCAGTATCCTTGAACATCGTGATTGGCGCTTCTTTTATGCATGGATTCACCCTTTCAGTTGCGCATGCCTTCATTTGCATTGCGCTGTTGCTCAGCATGTTTTCAGTGGCTCAACTGCATCCCGCTGAATATCGCGGAATGGCGCATTTTCGGACTTGCGCTGGCGCAACCCTTTTGAATATCCGGGCCTTGGAGTTTTTAGTGTACTGTCTTACAGTGACTGTTGGGCTATCTTATGCCCTTTTATGTTTATCTCTCAGCATGGTAGGAGAGAGATTTTTAGCTATCATCTCTGTAAAAAAAAAAAAAATACTGAGGCAGTCGGGGCCAGCACCGCTATATAATTTGTGAGTGTATGGATGATGCTGTGTGTTGCAGTGAGGCGCCGGTGCTGATGGCCACAAATCTTCTGGTTCCCCTGGAGTCCTGCTACAATGTACACTAAGACCAAAGAGTGGTACTCTATGGAGAAGATATTCCTGAAGATCTAGAGTTATGATAAGCAACTTAGCAGGATTACGTCACAGCTATTCATCACTCCCATTGAATCAACCAGAGGCCATTCTGCTTCAAAGTAGACTATATCTTGTTAGGTTGTATCCTGTATTGAACATTGTTATGCACTGGTCCACCATATGCTGTCTGTAGGTATAAGAGCCCATTTGATTCTGCACATGGCTGCCTCTGCTAGGAAAAACTCATATCAGTGAGATTTGGAAGACTGGCACCTGGACATCAGCACACACTTTCACAATCCATTATAGTCTCAACATACATGCTTGCAGAGATGCTGTCTTTGGGTCCTTCATCCTGAAGTCCCTATTTTGGAACTTTGCTGGGGCTTTAGCCCCCCCCCCCCCCGCATATCCTGGGTAATGCTAGTAGTCTGCACAAGTGACTAGAAGAACTCCAGGTAGTTGTAAGAAACAATTACTTACCTGTAACTGTTGTTTTGCTACAGGTATGACTTCTGCAGTTACATAACCTAGCCAGCCTCCCCTGGCCAGTAGCCCTCCATTGGGGTACCTTTTGGGCAGTCCTGCAATTCAACTTTGAAAGATCTGAGACATGGAGAGACAAGGTTATGAGAACTGAAGGAGCTGAATCTCTAGCCAGTGGGTTTTCAGAAGACTTCATGCATGCTCAGAAAATGGAACAAGTGTGATTGTAAAGGCAGTACCATAAACAGCAGTAGCAGGTTGATAGCTTTGTCTTCTAAATATTGCAGTGTATGGAATGGGAAGTCTTTCATGGTACTATATAACACATTGCAGAATGTATTTCAAAGTGAACCAGTGACCTTGTGCAGACAAGCATAAGAAACAACTTGGTTTCATAAGTAATAAATCTTTCAGAAATGTCTCCCAATTATTTAAAGAGCATATGACCCTTCACATAAGGCACTTTATCCATTTAGAACTTGATAGTAATCCAATAAAACAATGACATATTATACTATTCAACAGTAAATTGTACAAGCGCCCTTACTTTTAGGTTATAGAAAATTTGGCTCCAAGGGTGCAAGTGGCATGGCAGACTCTGCATTTCACATACTGAGTGACAGACTGCAGATTTATAGTAATGTGGAGGTAGAAAGAATGTGGGCTCCATCTTGTATGCCACTCAAGCTGCATGGTGGTGACTGTATTCCAGTTTCAATACTGACACATATCCAAGCTTAACTGCATGAATGCTCCCTTAATTTAATACTGTATAACTCTCAGTGCTCTTCCCCAGTATTCTCTTTAGTCCTGCTTTGAAAGCCTGAATACTGCCAGCTGTCACTACTTCAGCAGCTAGATAGTCCACATGATTATTCCTTGTAAAATAATGCTTTCTGATATTTCCTCTCACCACCCCCCCCACACACACAGAGTTTGAACGCATAACCTCTAGTTCTGCTTGCATGCACCTGCTCAAAACTGCCGTGCACACTCCACCAGGATTATCCCTATTAGTTTTCAGAAACACTTTGAGCCTATTCCCTCCCCCAACTTTTTATTCAGTAAGCTAAATCATTTGAGTATAGCCAATCATTATTCATAGCTCTTAACCCCGAAGCTGTCGGTGCTAAGTAGCTTGGTTGCCGTATGCTGGACATCTTCAATGTCCAAATGCATCTCTGCTCCAGATGCTTTAATGCTTCTCACTTGCTATCTAAAACAAAAAACGTAAATTTGAACAAATTCCAATCAGAACCAAAATGGCTGCTATACATTAAAGTGAAAATGGATATACAATTACTGTGTGGCTTTGATTGTAAAGAATAGTACTTAGTGTGCCCCCCACCCCCAGCTCACTTGCTCCAGGGTCAGCACCGCTTTCCTGCACTCACCCACTTGGGGGCAGAAGTTGGAGGTGCTTTGATGGGCTAGCTCAGATCCTTGACTGTCATACACAGGAACTCTGGCCAACATGGCAGGGCAGATCAGTCCTGGGAAGGTGAATCAGCACAGTTCCCCCAGCACAGCAAGTGTGACTGATATTTAGTTCTCATTTTGTCCAGTGAGTCTGTGCATCGATGGATGGTCCTGTTGCACCTGAGATGAGTTGAGGGAAATGTGGCACTGCCGCCTGTGATCCCAGTGCACCCTGAATGAGTTAAGAGAAATGCAGCACTGCCACCCATGTTCCTTGTGCAGCTGGAAAAATTGTGAGAAATAACACTCTCAGACCTGAACCTGGCAAGTGTCTCCTTGCTCAGCATGTTACACCCTATTCCCTGCCCCCCTCCCATCCACCAACATGAAACAATTAACTGCACACAAGCTCCCTCACCAGCCAAACTGATTGCTACCCAGCCCTGGATGTTGCCTCTGTCCCAAGCCACCCTCATTGCACAGCATCCAATTCAATCCCTGAGCCCTGCACAGTATGTTTTGCACCCATGTCCCACTCTCCCATCCAAGCCAGTTGCTCCCAAAGCCCTAATTACCAACCCAGCATTGTTTTCCAACATCTCCTTCCTCCTGCAGCACTGGCCAATCTGCCCAGTCAACATGTTACACCCTAACCCCTCCCAGTCAAAAGTCCCAGTTCAGTATGTTGCCCTCCCACTCAGGCTCCTTCACCATCACAGCATCTTTGTTATGAGCCCCCCCAACGTTACATAAGCATCTTGTTGCTTGGACCTTACCCCACAACCTCCAGTAGCATGGCAGACAACCCCTACCTCCAGTGAGTGACTCCAAGCTCCCTCGATAGCTGACTCGCCACGCAACATGCCTCAGGACCAGCCGTGTCAATCAAAACCAGATCAGCAAATGTCAGGTGACAAACACCCAGCCCCGGCACATAGCTCCCTGCCTCCCATCCCTCCCCCAAAAATGTCTCATGCTCAGTGGTGCAGGGATCCTCAGTGCTTCAGGATAGCAAACCTGATTAGAAATGTCTGGAAGATAAATGCACTCAGACTTGCCTGGAGACTCCAAGAATTTACATGGCTCCAATTCTGAGAGAAAAGTCTCTTCTTACTGCATGATATAAAGTGCAGTGCAATACAGTACAGCAGGACAAATACCTGAACATGGAGCCTCCACAAACACCCTATACGCCCCGCACTTTGCTCACCTTAACTTCATCAGGGGGCTTCCAGACCCAGCTGGCAGTGACTGTCCTCCAGCCCTACACGTAGACATCATCCAAAGTGCTACTGACTGTCACTGCTGTAGCACTGTGCAGCAATAAATTTGGGTGAAGCACCTTGGGGATCCCAGGATTTGGGAAACGAAATCTACCAGTTTCATCATCTCTTCACTGCCTGGATTTATCAAATCCAGGCAGTGAAGAAAAGATGGACCTATGCCCATTTCAATATGCTAAGTGTAGTTTTGTTGTTCATATAGGCAAATTACTGTAGGCTGCTGAATCAATGGTATGTAATGTTTGGTGTCCTCAGATGTTAGGATATAATAATATAGTAATTATGCGTTTAAATATGTTTTTTGGAAAAATGCAACAACAAACTGTAAAAACATGCAGGCAGTATAGTTTATACATATTATTCTTACATTTATGCATGTGTAACCCCTAGATGGCGCTATCCCAGGGGCTACTACCCCTGCCTGATTTGCCACTAACAGGTTGAGGGGCCTGGATCCAATGGCGGGTGCCTCCACCCAGAGGTCAGGGTTTGCAATAGTTAAACTAACTTGGTCACAGCCCTCTGGGACACTGCAACCCCTTTCTTCCCACTAGTGGCCCACTCAATTTATCAGAATTACCTTCACAGTATACACTTACCCCAGGTCTGGTTCCGGCACTGGGACCTCCTGTGAAATGAGATACAGTACAACAATCACAGTACAGTACTTTAACATAGACAAATACCTCAGGCAGTATAACTTTGCTGAAACAAGCAGCTCTGATTTATTTAGGGGATATAACAAGGACAGGAAATCAGGTTAATTGGCTTATCACTCTAATAATCTACCTATGGCTCTGTGCAAGGCCTATCCCTATCAGTTACTGTCCCTGGGTACCCAAGCCCTAGTGGCTAGTCCAAACCGTGGCAGCTGGTAGGGGCCCTTTCACACAGAGAAAAGGAGAATTAAACAGTCAGCAGTACAGTAATTCCATTTGGATTTAATGTGGCAATTCAACAGGGAGCGACCCTGAATTAGTACTCACGACCTCCAAATAAGATAGGGTCCTTCAATGTCAGCAGGGCTCACTTGAGGTACACAAACCTCTTCACACATCCATATAAAAAAGCACTATACCAGGCAGGCTGCATCTGTATCCCAATCGCAATTACTGCACAATACCGGGAGAACACACAGCAGATTCAGTTCCTGACAGACAGAGTGCAATTTTCAGCAATTCCTCCAGTCTTCTACAGGGTGAGCCTGGTTTCTACTCTTCAGAGATCCTTTGATTCTTTTCACAGGACGGATTCAGTCCTAACAAGCTGTTACACAAGCTGCAGACCGGAACTCTGGGCCTTACACATGTTTTTGACTAAAACTGCACACTGAAAAGCACAGGCTCCTTCCTTCTTCACTGCCAAAGCTCAACTGAACTCCAACCCGACAAAACCGGGCACTTCCTTTGAGTTCCTCCCAGTTCTTGACTGGATTGGCTGTCACTCACAATAGACTGCTGCTGTTGGTCCAAAAGGCACTGAAGTCTAAACTATATCTCCAGAGTCTGCCATACAATCCTCTTGTGGCTGGCTCAGATTATGAGTCAAGTTCTGATTCGTCAAGGCACCATTTTAGAGCTAGCTTACACACTGGTTGGTCCAGTTCAGCAGTTCAAAACTAGAATGGGAACTAGCAGACACAGTTCTGACTGCAAAAGCAGGTTAGACAAACTGTAATTTCATTATTACTCTAAATAATTTCTGGCAAACAGTTACATCTTTCAGATAGGTTCCCTTTGCACTCCTAGTGACTGCAAAATGAAGTGAATGGCAGCAGCTTGAGTGGTACTCAATCAAAGAAACACACAGTCCCCCCATATAAACTAATTATGTCTGCAAGCAGACAGCTCTTAAAGAGACAGTACCAGAGGCTCTAAAAACACTCACTGATAAATGGCTTAAATGCCAAACACCATTCAGGCTTGGAGCATTCAAGCAAGCTCCTGGAAGTCTTTTGGGAACCCCCATTTGCAGGGGGGTTACACATGGACCAGCAGACTGTTTCATACTCTGACAGGAGGTCCATCAAACCCGTTTTCTATTCCTGTAGACCATCACATAGACTGAAAAATATGGTTTGCCTGGGTTATATTGCAGTGTAATGTTTGTACACAAAAGCACACTGTCAGGAACAGCCAGAGCCAATTTCTATATATCTCCAGGAAACATGCTCCCAGGGTGTTCCAACAGTTGCCATTCTCTAGCACTCTCGCCTACCCCATTCGCTGGTAATACAGCAGTTTAAGGTTTGAAAGGACTCTGGGTCCATCAGGTCTACCTGCTTCATAAGCAGTGATTAACAAGTTATGCTGAAGAGTTTTCCACACTTTGAGGACATGGAGGGCTCCCTACACAGTTGCAAAGTGTGGGGAACAAAACATAAGCACAAATGCCTCCCCATTACACCACCACACTTTTTGGCAATACAAAAACTTACCCAGCCACTGGCAGGAGGTGGAGTTCAATCCTGCCACAGTGTCTCTCAGCTTTCTTTATTTACTGATTTAGTGTCGCTCAGCATTAGTCTATTTATTTAAAAGTTTCACCAGGAAGGCATACTGAGCAGACAGCTGCTCGTTTCCAGATGCGCCTGGGGGAGGGGAGGGGACAGAAGGAGATAGTACAATAGCATACAATATTTATACAGTAGCAGAATTTAACAGCAAATTGAGTAGCAAAAAGGTAGAATATTTACATAGCAAATTGAGTAGCACAATAGTAGAATATTTACACAATTGATTACAGACACAATGTTATAGTACAGGTTTCTACAGATGTGACAACAGGGCCGGACAGGTCGGCCTAACAGGTATGCAAGTGCTGGAACGTAGCCAGATGCACTTAATATAAATCAGGATTTCCCAGTGCTGCACAGTTGATTGGCGAGTTAAGAAGAGGAAAAGTGGGCTGTCGGGGGGTGGGATAAAATGGGCCACAGGGGAGGGTAGTGGGAACAGGAGGTTAGAAGCACAAGTTAGAAGTTTCTGGCATTCAGGAAAAACAGGAGCAGGTGTTGCGGAAGTGGGCTCTGAGGAGGGTGTTGAAGTAGTGTGGGGAGGGGGCGTGGCGAATGGCAGAGGAAAGGGAATTCCACAGTATAGGCAAGCGATATGAGAAGGCCGCCTGGCCTGCAGCGGTGGACATGTGAAGGATAGACAAAGTGTGGGAGTTGTGGTGTCTGAGGGAGTGTTAAGGAGGCGGGGGGGGAGAGAGAGGAAGATAGGTACGATGACAGGGACTGAGACCAGAATTTTGCCATGAGACTAGCTCAGTGTGCCCACCTCCTGTCTTTTAGGGAAGGGAGGGACAGGGTTTGGTAGGGGACACAGTGGTGGGTACTAGGTGGGTAGTCAAGGGCAAAACAACAGAAGGAGTGGAAAACAGTGTCCAGTCTGGTTAGGGAAGTTTTGGGAGTGGCACTGTAGACTACATCCCCGTAGTCGAAAATAGAGAGGATTACTTTCTGCACAATTGCACGGCGAGTCGGCAGCGGGATGCACCCCACGAGTGCAATATAGGGCACCTAGTTTGGGGTGCAGTTTCTTGTGGATGGCCTCAATATGCACAGAAAAGTCGAGGTGCTGGTCAAGCCAGACCCTGCGGTATCTAAAGGAGGTGCAGACTTCAAGTATTGTCCCATCCAGGGTGTGGAAGGCGGGAAGGGAGGGGAGCCGAGAAAGTCTCTGCATTGTGCCAAAGGTCATGGAGACTGTTTTCAGCCGGCCCGTCGGCCAGCGGTTGGATTCCGGCTTGTGGCGCGGGCGACCGGGTTCAGAAAGCGGACTGGTGCGTCGGAGGGCTGGCGGGTGGAGGATCGGCGTCCACGGACTGCTCTCCTTCTCCGGGGGAGAGCTGGAGTAGCAGTGGCGTGAAGGGACTAAGCGGAGGCTAAGGGATCACCCACGTGCCGTGCCTACGCAGGGAGGAGTGAGGCAGGGGAAGACGCTCAGCATCATTGCACGTCCCCGCCTCCCTCAGGGAGTGGGCTAATGGTAAAAAACCACGCCCAGCATCTATATGACGCTTTACTCTGGGGCACCCTGATTGGTCACCGGAGCCGTTCCCCGACCAGTTACTAGTTCCGCGGTCCGATACCGGGGGTCGGAACCGCGGCCCCACTCTCTGGGGGGGAAGCCAGGGATGACTGGGGAGTCGGCAATGTCCGGTGACCGGGGATCCCGGAGTCCGTGACCAGGCTGAGGACGGACGTGGGGCATGAAATAAAAGAGCAAATTTCAAAAAAAAAAAAAAAAATGGAGACTGTTTTCTTGGTATTCAGAAGAAGCTGATTTGAGCGAAACCAGAACTGAACTTTCTCAAAGACGTGCTGTAGTCTGGACGCTACATCACAGGTAGAGGGGCCGGATATGTACAGGACAGTGTCATCCGCATACCTATGTATGGAGGTGTGTGGGCAGGGAGAGAGTAGGTCATTTAGAAAGATGGAGAACAGCAGAGGGCCAAGGACAGAACCTTGGAGTACACCAGTGGTTATGGGGAAGGAGGGTAATAGGGAGGTCCCGATCCTGACAGATTGAGTCCTACCCACAATGTAGGAGTGGAATCAGCTGGTGGCCTTGTTAGAGAGCCCTCCTAATGATAGCTTGGATAAGATGAGGTTGTGAGAGAGACTGTGTCGAATGTCTTTGCGAGGTCGACAAAAATGGCAGAGGTGATGAGGCCCTGGTTCATGCTGGTATGGATGGATTCAGTGAGCCTCAGCAGGAAGGTGGAGGCTGAGTGGGACTTCCTAAACCCAAACTGGTAAGGTGTGAAAAAGGAGGTGGAGTCAAGGAAGGAGGAGAGCTGGGAGAGTACTAGATGTTCTTGTATTTTTGCTAGAGTGAGGAGGAGAGAGGGTGATAGTTTCTAGTGGAGGAGGGATCTCCGCCTTTCGGGAGGGGGATGACAGTGGCATGTTTCCATTCTGCCAGGATAGAAGCAAGTGAGAAGGAAAGGTTAAAAAGGGAGGCAAGGGGGGGGAGACAATGATGGGGGCTGCTAGGAAAAGCATTTTGGAGTCCAGCCCAGAGGGGCATTTGCCTTTGGAGGGGTTTAGGGCAAGAAGGGCATTATATACTTCTGCTGGAGTAATGGGGCAGAAGGTGAAGAAAGGGTGGGGGGTTTGGTCAGATTGGGGTGTGTTTGAGGGGGCTTGGCCATGAAGGGCTGGGGGAGAGAGGACAGGAGTGTGGAGGTACAAGAGGTAAAGAAGGAGTTAAACTCAGTTGCCATAGTGAGTGGGTCGGTTAAGGTGTTGTTTCCAGCTTTGATAATTGGGGTGGGTGGAGGAAGAGAGATTGTACCACCTTCCAGAATTTGGAAGTGTGATTAATGTTAGCAAGGAAGGTGGATTTTAAATAATCTGCCTTCGCCAGATGGATTGCTCTAGTACAGGCATTTCAAAGAGAGCGGTAGTTTTGGTAATCAGTCATGGAGCCAGAGGCTTTGTGAATATTCCATGCTTGGTCTCTTGCCCTAAGGCAGGCTGTGACCTCAGCAGAGATCCAGGGCAGATGAGAGCCCTGCACCCAGATCCATCTGAGTGGTGCATACATGTCCCAAACCGAGAGGAACTTAGACTTGAAATAGTCTAACACGGAGTCAGTCGAGGTGGCGTGCTGGATGATTGACCAGTCGTGGCTTGACAAGTCATTTAGGAGGGGAGCTAGGTCCAGTGATTTGTAAGACTGAAGCAGCAGGGTTTTGGGGGGAGGGGCTTTGGGCCGATGAATTTTCTGGACTGCAAAGATAAGGTGGTGGTCGCTTAAGAGTCTGGTAACAGACCTACAGCAATTATCCAGTGCAGGTGTGAGGTGAGAACCCAATCTATTAGAGAGTGCTCGTGAGATTGGGATTTGGTGTTTAGATGAGAGGGTTCGCTGATTAGCTGGGACAGGTTAAGTGCAGCTATGTCATTTCTAATTTTGGTGTAGGAGGTGGATAGCCAGTCCACATTAAAGTCGCCAAGGATGTGGAACTCTCCACCAGATGCATATGATTGTAGGGTAGGTAGGTAGGCTGTGATAGAGTACGAGGGGGAGCTGGGGCAACAATATGAGCCAGCTATAAAGATGGGAATGGAGTTAGTTCATTTGTTCAAACGCTTTACCAGGAAAGATATATTGAGCTGCTATCAGCTTGTTTCAAGATGTGTCCTGGGGGTAGGGGGAAAGACTGAGAAGAGAACAAAGTACAAAATAATATGGAAATAAGTATATCAAAATATACAATTTCAAGAATGCTTCAGAATAAATTGACGAACAGTAAGTTAACATATAGTAAACTGTGGAGTGGGCAAAAGAACATTAAACAGTAAACAACATAAAATAAAGAAGAGGGAGAAATGACTGATACTAGGGGAGCACAGCAGTGCACTGCTGGTGTGTGTTGCAGGTGACTAGAAGTCCACCCCAAAATCAGAAGCAACTGCAGCAATGAATAGAGAACTCATGGAGGAGAGATTTTGGAGCAAGACAGGAAGGAACAGAGCAAATTGAATGGGGAAGAGAGACCCACAGCTTAGGGAAGCAGAACAAGAAGGCAGCTTGGCCAGCAGTAGATTTCATTTGAAGGAGGGCAAGAGTGTGAGAGCAAGCATTTCGAAGGGAGCTTGAAGAAGAAGAGGGGAAAGAGAGGAGAGAAGCAAGATACGAGGGGAGAGTACCAAAACAATATTTGGAGGTAAAAGAAGCACAATAAGAGGCCTTTTATCATGAGAAGGGGAAGGAGAGGGAAGAGTACAGAGTACAGTGGTGTGTATGCAGGGGTTTGTCAAGGGCAAAGTGACAGAAGGAGCAAACGAGAGGGTCCAGTCTAGCTAAAGTGGACTTTTCAGTAGCACTATGAAGAATGTCTCCATGGTTGAAAAAGGGGGAGAATCATCATAGTGAGGATTTCTCTGTATGCAGGAATACTGTATAATGCTGCTCTTATTTCTGTATAGTGCCCCACATTTGTAGTGGAGCTTCTTGTGGATAACATCCACATGAACAAAAAAAGCAAGGTGGCAAACCAGCCAGACACTGAGATACTTGAAGGAGCAGATGTCTTCAGTAGTTGCACCATCAAGAGTATGAAAGGAGGAAGACTCTAGCAACCTCAGCCTGGTGCCAGAATTCATACAGACGGTTTTCTTAGCATTGAGGGATAACTGATTTTCTTGGAACCAGAGCTGGATGTTGTTAAAGTCCAGTTGCAGCTGGCTTGTGAGTTTAGGGTCAGAGGAGCCAGAGGAAAAGAGAACTGTAGCATCCATATACATATGAATAGACACAGAGGAGCAGGCACTGGCGAGGTTATTTAGAAAAAATGGAGAAGGTCGGCCCAGTGGCACTGAGGGTTGATGCATTGGTCGCCACATCTTGGGCCATGCTGGTGACTCAGGTTTGGGAATGACCTTGTGTCGTCAGGGTGCTGGCACGGGGGGGGGGGGAGGCAGAGCAGGATCGAGCGCTTATTGACAGCTCTCCTCTCCTGGAGTGGTCGTTGCCCCCCCCCCACATAATTCTGCTGCCACCAAGTGGAGGTCCGGTGGCAGCGCAGGCAGGAGGGGGAGGCAACTCGGGAGGGTGTCTCGGAATGCGGCGTGCACATCCGGGACTAGGGGCAGGCGAAAACAGAAAACAAACACATCAAATACATAATGAATTAAAAAAAAAAATAGAAAAAAATGGAGAAATAAATTGGGCCAAGGACAAACCCTTTGGTGATGCCTAAGCTGATAGAGAGCGGGGGGGGGTCATCTCCATTATGGACAGCTTGCAACCTGCCCTCAAGGTAGGAGTGGATCTACTTAACTGAGGAAGTGGAAACTCCAGCCGTCTTAAGCTTGTCCAGGAAAATGGGGATGGGCTACAGTGTTGAAAGATTTGGCTAAGTCAACAAAAGTGGCAGCGGTGACAAGGCCCTGATCCATGCCAGAGGGGATAGTAACAGTGAGCTGGAGGAGAGAGGTGGAAGTGGAGTGTGACTTTCTAAAGCCAGACTGGAAAGGAATGAAGGAGGATTAGTCAAGTAAAAGGGACGTTGGGAGAGTGCAAGGTGTTCCTGGAGCTCAGCCAGAGTGAGAAGGAGAGAGATAGGACAGAAGTTACTAGGGGAATTCAAGGAGTACCTATCCAAGGTTGACTGGAGTTTCCTTGATGCTATTCCGGATATTGACTCAGCCCTGGACAACTTCATTACCTAATTTAACGC
Source organism: Neoceratodus forsteri (assembly GCA_016271365.2). Taxonomy (NCBI): domain Eukaryota; kingdom Metazoa; phylum Chordata; order Ceratodontiformes; family Ceratodontidae; genus Neoceratodus; species Neoceratodus forsteri. Next base: position 318,200,728 of record JADMNL010000022.1, read on the forward strand.
TGCCTGTGACAAATGAGCCCCTTACAAAAAATGTATGATCAGAGGTACAACTGCAGAATGGATTTCCTCATCTTTCTTAGCCCAGTTGAGGGCCAGGGATAATCTGTGGACACGGTCCAGAACCACAGGGTTGCCTGATGATCTACAAAAGTATAAGGCTACCCGTAATAAGTGCATCAGAGAAATAAAATGGGCAAAGGCATCCTATTACAAAGAACAGCAGGTAAACAGCTGCAACAATGGAAAGAAGTTCTGGGATAACCTAAAGGAACTTCTGGGAAAGGGGTGACAAATCACAGCCCCTTATGCTCAGTTCAAATGGGTCAGTCACCCTTGACCCTGAAGTGATAGAAAATATGTTAATAGTGCTTACACTGATCTCAGTTTGCTGCTTCCCACCAAATGGTGAGACAGGCCTCACAGCCTGTCTGGGACAAATAATCCCTTCTGCCCCCTCCTGCTGCTCCAGCTACCCTAAGTTTTACTTTAAGACCATCTCTCTTTCTAACACTATCGAATATGTCAAACGGGTACTGGGTAAGACAAGAATGGGAAGCAACACCCTGGACATGAAGTTAATTGCTCTGTCCCTGGATGAACCTGCACTCCCCCTAACCATTCAACTTTTCACTGCGGTATTCCCAATTTCCTGTTATGTGGAAAACTGCACTTGTCACACCCAGCCACAAAAGTGGGGACCGCTCCATTGTCTCTAACCATAGACCAATCTCAGTACTCCCCCCTCTGTCAAAAATGCTGGAAAGAAATGTCTCAGACCAGCTAGTCACCTACCTTGAGAAAATATAACATACAATGCCCACAACAGCAGCATGGCTTCATGAAGATGCATAACACCAACACCGCACTCATCGAGTATACTAACTACCTACATGAGGCCCTCGATAGTGGCCACCTAGTTGGCTCCATATACATTGACTTAACTAAAGCATTTAATGTAGTTAACCACCCTCTACTGTTAGACAAACTCCACTCACTACGGCTCTCATCAGACACTGTGTCCTGGTTCCAGAGCTACCTTATTAACCGCTTGCAACGGGTAAAGATTAGTGGTGCTCTGTCTGATATTAAACAAGCATTTGTCAATGCCGAATGTTTGCTTGCTGGCATTGGCATCGATAGTGTAGGAGTTACAGAGCTGCATAATAGGAATGGCAGTGAAGTATTGAACTGAAGCCAACCCCATCACCACCCTGCAGATAGTGACAGGCATTGGGGTGTGCCTTTGGGTCATCAGGCATAACAGCCACGCCATTTCCCCACACCCAACCCTGCAGACACTGACAAGTGTCACGGTGTGCCTTGGGGTCTTTGGCCCTTATGCGCACCCCATTCCATCAAGAAATACAGTGAGATGGGTGCGATATAGGAGAATGGGGTGAACTTTGGGGCTGAAGAGTCCAAGGCACACCTCGATACCTCTCAGTGGCTGCAAGGTGTGGGTGGGAGTGGAATGGTATGAGTATTGCAGGTGACACTCCCAAGACACAGCCCTGATGCCTGTCATTCTCTACAGGGTGGGGTGTTATGGTCGGAAACCCTAACACCTCAGGCATTCGTTGGTATTTTCACTACAAATTTTCAACATGTTTTTTTTTGTGACCCCCCCACCTCATGAACAGTGGCAATATCAGTTTGTTGTAGCTGCTTTTGACTGGCGACTACGGCATTTGTCATCACAGGTGCAAAAACACATTCGAACAGGATGTGAAAATGACAGCTGTACTGTTCATGGGGAGGTGTAAAAAAATGGCAATGTTGAAAATCTGCAGTGAAAATATTAAAAAAACTGGTGAAGTCACGAGCGCGCATAGAAACTGTGCAACGCACACCCGTAATGTAATTAGTTTGGGGATTTTTTACAGCAGACTGTCAACACAGGCATTTTGGGACCTCCGATCATGAACAGTGTCACTGTGATTTTCTTTATCAGTCCCGGACAATGATTTCCCACAGCGACCACGCATTTCTGTGCTGAAAGTGTGAAAACACATTTTGGCCATGTTGTGAAAAATGACAGCTGTACTGCTCATAACGAAGTGTGGAAAAATGCCACTGGAGAAAATCTGGACTGAAAATATTACAAATTCATGAACTTACAAGGGTGCGTGGAAACTGCACAATGCTCACTCGTAACACAGTCATTTTATGGACTTTTATCACCAAATTTTCAACATAGCCATTTTAAGACCTGTGCCCATGGCCATTGTGCGCTACATAAGCAGAAACACATTTTGGGCCAGATGTGAAAAATGACGGCTGTACTGCTCATAAGGAGGTGTGGTAAAATGGCAATGTTGAAAATCCGGATTGCAAATATTAAAAATTTGCGAACTTACAAGAGAAAGTAGGAACTGTGCAACGCACGCTCATAAAACAGTTACTTTTAGGAATTTTTTCACCAAATTTGCAACACAGGCTTTTTGAGAGCCCACCTTATGAACACTGGCTCTGTCATTTCCTTAATTGGTACTGAAAGGTGACTTCGGGCAGGATCATAAAATCATCTTCGCCCGATTAACACCATGACAGTTCAAGAATTCATGAGGAGGGGTCCCAAAAACCCCATGTTGAAAATTTGGTGCCAAAATTCCAAAAAATGCCTGAGATATGCATCAAACTTAAAAAAAACCTATTTATTACATTATACAGCTTGCCAGCATTTCCTCAGTTCGCGGATCGGCTTTGAAAAGAGCAGGCGTTTCCCAGTCCACCGAAGATCGTTGCACCAGACTCCGGAGGTAAGCATGGGGTGAGGTGGGGGTGTGGGGAGGTAGAGCGTGCAGAGGGTGGTGCGGGTGGGCAGGGGAGACTGCCAAGGGAACTTTTTGTTTACAGTTTTTTTAGGAAGACGACTGGGACATTTGCCCGCTGGGGTGGGCTCCCAGTGTGGTAGCTAGGAAGGCTGTTTGGGGGGCCCTGGAGCGATGGGGGATTGGGCACCCGTGCGGCCATAACAATTTTGCCACGTTGGATGGGCTCCTAGCGTGCACCTGAAAGCTTTTTGGGCACCCCTGTAGGCCATACAGTGTGTGCGTGGGGGGGAGCACATGAGCACGCAATATGCATGCTTGTGTGCGTGTGTGTGGGGGGGAAGCGCTGCTCACTGAAGCAGAGCTCTCCCTTTCAACTGTACGGCACTGCATTGTGGATGATCGCACTATGTTTCTTGCACATGCATGCAAGCAAACATAAAACATCTTGATTGGGGTGCCACAGGGCTCAATATTGGGCTCCCTCCTTTTCAGTCTCTCTATAAACAACCTCCCTGACGCCTACCCCACCTCAAAGGTTTTCTTGTATGCAGACGATGCCGTCTTTACTCTAGTGGCCCTAGCCAAGAGACTCTCGCCCAATACAGACAATGCAGCTTTGTGGCACTGGAGAGACAGTTCAAACAAAAAAAGTAATACTAAACCACAAGAAAACTAAAACTATGTTATTTGCTGGCCCACAGATGAGGTAAAAGGTCTGCCCCTTTACCATAATAAATGAGGTTGAGGCCGCTTTGGAACAGGTTGACTGATTCAAATACTTAGGCGTCACCACCAAAGAAGCAGTTTCCTTTGCACCTCATATTGATATCATCATCAGTTCAGTAAACAAAAAACCTAGGAGCCCTGTATATGTAGCGCCACAGCCTCATCCTCTAAGGACAAATGCATTGCTGTAGCAGGCACTCTCCTCCCTATACTCGACTACACTCTCACAGTGTATGAGGCTGCCACTGACTCTGTTCTCAACAGGGTCAGGCTAGTATTATACAAGGCTTGCTGGTTTGTACTTGGGGCACATAGACTCACCCACAGATGTTCTCTATACTGTCAAATGAATTGGCTCCCCCTCCAGGAGTGAATAAAATACCAGACATGCCTGATTGGAAAAAAAAGCTGTCCTGGGTCTTACCCCACAAGGTGTTCAAAATCTGTTGCATCATATGAACATATGAATTTGTCAGCAGAAACAGGCCTTATGGTCTATCAAGTTAGTCTGCTTGAATGCGCAGGTAGCACCCTTGTATTGCAGCTCCCCCCTTCTCCCCTCACCTTTCCCTACCCTCACACCCTGTCCCATGCCGTTTTAAAACTGCCCACTCTGCTACAGGATACCACCTCCTCGGGTAGAGTGTTCCATTTCTCCACCACCCTCTCTGTGAAAAATTCCTGCTCATCTCTTTCCAATATCTTCCACCTTCCAACCTGAGACCATGCCCTCTGGTGTCCCTTCCTCTCATTAGCTTAAATATCCCTTCTTTGCCTGTTTTGTTAATCCCCTTCAAATATTTGAAGGTCTCAATCATATCCCCCCGATTCCCTCTCCTCCAGGGTGTACATATTCAACTCAGTCAGCCTGTCCTCATAGGTTTTGCCTTACAGCCCCTGTATCATTTTAGTTGCCCTACGCTGCACCCCCTCCAGCAATCTGATATCCTTCTTCAGAAAGGGACACCAGAACTGCATGCAGTACTCCAAAAGTGGCCTGACTAGTGACCTGTACAGCGACAGGATCACATCCCTATTTCTGGATGAGATTCCTCCCGTAATACACCCCAGAATCTTGTTAGCCTTAGCTGCCACCTTCCTACACTGAGCTGAGTTGTTCATGTTACCTGTTATGATCACCCCTAGGTCCTTCTCCTCCTCTGTGACCTCTATCTGAACCCCTCCCAACCGGTAGCACCTCCCTGGGTTCCTTGCTCCGAAGTGCATAACCTTGCACTTCTTTGCATTGAAGCTCAATTGCCACTTTTCTGACCAGTCCTCCAGTTTGATCAGGTCCTCCTGTAGCCCCTGCCATCCCTCTGTGTCGTCCATCACCACCCCTATCTTGGTATCATCTGTGAACAGATTGATCTTGCTCCTAAAGCCATGTGAGATATCCAATATAAATAACCCAAACAATACCGTACATGCCCAATACTCAGCCAGGAATATGACCAGGAATGCACTCGCTGTATCTTTATCCAGAACAAATCTAATTATGTGCTCCTTTTCCATTAGAGTCCTGTAGTGGCTGAATGAACTGCCAGAATCCCCTCCCTAAAATATCCCATTTCAAGAGGGTGCTAAAAAGATCCTCTTCCAAGGCACCACATGTGACTGCTTCAGTTGAACAGATGTGACAATTAAGCCTAATTTTCACTTTACTCTGCTTACTCTTTCTTTTCTGGTTTGTTTACATTTCTGCTTTTATTACCATTCTGTGACAATGTCACTATGTGTGCAGCCTTTGTTAATTGTTTCATTTGACATGCAATCTGTAAGGTTAATGTGATGCTTAATAACTTTCTGACAATGCAGCCATGTGTGCAGCCTATGATAATTGTGTGATTGTCTTACAATCCATTACCTTATTTAATGCCTCGGTACACAAACTTTAACGTGGAGCCTTTGCAAACAAGCACTTGTGCTCAAAGGTGTAACTCTGAATGAATAATAAATAGATAGACAGAGAGATAAAAAGAGAGGTCACCCCCTTTAGAAAGGGAATGAAGGTAGCCAACTTCAAAGAGTTAGGGACACAGGATGAGGAGAAAGGGCCTTATTCACGAATGCCTACACGCCACGTAAGGGAAGAGCATAGGTAATCCTATGCCCAAATGTCGCATGGTGGTGCACTGCACACCCTGGGTGGCATTCACCAAAGGCACGCTGGTACCTTGCATGAGGGATCCTCATGCCAAACATGCAGCTTCACGCTGGATGCAGGATGGGGGCATGCCTGGGGGGGGTACACCCATGCCACGCTTATGTATTATGTCCCTGGCATGGGTATTCTTCATGAAAGGGGACCCTGCCATAAGTCACTACAAGCCCTTTGCAGAGTTGTCAACAACAGGTCAGTTCTGGGACACCATGTACTGTTTTGCTGCACCTGCAAGGAACAAAACTAACAAGGATATTCTGTGAGAAGCAGGCTCTCTTAACGGGTTCCAAGATAAAGACTTATAAAAAGAGCAGCAATGCTTCTGCTAGAGAAACAAGGACAGTGAAAGACTGAAACTTGGAATTAAGAGATACCCTCAGAAGAAGAACTTAGTTTTCTGTTTGTACTGCCCTTGTAAATAGTTATACTGAATAATTTTTATTTTGCTGTTATTGAGAAAAATAAAATGTTATTTGCAAATTTTGAAACTGCCACAGGTTTTCCTATGCTTCCTGACCTGTGCCTCAATGACAGGGGGCATGGACAGGCAGACAGTGGTCATGAAGGCCGACTGGCGCACGCCTGTGCGGGGGCTACGCAAGCGGGTAACGCACATTGTGCCCGTAAGTCCTGCCTGTTCGTGAATCGAGCCCTATAGAGAGGTTGAGAAGATAAATAATAGGGTGGGCAATGGCATGAGCAGAGAGAAACAGGAGTATAGAATCAAGACAATCAGGGCTCCCACTCCTGTAAGGATTTATAGCCAAGAGGGCCTTAAGAGCATCAGCATGAGTAATGGGTGAAAAGGAAGGAGGGGGCAGTGGAACAGGCAGAGGAGATGAATCAGAGGGAACAGAAGAAGAGATAGAGGGAGAGGAGGAGGAAGAAGAGAAGCAGATCACAGGAGGTGAAAAAAGAATTGAAACATGAGGTGACTGCAGCGGGGTCAGGGCTAGGAGTATTGCCCATCTTGAGAACGGAGAGGGGACTGGGCTGGAGGGGAGAAAAGTGTATGAATAAATTCTCAGAACATAGAGGGGTTGACTAAGGTTGTTCTGCAGTGTGGATGCAAAGTGTTCAAACTCTGCAAGTCTTGTAACTTTAGTATGGGCTTTACAAAGGCTCTGGTAATTAGTAAGGTCAGAAGTGGAGTCAGAAGATTTGTTGGTCCTCCAGGCAAGGTCACGTGCACGGTAACAAGCCAGCAACTCAGCTGAGATCCATAGGAGGTGTGAACCTCGGACCCTGGTTCTTCTAAAGTGGGTGTTATGATGCCATACAGGCATACATTTAGAGGTGAAGAATTTGAGGACATTATCCATGTTGCTAGCTGAAGAAATAGGGGATCAACCAATGACTAGCAGGTCAGCATGAAGGTGGGACAAGTGCAGTGAATGGAATGACTGGATCTGGCTGAATTTTTTTAAGGGGAGCTTTGGGACAAGGAATCTTGTGCACACAGTAGATCAGATGGTGGCCACTGAGGGCATTGGGGAGGGTGCTAGCATCCACAATAAAATGGGGATATGAAGAGAGGACGCAGTCCAAGAGGGAATGCTTTATAGAGTAGAAATTAAAGCAAGTAGGGACAGAGATGAGTTGGGTTAAAAGGAGGGACTTCACATTAAAGTAAAATTTATGAAGGTGGGGAGTCAATTTGAATTGAAATTGCCTAATATATGTAACTCACCAGAGGAGGCCTGGGAGGCTGGGAGGAGATGGAGGTGAGTAACTCAGTTACTGAAGGTGGGGATATGCCAGGGCAGCAGTAGACACTGGTAATAAATATGGGTGCACAGAAGGGGAAGGAGAGTTTGAGAAGAAGCATCTCATGGGCAGAGGGAATAGAGACAGAGCATAGGCTCAAACTGAATTTTTGAGGAGAGGTAGATGGTTACACCTCCACCCATCTTTGCTTGATCCTGGCAAATAACGATGAAACCAGGGATGGCAACAGAGGAATCAGGAATCTTCAAGGACAGCCAAGATTTCGAGATCACCAGCATATCAGGTTTAAGGTTACCCATATGTGGCTTCAACAGGTCCATCTTAGACAGAAGGCTGTGGATGTTTTTTTTTTTCGATTATCTTTCGCTCCGGTCGCGGTCCCAGGAGACTCTGTCAGGCATCCAACTTGTGTCCTGCCTTGCCTGAAGCTCCCCTCGTCCGTACCTTCCCTACCTCCACCCCCGCCTCACAGCTGGCACCCCCAGCTTAACCCCTCCGGGGTGGGGCCACCCCGCCTCCGTTGGGCGCTCTTCATATCTTGTAGACTCCAGCTGCAGACTTGGGCCCTGGGCGGAGGATCTGTGTGAAGGTTGGCAAGGTCGGGCCCAGCAGTGGGCATGGGGGTTGGTGCCATCACCTACTCCCGGGACCAGGTTTTTCCTTGTTCTGTCCCCTCCCCCATATGTGGGCATGCACCGGCACTTATTGGCGCACGGCAACCCTGCCAACATCGGCCACACTAGTACGTGTCTGCTAGGATTGCTGCGGTACCCCTGGTCTCCACCAGGGGTCTCTAGCTCGCCGGGCCATCCCATCCCCTCGATCCGGGGAAGAGAGCACCATCGCGGGTGCTCAGTCCTCAACCCTTCCCCTGCCGACCCCCAGCGCCCAAGTCCGTTCCCGAATCCGGGTCATCTGCATGGCACGAGATGTAGCATCTAGCGCCTCAACCCTCAGTGCCACCAGGCTGGCCTTAGGCTGTGGGTGTTAACATGGGCCACTCTCAAACCTTTGGGGAGAACAGAAGATAGGAAAGGGTCAGGGTTGAGCTCAATATCTCCTGCAACTACAAGCAGCAAGGAGATTAGGAGCTTAAGAGAACCTATGAGATGCTTATAGGAAGAGGAAGGATGCAGAGAGTAGGAAGAATAAGATTTAGCAAGGTAGGAGGGTAGGAAGGACCCAAGGTTTCAAGATTAAGCCAAGAAGATGATAGGAGACTGCAACCAGGATGCCAGGGAGAGTGAGGTAATGAAGGGAGATAAGAGGATGGGCGGGTGGGAAAGGATGAAGAAGGAAGGGCAGAGGGCAGGATGAAGCTATGGAAAGGGGAAGGAGGTGAGGGAAAACAGGAAGGGGGAAAAGAGAAAGTGATAGGAGCAGCATAGTGGAGATGTAAACAAGGCAAACATACACACTCTGCTGTGTACAAGTAGTATGGGGGATAAATTTCACTCTAAGGAGTGAAAGCAAGAGGGGTTGAAGCACTGGACACTACACCTCGCACCAAGCCGGCAACCTGGGATAAGGAACGAGCCCGGGCTCCAGGGGTCAGCAGGGGGAAAAGAGATTGAGCATCCAAAGGACTGCTCTCTCTTCCCTGGGGAGGGTTGGGGAGACGACCGCTCAAGGAGCGACCTCTGGCAGAGGCTGGAGGTTGCTGAAAGTAGCATTGTAATGTATGCCAGGGGAGTGGTGCCACAGCAGTACATTGCCTTGATAGCCGGGCTCCACAGGGGGTGTAACATAGCACGCAAAACCCCCCTCCTCCACTGATAGGCGAAGGTGCCTCCCTCCACAGTCCACGCTCCCAGAAAAACGGACTCTGCTCCCTCCACTGTGCCCCCCCCGGCCTGGTGTCTCAGCACTTACAGAAAGAGCACCCTAGGTGGGGGCAGCCCTTCTCCGGAAGGTAGACCCGGAGGATGCCCAGAGTTGGAGAGGAGTGGATGGGGTAGCCGAGCCACGTAGGGAGGTAGAGCCTGTGGTCTGGAGGTCGCTGGAGAGAGTTCGGCGGCAAGGTAGGGGCGAAAAATAGAGTTCGGGGAAAAAAAAAGGAGTGAAAGCAAAGTAAGATGAGTGGTGTCTACTAAATGAAGAGACCAGAATTAAATAATTTTGGGCTGGCCCAGTGGCATAGAGGGTTGAGGCGCTGGCGCCTTACCTCGACCCATGCTGGCAACCCGGGTTCGGGAACAAGCCCGGGTCATCAGAGGTCAGCACGAGGGGGAGGCAGAGCTGGATAGAGCTGCAGGCAAGTGCTCCTCTCCGGGAGAAAGCATGGCCTTCCTCGGTGGATGGCGATCCCTAGTGGAGGCCGGGGGTGGCACGGGCCCGAGAGTGCCTAGGCATTAGGCCATGGGTTGGGGAAAGGGGTCAGAACCGGGGCTGTATGGCGCATGCATGCCTCCATGTGCATGCATGCATACTCCCGGGGCCCCTGGGAGAAAATTGGAGGGGAAAATATGCCAGTCAGCAGGATGAAGATCAACTCCCCGCAGGTGCCGCTCCCGGGCCGAGCAAGGTGAGTGCCAATAATTCTGGGGGATGGGGCTGGGGGGGTCGGTTAGATAGGGGCTGACCAGCAAGGCGCATGACTACAAAATAAAAAGGATAAAATAATTTCAAGGAATCCTGGAATAAGCAACTTAATTCAGGAGGGAAGTAAATAAACTTAACCTTGTGAGGAGAAAATGAGTAAAGCAAAATGGGAAGAGAGACTTCTGGTGACGTCACAGATCTGCAAACAGCTTAACCGCTAGTGCTCCCTGCCCAGTCTGCAAATCTAACCTCCTAAAACTTAAAAATCCAAAACAAAAATGTCAAGAAGCTCAGGAGGAAAGCAAACAGAAGGCTACAGAGGCAGAAATCGAAATCAGGGGAAAGATAGGATCCAGGATGACACCAGATTAACAACAGACCCATCCAGCAGGTCTCTCTCACTGGCCAGCTCCCATGCGGTGGGTTATGACACAGATGGAGAGTCAGAACAACTATCTCGAATCCGATTCGAAATGCTCCTTAACGAGACCAGGGAGTCCAGATCAGAGAACAAACAAGAAGTCAAGGCAGTACAGAAGCAGCTAACCACACAGGAAGCCTGTACAGGAGCAACAGAGGAGCGGGTGTCAGAAAATGAAGAGGCCACAACTCAGCTAACGGAAATCGTGCAGGCCCTAGTACAACAATCAGAAGAGCTGCAATCCAAATGCTTGGACCTGGAGGGCGCTGTCACCATGATAATCTCTGGCTATATGGCCTCCCTGAGGGCATGGAAACCTCTCCAATGGCTCCCTTCTTAGAAAACTTCCTCAAGGATATACTTGATCTGCCAACCTCTTACACATTCCATATAGAGAGAGTGCACAGGTCCCTGCAAGCAAAACCCACCGACCCGTCCACCCACCCATGTTCTTTCATTTTTAAGCTGAGCTCATTCAGTGTCAAAGAAGACATACTCGGAAGGGCATGGGCAAAAAAGGAAATCAAGTACCTGATGCACAGAATATTCCTGGACCATGACTATCCTCAAGAGATTCAGCAACAGAGGCTCAGATATCTTCCCATTCTACGGGCCCACCGAGAGAAAGCTATCCGCTTTCACACCCCATACCCTTCTAGGCTCCGGATCTTTTGGGACAATGGGTCACAATCTATTCTATGGCTGAAGAAGTGACAGCCGCCTTGAAGGAAAGGAAAATATAGGTTGCAGAAAACAGGAACCAGAGAGAGGGGATGAGCAGACAGCCGTGGCAGCGCAACATGAACAGGAAGAGGATGGGAACTAAAATACTGCAGCACGATGAGGTTCTACGCAGACTGCAAACCATACTCGGCAAGAAGAGAGTAATGACAGAGAAACCCACCTGAAGTGCCTCAGAATCACAGATCTACTTGTTAAATATGAAGCGGCATCAGCAGCAGCCCCTTGGAACTCTCCCAAACCTCTAGTGGACTAGCAGAAGCTAAGTACTTTTTTTTTTCTTTTTTTTGAGCTGATTCATAACATCACGTCTTCCAGTCCGCATTGAGGATGCTGCAAAAGGGAGAGTGGGGGGGGGGAGCTAAAGAAGATAGTTGCTGTTTTTTTTTTTTTTTCTTTCACATTTTATCTAAATTGTAAACCCCGTCTGTTGCCTCAATGGTCATCATACCAGCAGGAGTTGGATTTTTATAGGGGACTTTGTTGTGCTCAGATTGAAAAATTCATCGCTCCCCACGAAGAACTGTAAACTTTATGAGACTCTGAGACTAGCCTCCCCCATCTCTCTTTAGAAACAACTGGATTTTGACCTTATACTGAGAGAGGTTATAGTGGAAAGGAGAGGGGAGGAGGATTGGGCAAAAGGTATTGGGGATCGTAATAGCGTTTTGGCTCCCCATTGGCTCTAAGGTTCTTGAGGGCTGTAACCATGTAGACACCCCCTGTCCTCTCAAGGATTCAAACCTAGTACTACTCTCCTCCCCAGCACTGTCGAGACCACCCTCCGCTTGTGCATAATTTATACAGTAATCAAATAACAGGGGAGAGTGATCTTGTTGGTAATGAACCCAGAGTCTAGAAGATCGGGTTTTTACATTTATTGGTTGGGGGGGACCAATTTGGGGGTGGAGAGAGCTCGAAGAGCGACACCCAGGTGAACAGAACTCTACCTGATATCCCCTGGATCATCTAAATTATGTTACAATCGGAAGCATTATACCTAATTTAAATCAGATGATACTTAGGTACTCTGTGCCCATCATGGAGTTGGTTATTGAGTCTTACAAAGTGCAGACTGGTAACGGGCAAGTTCAACACAGCGCAGTCCATGCTACAGGTGCCCGCTGGTACCTGTTTTTCCAATTTTCCTTTTTGTATCTGTTTTTTAGGCGCCCAATACCAACTGCGGCTCTAGAGGAGGTCTTCCGGGAACGGAAGCTTTAGCACTCCTCCTCCTCGTTCTTCTCTAAATAGGGAGAGGACACAGGGGCTGATTGAATATATTAGCCCCCTACCTTGGAAGTTACTAGTTTTTGTTACTACAGTTGTTAAAACTTAAGTTGAAGCCATGTTGGCTTATTTGAATACTTTTGTATATTTTGGGCATTTGAAACCTGTGATGAAAGATATTAAAGTACAATATAAGGGTAACACTAGAAGGAGGGGGAAGCCACCACGTTTGAGGAACCAACACTTATGAGGAGGGCATCAGAAAGGGAAAATTACATGGTAAATGATGATGGCACAACCTTACACCATATGCACATATAACGTGCATGGAATAACTAATCCCATTAAGCGAAGTAAAATCCTTCAAAGTATGAAAAGGGCAGGGGCTAACATTGTATTGCTACAGGTGAACATAAGAAATTCGAGCACCTGGGCTTCTCCCATGTGGTGCCTTCCTCTTTCAAAGGGAGAAGAAGACGAGGGACTGCAGTACTGATTAGACAGGGAACACAGTTTGAAATAAAAGACCTGATAGTAGACAAGGAAGGGAAATATGCAATAGTGAAGGGCTACCTTGATGGTCAAATAACAACAATCGGTGTATATCCCTCCTGCCTCAGAATATGCAGTCTATAGGGCCTTTTTTTTCGCGACTGGCGGAATGGGCAGTGGATCAAATGATCTATGGAGGAGACCTCAACTTAAATATCTCAGAGGGGAACCCTAACCCACAATTACTAGGTAGGATAAAGAAAATGACCAGACAGGTTAAAAAATTACTGCAGGAACTCGGTTACCAGGATGTCTGGAAATACATACATGGCCCAGCTCCCAGACATACTTTTTATTCCCAAGTTCATGACACTTACTCATGCCTAGACTTCGTGTTGTCACCCAGGGAACAAATGGGAGAAATACAGAGGATGTGGGCTGGGGACGTTGTATTATCTGACCATGCCCCGATATTCTGCCAGTTTCGACCCTTATTAACCAGGAAAACAACTTTCTGGAGACTGAATCTTTCCCTTTTAAGAGAAAAGCAGGTCCTGGAGTCCATTGAAGACACAATTACCCAAGCCCTTATAGAGAATGATGATAAAGACACTACTATACCCATTTTGTGGGACACCATCAAAGCAATCATTAGGGGAAAACTGATAGTTTTTTCTTATTTGCTGAAATACCTAAGGGAGATGCACCGTCTCTCCCTGGAACAAAAAATTAAAGAATTAGAAGAAAGGCAAAGCACAAAGGTAAACAAAAGCAGGAGTAAGGAACTCACCACCCTGAAGGGGGAACTTAATATAATTCTAGATTATGCCATAGAGCAGAAACTAGTGTACTTAAGACACAGATATTACGACGGGGGTCCCAGATCTTTAAGATTAATATCGCGACAGTTAAGGGTGCAAAGGATAAAATCCAACATTATGAATGTTAGACATCCAGAATCGGGTCAAATACAAAACACTGTCAAGGGGATATTGGAGGCATTCCTAAACTACTACACATCCCTTTATTCAGCAGCTCCCACACCCTCTGAGCAGAAGATTAAGGAATTCTTCGAGTCTTTGAAACTCCCTACACTATCCCAGGTACAATGTGACCAATTGACCACTCCAATAACCCTAAAAGAGATTGAAGCAACAATCAGTAGCCTAAAAACAGTAAAATGCCCGGGATCCGATGGACTCCCAGGAGAATTCTATAAGTCCCGCTCCAAAATTCTTTCCCCACTACTCGGTAGGGTTTTCTCTTACATTACTACAAAAGAGGGGACAATCCCCCCATCATGGAATGAGGCCATAGTCTCAGTGATACCGAAGGCAGACAAGGATCTTACCTACTGTGCATCCTACAGACCTATATCGATATTGAATACAGACTATAAAATCTTAATATCCAATATGGCTAGAAGACTTATTCAGTTCACTCCAAGTAAAATACATATAGATCAATGTGGCTTTATTCCAGGCTGCCAAGTTCAGGACAATGTTCGACGAACTATATATTTATTGGAGCATATACAATCCCAGAAAATACCTACTCTTCTCCTGGGGCTTGATGCAGAAAAAGCATTTGACATGGTCTCATGGAAATTTCTTAGGGAGGTCCTTGTCTGTTTTGAATTTCCAGATCAATTCATAGAAACCATATTCAAATTTTACAAAAAACCTTCAGGATACATCAGAGCAAATGGTCATATATCGGAATGTTTCTCTCTCTTCACAGAGGAACTAGACAGGGGTGCCCCCTATCCCCACTCCTTTTTGCGTATTATATTGAACCCCTAGCACAATACCTAAGACAATCTCCAGACTTTAATGGTATAACAGTCTTAGGAACAGGACACAAAATAGCCCTGTTTGCAGATGACCTACTATTATATGAAACAGATCCAGATTCCTCTATGCCTGCCATTTTTCAGAAAATACAGGACTTCTCCAATCTATCAGGATACTCCCTCAATGTTAATAAAACTGAAGCCCTCTCAGTGGAATATGACCCTACACCCACACTTAGAACTAGATATCCCATCAAATGGGATAGAGTCACACTCAAACACTTGAGAATACAGATCCTAAATGATCTATCCCAATTGTTTATGCAAAACTATAAACCACTGGTGGAGACCCTGCAACATGATATGAGAAGATTGAACCTTCTTCCATCCTCATTTTACACTCGCACTTTGTCTCTCAAAATGAATGACCTCCCCCGCTTTCTATACCTATTTCAGTGTGTTCCATGTACTATCACACCAAAAGAATTCCTCTCATGGCAGAGAGCATTTAATGCTTTTCAGTGGAATCGAAGAAAACCCTGGCTCAATTCTCAAAAACTCACCCTCCCAAAGGCTATGGGAGGGATTGCTCTCCCTTCCTTGGTCGAATACTAGATGGCGGCACAAATGCGTTTGGCACTGCTCTGGGATATCAAATCCTACCAAGCAACATGGAAACACATAGACCTGGCCAGAGAGATAACTCCTCCATTACCTGCTACCTTGTTTTCTATATCCCATCTAAAAGGAGCCTAGCAACTAGTCCCAAAAGTCACAGCTACAATACTGGAGGGCTGGAGGAGAGGAGTTAGAAGTAAACACTCCCGTCAGCACTTCTGGAAGTTTCAATGGTTCCTGGTGACCCCACAGTTTGATTCCCCCCTACTGAAACCCTGGTATGTCGTCCAAGCTTCAAGAGGCTTGGTAGCCCCATGGCAACTAATCAGAGGGAATATGGTAATAAGTTTCGAAGAAAGTCAAAAAAGATATTCCTGGGGGGAGAGAGACAGACTCTATTACTATCAGATTAAAGACTATATAAATAAACAAGTTAGAACTAGAGAAAAAGGATCTCAGATAAGTTAGGACCTCACCCTCTTTATACAAATTTGGACCTCATCACAGGGAAATAAGGAAATATCAATCATATACAAATTTTTAATTCACCAATATGTCCATTCCATAGAACCGGTTAAAGTAAGCTGGGAAAAAGAGGTAAGTCAGGCCATAAGCAGTAGGGACTGGCCTAAAATATGGAGAGGAGCTTGGTCTACCACATCCTCTCCGACCTGGAGGGAGTTTGTATGGACGGTCCGGGTGAGATTCTTCTTGGTACCCACAGCGGTAGCCCAGAGAAACCCAGATGCCTCCTCAGAATGTTGGCGAGCATGTGGGGATCCCATCGCATCACAGAAACATATTTTCTACGATTGTCCGAAAATAAACACTTTTTGGACACTAATCTCCCAACACATCACGAATATACTGGGTTTTCAACACCCCCTCTCCGGGGTCAACCTCTTACTAGGTATCCTACCTGTTGGAGTCCAGGACAAAGCCGTTCTATATTTATGGTCTATTATGTTAGGAGCAGCATATAAGGCTATCACCAAAAGATGGCTACAGAACACTCCACCCACAATCACTGCATGGAAGTCCCTGATTCTTACCATCCAACAGGAACAACAGATGTCATATGCCCTATATAATAGGCTAGAAACATATATTTCTTATTGGTCTAGATGGGAATTAGCCCAAGATCGAATCTAATAGGATAGATGATTAGAAGCGGCAAGAAGGGAGAAATAGAGCATTAACCAAGATAACACCCTGTCTCTTTGAATCTACGTATCTGAAGGTGCCTTTGCAAATAGTAGATACTAGAAGTTGATTTAACTGAGAAGTGTACGTATACAGAATACCCCTTGGAAATAGAAATGATACTATCTATTAAAGTTATTTATCTATTTTAGGTTTCTAACCCAATTAATGTTATAGGTTAATTTGTTTGTTAGTGAATTGCAATTTTCTTTTTTTTTTCTGTTTTTCAATTCTTTGCTAATATATCAACTCTTTCAGGTATTAGTTACAGTACTTGATGGCTATGAAAGGTTAATTTTCTATGTTTAACTGAAACAGTGTAAATGTATTCATGAGGAGTTGTTTGTAAAACTATCAAATAATAAAAGAAGTATAAAAAAACAAAATGGGAAACAGAATAATCCTAATTAGGATAGGTGAAATAAATCTGGCAGTTCAAAAGTATGACTAGTACTGCACAATAGGCAACCCTGATAAAACTAAGTGAGAATCCGAGATCACAGCAGAAAAATAAATTGATTAGCTAAAGTAAGGGAATACTTGAATAGGGTGTACTAGAATAACAAGAAATTCAGACACATTAACAGAGCTAGAAACTAAACTAGCAGATTAACAGGATAAATGTGACTCAAGTACTGTAAATTAATTATAGGTGTGGGTTTTCACGAGAGTTCAGTTAAAAATATAAAGGAGAGGAGCACTCCTACAGTATAGGTTACACTTACAGTTCAGCAGTAAATACGTCATTTCACCAGTGGGGGATTCAGTATAGAAGCCCAGACGAACAGCATGGATGGCTGACAGCAGACTTATGGTTAACTCCAGGCATACTACATGATGCCCTTTATCTATGGCCCTTAAGCATTAGGACCACAGCAGAGAACCGCAAGGAAAAAGGTCTCAAATAAGGGAGACGTAGCCCTGCTTACTACCAGAGACTCCTCCCAACTGGAGGAACAAATGGGCCAGGGAAGGGGAATGAGTTGCTAAAGTCCCAAACACAAATAGTCTAAGCCCAAACATGATTGCCATACAGTACAGTTGCCATACAAGAAATTATCATTATGAATTATTATGTCCCACTGGATCATTCAAACTGTTATTCAGATGAAATCTGGAATAATCTGACCAGTGAGACTACGAATATACATCATGATAATCCCATCGCTGAAGTATTGGTTTTAGGTGATTTCAATGCTCGTATTGGCAATTATGCTGGGTTAGTGGATAATTTGTTGTTCCTATATATATGCATCCGAGTACCAGGTTAACAAAGAGAAATCCAAAAGACGAAAAAATAAATAATAATGGAAAAAGGTTAATTGACTTTATGTTGGAACATTCCCTTTATCCTCTTAATGGAAGGCTAATGGGTGACTTAGTTGGTAATTTCTCTCCTATATATGCTAAGGGTGCTTTCTTGATTGATTATGCACTATGGACAGGCCTGTTGGAGGTATGGAACTCCTTAAATCTCTTAGTGAGAGCAGAGAGTGATCACTTCCCATTAGCACTGGAGATTAATACTCCTGGGTTTAAACAAAGCAAGGAAGAGATTCCTCCACCCATGTTTACTGAAATTAGATCAGCCAAGAAAATTATCTGGAAACATAACTTGGATGCAGATATAAGTCTGATATTGTCAAATTCCTTTCTTACTGAGGACTACAAAAAATTGTCGTTGATGGATCAACAGCTGCTATCACATTTGCTTAGTTCCTTATTTTCTGACATAAGGAATAGCCTGGAATGTAAAACTAACTTTCGCTCGTCTGCAACCATAAATTGGTTTGACATTGAGTGTAAGTCGATGAAAGGACAGATAAAGAAATGATATAAAATCTATAAACATACCAGGGCCAAACAGGATTTGAACAACTTAAACTGTCAAAAGAGGAATTATAAAATCTTAATAAAACAAAAAAACCAATATTTTTACAAAATGCAATGGCACTTAATGCTGAATGCAGTTAGACAAAATAATTCCAAAACATTTTGGACCTTATTGGCATAGCGTAGTAACAGTTATAAGACAGAGCTAGATTCATATATTACAGAGGATAAATGGCTAGCACATTTTTCCACTATATTTTATGAGTCTTCAGAAGACATACAGACTAATGAAACTTTAGCTGTGAATGCAGCCTTCAAACCAATAACTTTAGACAAAATATATTTTGCTATTGCTACTCATAAAAATCACAAGGCAGCCGGTCCTGACAGAATCCCTGTGAAGGTATATTTATGTACACCTTTGATATGGAGCACATTTGTGATCATTTATTTCAACAAGTGTATTTTGACAAATTTCCAGATTCCTGGAGAGGTGCCAATATCATACCCTTACACAAAAAAGGGAGTCTCCCTGATCCTACCATGTATAAACCTGTAAGTCTATTGGATGTAAACTTAAAGATCCTATCCAGAACTATTCTAGAGAGAGATTGAAAAAGGAGGTAGAGAGAACTGGAGGATTAACAGACTTCCAGGCTGGTTTCAGAGCCAATTATTCAACAGTGGACAATATATATGTCCTATGACATTTACTTGAAAAATATGTAAAATTAAGACAAAAACGGTATACAGTTTTTATTGATTATTCTTCAGCATTTTATTATCTATCAAGAAACATCTGTGGAAAATTCTTGTCGATAGAGGGATAGATAACAACTTGGTGTCCCTTATCTCTCAATTATACTCTAATAATTGGGCTAAAATTAAACTTGGTAATCGAGGAGATCACTTCTCCTCTTTTAAAATCAATAGAGGTGTGAGACAAGAGTGTGTGTTGGCACCCTTATTATTTTCTTTATATATAGAGAAAACACTAGCTGAATGTGAAACAACAAACACAGATTCTCCTTAAATTTCCTCCTGCTCTTGCCCTTTATTGGCGTATGTGAATGATTTAGTCCTCTTTTCTCTCACTGAGATAGGACTACAAAGGAAACTGGATTATGGCTATAGGAGATCAACAGACTTAAAGTTGAAAATGAGTTTGAATAAATCAAAGATAATACTCTCTAGTCCTGGAAAAAAGAGAGATTCAATTTTCTGGGCTGTTTTTTTTTATTATTACAGTAGACTCCCATTTTTGGAGACATCTGAAATGGTCAGATAATCGGGAGGTTGGCTAAACGAGAAATTAGATCGAAATGCTATTAAATCAACTTTATTGGCAGAAATTAAAAAAATCTTTATTTTATCAATTAATAAGCTACAATAAACTACAGCACTGTTCAGTACAGTACTTTAAACTATTTGAAGTAGTCTGTCACAGCCCTTTGTTTTCGGTTATCAAGTGACTTCCCCCATGCTTGTTGTTTCATCGCTCGTAGAAGCATAACTTGTACTGGATCTGAGTCAGGCTGGCTCTCCAAGTACAGGATGCACTGTGTAAAATGTTCTACAGCCTCTGAATGATTAGGCGCAATGGGGCTGTCTGAGTTTTCGTCCTCCTCGTTCTCGTCGTTAGGCTCAGATTCCAACTTCTGGACAAAGTCAATAATCGCTTCGTCTGTCATGAGCTTCTGCCCATTCTCCCCAGAATCACACATTTGTAAGTCCTCTGTTTCTTCTGCTAGGATAGGTTCTGGCAACAATGATGCCAATCTGCAGATTTCATCTGACTCAGAAATCAGTGCAGGATCAGCTGAGTCTGTAGAATCCTGGTCGGGTGCAACATCATCTCTGGATGTTCGAATCCCTCCCTCCCTTCGCCCATGCTTTCTGAATTGTCTCTGGCAGTACAGCATCCCAAGCCTCGGCACACGTGTACACAACATTTTTCAATGTGATTGCCTTAATGATTGCACTGATGGACAATTGCTGGTTTGCTTCTGCCAGAATTGCCTGCAGCAGTTTTTTACCATAGCCGCATTTTAATTTTTCTAATATGCCCTGGTCACAGGGCTGCAGTTTGCTAGTGGTGTTTGCAGACAAAAACATACACTTGATGTACCCATCCCGAGTCCTGACATCGTCAGTTTCAGGATGTGCTGGAGAATTGTCAACCAGCAAGATGGCACGGAGGGGGAGATGTTTGCTCCATAGATGAGCTTTTACTTGGGGCACAAAGTGATCGGTAAACCATCTAATAAAAATAGAACTGTCCATCCAGGCTTTGTGTTAAGCCTCATAGTGCACTGGAAGGGAACCCAGATTTACATGCTTAAAGCACCGAGGCTGCCTGGATTTGCCCACAAGCACAAGTTTAAGTTTATGAGTCCCAGATGTATTAACACCGCCCAAGATCGTGACCCTGTCTTTGGCTTTTTTGAAGCCAGGAGCCTCTCACTAAAGATAAAGAGCATTGTCACGCTGCTCGTCCTTACAGCAGTGCATGTTCTTGCATTCCTCTGCCCCTGCTGCCAAGTCCATTCTCAAAGCCAAGTCTCTAAGTTTGTTTTTAGCAGCCTTTATATCACTGATTGTCAACTTTCCAATGCCATATTCATTGGCGAGAACAGCAGCTCTCTTGCCATTCTCCAGGAGCTCAACAATTCTTATTTTTTGGGACACATTGAAGACAACTCGTTTCCATTTGGTAGCCATCTCAGTAAGTGAATACAAAACCTGACTAAACAGTTGTTAACTGGAGCTTAAGTAAAAGCAGCAGCAGGTGCTGTCAATGTGCTATCAAGTGTTAACTGGTACTTTAATACAGTCGTAGGTGCAACGCAATGATAATGACTAATCAATTAACACACTGTGTGGGGGACAATGCAACCGCCTGTTAGATAGGGAGTTCGGATGAACAGAGGTCAGATAATCGAGAGTGTACTGTATTTATTTAAGTCTTAGATTACATATACCTTTGAGTTAAGAGCTCTTTTGCAAAGGTTCCATGTCAGTAGAAAGGGCAACAGATTAAACAGGACAGTAAAGTATGGTACAATAAAGTGTAAATAGGAGGTACAAAAATCATAACGGACACAAAATCATAATGGGCAGTCAATGTAAAACAACAGAAACACATTATGTTAATCAGTTTTAGGCACAGGAAAATGCATACAGTGCATTGAAATTGGCTAGCAGACTTTGTGAAGACAAATGGCACATGGTGTAGGAAGGGATGTGGGAGGGTGGACTGGGAAGAGTAAGAGAGGGGGATGGGAGTGGAGGACGTGAGGAGAGGTGGGACAAGGGGAGGGGGGAGGAAGGGTGAAGAAAAATTAGAAGTAGTTAAAAGCTATGTATATCTTGGGATTACATTCCAAGAAAATTGTAATTGGACCTTACAAATGGAATCATTGATAGAAAAACTTAAAAAGACAGTAGCAGGGTTGGCACATTTCAGTCTAAAGTAAGGGGGTTTAACTATAAAACCACTAATACAAGTAATCAGGGTGAAATTTGATGCCCTATTACTCTGTGGCTCAGATGTCTGGGACCACCAAAATTTAAATAGAATAGTGTCTCCACTATATAAATGTTTGCGGGTTATATTGAAGTTTTATTTATTTATTTGCTTTTGGTAACCAGGTGGGTGCGCTAGGCATAAGAATGCCTATTTTTAGGCATGGCCCGGGAGGATACAAGTTGAAAAAATACATGAGTATACAAAATACATGTGTATACATGTGATACAGCACATGAGATATGTAGACAGTGGGGGGGTCAACATACAATAGATACATAGATACATAGACAGTGTCGGCAGATAAGGGCCTATGGCCCACCCAGTCTGCCCATTTGAGCTTGTAAGTTCAGTTTGTTTTCCTAGAAGTCCGTTTCCCCTTACCCCTGACCTCTAGAATTCCTTTATGACTATCCCATGCATTCTTAAATCCCGTGATTGTTTCAGCCCCCACCACTTCCTCTGGCAGGGTGTTCCACTTGTCCACCACCCGTTCTGTGAAGAAATTCTTTCTCATGTTT
Source organism: Neoceratodus forsteri (assembly GCA_016271365.2). Taxonomy (NCBI): domain Eukaryota; kingdom Metazoa; phylum Chordata; order Ceratodontiformes; family Ceratodontidae; genus Neoceratodus; species Neoceratodus forsteri. Next base: position 318,223,038 of record JADMNL010000022.1, read on the forward strand.
CCTCTGAATCGTCCTCCCTCCAACTTCATCCCATGCCCTCTAGTCCTGGAACATCTTTTTGCTTAAAAATAGTGTTTTCCTGCACCCTGTTTCTCCCTGTAAGATACTTGTATGTCTCTATCATATCCCCTCTCTCCCTCCTCTCCTCCAGGGAGTACATGTTCAGTTCCTTCAACCTGTCTTCATAGGACTTGTGATGCAATCCATGCACCATCTTTGTTGCCCTCCTCTGAACCTTCTCTACCCTGTCTATGTCCTTACGTAGGTATGGTCTCCAGAACTGTACACTGTACTCCAGGTGGGGCCTCACTAGTGTCTTGTATAGTGGAATTATGACTCCTTTTCCTGCTGGTGATGCCCTGCCTATACATCCCAGCATCCTATTTGCTTTACCTGATGCCTTGTCACACTGTTTCCTACCTTGAGGTCATCAGAGATGACAACCCAAGATCCCTTTCCTGCTTGGTGCATGCTATATCCTCACCCCCAACTGATATATTGTGCCAGGGTTTTGTGCCCTATATGCATTATCTTGCACTCTTTGCATTGAATTTCAACTGCCAAACCCTTGACCATTCTTCAAGTTTCTGCAGGTCCTTCTCATTCTGTCTACACCCTCTGGTGTGTCTACTCTGTTACAGAGCTTTGTGTCATCAGCGAACAGTGAAATTCTGCCTTCTAGATCCTAGCGAATGTCACTGATGAAGATGTTGAATAGGACCGGTCCCAGCACTGATCCCTGTGGTACCCCACTGGTCACTCTTCCCTCTGTGGAGTGACAGCCATTTACCACCACCCTCTGTGTCCTGCCACCCAGCCAGTTACCTACCCACCACACTACTGTCCTGCCCACACCCATATTCCCCAGTTTGAGTAATAGTCTTCTATGTGGCACAGTGTCAAAGGCCTTGCTGAAGTCCAGATAGGCCATGTCCACTGCCCTCCCTGATCCACCTCCTAGTCACCCAGTCAAAAAATTCAATGAGGTTGGTCTGACATGACCTCCCCCTGGTGAAACCATGCTGCCTTGGGTCCTGTAGTCCATTGACAACCAGATGTTCCACCATTCTCTCCTTCAGTAGTGCTTCCATGATCTTCCCCACTACCGAGGTGAGGCTGACTGGTCTGTAGTTCCTCGCTTCCTCTTTGTTCCCACTTTTGTATAAGGGGACTACATCTGCTGTCCTCCGTCTTTGGGTACCTCCCTGTTTCCAGTGATTGGCTAAACAGGATAGCCAGAGGTTCAGCCACCACCTCTCTTAGTTCTTTAAGGACCCTGGGGTGCACCCCATCTGGCCCCATTGCTTTGTCAACTCTTATTACTTCCAGTTCCTTCAGGACCCTTCTTGTGTAAAGGGAATTGTGTCCATTTCTGCACCATTCTCACCCCTTGTACTCCTTCAGACCCATTACCCCCTCTTCCTCAGTAAAGACTGAGCAGAAATACCTGTTCAATATGTCAGCTTTACTGTTGTCATCCTCCACGACTCCCATCCTCCCCTTCAGTCTCACTATCCTCCCTTTGCCTTTTCTTTTTTCACTTATGTACCTGTAAAAGGTTTTGTCCCTTTAACCACTGATTTTGCAATGTGTTCTTCTGTCTGAGCTTTGGCTTCCTTACTGACTTCCCAGCCCTCCTTGTCTCTCCTGGTACTTCTCCTATCCCCTTCTGCCTGTGTCTTTTGTATTGCCTGAATGCAATCTTTTTGGCTTTACTTTCTTTGCTACCTCTTTGGAAAACCATAATGGTTTCTCTTCCTTTCCTCTTGCTAACCTGCTTAATGCATAATTCTGTTGTTCTTATAATCCCCATTTTAAATACTGCCCACTGTTCCTCAACCCCTGATTCCTGTCCCATTCCTTAATGCCTCTTTTAAGTATCTCCCCATTTTCCCAAAGTCTGCCCCTAAAATCCAGGATACGTGTTTTGTGTGGTTTGGTTCTGCTCTTTCTGTGATTTCAAACCACAATGACTGGTGGTCACTGTTACCCAGGTGCTCCCCCACTGTTACCCCCATCACACTGTCCCTGTTTGTGAGCAGAAGGTCCAGTATTGCCTTCTGCCGAGTTGGTTCCATGACCAGTTGCTTGAGGAAGGCACCCTGAAGGGAGTCCAGGATAAATCTGCTCCTAGTTGATGCTGCTGCTGGGATGCTCCAGTCCACGTCTGGAATACTGAAGTCTCCAACCAGTACTACCTCACCTTGTCTGCCATCCTTTGGATGGCTAGCATCAGCTCCTGTTTCTTCCTCCTGGGCTGGTGGTCTGTAGACCACACCTGTGCGGATGGCTGGCCCCATTTTCCTTTCCAGCTTAACCCACAGTATCTCTCCCCATTTTGTTCCTCCTGATCTCTGTGGCCCTTATGTCATTTTTCACATACAGTGCCCTCCTCCTCCCTTCCTGCCTGCTCTGTCTCTTCTGAATATGTTGTAGCCAGGTATGGCCATCTCCAGTCATGGTTATCATTACACCAGGTTTCAGTGATGGCCACAATGTCCAGGTCTGACTGTACCATGACAGCCTCAGATCTTCCATCTTTTTGCTAAGGCTCCTGGCATTTGCACACATGGTTTTCCATGATTTGACCTCCCTAGACTGCTTCACTGTTCTACTCCAGCCCCTTCCTTGGTTGTCATTTATCCCTGGTTCTCCTTGCTGTCTGCCCTTCTGCTGAATTTGCCCTTTTCTGCTTATCCACCTTTTGGACACTAATCTCCATCTTTTACACTGCTTTGCAGAGATAGCCACTCCTCTGGTTCACTGGTTCCACTGCTAGCTGTGGGGGATGAGCAAGTAGGTACCCTCCTTGCTGGCCTGCCACCCCCCTTTGCTAGTTTAAATGCTTGTCAATGTAGCATTTAAACTTGTCATTGAGTGCTTGGATTCCCCTCCAGGATGGATGGATGCAGGCTGTCAGGCTTGAACAAATCTCCATCCCTCCAGGTGGGTCCCCAGTCACCAATGAATCCAAACCCTTCCTCACAGCACCAGTTCTTCAACCATGAGTTAAAGTTCCTAATGCATGCACTCCTATGCTCTCCCTTGCCTCTCACAGGTAGTACTTCTGAGAAAGTGACAGAAGTAGCTACTTGCTTGAGACCCCTCCCCAGTTTCCTAAACTCTTCCTGAACTTCCTTTGGCTCCCCATTTGCCAAGTCATTAGTACCTAGGGTGGATAATGACATCCAGCTCACCCTCCTGCCTTGCCTTCCCAGTGATCCCCAGTATCTTCCTTCCATCCCTCCATGCCGTGGTACCTGGTGGCACCTCACCTCCCTGTCCTCCCCTCCTGTGTTCCTAGCTGGCTCCCTCTTACGATGGAGTCCCCACCAGGATTCGCCTCCTCCCTCTGGGGTCCACTGCTTTCCCACTGAGGTCACCTCCTTGGCTAACCTCCACATCCTTTCCTTCCACTTCCCTGGGAACCTCTATTTGGTTGTCCTCATTTGCCAGTGTGGCATATGAGTTCTTGAGAGGAATAGGATCTGGGATGTGCCTCTGCCTGACTGCTCTAACCCTCCTAGAGCCCACTGTCATCCAAGTGCTCCTCGTTCTCGGCATCCTTTGAGGCTGCTGCATTGGACTGGGTGGTCCCTGGATAGGGGTGATGGTACTCCTGACCCAGTTTACTTCTGCTCTGAGTCTGGTTACCTCATCCTGTAGTCCAGAGAGATGCATGCAGATAGGGCAGCACCTCAGTGTCCAGAAGGTCTGCCTGAATATGGCTGCCTCACAGCCACTGCATTGCACCACTCCCCACATTATACTGCAATTCCACTACTTGTCTGTTACTGAAACTCTCTTAGTTCTCTTTTTATTAATTTACAGTACTAAAAATCCTGTAACTGATCCTCAGATTTTTTTTTTAAGGAAAAAGAAACCAATAAATAAATGAGTCAAAACACTTGTCGTACTGAGGGTGGGCTTCTTCCCCCTTATGCCCCTCCTACTTCACACCTCTTACTATACCCTGTGTTTAGCTCCTGTCAATCAGATTTATCAGGGCATATAATTAAGAGTTGGGGAAGGGGAGGGGAAAATTGCAGCAATTAAAGACAGCACAGAATTACACCACCACTATGTTTTAAATTTTCAACAGCCCAAAAACAATTATAAGTAAAGACAACAAAGAAAGTATAGTGTCACTACAAGCCCACAATCAAAGTTTAAAAGAAAAATACCAATTACCAGTTACTCTAAAGCACTGAATTGTATATGTTTCCTTCCTTCTCCTTCTGGCTTCTTCTGAGAAAATCAACCTCTGCTTGCTACTTTAACTCTGACTAAGCCCCACCTCCAGTTATCACGTAGCTGAGGTCAGAGGCCAGACAATTAACACCCTTCACCCAGCTACAGGACAGTCAGACAAGCCAAGATAAAATTTGCAGCAATTAAAGACAGCACAGAATTACACCAGCACTATGTTTTAAATTTTCAACAGCCCAAAACAATTATAAGTAAAGACAACAAAGAAAGTATAGTGTCACTACAAGCCCACAATCTAAGTTTAAAAGAAAAATACCAATTACCAGTTACTCTAAAGCACTGAATTGAATATATTTCCTTCCTTCTCCTTCTGGCTTCTTCTGAGAAAATCAACCTCTGTTTGCTACTTTAACTCTGACTAAGCCCCACCTCCAGTTATCACGTAGCTGAGGTCAGAGGCCAGACAATTAACACCCTTCACCCAGCTACAGGACAGTCAGACAAGCCAAGATAAAATTTGCAGCAATTAAAGACAGCACAGAATTACACCACCACTATGTTTTAAATTTTCAACAGCCCAAAAACAATTATAAGTAAAGACAACAAAGAAAGTATAGTGTCACTACAAGCCCACAATCAAAGTTTAAAAGAAAAATACCAATTACCAGTTACTCTAAAGCACTGAATTGTATATGTTTCCTTCCTTCTCCTTCTGGCTTCTTCTGAGAAAATCAACCTCTGCTTGCTACTTTAACTCTGACTAAGCCCCACCTCCAGTTATCACGTAGCTGAGGTCAGAGGCCAGACAATTAACACCCTTCACTCAGCTACAGGACAGTCAGACAAGCCAAGATAAAATTTGCAGCAATTAAAGACAGCACAGAATTACACCAGCACTATGTTTTAAATTTTCAACAGCCGAAAACAATTATAAGTAAAGACAACAAAGAAAGTATAGTGTCACTACAAGCCCACAATCTAAGTTTAAAAGAAAAATACCAATTACCAGTTACTCTAAAGCACTGAATTGAATATATTTCCTTCCTTCTCCTTCTGGCTTCTTCTGAGAAAATCAACCTCTGCTTGCTACTTTAACTCTGACTAAGCCCCACCTCCAGTTATCACGTAGCTGAGGTCAGAGGCCAGACAATTAACACCCTTCACTCAGCTACAGGACAGTCAGACAAGCCAAGATAAAATTTGCAGCAATTAAAGACAGCACAGAATTACACCAGCACTATGTTTTAAATTTTCAACAGCCCGAAAACAATTATAAGTAAAGACAACAAAGAAAGTATAGTGTCACTACAAGCCCACAATCTAAGTTTAAAAGAAAAATACCAATTACCAGTTACTCTAAAGCACTGAATTGAATATATTTCCTTCCTTCTCCTTCTGGCTTCTTCTGAGAAAATCAACCTCTGCTTGCTACTTAACTCTGACTAAGCCCCACCTCCAGTTATCACGTAGCTGAGGTCAGAGGCCAGACAATTAACACCCTTCACCCAGCTACAGGACAGTCAGACAAGCCAAGATAAAATTTGCAGCAATTAAAGACAGCACAGAATTACACCAGCACTATGTTTTAAATTTTCAACAGCCCAAAAACAATTATAAGTAAAGACAACAAAGAAAGTATAGTGTCACTACAAGCCCACAATCTAAGTTTAAAAGAAAAATACCAATTACCAGTTACTCTAAAGCACTGAATTGAATATGTTTCCTTCCTTCTTCTTCTGGCTTCTTCTCAATTATAGGGTTAGGGGAAACATAGTTCAGCATGATTCAATCAAATACAATTTGGACAGAGTAAAGAACACAAAAGCAGAAAAACTTGAGAAAATAGGCATTTCAAAAGAAGTAAATTCTACATACAATAAGTGCCATTATGAGGCCAATTGGCATTAGGAGATTAGAACAGGGAGGAGGGGGAGGGGATAGTGGTGGGAGGCAGAGAAAGAGGGCAAGGGAGGAGAGAAAAGGAGTAGTTGCCTGGTGGCGCAGCGGCAGGGAGAAAGAATGGTCTAAGGTGGGTGAAAGCAGGTGCAGGGGCTGGTAGCACGTAGGTAGTCATGGTGAAGTTTCTTGAAGCTAGCATGGGTGGGAGCTTGATGAATAGTTTGAGGTATGGAGTTCCAGTAGTTTGGAGCTGTGTATGAGAAAGCCCATGCACCCATATTGGTTTTGAATCTAGGGATATGTAGAGGGGCTTGGTCAGCAGATCAGAGCCCATAGGAGAGGGGTTGCAAGTGAAGCAGAGAGGCAAGGGATTGTGGAAGGCCTGATCTGGCAATGCCATCAATTAGAGAGCCATAGGACTGGAGTCAATGGGCAGAGGGGCAGGGCCATTTAAGGTCAGCATAGAGCTGACAGTAGTGTTTGTATCATGGAGATGCAGAGGCATAGTGGCAAATAGTATTATAGGTGGTGTCCCATTTATGGAGGGCATATTTTGTAGCAGATAGGTAGATGCCTGAGCTGTAGGCCAGGGCTGGGAGCAGAATGCCTTGTGCCACAGCTAGTCTGGCCGATAGGGTGAGGGCATAACTAGCGCAGTAGGCACTTCCTATCTTTGCATTGACAGATTTACAGGTAGTGGTGCTGTGCAGATCAAAATCCAGAGATTTGTCAAGAAGAATGCCTAGGTATTTAAAGAAGTTAGCACTGACCGGTGGAGAACCATCAGCACACAATATTTTAAGGGCGTTTTGGTTTGCTTTAAGTCTGGCAAGTGAGCCAAAGAGCATGGAGTGTGTCTTGCTTGTATTGAGAACAAGGTTATTCTCTGTTAGCCAGATATGAATACTTAAAAAGTCCAAAGCATGAGAAAAGTTTACGTCAGAGATGTTTCTTGCACTATGGTAAATAATAAGATCATCCACGTAGAGTAGAGATGAACAGGTAGGTGCAAGCAGCGGAAGGACATTAATGAAGACTGTGAAAAGCAAGTGGCCAAGTATGAGCCCTGGGGAGCACCAACATGTATAGACAAGAGGTCAGATATGGCTGAGTTGAAAACTATAGCATGTTTCCTGTCAGACAGATAACTTTTAAACCAGGCCACTACGTCGGCAGAGAAACCTAGAGAACATAGATCTTCCTGGACATAAAGTCTCCACCACTCATTCACACTAATGGGATCTACACCGGAGACGCTAGGACCCAGCGGGATCAAACTTTTCAAGAGGGCCGGTGCCAGAGATGGAGCTGCGAGAAAGTGGCACCGTGAGCCCTGGCTTGTGCGGTAAAGACTATCTCAACATCGACCCTCCAACTGCCTCAGTTCTTTTTTTACTGCCGTTGAGTGTGCTTCAGTAATGACGTTGCTCGCTCACTGGGAGTCAAAATTCAAACTAGCAGCATAGTTTTCAGTTTATTGTTTTGTAATTTATCTTTGAAATAAGTACTGATTATATTTAATTTTACTTATTATAAGAAGTCTTCAGCCTTTCATTGACGGAGTCGACCATGAGCAGGTCAGGTGATGGTAGGGAAACTTCATATGAAAGCTGTTCAGTCAGCCGGGCTGGGTCCAGTCCACCGCCTTCTCTGGAGGAAGGGTCTGACAACGGACGGTCCAATGCTTGGGGAGATGGGCGGTCCCCCTGAAAGCATAAAAGAAAATGGTCCCACTTTCGGCACGGTTTGGCCTTGAGTTCTTCTTCAGCACACTAGTCGAGAAAGAGAAGGCATCATTCAGGTCACCTTCTGCGGTTCGCATCAACGGTCGGTCATTGGGGTTGTAATAGGACCTCCTCTGTCGGAGTCACCAGTTTCTGTCCCCGTGGCCGACCTCCTCGACATTGGAGCCCATCCCCGCCTATTGGAGCGGCTTCCGATGAGCAGTTTCACCAGTGGGCTGCTCTTATGGAGCAATTGGCTTGGAGGTTGGTTCAGCTGCCTGATCTGGTCACTCCAAGGCCTTCGGGCTGTTTGAGGGAGCGGGTAGGGCAGTTGGACCTTCCTAGTCATGTGGCACCTTCTTCAGTACCGTCGACTCCACACTCGGGTGTTTTCCCCCCTCACATGGCTGCGGCGCAGGGGTCCACACCAATGCCTCTATCTCCTGCCAATTTTCCTCCCTTTACCTCAAATTGCAGTTTTCAGAACCTTGGGACACTCAGTGCCATCCGCGGCATCGGGGAGTCTGTCGGCACCATCCTCGGTGCCGGGGGCTCTGTCAGCACCATCCGCGGTGTTGGGGGGGTCTGTCGGTGCCTTTCACAGCACCGGGGGCTCTTTTGGCACAGTCCACAGTGCCGGGGGCTCTGTCGACACTGTCTGTGGTGCCATGGGTGCTGTCGGCACCGTGTTCTGGGGTGTTTCTGATGGTGACGACTTCCTTGTGTGCAGTGCCATATTCTTGGTCAGCGCCGAGGCTTGTTGTGGCGCCGTCCAGCCTCCAGGGGTTCTTGACTCTGATTCCTTCCTCTTCTACTTTTCCTACTGATTTTCACTCCTTTCCTGTCCATACAGTCCCTCCTGGACTGTCAGGAGATGATTTTGAGCCTGACCCAGACCTTCAATTGGGTGATGATGTTGAAGGAGCAGAGATCAATCCTGCTGCAGAGCCTGTGGTCAAAGACCTTTCCTTTAAGTCTCTGCTTAAAAATTTAAATTCTACTCTTTCTCTCCAGACTACAGAAATTGATCCTGGGAAGCTTTTAAGACTGCAGAACCTACATGTCCCGGAGATCCCTATGGATTTAACTCCTCCGGTACAACCCTCTTTCGAGACCCTCTCATTCAGATGGTATGGAACAATCCTGCTCTCATCCCTTCAGTGGCTAAGCTTATAGATAGGAAGTATGCTCCTCCAAAGGATTGACCCATATTGGCCTCACAAGCCTTTGCTGATCCCGTTGTAGTCTTTGCAAAGAATGATAAGGCCGTTCTCCCTCAGGCATCTACAGCCTGACCTATAAATAAAGAATCTCACAAGATAGACACCTTAGGTAAGAGAGTCTTTGCTGCCTCCACCCTAAATATGCGTATTGCCAGCTACCAGGGCTATTTTTCTCAATATGAGTATGCCCTTGGCAGTTGCTCAAACAGATGGTACAAGCTCTGCCTGAGGTGGAAACTAATTCAGATCTACTTCAGACCATAACCAGGGGTATCGAGTCCAACAACCAACAGGTTAAAGCTGCAATGGACACTTTTGGTACTGCTTCCCAAGTGGCGGTGGCTGGCATTTGCACCCATTGCCATTCTTGGCTACGTACTTCGGGCTTCACAAATGATGCCCAGCAGCAGATCATGGCTTTACCCTTAGATGGTATGTATCTGTTCGGACCCCAGGTAGAGCAAGCTCTGGAGGCCACACAGAAGACTAGGTCTTCCATTAAGAGGGCTCGACCCGCACCCGCCTCCTCTCGGGGGGGGTGCCAACAAGCATCAATTTCACAACTGTCAGGCCTTTCAGGGCAAAGGCAGAGGTGGTTTTAACAAAAACAACATCCCTCAGCCACAAAAGAAAATGCAGAAGGCATAAGTCCCCAAAGCGCCCAGTGCCACCTTCTGAGTTTCTGGCCCAGGTCCCATCTCAACTGTCCGAGGGGGACTCTTCCTCAGCAGTGGGAGGACATCTGACACAGTTCTACAACCAGTGGAAACCCATAACATCAGACAAATGGGTCCTCCGGATAATCCATGAGGGGTACTCGCTCAATCTTTCGGAAACCCCTCTGGATCATCCCCCAAATGACAGCCCAGGTTGTCAGCAGTACAGTCAGACCTTCTTACTTCCGATGTACAAGGCCTTCTGAACAACAAGGCAGTAGAAATAGTTCCGCTGGATCAACAAAACACAGGTTTCTACTCCCATTACTTCCTGGTCCCGAAGAAAGCTGGTGGCATGCGCCCCATTCTAGACCTCAGAAAGTTAAACAAGTTCCTTCTCAAGGAAAAGTTTAAGATGATATCGCTAGGTACCCACTACCTTTGCTTCATCAACACAATTGGCTAGCCTCCTTGGACATGCAGGATGCCTGTCAACACATTTCTATACACCCAAAGCACCACAAATACCTAAGGTTTGTGGCGTTGGGTCAACATTATCAGTTCAGAGTCCTGCCCTTTGGGTTATCCTCAGCGCCTCAAGTTTTTACAAAGTGTTGTGCAATTCTCATAGCACATCTCAGGAAAATTGGAATACAAGTGTTCCCATATCTGGACGACTGGATCCTAGCAAGTCATTCCAGGCAAGAGACTCTGGAGACCGTGGCCATGGCCTCAGACTTCTTCACGTCCATGGGAGTCCTGCTGAATCTCAACAAGTCGCAGTTGTAGCCCTCCCAGAAACTCCCCTTTATAGGAACTCTTCTGGACACCTCCTGTGTAAAGGCTTTTCTCCCAGAGGACAGAAGGAGCAATATTTTACAGATGGCCTGATACATCAGAGAAAACAGCTTGGTTCAAGCTAGCTTGATGCAATGGATGCTGGGTCTCATGGCATCCTCGGTGTTCACTGTACTCCTAGCATGTCTCCACATGAGAACCTCTCTGTGGATGCTAAGTACTCAGTGGTCCCCAACCACTCACCCTCAGTCCTTTCCCATCAAGGTGACAGAACCTCTGAAGAGGTCACTGACCTGGTGGTTGCAGGAGGACAGCCTTCTGGAAGGATATCCCTTTGCTCCTCTGGATCATCAGATCTCCATTACCATAGATGCCTCCCTGATGGGGTGGGGAGCTCACTGCCAGAATCTTCACACCCAAGGTACGTGGACTCAGGAAGAGTCCCAGCTTCATATAAACATCCTGGAAATGAGAGCCATCGTCTATGTAGTCTAAGCCTTGAAGGACATACTCTGTCACAAGAACATTCTCCTTTAAATGGACAACAAAGCAGTGATGTATTACATCAACAAGCAGGGCGATGCACACTCTTACCCATTATGCAGGGAAGCTATGAGAGTATGGGAATGGTGCCTGGAGCACAAGGCTCTCTAATCCACGTGGTTTACCTGCCAGGAGTACAAAACGAGCTGGCAGACCATCTCAGCAGGACGGAGACAGATCCTTATGAGTGGTCTCTCGACTTAACCGACACTCAGTCACTCTTCAAAGAGTGGGGAACTCCAGACCTGGACCTTTTTGCATCCCCACTCAACGCAGAACTGCCTCTATTCTGCTCCAGAAATCCAGGACCTGGCATTTTCTGTCAGGATGCATTTAGGCTGCAGTGGACAAATCGCTTTCTATCTACCTTTCCTCCTCTTCCCCTAATTCAGAGGGTACTTCTCAAATTCGAGTCTCAGGGGGACAAAATGATTCTCATTGCTCCCTTCTGGCCTTGACAGATATGGTTCCCGCCGCTCAACAGTCTGTCGGAAACTCCTCCGATGGCACTTCCCCTTCGGATGAACCTTCTGACCCAGGGTCCCATGGTCCATCCCAATCTGAGGTTGCTTCACCTTCACACTTGGCTCCTGAAGAGAGAGAGGTGAATAGGTTCAATGTTTTTCATAGGGTTTCAGATATTCTTTTGGTTGCGCGTAAGCCAACCACTAGAAAAACCTACACAGCCAAATGGACAGTTTCTCTCTCTAGTGTGCAAAATCCTCTTCAAACCCTTTTTTCTGCCCGCCAAATAAAGTCTTGGAGTACCTTTTAGACCTCTCAAATTCAGGACTGCAGTACTCTACAGTCACAGTTCATCTTTGTGCCATTTCAGCTTATCATGAGCCGGTACTTTCCTAGTCACTGGCTCAGTTACCTGTAGTTAAGAGGTTTCTTAAGGGTATTCTGCATACCAGATCTCCCATCACATGTCCAGTCACAGCCTGGGACATTAACCTTGTGTTATACATGCTCACTTGGAAACCTTTTGAGCCTCTAGCTACCTGCGAGTTGAAGTTCCTCACTTGGAAAACGGCCTTCCTGGTGGCCATCACTTTGGCCCGGAGAGTTTCTGAAATACATGCACTGGTCACAGACTCCCAGTATTTCACAAGGACAAAGTAGTTATTAGGACTCATCCTAAGTTTCTCCCTAAGGTTGTCTCAGAATTCCATCTAAACCAATCTTTAGTCCTGCCTACCAACTTTGCGAACTTCCAGAATGAAGGGGAACATATCCTTTATTCTTTGAATGTTAAGAGAGTGCTGTGATTCTATCTAGATAGAACAAAAGAAATTCGAAAGGTTCAACAACTGTTTGTTTCCTTCAGCGAGACCTGGCTGCGTCAACCTGTCGCTATTAGGTGCATTTCAGCGTGGCTGGTAGCATGCCTCCACTAGTACTATTCTGTGGCACAGGTTAAGCTGGAAGGCAGAGTGTACGTTCACTCTACTAGAGCAGTCACGGCATCTCTGGTGGAAATCCGCAATGTGCCCATAGCAGATATTTACAGTGCGGCTACCTGGAGCTCAGTGCATACTTTCGTTAAGCACTATGCCTTGGATGTCCATGCCAGACGACATCTGTCGTTTGGCAGGACTATCCTTAATGGACTTTTGTCCTAAGTATGTGAGCTCTTAGTTTTTCCTACCGCCCGTCTCGGGGGATTATTAGTTCTGTACTCTCCCATTAGTGTGAATGAGTGGTGGAGACTTTATGTCCAGGAAGATATGGAAATTACATACCTACCATAATTCTTGATCTTTTTGGATGAAATCTCCACCACTCATTCACACACCCACCCACCATCCCCCGAGCTCACGTCTCTGTTTTTGGTCTTCACTCCCTCAATGGCTGGGCTGTGAAGACTTCATTGTTGACCCTTCTTACACGAGCCACTCAGACTATCTTATGTCCGATTTTGTTAGGCTAGTCCCTCTAGGTTAGTTATGCTGCACCTCCTTGGAAAAAAGGTACTGAGACGGTTGGAGGGTCGACGCCAAGATAGTCTTTACTGCACAAACCGGGGCTCATGGTGCTGCTTCCTTGCGGCTCCATTTCTGGCGCCGCCCTCTTGAAAAGTTTGCTCCCGCTGGGTCCTATCACCTCAGGTGTAGATCCCATTAGTGTGAATGAGTAGTGGAGACTTCGTCCAAGAAGATCAAGAATTACGGTAGGTACGTAATTTCCATTTTTGCAAGGAGGAGGGTATGATTTACCAGGTCAAATGCCTTAGTTAAGTCGATAAGAACCGCACCTGTCAGGAGGCCTGAGTCCATGGAAGCATAAATGTCACTAGTAAGTTTTAGGAGTGCAGTGGAAGTGTTGTGACCTTTGAGGAAACCATGCTGGGAGCAAGAGAGAAGGTTATGCTTCTGAAGATAATCTATGGATTGGGTTGCCACTAATTTTTCCAAGATTTTGCTAAGCACAGAGAGAATAGCTATAGGTCGGTAATTAGTGATTTCTTTAGGATTACCCTTTTTAGGAATGGGCGTAATTCTAGCTACTTGCCAGATACTGTATAGCAGGTATTATTGGCGGCTGATATACTTATTACAGTGGCTATGCCTGGACATTTACCTGCTATATTTTAGCGCCGTTCACGCCCAGCATTCACAGCAGTTCCAGTTCTCTCCACTGGGTACCCAGGTCACTTTAATAACTGGTTACATCCCTCGCACCCCCTCTGCTGCAACGATTTCATGCTCTCCTACCTGCTCAGTGTCCCACGCCCACCGCCGGAACAAATCAGTCACATCTGGATTACCTGCTGGATTCGGTGATAGCTCTGCACAAAATAAAATGGAAAATGAAGGAAAAAAAACAGTACCTAAACCACTGTGACCAGGGGATGAGTTATTCGTTGTGCTCAAGAACAGATGAGTTGGTGGCGATCGACAATTCAAAACTAAATGATCCAGCCCGATTCATCTTTCAGGGCTGCTCAGTTCTTTGAAAGGATTACAATAGCTGTCGCACCTTGGCTAAAGTTGCCAGTCCATGCCGTCATTTATCCAGACCTGCTAGTTCCTTGGTCCATGTGGTGCCCTTCAGAGAGGTGGTCTTCACCTGAAGATCTGGGAACATCACTACAAGTCGGGATGTGTAGGGTGTTTGAAATGAATATTTTATCACAGTGATGATTGAGAACAGGGAGGCGACTTCCATTAAGGTTTGCTTACATTTTAAATGATTTTACGTACTCAATTTAAAGTACACAGGGGCAGCATGCAACTTGCAACTTGCTGTAAATTCAATAAGTAAAGCTCAGATAATATTAGCGGGCATTTAAATTTAGCGGGTTTTTCTCTCGCGCTGATAGCGCTAAAATTTTCAGAGCGTTAATAATACCTGCTATACAGTATTAGGAACTGTGTCATGGCATAGTGATAGGTTAAAGACTTTTGTTAGGGGGGAGGCTATGAGGGGGGCAGCAGCTTTCAGGAGCCTAGGTTCCAAATCATCAGACCCCGAACTGGTGCTGTCAGGGATGGAGAGTAATAGTTTTAGAACTTCCGCTCTTGTGATGGTCTGGTACCTAAAAGGAGGATGCGTGAGTGGAGGTTCAGTATCCCCGGAGGGGAAAACGGTGTGTCCAGAAGGGAAAGAGGCCAGGTAGCTAGATAGGTCTGAGAAATGGCGATTGAAGGAGTTGTCGATGGCCACCGGGTTATTACAATTTATGCCATTTAGCAGCATATCGCTTGTAGTGGCCATATGATTGGCTCCAAGGAAAGTTTTTATGGTTGACCAGAACTTCTTGGAGTCACCTGCGACTTTTGTTAGTAAGTTTTTGCAGAAGGAGCTTTTTTCTAGTCAAATGTTCCTTTTGTAAGTGTTTCACAGTAATCTGTAGTCATTCTAGTTGGTCTGAAGCCCTGAGGCCTTAAAGCGCTGCCAAGTTTTGTCCCTCACCGTCATTTGGGTGAGAAAGTCTTTAGTTAACCACTTGTTTGGGTTCCACGAATACAACATGTGACACGGGGGGGCATGGGTGTCTTGGAGAAGACCAAACCGGGCCAGGAAGAGGTCTAGGGCAGACTGGGTATTAGCTGAGGTGTAGATGGGTTGCCAGTCTATCTTACAGAGATCATTCATAAACCGTGTTAAGTTGAAGTTAGCCAGATTGCAGGAAGTGATGAGTTTCAGAGGAGGATATTGTCTACTAATGGAGCACCAGATGCAGTAGATTGGGGAGTGGTCACTTATAGCATCTGCAAGGGTACCTGCACAAACTATATTGGAAGGGTGGTTTGTAAGTGCCCAGTCGATGAGTGTACTGGACCAAGGGGGAGCCATGACCCTAGTTGGGTCAATAATTAGTTGGTGAAAGTTGTGGCCTTGTACCACAGTGTGAGAGACCTGGTTTGATTTACCAATACAGTTTAAGTTGCATTCCCCCAGTATGAGAACTTCATTTCAGCCATTGGTATTGTCCACTTGGGAGAAGAGTTCCTCAAGACCGGTGATACCACCACCTGGAGGGCTATAGGCACAGACTATGTGTAGTTTCTTAGAGCCAAGTTGTAAGGTTGCATTAATCACTTCGCAGTGACAGAGCGTAGGTAAGACATTTTGGGACAGTAACAAGATGAGATTTATAGTAGATAGGAACACCATCTCCATGCTTTGACGAGGGCCTATTTTGCCTGATTAGGCTGTAATTTAGTATCAAGCAGAGGTGATCGGGGGTGAAGGGTTTGAGCCATGTTTCAGATAGGCAAAGGATATCAGGGTTATATTGAGCATCCCACGCCTCAAGTTCCGTTAAGTTATGTGGAAGGCTCCTAATATTCAGGTGAACAATGCAGAGGCCTTTGGTGTCCTTCCAGGTTGAATCTGAGTGGGGTAGGTTACTTTGGAGCCCTGGGTTACGTTCAATATCTCCAGCTAACATTAAGGCTAGGAGTAGTAGGTACCATAGTTTATGGTGGATGAAAGGGGTAGATAGTGATGTTGCAGGGTGCAGGATAAGTGGCAGATGAACTTAATAAGAAACAAACAGTGGCGAGGTGAATTAATGAATGTTAGGAGCAGTTTCCCTTTACAAGTTAATCAGCTGGCTGGTAAAAGATTAAGAAATTGAAATTTTGCCAGCAGGGTACCTTCCTTTTAGCTGTTTAGCCATCCGGGAGGTTTAAGGAGCAGCTACAATGGGACCGAAGCAGAAATAAATCAGATCTGGACTGCAGACTGGATTTACAGATACCATAGTTTTAAACTTTCTCTGGACTGCACAGATACGAATTAAGAATGTTTTAAACTTTCTCCGGTCTGCACAGATTCAAATTAAGAATGGAAACAGTGCAGCTGATCTGACGCATTTTAAGCTTAAGCCAGAAATAAGATCAGATTTTTAAATTTGGCGCCATTTCCACTAAGTGACCGGCAGCTGTATAAGAAATAATTCAGGCCTTGAGGTAGGGAATTAGGTCAAGGTCCCAACCTACTGCACATACAGTTTATAGTACACAGGAAGTTTTGTGCAGGTTTGAGTCCCGGGCATTTCAGGCACTTTGAAAATACAGGGCAAAGAGTCCAAGTAAAATGGCACCAAGATTCGAACTGCAGACAAAGGAAAGGCAAAATGCTTTGAGATGATTCCTAGGACTGGCGAGTTACCTTAAGGGCAGGAGCCTTGTTACTTGGTGGTGGAGTGATCCTGGGCAGGGTGTGCCCTCCTATAGCCAAGGCTTAAAGGCAGGAGCCTTGTTCCTCAGTGGTGGAGTGCTCGTGGGCAGGGTGCACCCTCCTATAGCTGAGACTTAAGGGCAGGAGCCTTGTTCCTCGGTGGCGGAGTGCTCGTGGGCAGGGTGCACCCTCCTATAGCCGAGACTTAAGGGCAGAAGCCTTGTTCCTCAGTGGCGGAGTGCTCGTGGGCAGGGTGCACCCTCCTATAGCCGAGACTTAAGGGCAGGAGCCTTGTTCCTCGGTGGCGGAGTGCTCCTGGGCAGGATGTGCCCTCCTATAGCCGAGGCTGACATTTGTGTCCTGCTGCCTATCTTAGATGTGAAGTAGGCATTATCAATATAAGTGCCCTTACTGCAAGTAGGAAAGTTAAGTATTGGATTAGGCTTACAAGACAGGATCATACTACTTTAGCACACTTAGCCTTAAAAGAAAAAGAAACCTGGTACCGGCTGGCTATAAAGAAGGTTATTGGTTTACTACCCTACTGACAATATTAAAAAGCATAAATTGTCATATCTAAAACAGGCAGTTGAAAAGGGTATAACTTTGTTTAAAGTACAAAAAATATATATTACACAAAAAAATAAATCACTGGAACTCTGTGGATTTGAAATTAATTAAAGAATCTCATTACTCTAAATGGTTCTCACAAAATAATTATTATTTTGGGTTTAAGCCTTATTTGGAACTAATAATTGACCCAAAAGTGAGAACAGTATACAAATAATATGCCGCTGTTTTGGTATAAGAAAAATGGTGTATTGTCTGGAAACTGTGATTGCAGTTACGGAGGTGAGGAAAATTTAGAACATGTACTATGGTTCTGCTCTTGGTATGATACCCAAAGAGTTTATTGGTTGAGCCATTTTTTGAATGAACTATACCCAATTGATAAAATACTCCTTACTAACATTTTATTTCATATAGAAGAAGTCGGGACCATAGAACACTTAGCAAAATTTATTTTTGTAACAGCAAAATAAAAAAAAAATTTGACAGGGTTTTGAACTGGAAAAATATTAATCTATTTTATGCAATAGGAGTTTGCTCAAAACTCATTGGCCGGGATATTCAAACTGCGCCAGGCTGTGGCACAAGCCTGGGCGCAGCTCAACTTTGTTGCGCAGGGGTGTGGCCTGGGCAGTATTCAACGGAGCTGCGCTATGGTGCAGCAGCTTTGAATATCGCATGCTGGCCACCCCCACTGTGCATGGCGCAGTGGCACTGCGCCAGCGCAAGTGGCCAGAGTGGAGCATGGAGATGCGCTGGTGCAAGTGCCATTGCGCCATGCACAGCACCCGTATATTCAAAAGGGACATGCAATGGGGCCATAATTTATGCAAGGTGCACAGGGGCCATCTGCATCTCATTACGGCCCCATTTGCGTGCCATTAGCATGCAGGTGCGCCGATCCCCGACGACTAGCACCTGGCACCCTGCCAGGCAGCAGCCGTCGGGGACTAATACCCCCTGCAGCCTGATCGCGGGCATTCCTGTAATATAAAAAAACCCATCCAATATCCCTGGTGGTCCAGTGGACTTCTATGTGCCCGATTGCGGGCATCACTATAGTCCCCCCCGAAGTCCAATATCCCTGGTGGTCCAGTGGACTGCACTGAGCCCGATCGCGGGCATTATTAATAGAACCTCCCCCAAGTCCAATATCCCTGGTGGTCCAGTGGACTGATCGCTGCCCGATCGCGGGCATCAGTACCTCATCAAATATGCCCACTACCCTGGTGATCTAGTGTACCCCCCACCCCACTCGCCACTGAGCCTCACCGCCCCACTCCCCCCCATCAGCCGGCTGGTGGCAGCACCCCACCCGCTTGCCGCCCCACCGCCCGCCGACTGACAATTCATTCACATATCTGGACTGAGTAGTACGGTATGGGCTGCATGCCCATTGGCTCATGCTGTGAACCAATGGGTGTGCAGCCCTACCGAGCTGTCAGTCGGCAGGGCGGCAGGCGGGTGGGGTTATAATATGTTCTCATGATTTGTAATGACTTTTCAAAGCTACACAATAAACTTGCTTGATGATGATGAACAGTCCAGAGAATTAAATCCTGAACCCGACTGGCACACTGCCTCCCAGCACACTCACGGGGCAGAACTGCAGAACAGCTCAGTAAATGTTTCATGCACTCTTCAAAAGATGCTTGCAGCAGACAGTCACACTGAATAGTCTCAGCCCCTACCAGAGACTCCTCCCTATTGGAGGAACAAGTGTACTAGGGAAGGAGGAACAAATGGCTCCCAAACAGTCCAGGGAATTAATCTTGAGCTCGACTGGTTCACTGCCTCCCAACATACTCACCAGGTAGAATATCAGAACTGCAGAGTGAATGTCTCATGCGGCCCTCAAAGGACACACAGCGGACAGTCACACCGAATATCCCCGCCCACTACAAGAGACTCCTCCAGACTGAAGGAACAAATGGGCTTGGGAAGGGGGATATGTGGCTAAAGTCCCAAACATTAACAGTCCAGGGAATTAACTCCTGAGCCCGACTAGTTCACTGCTTCCCAGCACACTCACCAGATAGAATGGCAGAACAAGTGAATGAACTTCTCGGTATATGTATATGATTATTATGTGTAACCCCCCCCCCCAACTTGGTTCAGTAATTGACATAACTGTGACCTTGATGGGGGTGAGCATGGCACAGGTACTCCTGTGTCTAGGGATATCTTGTTGGATCTGCTGGCCAGAAGTCCCTTGCAAAACAATCACACATTTTGACCAAGTCTCCTCTTCTTCTTTACGTCAGAGCTTCTGAAACAGGTGCTAGACCTGGTGGAAATGAACACTTGGTCACAGGGGTATCTGGTCCATGACTCTCCTTTACTGAGCTAGTTGGTACAAGGGGCAGAACAGTTAATTCATCTGGTCACAGACCCAAAGCAATTTGATATCTACACAATTAAAGTGCTCCAATGAATACCCCTTGCTTCCAGCACTGCAGCCGTGGCCTGACCTGTAACATTTGTCCTAATCTCTCCCAGTTCCTGTTACCCTGGCAATGCCAGTCTTTTAAAAACCTTTCTGGCCCTCCTTAGCTACAGTAATTTGGAATCTCAGATCCCTGACTTAGTTCATTCACTACCCTAAGCAAACCCAGTAATGATAAATGCATCTGTACCAACATGTGGAACATGGCACCCAGAAATAGTTCTGGGTAAAACAGCCATGGGATCACAGTCTAGTATCCCTAACTGTGCCTGAACCCAGGAACTTCTGATGCTTCTGCACCCATGCGGTACTCACATTATCCAACATTTTGCATTTACTGTGGCACCTTGAAGCCCACCTCCCAGGGACTGCCTGCTCAAGTAGCCACAAGTTCTCAGTGTTACCTTGTTTGGGGACATTCTGCTATGTTCTCAGAAGTAATCTCCTACCTGCACCATGCATCCTCTCTCCTTATTGACACAGTGTGCAGCTCTGGTCTTTTTCACTTCTATCCTTCATTATGATGGATGGCCTTGCTGCCTAGCTTACTGACCTCCCCCAATCACAATTATGTGACCTCACTCCATGGAAATCCCCCTTTGGCCCACAGGCCATCAGGTAGCACTCCTTGAGGACGTCCTTCTGTGATTCCCTTCCCTCTCTGTGATCCCTCTAACATTTCTCTTTTGGGACATGGTTTGACTGCTGCTTCCAATCCTCAGGGCAAGGGATGTTTAAGTGCCTAGGGTTCTTCCTAGCCAGATTAATTTTTTAGATGAAATGTTACACTGAGGTCCCTTCTGCCCCTCTCTGGTTGCTATCCAGGTAGAAATACAGTAAAAGATCCCATGGCACTTATCAATGAAGAGTAGGGGATTTGTTTTATTGAAAAAAGTGTGCAAATAAATAATACAACCAAGGTAATCAGAAAAAAACTACAACAGTGTTAATTACTCAAAAAAATCAGGACAATCAAAACAATAACATGGAACCCATGAAGAACTTCATTCCACATATTACACACAAGAAAAGTGTATTAAAGTGCCTGAAATCTAAACTCAGGGGATGGGGGGAGAAGAGAAAAAGGAAATTTAGAAAAGAAAAAAATAAAGTGACAGCTTACGACACATGCCGGTTTGGCATCCTAAGCCAAATCATGTTTGCCACCAATATTTAAAGATATTAGCCAGAGTATGTCTAAGCTCATTTTGATAAATATTCTGCAATTCAAAAACAATTTTCTTAAGTTATTCCTGTTGAGTAAATATTTTTTGTTGCAATGAATAATGGCATCTGTTTAACCACAGTTGCCATTTAAAGCCTTCAAATAACATATTGAAGGAACTGATGTTCCACTTCCCCATGCAGAATCATATTGTCCATACACAAGTGTTTTATCATTGACATTCTTGAACATAGGTTCCTTCCATTTATCCACCACCAGAGTCTAGCAAACCTAAAATGTAATAACATGTAAAACACAAGTGTTCCATGATTTCAAGATGGTTGGCACATCCTTGCCTGGTACACATCAGGTTTTCTATTGATTCGTGTTCCTGATTCACGTTCACATTGAGCCTATCATGGCAACATGCAAGAAAGCTAGATAGTGTCCCACGTTTTGGGTGGAATTCTTTTGCCAGTTAATTCTCTTAGCAAACAGTGGCTAACTTCTGGTGTAATATGATTACAAATGGAATCGTCTGGGAATTTAGTCTCCAATATTAAGTTATAAAAGACTTTTCTGGGGGGTCTTTCAATTGTGACTGGGAAATCTTTCAAATTCAAAGTTTACAAAAAGCTTCTTTCATATATACCTTTGAGATTCTTAGGACTTAAGCTTCCCTGCCTCCCAAATTTTCAGCCAGTGTGAAACTGTATTTGGCACCTAGATAGCCCATGGTTTCTCTAATGATAGAATAATTGATTTAAAATTATTGTAAAAAAATGCCACAGAAAAAGGATGATTGGATGGATCATAGCCAAACCTTTCTGTGTGACAGGAAGGTAGGAGATGTCTCTCTTGATAGGACTGAGTCTGCTTCCCCAGAGTACCTGAAGAAATACTTAATAAGACAGTTTCCAGTGCACTTGGAGGATGAAAAATGTGACTAATGTACAAGAAAATAGGTACTAGGGAAATAATCAGATATACCCTTTTCTTTTTACTTAATTTTCATAACTCCAGGTATTCGTTTTTGTTTACCCATCCAAATTTAGTGTTCCCAGTTCAGTTTTGCTAAGTCTTCAGTCAAATGGTACCCCCAAGATAGCAAGGGTTTCTGCTGATAGCCAGATCCCTGCATTTAACATGGGCTGTAGGGCTAAAGTACCTAAAACCCTGCATGCACACTTTGTAAAATTTAATGAACCCACAGAGAACAGGCCAAACAACTTGTACAATTTTAGTGCCTGCTTAATAGAGTTCACATCTTTTACCGGTAAACACATGCCTTCTGCATGACCAATTGCCTTGCAGCATACAATGCTTTCTTAATTTGAGACAGGAAGAATTAAGGGGTCATGCTCTAACTTCTTTAGTAGGGGGTCTAGGCACAGCATATACAGGATGAGGCTAAGGGAGCAGTCTTGATGCACCCCTTTATATACTGTGTATTACAGGCTGTCCCACTGTAGTCATTCACAAATGGTATTACATAAGTATCATTATACATACACTGTATCCATTTAATAAAAAGTGTTGGAATAACATATTGTTTTACCACAGATCACAAATTATCATGGGAGACCATATCAAAAGCCTTGTGCTGACCCAAAGAGAGCAAAAATTCAGACATATAAGCATTGTCTCGTCCCACTATTTTACGTAGCAGTATCGAGTGGTCTTGAATTGTCCTACCTGGGACCAAGCAGGCCTGTGACTAGGCTATCGGATACCCCACTACTTACAGTAACCTAGAGGATAAAACCTTGGCTAGGATTTTTAGATCAGAGTTTAAAAGATGTATAGGTCTCCAGTTTGAAAGGTCTCTTTTAACACTAGCCCTGTACACAAAAAAATAATAGGCTTTCTTTCATGCTAGAGTTAAAGAATGATGCTGCAACATATAGTTAAGAGAACTACTGTAAAATCTTACTTCGAGAGGATTCCTACAGTAGGTCTTCACATATAGGACTGTGCCCCCTGGTGTCAGGTCTGAACGGCAAACTTGTAGATAGCAATCATCAGCGGGTACCCCCCCCCGATGTCAGGTGATGTGACATCAGCCTGACTATAAAAGGGGTGGTCCCACGCCCGCTCACCAGTTCTTTCCCGCCGTCGCCTCAGTATGTTCGGCATGTGATAGAACAGCGATCAAGCGTTTGCCTTTTTTGTCGAAGTTTTCTTCGCCTCATAGTAAATTTTCTCTTCAAGTTACCTACCATTTGATGTCTTCTAGACAGAAGAAGAAGTGCTCAAAGTGCAGCACCCAAATCCTGCATGGTGACGACCATTCCCGCTGCCTCCTCTGCCTTGGTTCCAAGCACATCACCGAGGAGTGCTCCATCTGCCAGGCCTTCAACCAGGTAACTAAAACCAGGTGCAAGCGGACCCTCGAGGCCCACCTTCTGACCTGACGACTGGCATTGATCAAAAAGGAGCTTCAGGAACTGAGAGATAGGTCATCGTTGCCAGCCACAACAAAGAAAAAAAGCAAGGAGAAGTGCCGGGGACCGGAGTCCATCGCCACACGGGAGGCCTTCCAAAACCATGAGTACTTCTGCTAGTGCCCTGTCTGCTTCTTTGGGCCTGGCACCTTCTCTCCCTCCTGCCGAGGTGAGCAGGCAGCCAGGGGTAGACTCTTTTGAGGTCTCAGTTAAGTTGCCTTGCCTAGCCGATAAGACACCCCTCGACTCCGTCGAAGGGCACATGGCTCCAGCCGATCAGCCTAGTGGTGGTCTCCCGGCCACCACTAGCCCGGCGCGGCCCATTCAGTCAGATGATGGCCCCTCCATCACCCGCCCAGATCTCTCCACTCTCCTGTTGGGCTCCAGTTTGGCCCCCTGATGCCGGACAGAGTGAGCGGCAGAGCAGCCCATCATCCCACCGGGTCATTCATCCCAGGGACTCGCCACCTGATCCTCTGATTTTTCTTCCAGCAGGATCACACTCAGACCTGCCGTCGGGGCTCCTCCCGGATCTCCCCCCCCTCGCCAGGCCTATCGCCGTCCCCTGACAGGAGTCCATCGCCGGCCAGGGATCCTTCCATGGAGCCTCCTCCCTCAGAACCTTCGGGGGCCCCCCCGATCCCGTGCCTCCTAGTAACACCATGGCACTTCCCTCGGCAGGACCATATCCTTCTGGTGGGTTTCCGGGTCCAGAACCCATTGTCCCACCTCGTGGCAGCCCACCATTGGCTCCACAGTATCCAATGCCAGGCCGTGTGCCCCCGACACCGGGATACCCGATGCTGGGGTATCTTTGGTACTCTTTTTATCCTCAAACTTTGCCAGGTTTACACTACCCATCTTGGCAGTACCCTCAGTACCCAGGCTACCCTAACTTCCAGCCTCTTCCTCCACAATTTCCAGTGCCAGACCATGAGTCGGCCCCCCAGTGGTGGCAGGATACCCACACTCAGCTATTATCAGAGCTCAGACAGTCTGTGGAGGATATTCCCCTACCCAGGGCCCCCCTCCACCGCCTCCTTCTGGCAGAGCTTCGGGTTCTTTAACTGTGGGATCTGCTGGGGTGGATCCTTCCATTCCCAGCAGCTCTGAGTCCTCCAACATGGAGTCTGACTCCCAACCTTCAGACCCCTGATCTCCCATTGAGGTTCCTCCTGAAGAGTTCCCCAAGTCTCCCCCAGAGGACCCTTCCTTCAGAGACCTCTTATGCTCAATACAGTCAGCTGGAGGCTGCCCTTCAAAAGAGGTGGATCCGCAATGAAAAAGACTGGTGAAGCACCTGGATCTTATTACATCTGATCCTATCCCAATCCCCAATGGATGGGACCCCATGAGGACTTGGTGACCAGTGGTCTCTAGAAAGGCAGCCCGCACTTATTATCCCCCAGAAGGGATTCAGCATCTCACCACCCATCCAAAGGCTGACTCTATGGTAATCACTGCCGCTCATGACCGGTCAGCCCAACTGAAACACCTGAGCTCCTTGCCCCCGGACAAGGACTCTCGTCAATTAGACCAGTTTGGATGAAAGATCTACTCTTCTTCCTCTTGTGCTATTCTATCCCTCAACTATGTCTTGCACATGGTTGCTTTCCAAAAAGCTTCACTTTCAGAGCTGGAAAGGGACCTCCTTGAGGTTCAGGATGAAAACCTTAGGAAGAAGCTCCTGGATAAGGCCAGGATGGGTAAGTCCTCATGTCGTCATGCACGCCAAGCAACGTACGACTCGGTGGACTCAGTGGCTAGAGCGGTAGCCACAGGGATCTGTCTCTGCCAGCTCTCCTGGTTCCGGATAGCAGGCCTGGCACAGGATGTACATGTAACCCCTCACCCCCCTGCCTTTTTAGCAAAATGACAGGTGGCATGCTGTTGAAGCTGACAGCAGTACCTGGTGGGGACTGGGTTCGGGGAGGATGAGGTTACTCGGCACAGGGGACCTAGGTTTGGCTACTCTGCACAGGGGCACCCAAGTAAATCTGAACACAGGAAGCAATAACTGTAATGTCCAGAACCAGGAATGGGATTCTTCAGTGTGGCTTTTATTTACATCCAAGCTGGACAAACAAAGCATAGACGGACCCCCATGGGGCTACATTCCTGGTAATGCAGATTAGAGACTACAGAACACTTTATCACTATTTCCAGCCCTCAGGCTCTAAACCCACCAGGCACACAGCCCGGACTTGCACACAGCTTTGGGTACACAGCCCACAGCTTGTACACTATTTGGGTTTTCCCATTGGCCCAGCTCCCCGCTGGCCACTTGATCCCGGTCCATTTGCAGAATGAACCAATTATCTTGTTGTGGCTCCCCAAACTACACTAGAGCCTTCGACTCCTAGAGAGAATTTTCCTTACAATCCCATGTCTGGGTACTTCCCTCATCACTGGCCAAGTGCCTGAGGTAAAGTAGAAATCCACAGAAGAAATCTGTAGAGGTGGACCTGGTCACTAAAGATGGGGGGCCACCCACCTCCAGCTCCCACAGCCCATACCCGGCCATTTCTCTGGAAACTGAACAATTCCTTTACTGAACTTTCAAATGTAGATTCTGGGTAGACATCTGTCACATCTTCTCTACATATCATTTTCATCTCACCAAGCTCTGGACTTGAACCTACTTTTAATTTGCCTAGCCCATTACTCTAGGCTTCCACTATTTTAGTAGTTCAATCCCCACATTGTCACACAAGTCCCAGGGTGAAAAACATAGGCCCTTTTAGCAAGAGCAGACACTCACCCTCACGTTGCAAGTGCCCCACAGGCGACTCACAAATCTTCTTGTTCTCCCAAAGAAACTCTAAAACACATAGGCAGCTTTTCCTCTACAAGCAGTACTAGGGGGTTACCCCAGGAATCTGCAGGGAACCCTTTCCTGCCCCCCATCCCGAAGGGAGGGGGCACTGAGACCCGAAAACAGCGGTCTCCACCCCTTCAATTATCTTCTGTGTCTCTCTTTAAGGTGGAGACACACACCCTTTTACTTAAAAGTAGCCCTCTGTCAGGGCTGAGGCTCCTAGAGCCTTACTGAGCTGCTGAGCTGCTTTCTCAGCAAGCTTCCAACACCAACTCCATACTGAACTGACTACTGACTCTGAATGACTTCAAAACCTCCCAACATTCTATACCAACTCCCTTGCTGCAGATTCCAATGTGGCTCATGCAGCTGCGATAGTTCTATTGGTGATGTCATCCCTCGGTCTCAGCTGAGACTGAGAACAGAGTGAGACAGTGTGAAACCCATTTAACTGGAGTTTCACAAGCTGCCTTCCCTGCCTACCACTAGGTCTTACTGGGATTCTAGTAACCCCGTGGCTACCTCTACTGCCTTTTTCAGGAATGTGTCTACTGCAGAGATCTGTGCAGCGGCCACGTGGTCATCTGTTCACACCTTCACTAAGCATTACAGTCTGGACAATGCCTCTAG
The DNA here is from genome assembly GCA_016271365.2 of Neoceratodus forsteri. Lineage (NCBI taxonomy): Eukaryota > Metazoa > Chordata > Ceratodontiformes > Ceratodontidae > Neoceratodus > Neoceratodus forsteri. Next base: position 318,249,797 of record JADMNL010000022.1, read on the forward strand.
GTGCAGAACTGGTTTTGGTCTTGCAGTTTTGCAAGGCCTCCTGTCATAATTCCCTATGGTGACTTCTCCTCCCCCCAGATGCACCTCAGTATTATTTACTTAGGGGACTGCTTGGTATTCAGTCCTATATGTGAAGACCTACTGCAGGAACCCTCTCGAAGTAAGATATTGCAGTTACGTAAGAACTCACTGTAACAGTAGATCTTCGAGAGAGGTTCCTGCAGTAGGTTTAGTTTCCCTTCCACCTTCCTCCAGCTCCTGGATGTTTTTTCCTTTATTTTTCATTCTACCTAGTCCTTGGGTCTAGAGAGGAAGCAGGGTCCTGGGGTCTTTCTTCATCTTATTCTTACCTTTCTATAGGTCTCCGGTGGAAAAGAACTGGAGAGTGGGCTGGACCACCCTTTTATAGTCGGTTAATGTCATGTCACCTGACGCCGGAGGTGGTCCCCACTGATGATTGCTATTCACAGCTTGCTGCTCGACCTGACTACAGTGAGGGTCCGATATGTAAAGACCTACTGCGGGAACCTCTCTTGAAGATCTACTGTTACGGTAAGACCTTATCTGTGTCAGTCTTCATCATTCATCACCTTTGGGTAGATGACCAGAGGTCATGACCCCGTGAGAGTTTTTTTTTTTTTTTTGGTAGGCAGAGCCGATGCACCATCGGTGCTGCCTTCGAGGCCGACACACTGCGTGTTGCTCATGGGTTGGCTGTTAGGCGCTGTCGACTCTGCCTGCCTGTCATTTCTTCATCTCCCGCCATTGAGGTCGCCTCATGGGAAGCTCCAGAGAACTTCAAAGCCTACCTCCTATGCAGTAAACAGTTTTCGACACCGTCGACCATTCTTCCATGCCGCAGTCCATCAGCTTCTTTACCAGCCAGTTCTAGTTGCCTTACTCGACGTCGCTTGGTAAGACTTTTCCAATTATTTTTATTCTTTGCAACGTCCAATCTGTTTTTGGTGTTTTTTTCCTCGTAGGTCATGTCTGGGTCGGAGGGCAAGAAGACTTCGAAGACGGGACGGCCCCCATGCGATGGTGCCCTTGCAGCAGTAAATTTTCCATCACCGACCAGCACGACCGTTGCCTTACATGTCTTGGCCCACTTCACGACCTGGATTCGTGAGATGCCTGTTTCTCCATGGACAGCTGGGTCGTCGAGCAATGTGCGTGGAAAGTTGGGCGAGCTCCGCCGACTTTCAGGGGTTGAGCGTGCACTCGTCGGGCCAAGCCACATACTCTCGTGCCTTTCCAGGTCCCTCCTGGTTCTATATGGACCGAGGAGGAGGGAGCCTGCTTCTAGTAGCCTGGCCATTGCTGAGGCTCCTTCTGAGGTGCAGAAGGCCGGTCCACTCCTTTTGGGGGGTGGGGCGGGAGGCGTCACCATGGCAATCACCCCTTCGGGGTGAAGGCTCCCTGGTGCCGGACCCACAGTTTGCAAGGCGTCTGGCCGGGCGTTGAACCGACACCATCAGTCAGCGCCTGCTCGGGCCTCAGTGCCGCTCAGAGCCCCATGGGCCCTGATGGAGTCATCATTGGTGCTGGTTTGTCGCTCGTTGCTGTGGCTCTATGGTGCCATCCTTTTCCTCTTCTCACCTCGGTGCTGTGTCCGGCTCTGGGCATGGCGTTGGGGGCTTCAGATTCCATTATGGCACTGTCATCAGCGCTTCCCCTGCCCTCAGCACCATTTGCGGCACAGTGGAGCCGGGTGGCACCATCTGTGGCACCGATGGCGCCATCGGAGCCGTCGATGCCATCCCTGCCCTCAGTGCTGCTCGTGGCACCATGGGGCCGGACGGCGCCATGACGGGTTCCGACTCCGAGGCTGCTGTTTGGGCCAGAGCAGTGTCCTCCTTGGATACCATTCATGGTGCTGCAGGGGGCACCGGCACTAGCTCAGGTGCAGTCATGGTTGCTGGCACCCCATTTGGCAGGGATGGCAGCAGGCACCCTCCTAAGATCTGGCACAGGGTCTTGGCCTCTACCTCTTTGGAGGCAGATTCGGACTCTGAGTCAGGTGAGCAGTCTGACTCCTTGGGGTTGGCTGCTGGTGTGGGAAGCCCTGTAGTGTCCTCGACAAGCCAGAGTCAGCCCCCTTCTGAGGTGCGGTCAGTGGCTGCCGAGACTGAGGTCAGGGGTGCTGACCAGCAGGCAGTGGTGCAAGCCACCATTGCTCTACAGCCCGGCCTCGGTGGGTTCACTGACCCCTCAGCAGTAGTACCTCCACCTGTGGTGTGTCTGGATCGCCCAACTTTGGGGCCGATCAGAGCACCTACGGGAGGGGAAGGTACTGTGCCTTGGGTAGCTCCTTCGGGTGCTGACCAGGGCTGTCAGCTACCTAGGCTGGCCCTCTTGAGGAGGAGGGCTCTCTTGGATTCTGAAGGGACGAGGGGCATGGGGCCTGCGTGATGACCTTTTCCTGGAGCCCACCCAGGCTCTGGGAGAAGCCGCAGTGTGGATCTCAGCTCTTCCTCCTCACTCTCTTTGAGAGAGCCCCATTCTTTTGAGGTAGGGGACCATCCTTCTATACCTATATGTCCCCGGTCACCTCACAGGGGAGATTTTTCCAGGTGCAGCCAAGGCAGTACCGAAATGGTTGTTCAGCTGTCGGCTGCGGAGTCTTCTGGAGCACCTTCTTCTTCGGGTGCTCCTGGTACATTTCCTAGCCCAGGCGGAGGTCAGACAACTTCTCTTCTTGGCTCTGTCCCCATCCCTCTGCCAGATTCTCCTGCACTCCCAGGCATCCTTGGTCCTAGCAGGCCTTTCTCCTGGGAGCAGTTCAGGGCTGTGGCTGCTTGGTTCCCCGCTTATGTAAGGGCAATGGACAGACAGGTTTTCCAACCCCCGAGCAGCCACCCTCTGAACAGTTGGCATCCTCCAACTCTTCATCCCCCTCTTCTGGGGGAGAGGAGCCTTCTGTCCACATCTATCCAGCCGCTGATCTCGCTCAGTATCAGTGTTTCCTCGTGAGGATGTTGGAGGACTTGCACCTCACCCCTGCCACTCAGAGCAATTCAGAGCACTCGGTGCATGCCTTTATGGGTGACTTCAGTGAGGACACCCTTGTGGTGCCCCCCCCGGCCTGCTCCCTTTAGGGAGGCGTCATTGCGTTCCTGGCAGAGACCTTTTTCTGGAGTTCCTGCCCCTGAGGATCTCTGCCAGAGGTATTGTGCACCCCCAGAGTCTCCAGGTTCTATGCCTTAGCCTCAGTCAGGACTGACGCAGCTGGATACTCCTGATGGGCTTCATGCCGTTCACCGTGACTGGCCCTCAGACCAAGATTCCTTGGACTTTGATTTTTGAGGGAGGAGGACTTTCTACTCAGCATGGTTGCTGCTTTCTATTTCTGCACATCAGGCCCACTATGCAGCCTATGACAGGTTCTTGTGGTCCAGGCTAGGTCAGCTCCTTGCTTCATTGCCTGACACAGAGCAAACCAGACAAGCCATTGCACACTCTGCGTGTGGCCTGGAACTAGCAAGGCACCAAACGAGGGCATCCTATGATGCCAACGAGGTAGCTACCAGGGTCGTAGGGACAGCGATCTGGGAGAGTGGTCAGCATGGGGGGCACTCCTTCTCCAATGTGTTAGCTCCACCCCTGTGGGGTGGGAGTTGGCAGTTGCCCTCCATTCTCTCCTCCTCCTTGTTCCCATCCATCTTATTTTCCTTGTCCTTTGCACTATCCTTTATTATCGCAAAAAAAAAACCTTTTTTCCTTTTTCACCAAAAATCTTTCCTTGAGAGGGTGATAATTCTCTGTGCCCTGTCCTTCTTCCAGAATAGCCGATTCTGCTCAAATGGAGTTTTGCCAGTCATTCTGTGCCTTGAATTCTGGCAAGAAGCCTTCGGCTACTGCTTGCAGTGCCTATACATTCTGGAGATGGAACAAGGTCCAGGGTATGGTTAAACCTTTTTTTCCCTCTCATCCCCATCCTAATTCCTAAAATCCTTATCCCACCCTTCCTCCCTCTTCTATTTCCAGAGATTGGGGCCCCTTCCCAATCCCTCTAGTTTCCGACTTCTTCTTCTTTTTCTGTCCTCTCAGTCGATACTTCTCCTTTTAGTTTATACATTTTTTCCTTTTTCTGTCCCTTGGACTTCCTTATTCCACCCTCCACTCCCTTCCTCTGATCTCTCCGGCGACTCAGAACTGGCAGGCAGGCAGAGTCGACAGCACCTAACGGCCAACCCACGAGCGCCACGCAGGGCGCCGGCCTCAGGGCAGTGCCAGCGTGCGTTACCGCCCTGCCAACAAAAAAAAAAAAGAACTCCTGCGGTGTCATGACCTCCGGCCATCTACCTAAAGGTGATGAATGGTGAAGATACACAGAAAGATCATAATTACGGTAGGTACGTAATTTTCATTTCTTACGTAACTGCAATTTCTTCCCCTACAGTCGGTGCCACTAGTTTATAAAACTCACTAGTAAGACCATCTTTCCCTGGGGTTGTGTCATTCTTGAGAGATTTGATAGTTGAGGTAACTTCAGTCATCAAAATCTCAGCAGTGAGAATAGGCCTTGCATCTTCCAGGGTTTGGAGAAGGTGGAGGTCAGAGGAAAAGGACTCTGCTCAAATATAATATCTATCCAAGTCAAAATAATTTTGGGTATAGCTGGACATAGTAGCCCACGTTCTATCTATATCTGTCTGTAGGATGCCTTGTGTATCCTGAAGGTCACACATGGCCTTTCTCTCTATTCTTTTTTACAAGCCTCAAAAGGGCATAATTGAGGCCATTTAGCCTGTGTTCCAAATTGCTGTTCTTTATGCATGGTTTGGGATCTCTGTAGGTGAAACCATGGCATTTCTATTCAGATTACTAATTTGGCTGCAATAGTTATCCCGTTTCTATTTCCAGTGACAGCACTTTTTGTAAAAGGTGGCTCTGTGTTAATTACCATAAATACTCACTTTTGCTAAGTTGTTTCCACCATTTTTGGAAGAAGGTTCTTATATCTGCTTTTGTGTGTTCCTACCAAAGAAGTGGGTTGTCATAGCATATAAAAAACAATTTCCTGGCTGAGAGTAGGTGGTCTAATGAATTTCACATTGCACTGTCTTCTAGAAGTCCAGCATTTAATTTCCATATCCTTTGGCCATACTGGACATTAGGGGAGACACTTGTATGAGACCTCAACCAATCTGTGGTCCAAAACTTTCATAGGACATATGGAAGGTGAGATTAATGGGAGGTGAGAAGATAAAAATAAACAAATGTATTCTAGTAACTACTTACCCTTAAAATAAGTAGGGTCCCTTTTTTGTGTTTTCCAGAAATAGGCATCTGATAGCCCAGACATCTGTGTGAGATGAGATAGGAAAGACATATCACAAAACATTTTCTTTGTCTGTGCACCCCACATTTAAAACATCTTCCCAGAACAACAGGGGCCCAATATTCGAAACTGGGCAAAGTGCAGCGTAAATATTTGGCGCTGTACTTTGAGGTTGCCGAGGTGTTCAGAAATGCTATATTCAGTGGAATAGCACACCGGCGCTACTGACTGAATATAGGGCCATTGTGACCCAGTGCTAAGTCACTTATCGCTGGGAAGACATGGCTCCTGAAATAGGGCATCATAATGGCTTGCACCCATGCTAAATTTCCATTATTCAAATGGAGCCAGGCAAACAGCCCATTGGGCATGCAAGGTGCTAAGGGGCCATTTGCATGCCCATTATGGGCTCATTTGCATGGGTAGCCCAGCACTTTAGCACAGCACCACCGCTCACTTCCCTAGTCCCAGAGAAGTATCCCTGGTGCTAGCAGTCCCCCCCCCGGCCGATCGCCGGCCCGATGGAAAGAAAACTTTCCGGTGTCTAATGGTCACCTCCCCCCCGCTGATCACAGGCTTGATATAACCAATAGCCTTTCCCTGGTGTCTAGTGGTCCCCCCCCACCGATTGCTGGCCCAGTATATAACATGGACTTTCCTGGTGTCAAGTGGTCTCCCCCGCCCCCTACCATTGCCAGCCTGATATATAAAATAAACTTTTTCTGGTATCTAGAGGTCCACCCCTGCTACCCCCCCTGCCGATCACCAGTCTGATAAATAAAATACATTTTCCCTGTTGTTTAGTGGTCCCCCCACCCACTGATTGCTGGTCCCATGTTAAAATACCTCATTCCCTGGTGTTCAGTGGTCCCACCCCCACCCATACCCATGCCCAATGGCTACAGTAGTATTCTCTGATATCCAGTGGTTTCTCCTCCCACCCAATCACCCACCTAACACACAGACACCATTTCCCTGGGGTACAGTGTATCCCTGCCCCATCCCGATCTCCTGAATATTAAAGATAAACAGTTCCCTGGTGGTCTAGTGGTTCCCCCCTCCCTATCTCCCCTTGCAATACAATGTATATCCTTCCTTGGTGGTCCGGTGGACCCTCCTCCCTATTCACAATCTGCCCATATAATACAATTTGTAGTGAGCGCTAATGGCTACATTTACAATTTAGCAAATACTTGAGGTCTAATTGAGTGGGTCATTCTGTAAGAAAACAGCTACAGTCTACTAATTATAGCGTTGATGATCTGGGGTGATTTGTATGCTTTTTAGAGCTGTGTGTAGTTTGATGAATGAAGTTTTAAAAGCAAAATATTTACTCTTGCTGCCTAGACCTGACACACACATAGAAAACAAAAATATTGAATTGGAGCTATTTATTGGAGGCTAAAACATCAAGCTCCTATCTCTAAAATATTGACTTGGATCTGTTTAGTGGAGGCTAGAACACCAGGCTCCTATCTCTTGTACTTGCTCAATTAGTGGTCCTGCATGCCTCCCTGTCACATGGGACAGGAGGCATCCTAGGAAAAAGAGTAATAAACCATGCAAAGATGGAGATCCCCAGGGGCCATAAAACTACTGTACAACTAGCAGGCTAATTTAGAAAAAAAACTCTTCATAGCAAACAAAGGGACTAAACACACAAATCAAAACACTGCACAACATATGTTTTTGCAAATTTTGACTGTACTACTCATTTAAAGGCCGACATTGCTGTCACTGCATTTCTGACATCTCCAAATACTGGTTTAGATCCCTACCTTGCTATCTCAGCTCCCTTCTGTTCTGTCTCCTTCCCCTCCTACCACCTCAGAAACTCAGATCTCTTTTTATTTTCTTACTGTGCACTGCACTATGACATCTGCTGCCCAGGCTGCCTTTGGCTTCCCTAGCTCTGGTCTAGCACCCCCCCCAATCTGTTCCACCTCCTTCCACTTTGCTCTGACATCCCTTCTTTGTGATCTTACCTCCCACATCTGTTCCAGTACTTAAATCCCGCCCCAGTCTTTTCCTGTTTATGCCCCCTTCACTTTTCGGGTCCGCAATGTCCTCCAGAGGCCCATGGTACCATCCTGTGGTACCCTTACCACTCTGAGGTGCTGACCCTTCTCCATGCTGCCTGGGTTTATCCCCTGGGCAAGGACATGGTGGAGGATTTACTCCCAAACACACTGTTGCTTCATCAGGAAGTGTGCTTCTCAGAGGGCAGAGCCCAAGCCTGATGTATCGTGTTTTTTTGTCCATGGAGACCAGGGACTTTTTCCTATTTCTCCCTGTACCCCTCAGAACTCTGCATGCATGGACGTTAAGGGGCATGCATGCGCTGAGCGCAGCAATGCCCCAACATTAGCGGAGTTCCGCCATCCTGTTACCCTCCAGTTGCACTGCAATCTGTGGTCACCCAGGGAAAAGTACTGCAGTGGAAGATGGTATCCTCCCTTTCCGAAGAAGGACAACATCCTCTGAGATGCTTCATCCCTTCCCCCCCCCAGCCAGCCCATGATGACCCGGGCTTGTTCTGGACCTGGGTCACCGGTGTCGCGAGCAGTAACCCTACCACTGCACCAATGGGCCAGCTGAAGGTTTGTAATATTTTGTTGGATAAAGTGAGTCAGCTGGTCTGTATCCAAAAATATATATTATACATTTTTCCATAGAACTCGACATTTGCAAGGGTCTTGCAGTTCGGACTGGGTCCTCATCTCCCAAGACCTCCAGTTTAAATTGTAGAAATCACCTATGGCTAACACAGTTGGCTGCACACACATCGTGGCAATCAATACTGTAGACCTTTAATAATTCAAATATTTCTTTAAATAATTGATTTATTTACAATTTGTTGACCTGGAAAGTCACACTGAGCCAAAGCTGGTTTCCTGATGCAACCTGGGGGAAGGGAATCACAATGAAGAGGCGGGGGAGTACAGCAAACAAAAAGCACAGTGCACAAAAAAGGGCACAACAATAATCATCATCATCCTCCCTATTCACTTGCGTACTCTGCCATGCACTACTACCTCTTCTGCCCTGGCTGCCTTTGGCTTTATGTACAAGACTATCAGACAGTAAAGTACAAATACAAAAATTAAACAAATGAATGTAGATAAAATACAAATGAATATTGAAGCAAACATGATCAAATACATAATAATATACAGCAGTGTCCTCAGAGGAGTATATGCATGAGGCCAGGAATTGGGAAAAAGTAAAAGGTGAGAGGGGTGAGAGCTGGCAGCTTTAAACAGGTAAGGGCAGGTGTGTGTGTGTGGGGGGGGGCCTCATATCTGAGCAAGTGTATCTATAGAGGCTACAGAGGAGGAAAACTTTTATTTCTCCAGATTTTATTTATAACTTTTGCATCACACAATACAAAAATTGCAATCATCAGGGTGGATCATACATAGAAATTGATGAGGAACTGTAGATATAGTACAGCAGCAATATAATAGTTATTCATATCATGTACAAGTTACATCCTGAGGAGACTTATACACACATTACAATGGTATTAACTGTATCCTCAGATTTGCTGCATGCTATGCACAACTCTTTCTGGTAAAATAACCTACATAGACATACTTCATATTTACAAACAGCCCTATGGCTGTGTACAGCTGGCGCTGCCTTGATAGTGTTATCCTGGTGGCCATTTTGGGTCCATTCCAGCAATGGATGGTTCCGACACCATATGGCATCTATGGGAACAAATGAGTTATGAAATATAGTGGGCTCCAGAAGCCCTATTACACAGCATGGTCAGGGATCTGTAGGGAGCCACATGGACGTTATACATAGGAACAGTAGAGAAATATTACTGTAAATATATAGCAGATTAACGTATACCAGCAACTATAAACATTTGGAATAAGCCTACCAATTACATTGCTCTCTCAGCACCTAGTAAACTTTCGAGGGTTCAGTAATTCAGATCCGAAGCAAGTATAACTCTGGAGTTCAGATGTACGCACATTACTAACCTTTACGCACCAAAAACATGAGTCTCTGCAACACCATCGCCATCTTAAAGCATGCTGAAATAGTATAACTTGAACACTAGTGCCTACTTTTTTTCTGTAAAGAAAAAGGAAATATACCCCCTTGTTGAGATATTATAATTAGTATGGAAATATTCAGAAAATTTAATTATTGAAAAGGCCGGCGTTCGCCAAAATGGCACATGCTCTGTAGCTCCACTTTGGCGAACACCGGACTTTTCAAAAATTAAATAAAGTTAAGTTGAAAGTGACAGAACAGGGAGCTTTATTTGTAAAACCCTTAATCGGGGGTGAGGCTTACAGGGGTGGGTGATTTGGGCTAATTACAGTTCTTCTTTAACAACAATTAAATCAGATGACATACTGTGATTGCTAGCTAGGTTGCAGGGAGCTACACTGGTTTTACTCACGCTACCCAAGTTTGGATGAAGGATGGACGAAATGGAGACTACGATATGAAGAGCTGGATGGCCAGGAGAAGTAGGGTCCACACGAAGCGACGTGGTGCTAGATCCTGTTCGGGAGTGTTGATCAGGGAGTCGAATCTCCAGGCGGGTCTCTCGGCTGATCTTTATCTGTAGTGTGAGCGGGTGATTGGGCTAGGATGGCAAGGCCCAGACTTGGAGAACAGTTTGGATGCAGTCCGGTAAGGTTGCTGGACGCAGCCTCCAGCGAGCATGACACAGTCAGAACAGTGAGGAACCAAATCTCGACCCACTCTCTTCTCTCAGCACACTTATAATAAGAATAATCAATTACCACAGTTCGGATGACAGTCCGGTTGCTAAAGGCAGTGTCTTTGCGCAGACCGATGCTCTGTGGTAGTCTCAGTCCTGAAAGGCCGATCGCACTGCGGCAAATTTTCAGTCCAAAACAAGTGAAATTCACTTTGTCTCAATTTGGGATTCTGGTCACAGTCAAGGCTCTCCTCAGATAAAGTCCGATTTGTCTAAAGGCGAACTTCTTAACTGCTGAAGATAGTGGTAGGTAGACCAGACACAGCTTCCCCACCGATTTCCCGTGCTACCACGAAGGAGCAGCGGCCCAACTCTCTTGAGCTGTTCACTCTCCACTCTCCAACTCCATACTGCCTCACTGCTGCAGGCAGCAGTGGGACTTCCTCTGTGATCCAAAAGATTTGGTTGGTTGATCCATCTGTCTGTCACAGCTTAAGCTTCCCCTCCAGGTCCATTTAGGTGCCAAAGATTAAAAATTACAATTCCTACAGAAATTTACTCCCACAACACCTCTGGGGGCAGGCTCCATTTTAACTCCCCAAAGGTACCGATTGGTCCAAACTGTCAGTCCAGAACCAAAATGGTGGAGCAATACAAAATGTCCATGCTGCACAAGAAAGCAAGTTAGACCAACTACAATACTATAATTATTATTGCAGTTAATCAGTAAACAATCACAGGTCCTTGTAAGGCTTCTTCTGTGCGATTAGTGATGGTACAACAGAGTGATAACACTGCAGCCCAGGCGAGACTCGAGCGTAAAACTACTCGGCCCCTACCCAGATAGATTGATTATTTCTATGAGATAAGCAGCTCTTAAAGAGACAGGCATGGAGGCTAATAATTGCACTACGCATGTAAACACTTTTAAACTGTAAATACACAGGCGCCAGCCTAGCAGTGGGCATTTAAGCACACCCAAAGGAAAGGCCCCAGGAACTCCATTTATAGGGGGTTACACTTGAATTGCTCATGACTGTCTTTTTTGGGAGGGGTACTGGATGGAAAGTATGAGACCCGCCATAGGCAGGGATGGGCTCAGGCTCATCTTCAGCTGTTTTTTTTTTTTGTATAGGTATCCATGGCATTTTTGTTGTTGTTGTTAAGGCAGGGTCATGGAAGATGACTGGCTGCAAAAGGCATTCTACAGTATAGTGGGAGAGCTGAGATGAGTTGGGTGAGATGAGTGGGTGTTCTGGCTGGCCCACCAATCATGGACTATGTTTTAAGACTAGAGAGACATTATGCCTGGTGTGTGTTTTTGTGTGATTGGTCCCTCTTTTAAACATTTTTGTTGTAGTACCTGGTTATTCGAGGGTGTTAGGAATATAGAAACATATAATTTGACAGCAGATAAAGACTGTTTGTCCCACCCAGTCAGCAGGTTTTCTGATTTCTTGAACTTGGGTTCACTGTGACAGGGTTCCAACTCCCTTTTCCCCACCAGTTCCATCCATGAACCTTCAGTTGACCTAGGTTCAATGTCCTTGATAGGAAGACTTTCTCTTTAAAATGAATCGTCCATCTGGACCTTAGTGTGGAGCAGTCTGCGATTAGGCTTCTCACTGCAGCAGAGAGCATGTAATATATTAGTAGAACAAACTATTAATAGCTCAGGTCTGTCCTTTGCCTGCAGTCTTGGTACCACACGAAGACTAACCTGAGCAGTGGACATTTCTATCTATACACTATATGCTCTCCATCACGACTGTTCCCGGCTCTAATGTCAGCTGCAGCATGTTCTGGGCTGTGCCCCAAGATGTACCATTTACAAAATATCAGCTGGCAGGTTCAACCACATAAAGATAAATGACAAAACTACCTAGAGGTAAAGTCTTACTTTCTTTGCAAAAAGCCTAATTGGTCACTAGCCCACACTAAGGTGTGGGGCAAGGCCTGATACATGTTTCCCTTCAAGTCAGGTCCGTATGATCTATAATGGGAGGGCTTTAAGCCTGAGGTTCTATGGGTGGAGCAACAACATCACGCCCTCATTGGGCTTAAAAGGTCATGCATCCTGGAGCCCATCCAGGATTCGTTTTTCATTGCCATTTTCCTATTGTGGCTGGCGGCACTGCTCTCCTACATCTTTGTCTGGATTCTGATGCTTTTTTTCCTTTCTTTCTGCAGCTGCCTCCATCTGTCCATTAGTTCCTTCCACCCACTTGACTCATTTCCTCATGCCTCCTCGCTACTGCTGCTTACTCCTCATCAGCCTCCTGCCTCTCTTGTTCCCCCCTCCCATTCTCTCCCCATGCTTCTTTCATCCGTGGCTGATTCCCCTCTCAGGATCCGGGGCCCTGCTCCATGCCACTGCTGCTTTTTCTGGTGGGTGCTTGCATGAGCCGGTACTCATCAGCTCACCTCCACTCCTCTGTTCTCCTCTTCCCCTCACGGCTCCCACTTGGCTGACCTGTTGCACAGTGCCCTCGCACCCAGCCACCTCTGTTCTGGTCCCAGTTTTCTGGCCTTCCTTTTCTCACTTACCACCCCTTTCTGTGGCAGCGCTTCTGGGATGTCTTTCGCTCCCCTCTCTGCTTCAACTGCTTGAGTCTGGCGTTCCCTGCTCCTCCTTGCCGTTCCCGGTGGGATCTCCAATGTTTCTCTCATTCCAAACATTCTCCTGCAGTGCTGCCATTGCTATGCAGGGATATTCACTTGCAGGGTAGAGCAATCCAACACTGCCGAGGTTCTGGTCAGGGTTACTGCTCTTAATTGCGTCTATGTGGCTCCAATGATGGCATTCCTCAGGTTGGCCGATGGTACGTAAGTAAACTTAATGTTCGGGCTGTACTTGGCGTATCAGTCTCTCTGCATGGGGTTTAGTTATTCTTGCTCATTGTTTGCCTTCTAGTGCATCCAGTTCATTTTTTAGTTTTTCATATTTGTGCAGTGTTGCATTTTCTGCAGATCTCAGCGTTTGTTGAGTTCCCTGCTTCTAGTTGCCATCTTGGGGATGCGAGTGAGGCTGTCCTGAACTAGCAAGCTGGTTGCTCTTCTGACTAAGCTGCTCTGTCAGTGTGAGATGGTTTAGCCATGTCTGGGTCAAGGGCACAGGGCCATAAAGAGATGTCAGGTGGTCCAACTGGACACTTCAGACTAGGGTTGCTCAGCATCTGCTGATTTCATTCTGCTGTGCTTCCATCGGGCAATCAGACCTTCCATTTCCAACTCTTTTCCCATTTCAATTCTAGCGAAGACATTGTGGTCAGAACTGGGGTACGTATTTTGCTCGGTCACTCGGTTTGCTGCTTGCCTATGGGGATTTGTGCATTTTCAGTTGCCACAGCACTTTTTCATCATTGTTTTATCTTGGTCACCTGCCCTGGCTTTGGTTCATTTATTTCCATCGCTGTTTTCCTCTGCTTCACCTTCTTTGCTGGCCTGTGCTCAGCCTTTGTGTTCCCACGCCATCCATTCTGCTCCTCCTCCTCTGACCTTTGCTTTCTTTTGGGATTTTCCCCCTATCCTGCCATCACCTTCCTTCTTCATGTCATCCTCTTCCTTAGTCCGCTGCACTTGATTTGAACTCCGGGTCTGCTCATTCCCATTGATTAGTCAAGCATCTCTCTCATTGGGTCCTTTCATACCTCCTCACCTAGGTCGTGCCAGGGTCCAGTTCTTCTTCGCTCAGTCTGCCCTCAGGTCCTATTCATCTACTTCGCTTAATCAAGCATACCTACCATTAGGTTGTCTGCTACCTCATCAAACTACCCTTACTGTCCCTGCTACCTTGAATCGACTCGATCTCCACTCCAGACCATGCCTTCCTGTCCATTGTCCTCTGCTAAGGCTGGCTGGCTCCTCTCCACCATCCTTCAAGTTCATCTCCTGTCTTCTCTTCGATCCGTGCATGCCTTCTCTCGTACCAGCCATCAAGACTTCATTCCAGTCTTGGCTTCACTCCATCATCGTCCATCGTCCATTTTGCTTCCATTGATCTCTCGACTTCTTATGCTACCTCATTGCACTGCTGCACTCATGATGTGATCTTCATCACCAGTCTTCATCATTTTCCGTATTCTTACCACATCTGGATAACCCTCACTCATCCGACCCCCACATGGGTCTCTTCCTTCCCCTTGACTACTTGAGCATACCCCTATTGGGTCACTGCTACCTCATGTTCCTTCTTTGATCTGTGCTTTCTTTTGGGGTTTTTACCTATCCCACCATCATCTTCCCTACTCATATCCTTATTTAGCATCCTACATCCTTAAATCAAAACATATGGATACCCCTTGCTGACTTCTACATCGATCTACCCCTTCCCAATGAATATTCAAGCATACCCTTCTTGGGTCCCTGCTGCCTCATGTTCCTCTGTCATGATCCTCCCTACTTATATCCCTCATTAAAGAACCATTCTCTTGACTGACATACATCCTCAAATCAAATGTTGTTAGCCTGGAGGGAAGGCGATCTAGGCCTTGGATCCCCAGAGGTTTCCTTCTTAAAGGTTTTTTCTCCTCTCCTCTGTGCCAGTGGTCATAATATTAGTTAGTTAGTGCTTTCTTCAGGTTAGTTAGTTAGGTTCTGCTGTTGGATGTAGGTGGATGGTGGCCCTGGCTTTCCCCTCTCTCCTTCGGAAGTCAGCCCTTATCATCTTTTCAGAATTCATTCATCATCCTCGCCTCTTCCAACGCTCAGCGTCTTTGGGTATTCTTTTGGGCTTCTTCCTAACCTACCTTTGCTTGACGCAATCATTCCTGCAGCACCTCTGGGGAACCCACCTCTAGGGTTCTCCATCCATTACCCTACAGAGGTAGTATATCCCATGGATAGAGGCGGAAAGCCACAAAGTAAATCAAGTTACACAAGCATCTCATATCTCATCTAGTTGTGTAAGCACATCGAATGGGAGGGCTTTAAGCCCGAGGTTCGATGGGTGGAGCTACAACATCACTCCTCCATCGGGCTTAAAAGGTCACGCATCCTGGAGCCCATCCAGGATTTGTTTCTCGTTGCCCACCATCCACCCCTCCTCCTCCAGTGGCTCATCTCTCTTGCCCATGGGCTTCTTCCTAACCTACCTTTAGCTGACGCAGTCATTCCCGCAGCACCTATGAGGGGAACCCTCCCAGGGTTCCTTCGTTGTCCCTACAGAGTGGTGTATCCCTGGAAAGCCACAAAGTAAATCAAGTTGCACAAACATCTCATATCTCGTCCAGTTGCGTAAGCACATCAAAATGAAATTGTTGCTTTTGGAAGGGGTCAAAGTCAAACTGCTGTGGTGTCTGGTGTTTAGGTGGGGGGTTGAACATGTCTGAATTGTGTGGGGAAGGGCCTTAAAGTGTGCCTAAAGCTGGGAGTGAAGGTTTAACATATATGCCCAGTGCTGGGAGGGGGAGCTGTAACTGGGATTGGTACTTTGGGAGGCTGCAATTGAGTACAGTTGGGTAATGTGAACCACTGCTTATGGCGCAAATTGTGTGTCTAGTATTTTTTGAGTGTGTGTGTCTCTGAAATAGTCAAATATTATAACTCATACCAGTAACAGAATAGCTGTCTTCGAAATGGTATATACGGTGTTAGCTTATCGTTGAAAACTCTGCCTACAGTTTGTATGCCAGGACATACCAGTGTCAGTAAAATCTAGACTACAGTTTGTACACTATGACATACCATGTGGCTGGTATCAGGGCCTCCTTGGCCCCATTTCCAGGTGGGCCCTTTGCTTCACAGTCCTACCCTGGGTGAGGCTGCCCGGATGATAGTTTTTCACCTCCTTCCTACTGCCACTCTTTTGGAGTGGTACCACGTCTGCCCTCCTCCAATCCCTCAGCACCCGTCCCATGTCCAAGGACAAGTTAAACAGCTTCACCAAGGGAACTGCCAGCTCCTCCTTTAATTCCCGGAGTACCCTATAATGCAGGGCATCTGGACCCATAGCTTTATCCTCTCTCAACCTACCTAGCTCCTCTCTTACCCTGCCTTCAGTGAATGGGCTTTGATCTACCCCTGCACCTTCCCTTCAACTCTGATCCCTTCCCCTCTACCATGAAGACCAAGCAGAAATACCTATTTGGCACTTTCGCCTTCTTGAAGTCCTCCTCCACCTGTACTCTCCCCTCCCCCTTCAGTATAACTATCCCCTGCTTTGTCTTCTTTCTCTCCCTAACATACCTAAAAAAAGTTTTGTCCCCCCTTTTGGCATGTCTGCCTATTCTCTTTTCTGTGTCTGCTTTATCCCTCCTAATCTTCTTCCCTGCCATCCTCAGTTTTTCCTTGTAGATCTCCCTGTCTTTATTCCTCTGGGTCCTCTTATATGTTTTGAATGCCCTTCTTTTCTCCCCAATTGCTCCCCTCACCTCCTGGGTGAACCACAATGGCCTCTTCCATCTTTTGCTTTTCTTAACCCTCTTGATGCAGATGTCCTTGGCCTTCAGTAACCCCCCTTAATTGCTTCCCATAACTCTTCCACATCCTCTATCTGTCCTTTCCTCTTCATTTCCTCCTCAAAAATCACCCTCATTCTGGTGAAATCTGCCTGCCTGAAATCCAGAAGAAGTATTACAGCATACCAAAATGTCAAATCTCGACACCCAAGACCCCCAAAATTATAGCCTGACAGTCGGTATCCTGACATTCGGGAATTGCCCGCAGCAGAGTTGGCAATCGTAAATCAGTGTGTGTGGGGGGTTAAGCCCCCAAAACACAGAAAAAAACCTCCGCCGAGGGCAATTCCAGACTGTCGGGATACTGACTGTGGGACTATAATTTTGGGGCTCCTCAGTGTCAGGATTCAGCATTTCAGTATGCTGTAGTAAATCTAGTCCAGAACTTTAGTGATCAACTGGCCCACTGCCTTCCTCACCCTTACCCTGAACCTCACTGTGTTGTGTTTGCATGCACCAAGACTGTCCCCCACTACCACCTCTTCCACATTTTCCCCATTAGTGAGAACCACATCCAGTGTGTTGCCACCCCTGGTTGGCTCTCTTACCAGGTGTTGCAGGAACACTCCTTGGAGGGACTCCAAGATCAGCACAGGGAAGCAAGACTGCTCCACTGAAAGCGAGTGTGCTAGGTAAAAAAAAACAGAACAAGGAGAAGCAACACCAGCGCCATTCCAACCAGGGTATACAACGCTTTATTCAAAATAGTTTAAAAACACATACCAATAATAACATCAATGCAGTACAAAAAACAAATGGGCTGTGACGACACGACCGATTTTCACTCGTCAGAACTTAGTCATGGGGATGGTCCAAAGGAACACATGTTGTGCTTAAATAGTCAGGCCCCTTAATGTGACAGTGTTCCAATGCCTATTTGATAACATACAAGCAAAAAAGTGCATAGTGCTAATAATTAAATAGTACACCAGCCCGACACCAGTGCCAGTGCCAGTTGTCATTAAGAATTTCTTGTATTTTAGTGGCATGGTGTGTATATGTCATAACAAAATTGAATTTTGTTGCAACATATACATGCCATGCCACTAAAAGATATATTAGTACACAGCTACAGCTAATGAGACATTATCTATTATGAGAACCAACACATTCACTACATGCAAACAGCATGAGTCTTTTGGGGTTTTTACTCTGTGTGCTTTAAAAACACCTGGTCTCAATGACAAAATAGAGCTCTTTGCGTATATTAAGAAAAAATAACATACTGTCTGTAAATGCTCTCTCTTGATTTTGGAGGTGATGTTTAATGTGTTTTGATTCTTACATTCTCATGGTGCCTTATTATGTATATTTTCCAGATACCTAAAGGAACAAGTGGAATCCCTAAGTTTACAAAAGCACCTTTGCAGGCTTTGTCCGTCTGTTGTTGAGCAATGAGAAACTATTACGTGTTATTAGGATATTTTTGGTTTCCTGTAGTATTTTAAGAAACTGCTGCTTGAATAAGAATAGTTGTTTTTAGTCATATTACTCAGTCACAATATTTTATGCAGTTCATTGCACTGGTGTAGGGCTGGCATACTATTTAATTATTAGCACTATGCACCTTTTTGCCTGTATGTTATCAAATATGTTATCCTCTTGACTCTGCCACTAACACTGATGATGCCCTTACATACTTTATCTCCACTTTTAACTCTGCATGCCACATTTTTGCCCCCTTCGTGACACGTAAGGTGGAAAAATGGGACAATCCCCAAGTGACCCCGGCCCTTTTAAAATCAGTGGCCCACTGGGATAACCTTTGGCACAAGGCCCTGGGGTCTGGACTTCCTGCAGACAGAGCGTGCTATCGGGCAGCCAGAAATGTCTGTACTTGGGGGAAATTAGGCACGCTAAAGCTGAGTACTATACAACCTGCCTTTCTTCCTCCTGGGGTAATGGGACTAAGTTCTGGCAAAATCTTAAGGACCTAATGGGTAAATCAAACACCCCCCCATTAAATATCAATGGAGTTACCACCCAAGACCCACTGTTTATAGCAGATACATTCAATAATGCTTTTACTGATCTAAGTACTGTTCTCTCTCCGGATTTCTTCAGTGACCCCACTAACCCCTCTGTCCCTCCTCTGTCATCTGCCCCTATCAGCATCCCTCCCTTTCACTTCAGAGTAATAGCTCCAGGTGAAGCTAGATCCTGCCTTTCATGAGTCTTGGGCAAGTCCAAATTCAGTGGCGCCTCTCTTGATCTAAAATTACTTCATTTAAGATTTGATGCAGTACTCCCACCTCTCACCAAAATTCTTAATCTTTCTCTCTTTCTCCATCAGTTTCCCTCCCAGTGGAAATCTATGATAGTCACCCCATTCACAAGAGTGGTGACAGAACTGGCCATGGTAACTATCACCCGATCTCTCTCCTTCCCCCTATTTCTAAAGCCCTTGAAAGAATAGTGAATGATCAAATCTCTGAAAGTCTTGCCAAGTAAAATCCACAGTGTAGCCAACAACATGGCTTCGGGAAGGACCACAATACTTCCAAAGTCCTCCTGGAGTTCACTAGCTGTACACATAAAGCTCTGGACCGGGGTCACTTGGTTGGTTCTGTGTACACAGACCTAACAAAAGCATTTGACATGGTCCACCATGGCCTTCTCCCTGCCTCCCTCTCAGGGCTGGGCCTATCCTCTAATGCTACTGCCTGGTTTGATAGTTACCTCTCCAGGAGGTCCCAGAGGGTTAAAATCCTAGATACCCTCTCTTCCAGTAAGCCAGTTTGCTCAGGGGTTCCACAGGGTTCAATTCTTGGCCTGCTCACGTTTTAGTCTTTTTCTAAATACCCTTCCCCAAGTCTGCTCTGGCAACTTACTCCTCTATGCAGATGATGCAGTTATTTTCTGTAGTCACACTGAATCCCTTACGCTTGAACAATGCCTGCAAAATAGCTTTACATAAATTGAGTCCTGGTTCTCCTTTCATAAACTTATCATCAATTACAAAATGACCAAAATAATGCTGTTTGCAGACCACCAGAGTAAACATAAAGGAATGTCACTAAACATCCAAAATAGTCAACTCTCATCACCTGAGCAGGTTAGGAGTTTTAAATACCTCAGGATCACCTTAGACTCCTCCCTCTCCTACCAAGAACATATTAATCTGGTTTGCAAAGCAGTAAACACCAGAATCAACCTCATCTACAGGGGTACATGATAATTTGCTCCCGATATTTCACTTGATGAATATTCGCTCCCGACAGTTCGCTCCTCTGCAAAATCGCTCCTCTGACATTACGCTCTGATCCTATTCACTCCCGTTAGCTTGCTGGTTGTTGAACATATCATTCAGTATGTACGTTTGTCTTACAAAACAAGGTACAAGGGACAAATGTCAGATAGGTAATCAGTAGTCAGTTAATTACTTACTAATGATCATTGGCCAATTGACAGTGTCCAACCACATCACCTCTTACTGGGAACCTATAAATAATTTAGCCATTCGGCCCCTGCTGTCGCACTTCTCCTTTGAAGCCGCTACAGTAAACAGCACAATGACTGGTCACTTTGTTTTAGCGGCACACTCTAAGAAAAAACTGGTGGATGACCAGAACTACATTTACACCTTTCATAAACGTGGTCACCAGGATAAGACAATCTGGCAGTGCAAGTATGCGGTCAAAAAGGTGAAGGTGTGCAATGCACACATACATACTGTGACATATGATGACCCTACCATCACTCATTGATTTTCGCAGCATACACATGCACCAGACCCTTGTGCAGTTGAAAAACATGATGCTGTGAATAACACTAAGGAAAGGGCATGCTCCTCGCAAGACACCACAGCACAAGTCTTGCTCCACACAAAACAACAGGTATCACTAGCTGCACAGAGTAAAATTAAGCATGCATGACAGAGTGTGGGTTGTGCTGGGATAACCTCAGGTCTGGGTGGTTGGGCATGAGGCCGCAGGCCGAGTGCATCCAACATCCCAGAAGTGAGGTTATCCCAGCACAACCCACACCCTGGAGTGAATTATTGCTATTATACAATGGCTCATTGTTATACGAAACAAAAAAAATATTCAGAAAATATTTTTAGTAGATGTTTAGTGTGGTGATATATTTCTATTTCTTAACAGTAGCTCCAAACAATCATCCAACAAATCAGTGCAGTGAGGTTGTGCTGGCATAACCTCACAATACCAGGGACACGCTGACCAATCAGAGTTCAGGAAATGTTCTTGCCATTGTATCATTATTGATAAGAACCTAAAGAGAACTATACAAAGGGTTAGAGTCCACGGTGCTCCACCAATCCCCAAAGACCTGTGTGAGTTGCAAATTCCAGAATACAACACATCATACCAGCCAGACTCTGGCAGTGAGCCTGTCCAGTTTTTGTTGTATGATAGTAGACCAGGAAACAATAGAATTTTAATGTTTGGGACAGAGAACAATCTCAAATTTCTAGAGCGATGTAAGCAGTGGCATACAGATGGCACATTTAGTGTAGCACCACCTCTGCTCAAGCAGTTATATGTAATCATGGGCGAAAGATTTGGTAATGTGCGGCCTGTAATATTTGTACTTTTGCCAGGGAAAACAAGGGAATGCTATGAAAGAATGCTTACTGTACTGAAGAAACTTAACCTCAACCTTTGCCCTGAGGTGGTGATCACCGACTTTGAGTGGGCAATGATTGCTGCATTTAAATCAGTGTTCCCAGAAGCTAAACAAGTTGGCTGCTTTTTCACTTTATGCAATGTGTGTACTGTAAGATCCAGACCAAAGGATTGGCAGTAAAGTATGCCCAGCCTGCCCGGTGGTGCTGAGGGTTGAGACGCTGGATACCACACCTCGCGTCACGCCGGCGACCCAGGTTTGGGAACATGCCCAGGCCATCGGGGGTCAGCAGGGGAGGGAGAGGATTGAGCATCCGATGGACAACTCTCCTCTCCCTGGGGGGGGGCACTCACTAGGTGCTTGGCTGGGCTCTGGCAGAAGCCGGAGGCATAGCAAGCACAGGAGCACACAAAAGAGGGTTGGAGTGGTGGATGTCGGCCAGAATGCCTTGATGTCAGGGCACCATCCACTTCCTCAGAAAGGAGGAAAAAACACCACCGGAGCATGGGTAGATGGAGCACCGGTACCGACCCTAATTATGACTGCCTGCCTGACCACCGGGGGACCCGATGAGACATGGAAGTTATCGGGGCATTGGGGCCCCATCCCATACCCACCTGGGGAGTATATCCATGGTTCCATGGGGGAACCCCTGGGGATTCAGGTAAGGCAAGTCATGGGGTGGTACCTAGGTGTCTCCTGAAGAAGTGTAGCTCCGGGGCGAGGGATTGGACAAATAGAAAGTCAAAATTTTTTTTTAAAAAAGTATGTCCAAGACTCTGAATTTGTGCTAAAGTGCAAGTATCTCCCTGCCCTTGCTTTTTAACCCCGATCAAGTAATTTCCCGTTGTGAAGAAATCACTGAGGAAACACTGAACATTTTTCCTGATGAACTGACACGAATAATAGATTACTTTGAGGATGTGTGGGTTGGCAGGTGAAACAGAAGAGGGACAGGGTGGAGACAACCACATTTTGCAATAAAGTTGTGGAATCATTCCCAAAGTATTTCTGATGGCAGAGCAAAGACAAATAATGTTGTTGAGGCTTTCCACCATGGGATGCAGAGTATCCTTTGCATGGCACATCCCACGGTGTGGAAATTCATTGAAGGCCTCCGAGGTGTACAGAGAAAACAAGACTCAGAGGTGGAGCAAATTATTGCTGGCAGTCCCCCTATAGTATCACAGTGTGTGTGTACCATGATAATATTGCAAGACTGGCCTGTATATTGGAGAAGTGTGCTGATCACACCACCAAAGAATTCTTACATGGGGTGGTGCATAGTTTTGAATATTAGTGTCACAATATTCCACGCATTTTAAATGCTGTATTTAAAATTTTGTATAATAAAGAACTTTCAACATTTTTAACTCACCTACCACTTGGACCTTGGTTACTAAGCAGCTATGTGTGGTTGCATCACTTCCTACAATATCACGTTGCACTGGGTTGCTATGGGTTACACTCAGTTGCTATGGTTACCTTCACTTTTCTGCAACACCAGACTGCACTGAAAGAGTGGGAATGGGCCTAACAGCTCTGAAAACTGGGAAGAGTCTTTAATTTGCTATAAAATGCTTGGTTACCATCACTTTCCTGCTACACCAGACTGCACTGAGTATTGGGTTATCAAGAGCAGAATCTTTAATTTGCTATAAAATGCTTGATAACATGAGTATCAGGTTGTAGAGAGTCAGCTGTAGTGCAAAGGATGGGGGCTAGATGTCGAGGGAGCAAGTAGCCGTGGAGAGAAATGTCATAGGAGCGAGATGTTGAGGGAGTGAACAGTCGGGAGCAAAAACATTGGGAGCGAATTGTCGTGTTCCCCCTCTACAAGTAAAGGAGCTGCCTGACAAATGACACCCTCTGTCTGGTTGTCACTAGTTCTGTTCTATCCCTAGTGGATTATGGTATAGTAATCTATGGATCTGCATCTGACACTGCTCTTAAAAGAATAATGCTCTCCCTCAATAAAGCATGTCGCCTCATAACAGGAGCATCAAAGCTAACCCATACATGCGATCTTTACAGTCAAGTGAACTGGCTAAACTTTAAGGGTAGGCTAGACTATCACACCTGTCTGTTGGCCAAGAAGCTTACCACTTCACTCTCCCCTCCCTCAGTCCAGCAGCTCATCTCCCCTGCCCCTACCCCTCGTTCTACTAGGAGCTCTGATAAGGCCCACTACCTAGTCCCTTTCTGTAAGACATCCCTAGGGCAGCAAGCATTCTTCCACAGGACCCCTGGCCTACTCAATGGCCTGCCTTTTCTGGTTTCCTCTACAGTTAAACTGGGCCCCTTTAAAACTAAACTTCACCAGCACCTACTCTCTGTGAATAGTTATGACTGCTACTAGCCTTTACTGGTCAATCTGGGACTGCTCATAGGTTGTCCCTCAATTTCCCCTGCTCCTCCACACATTATCTTGGTCTAATTTCTCCCTCCCGATTCTGTTCCCCTCCTGCCCTTTACTCGCCCTTTACCTGCACTCTTTCCTATTCCTCCTTCTCTACACCTTACATCCCTCTACTCAACTTTTCTCCTACCCCCGCTGTCTTACAACCCTTAACGGACTTCCTTCTGGTCTCTCTTTCCTTTCTTTAATTTCCTATCTGTTTACTCAGTTAGCTAACACTGCCTGCACCATGTTTGTTTCATTGTCATGTACTCCGCCCTCAGTTATGATGCATTTATGTATAATGCACTGCATTACTTGTATACTCTTATCCTATGTATTATGTACTGTATTAATTTCCTGTAATGTTTCATATCCTATATGTTTTAAATCTACTCACCATGTTTGTTTCTTTGCCTTGCACTCTGTCCTCATTTAAGATGCACTTATGTATAATGTACTGTATTATTAGTATAATTGTATCCTACGTATAATGTGCTGTATTAATCTCCTGTAATTTTTTTGTAATCTGTCTGTTTGTAAATCTGATGTGGAGCCTTTGCAAAAGAGTTTTTGGCTCAAAGGGTTGTAATTCCAAGACTTCAATAAATAAATAGGCATTAGAACACTGTCACTTTAAGGGACCTGATTATTTAAGCACAACATTTGCTCTTTTGGATATTTAAGCACAACATTTGCTCTTTTGGACCATCCCCATGACTAAGCTCTGATGAGCGAAACTGGTCGGGGGCCATCACGGCCCGTTTGTTTTTTGTACTGCACTGTTATTATTGGTATGTGTTTTTAAATATTTTGAATAAAGCTTTGTATACCCTGGTTGGAGTGGTGCTGGTATTGCTTCTCCTTGGATTCCAAGATCTTCCTACTTCTGGCTAACTTAGCTGAATGGATGTTCCAGTCAACATCAGGGAGGTTAAGGTCCCCCATGAGCAGAAGTTCCACTTTGAGTGCCATCCTCTGGATCGTCCACATCAGCTGTCTGTCCACCTCCTTCCCCTGCGTCGGGGGTCGGTCGATCACACCCAGTCTTAAAGCTGCACCAGACTGTTTTTTCCAGCGTGACCCATAGGACCTCCGCCGCATCCTGTTCCTCCTGCCCTTCCATCACCCTGATGCCTTCCTTGATATACAATTCCACCCCCCCCTTTCTTCCAGGCCTATCTTTCCTAAAGGGTCGGTAACACAAGATGCCCACCTCCCATATATGATGCTCTGACCACCAGGTCTCTATTATGGCCACAATGTCTAGGCCCTTGTCCACCATTATGGCCTCTAATTCCACCACCTTGTTCCCTAAACTCCTGGCATTCGTGTACAAACCTTTCCACCAGATACCCTCCTCCCCCTTACTACTGCTCTCCACCCTCCCTGCCTCCTCCTGTTAGTAAGTATATTTTAATCAGGTTTGTGCTGTGAGTTGAAGAGCTCCTGCAAACTATGTCTGGCTCCATGCTCTGCAAGCAACACCCCCGGAGAACTTTGTAAGAGAAGATGTAAAAGTGTGTTGCTTTAACGACGAGCTCCTTGACTGCATTGAACACATGGGAGACTAATGCTGTTCCTTTTTGTTCAGCTTTAGGAGTACTTGATGATTTAAGAGGGCTGTGAAATCACTTAATGTGTCCCAACTGTATTTGTTGTTCATATTGGGTCTTATGCACTGTGGGGCCCAGTACGCACTGGAAAGGGTGTGTACTGAGCCACGCAACTGCACACCATGCACCTAGCTCCTGCCAGACACATAGGGCTGGGACGTGTGAACCCCTGCTGGCCCACTATGCAGCCATATAGTTCTGCACATGGATCAGGGCCAGCTGGAGGACCAGACCTGAACTAGATAGTAGACTTCCTGTTGGATGCCCCAGATGGCCCCACTGTGGATCCCCTGCTCCTCTGGTGCAGAAGATCATAGGATACAGCAGTCCACATTGGGACTGTTGTGTTTCCCATGACACAGCTGTATTTCATCCAGTGATGGTATTCTGTGTCCTGCTGCTATCATCTTCTCCACAGCCCTCTGTGGTATGGAGGTGGATTAAGGTCTGTGGTTTCAGGGCAGCATTGGGACACCTGTTGGAGGGGGTGCACACCTGTTAAGGCAGTCCTCTGGCTAGCATAATGAACCATCAAACACTGGCCTATGGGAAACGCAAACTGCATTGTGCATACTGCACTCTGGTTCAATGTAGGCACGCCCACTCTTTACCCCTACCCCAACTGGCCATGCAGTTATGCAGGTGTAGGTGTGGCTGGGCCCAAGCAGGGATGCACATTGGAAGCAGGCATTCATGCATCTTCAGGTGTCCTTTGGACATCCAGGATGTGTATACTTGACCCTACACACTGAGTATCATGGTGCACAGGGCCACTGGTCATGTGTGCATAGGGCCATTTATGCCTGAGAAGTATAAAATACACAGTTTACATTAGATACTGGTTTGAAGGTGCCAGGTCAAGCAGCTTTACCAAAATGTCCTTAATCAAAGTCATTGCATCAAGTCCAGTATTTTGGGGGGCATCCAAGAAACAGAATTCTTAAACCTTGCAGAATTCTTTGGCATTTCACCTGTCATTTTCAAGATGGAAAGGTCACCAAAAAACCTGATTCTGTGCTTTATGTGAATGTTTTCACAAACATCCATTCTATGTTCATACTTATTCAGGATTCCTTGGGTGCCATCTACTTTTCTTTCCAGCCCTTCAATTTTCTGAATGACAGTAGCATTATCTCCCACCAGGTGCTGTCTAAGGAGGGATGGCTGTAGAATTCTCTGACTTCTTTAGCCATGTTTTCCTCTTCAACCTGAGATGCCCATTTAGCAGCTGCTGCTGCCAAGCATGCTCTATTTTCTCTCGTAGCAGGCACTGGAGCAAAGAAAGAGGTTACTAGGGGCCAAGAAAGCTGTTGCTAAGTAAGTAACACTTGTGCAGAAGAAGTGTTATTCTCCCAACTCAGGCTTGGTAAGGTTTTTTGGGACTTCTATGTTGCATAGAGCAAAATAGCAGTTTAGCACAGTACCTCCAGATGCTGACTCCTACCCCACCCAAGCTGTATGGTGATTGACCTGCACACTGCTCTGGATGGGGGTGAGCATGGCATAGGGAAACTCCTGAGGGCTAGGGGTGCTGATAGTATGCTTGCCAGGAACCACTTGCACTTAAAACAGATATGGGTTGCCTAGCTTCCTGTAGGAGAGACTGGACATGGGCAAGACTGGTGCAGAACAAAATGACTGAACTTTAAGCACTTGATACTACTGGGGCATTTATCAAAATTCATAAACACAGTCAGACTGTTTACAGGCTCAAGGACTCACTCGATCAGCTGATACACAGTTCATTATGGCACTTCCCAACCCTTTCTCGGAGAAGTACTTTTCCTTTATTGTATAATGACTTATCAACTTGTGTGCTACCTACCTCTGTATCCTTGCCACATGCATATTTGTAACTGTTGCCTTGATTTTTTTGCATTATGTGTAACTGTTATGGTTCCTTTTGTACCCTCCTGGGTTGTACATGAGAATAGGTATTGTATTGTCTGGTGCACCTCCCTGATGAACAAAAACGAAATATATAAATGACTCTAGAACCATGGTCTGTCAGCCTCATGATAGCTGCCTACCATAGCAGATAGTATCCGTTCCAACTCTTTGCAGTTTACCCTGAGCACAAAATGTCAGACTCCCCCCTCCTTTCACTTTGTGTGTATCATCATGCCTGGGGATTCCCTGTCCCCTCTATTACTAAATTTCTGCCTTCGATCTACATCTGTGGATACCAGTTCCTCCTTATAGTATCCCTTTGTCTTTACAGAGTTAATGGTACACTGCAGTGGCACTCCCTCACCATGCCGCAGTACCCTGTCACTTTGAGGCACAAGCCAGATGTGTGACTGGGCATAGCCTCACACCATGCCATGATGTGCTGTAAGTGCCCCACAACTTGCCCTACCAAGACGGCATTCCAGCAGACAGCCCACAGTTACCATTCTCTCTTTCAGGAATTCCCCTTTCACACTTTTTCTCATACATTATTTCTGCTGCCTCTGCTGTTACTTGCTTCTACATCCACTGAATGTTCAGATGGTCTCTGCACCAGTTCTGGGGTTGCCCCACCTTTCAGAATGCCCATCATTACTTCAGGGTGACATTTTCCAGGCTCAAAAGCCAGCAGGGTATATCCCATGAGGGGATATGCCCATGGGATTCCTACACTCTCCTGCCAGCCCCACAATACTTCCTAACTATAAGTGAACCTCTGGCTCCTTATGAGCCTACTAGCAGCTCGGGAAATGTCCTGGACGCTTGAGGTTTCACCCTGGCAGCATCCAGGGGTTAGCAAATGTTTCTTGACTCCCTGACCACCGCAAGGTGACCTGGACCTTGCAACACCCACCACTGTCGAGGGCAGCATGGCATCTATGTCTCCAGCTAGGAGCTAGCAACAAGAGCCCCTGTGCCTCCAGTCTGAGTCCTGCCACCAACTGCTTTGCAGAACACAGTGTGTCCCCACCCCCTCCAGGCTCAACCAAGGTCCTCGGCACCCACTGCTCACTAGTGATGCCTGCAGCCTTCATCGGTTGAGGCTGCAGACACCACCAGTGAGCAAGTGATGACTGTAGCCTCTGTTAGTGGGCACCATGCTCAGGATGGCCCTACTGATCCTCCATCTAAGCCCAGGGGCACATATCCATCACTTAGGACATTATGTCCCCTCATTTCTAGGGCTCCCACATCTGACTACTAAATTTCCCTGCCCTACAAGGACACCCTGATTATATATTAAGTAAGCTCCTCCCCTCAGCTTTTCCTGAGCACCTTCCCCAGCTGGCCACGACTAGCAACCTACTCCTCAATTGTGAGGAGTGAGTTATTACAAAAGAAGATATCAGATACCAAGCAGTTTTTAGCATGAAACAAGTCAATGTCAGTGTTCCCTAAATAAATGAGTTTCAGCAAAGCAGCCTGTCAAAGAGCTGCCATCTTGTAACCCCTTCAATCTAACCAAGCCAAAGGTATCCACTAAAAGTGTGATATATGTTAGTCTATTATCACAGTGACAGGGTCTCTTCTTGCGCAGCCAGTGACTGGGGTTCAGGAAGTGCCCAGGACAATCAGGGATAGTTGTCAAGAAGATAGGAAAACATCCCACAGGATGTTCTCTTCCTCTGGTTGTTTGATTGGGTGGATGACCAATCCCCACTGCAGCAGAGCAACCAGGGAGTGCACAGGAGGTGCAAGACAGTCAGGTATGGCAGTGGGAGGACAAATGCACCACTTTCATGACATGCATACACCATTGCTCATGCGCATCACATGCTATTAGCTGAGTGTCTTGGGGGGGCCTGAGAACATGGGTAAAATACCCTACCAAGGCACGAAGAGGCAAGCATGTTTGGGCCCTGTGCCAGCTACCACCCTGCATGGTGGAGCTCCCCAACCAAAGAATTTGATGAAGGTTAGAGGTGGACTGGCCTGCAATCTACAGTCCTACCATAGGAGGGATTCTGACAGAGCAGGTAAAGGGAAACTCCTGGGCATCCGATGATAGGGCTAAGCAGTGTCCAACACAGATGGGGCAGAGACAGGGCAGTCAGGAGAATAAAGAATCATTTTTAAAAAAGTGTGGTGTATTTCTAATACTACCATCTCTCCATGGTTTTCTGATTACCTTAGGTCTTTTAAATGTCTATTTTATATCTGAGAGATGCTAACATAAATTGAAACTCGATGTCCAGCTGGAATCTTGGAAACCTCTACTATTGACCTACTAATCTACCCTTTGAGTTTCTAAAATTTATTTTTATACTTCCTTGAGTTCCAAGGATGCTCATAAAAGTTATTTTTATTTTTTTTTTGCAGTAAGTCTCCCCTTCATCCACTTAATCCCAATGTTTAACTTTCCCTACCCCATCACAATTTTCAATGTTCTTCACTAAAATTACAGTTTGTGACTGTCTCTCTTATGCATCTCTACTGCCTCCCTTTCTCCTACTTTTGCCAGTTCCTCTGCTCTGTCCCTTTATGTGCTCCACCACTGTTATCCACCTCAGATATAAGTCCAAATCTGTAATTTGACAGTTTTGCAGGTATATGTAGATACTGTATGTGTCTGATAGGTCCAATGAGCAAAGATAGTCTCCTGGTAGACCTGCTGAATGATCAAAGCCAGGGATTTTATTTTGAACTAATTTTCCCTAACACATGCATTTATCTGTTTTAAGTCTAGCGCCAGTCACTGTGCCCATGACGAGCTTGGGGACAGTAAAATAGTTGGAATAGACAAGTGAGCCAACATCCCACTCTGGCACTTGCTGAACTGTTACAAACTTGAGAATGTGAGTGTCGTCACCATGGCTTTCTTCTTCAGAAGGTGCTGAGTCCTTCTGGATGTCATAAACCTGTCCCTGGATATTCTAGTAAATAACTCAACTGCAGAGCTTGCAGGACCCAATTGTCTGTGATGATACTGGCCCATTCCCCAAGAAACTCCATAACCTTCTCCTGATGTGGAGCCAAGGAATGGCCAGACACACCTTCTGAAGCAGCTGGAATACTTTTGTTAGTAATAACCTTGACCTCCCCTGGACCTGCTGCCCCAGCTGCTGCCCATCAATGACTGTTCTTGAAAATACAGTTCTCCTTTTAACAGTCTAGGTATCCAAAAGTGGGGTTTGACTCTACATGCTTGACTATCCCTGAAGAAGCAAAAAACAATATATAGGACTGTTCATCCTGCTTTGGGCCTGTTCGTCCTGCTCTGGTCTCCGAGGTTTGATTTTGTAAATGTCTGTCAACTCTTGCACTGCCTAAACTAAGGTCTCACCGAAAAGTAATGTTCCGTCAAATGGACCTGCAGCAAAAAAATGTTAAACGGAGTGTCTCCAGACAACTGCTTTAGCCAAAGGGACCAGCATGTGACTACATTTGACATCACCACCATTGCCAACACCCTGAGTACTTCATCAGAAGTATCTTACTAAGGTTCATACTAAGGTGAGAAGTGAGCAAGAAAGCTTTGCAGCCATAAAAACTCACATACTAACCAAGGTTTTAGTAATAGGTCAGTTGTTTGCCTGATAATAAATAATTATCCAATCTTGCCTTAAATTGTTCTTTATCTTTACTTATAATAATATGCAATGGCAATTTGTTCCATGGTTTAATTACTCTTAAAGTAAAGAAATAGTTCCTCTTGGTATAGTTAAAAGATTTATATGTCAGCTGAAGTGGATGACTTCTAATATTATAAGATAAATCCTTAAGATTCAGACCCAAGTCTACCATTAATGCTGGATCAAGAATTATGTCATAGAGAAACAGTAAATCTCCACGTAGTCTATGAGTTTCTAAAGAAAATAGACCAAGATCACATAATCTGGTATCATACAGAAGATGATGCATACCCTTAAGATGTTTTGTGAATCTACGCTGGACACGTTCTAATTGCTGTATGTTAGATTTCTTGTACGGACTCCAAAGCTGTGACACATATTCAAGGTGAGACCTAATATAAGCTTTAAACAAGGGCATTAAAACTTTGGGATCTCTTGAAGTAATATTACGCTTTATTGACCATACAATCTTATTTGCTTTATTGACAGATTCATTAATATGTGGAGAAAAATCTAAATAATTAGAAACCATAATGGCCAGATCTCTTTCATTCATAGTATCACTAAGTGTATAATGTCCCAATGTCTAAGTTTTTAAAGGGTTTGTATTACCTAAATGCATAACTTTGCACTTAGAATTATTTAACCTCATGCCCCATAATTTAACCCATTCAGAAATCCTATTTAAATCCCGTTGTATGATATCATAATCAGATTCACTCGAACATGGACCACCAATCTTAATATCATGTCATATTTAATGGACAAAGATAAGCAGTTTGAAGTTAGATCAGAAATAAAAGCCATAAATAAGCATGGTCCAAGTACCAAGCATTGTGGAACCCCACTAGTGACACAACCAACATCAGATAAACTTCCATTGATACTCGCTCTTTGAGTGCAATTTGACAGCCAATTTTTAATCCATATAATGATATACTGATTTATTTTTAATTTCTGCAGTTTTACTTCTAAAGCCCAGTGTGGAATAGCATGAAATGCTTTACTGAAGTCTAAAAAGATGACATCACAGGGAGTATGGTTATCAACTAAAGAACTTATATGCTCATACAAACTCAATAAGTTAGATAGACTACCCCTACCCTTTCTGAACCCATGCTGTTCAGAGTCTGCACTGTTCAATATTGAAGTTAATATATCCCTAATCAAACTCTCAAAAAGCTTGCAAATAGGTGATGTAAGACTAATAGGTCTATAGTTAGAACTGTCAGATTTTAAACCCTTTGTATATATAGGGACCACATCTGCAATTTTCCACTGTGTTGGAACAAAGCCTTCCCTCAAACAGGAATCAAAAAGCAACTTAAAGGGACACAGTAAACATGCAGATAGCAAAAATAATAAATTACTCGAAATATGATCTGGTCCTAAACTAGTTTTTCCTTTTTGTAATTCTATTTTCTTTTCAATATCAATTAACTTAAAAAACGTATAATTTCTGAATACTTATCAGGTACACAAGGCATGGATTTATCTGATGGTATACAATTTTTTACAAAATTCCCTATTAAATACTAACATACTAAAATGCCAGCAGAATAGGCCTTACGGTCTTTCGTGTCTGCTCGTTTGGTCAGCCTCCACCCTGGGTGCTGACCTTGCTGCCCCCCTTGCCTCCTCTGGCTTCTCCCTTCCCAGTTCCGGATATTCTTGCTGCATTGGATTTTGCTTCCAGAACCCTTCCCCTGTACCTATCCCACCCCCTCTTGAACCCCTCCACTGTCTCTGCCTCCACCAGCCCCTAGGCAGCGCATTCCATGGCTCCACCACCCTCTCAGTGAAGTAGCACCTCCTCCTTTCTCCCTGAATCTTCCCCTCCAGCTTCCACCCATGCCTCTAGTGGCCCCTCCTCCTTCCTTGAAGCACCCGACTGTTCCTCCCCTATTTACCTCTTCATGTACCTGAAGACCCTCTATCATGCCCCCGGTCCCTTCTGTCTTCCAATGTGTACATATTTAGCTCTTCGAGCCTCTCCTCATAGGTCCTGTCCCCCAAGCCCCAAATCATTTTGGTTGCCCTCCTCTGGACCCTCTCCAGGAGAGTAATGTCTCTCTTTAAGTGTGGCCTCCAAAACTGCATGCAGTACTCAAGGTGCGGCCTCACCACCAATTATACAGAGGGAGTATCACTTCCCTCCTTCTGGAGGTGATCCCCCTAGCGATGCATCCCAGCATCCTGTTGGCCTTGGCTGCTGCCTCCTACAAGTCTCTGAGTTGTTCATCTTGACATCCACCACCACCCCAGGTCCCTCTCAGCCATCGAGACTTGTAGCATTTCCCCAGGGTGTACACTTGGCCTGGGTTTCTGGCCCCAGGTGGAGTACCTTGCATTTCCCTGCATTGAACCTCAGCTTCCACTTTCTAGACCATCTTTCCAGAGCCTCCAGGTCCCCCTGTAGGGCCACCCTCCCCTCCTCCCCATCCACCACCGCCCCCAGTTTTGAGTCATCCGCAAAGAGACTCATCTCACTCCTGATTCCTGTCCTTATGTCAGAGACGTAGGCGCTGAAGAGGAGGGGCCCAAGGACTGATCCCTGTGGGACCCCACTAATGACCCTTCTTGGGGATGAGACTATCCCGCCAACTACAACCCTCTGGGTCTGGTCCTGGAGCCAATTGCCTATCCATCTGATCATCTGGTTCCCCACCCCCATTTTTCCCAGCTTATCCAACAGGCCCACGTGAGGAACAGAGTCAAATGCCTTGCTGAAGTCTAGAAAGAGGACGTCCACTGGTCTACCCAGGTCCAAGGCACTCGTCACCCAGTCATAGAACTCCACAAGGTCAGCCAAATAGGTCAGCCATTACTTTAGGATTTTGAATAATTTGATTGTCCACTTGTAAGGGACCTACTTTACACAAGGGGTGGGATATTCAAAGCGGCTGCACAAGGCATAAGTGAGATGCACCAGCGCAACAGCGGATATGCGCCAAAGAGCGATATTCAGTGGGTGACAATGCGCAGCACAAATCACAGTGCGTCAATGTGCAACCCTAATGAATGCAAGTGCAAGTGCAGGGGGCGTAGCCATGAATAAACAGCGCAATGCGATATTCAATGGCAGGCCGATGGCTCAAGCGCGGAGCAAAGTTGAGTCTATAAAAGGATGGAGCAAGTAGGGGATGGCGGCTTGCACCCAGGGGAGCAGGGCTGAGAAAGGGAGAGAGAGAAACAGAGTGAGGGACAGAGACAGTGTGATACAGTGACAGGGTAAAGGGCCATTGGCCAGGCAGGACAGCAGCAGGGGTGTAGGACAGTCACAGAGGCAGGAGGTGCAACAGGCAGTGGGACAGGGTGTGTGACCCAGACCGAGCCTGTGGGCAGGCCAGACTGTGCGTGTGGGTCCCCAACACAGAAGTGAACCCAGTTCAGGGGGCCCAAGCAGCAGCATAAAGCCGGGGAAGACCAGGGAGACAGCTGCAGGGGGGAGGGTTGGACAGGCTGGGTCATGGCCAGTGCAATATTTCAGATGGAGGCAGTAATGAGGGGTGTGAGGAGGCAGGTGACTGAGCAATGTGGCTGTGGAAGGGCCCAGCGGCGGTATACCCAGAACAGGTGATACCGTGCCCGCACCACCTTCGAACAGTACAGCAACAGTGAGATTGTGAGCTGGTACCGCCTGAACTGGGCGATTCTGAGGCAGCTCTGTGAGCTGTGCAGTGACGAGATGCAGGCATCCACAAGATGGAGCCACGCCCTGTCAGTGGAGACCAAGATCACAGCCGTGATGTGCCTGTTCACCACGGGCACCTTCCAGAGACCAACAGGGGACACCACAGGCATAACCCAGTCAGCCGCGTCACAGCTCCTCACACAATTCTTCAATGCACTGCTGCCATATGCTGCAGAATTCATCCACTTCCCCAGCACACAGGCGGAGCATACAGCAAACATGCAGGAGTTCCACAGGGTTGCACGTATTCCGGGCATGCTAGGGGCCATTGACTGCACCCATGAAGGCATCTGCACACCACTGGGGCTGGAGGGGGTAGCCTACATCAACAGGAAGGGCTACACCAGTGTCAACTGCCAGGTGGTGTGTGATGCCAAGGGGCGCATAATCAATATCTGTGCCACACACCCTGGGGGAGCACATGATGCCTTCATCTGGCAACAGTCTGCACTGTGCCACAGATTTGAGAGTGGGGATATTCCCACCAGCCAACTAGTAGGTGAGTATGCAGCAGGAAAGGGCAGCCCTGCGCAACAGGGCAGGGTGTCGGGGGGAGATGCTATGCATGGGGCGTACAGGGTCCGGCAGTGTGGGGGGGGGCAGCCACACTGACCAACGTGCTAACCCAACATGTTCTCCCACAGGTGATAGTGGATACCCACTGAGGCCCTCAGGCTGCTCACCCCATACCAGCGCCCGTTGATCCCAGTGCAGGAGAGATACAATGAGGCAAACGCCAGCACACGGAACATCATCGACCATGTGTTTGGACTGCTGAAGACATGTTTCCGTTGCCTGCACAGGTCTGGTGGTGCCCTACAGTACAGCCCCTTGAAAGCCTGTGGCCTATTTCTAGCCTGCTGTGTGCTACACAACATGGCCACTGACCATGGCATAGCTGTCAAGGTCGAAGAGGGGAACAGCAGTGGGGACAATGCAGATGCTGGGGCCAATGGTGGTGGGCATCCCCCCTGGATGACGGGAACCCCGGCTACGCAGGATGGCCCAGCGGCACAGGGACACCATTGCAGAGGAGCATTATGGTGCATGCAGGTAGGTGAACAGGTCCACACATATGTCCCAGGGACCAGGGCACCGTATACAGGCATGGCTGGCAGGGCCCCACAACAGACACGGCCAGAGGGGGGCGTCGACGGATATGGGACAGGACACCGTGAAAGCACCCTTGACAGAACAGTGGACCCCACCCACACAGCCCACACACCCACACACAGGCTTTGATCACATGGGCACACGCACACCCAAAGGAAACCAATGGCATGGTGTCAGATGCTGAACACCGGTGCACTGTGGCAGCCGGTCCTGTGATGGCATCATCATGCACATGCCACAGTGGCCAGCGGCCAGGAGGGTGTGCACAAGGTGGGCATGATGTATGACCTCAGATGTCATGGCCCTGGTACGTACACGCACATACCACACCTCCGCGCATACAAGGCTGCGGCAGGCAGTGGACAGGGAGGGCGGCGGATCATGACCGCTGCGCAGGTGCATGGCCACCACAGACGCGTGGACATCCCGTCTAGACCACCCAGCAGATGGCAGGCTGTGCAGCAACCACATTGGATGTCACAGACATACCCCCAGGCATGTTGCTGTGAGAACGCGACCGATCCCTTGCAGGCGTCTGCAGCCTCTGAACAGGCCTGCTCCAGGTGTGCCTGGGATGCTCGCAGCTGATCCCAGCGACGACAATGCTGGGGTCACACAATGCTGGGACCGAGGGGTGGAGAATGCACTCTGCAGTGACTGCCGTGGATGGCCCTGCACCAGGGTGGCCAGCGGTGCCAGGCCGGCCGTAACTGCAGCAGTGAGCTGATCAAGGCCTGCGGTCGTGTCCTCCTCTTGCATGCATGTGGCCTCGGCCAGGAGCTGCTCAAAGTTCTGGTCACGCCTCCCTGTGGACTGGCGCAGCTCAGTGCGGAGTGCACGCACCCCTGCCATGACCTACATCTGTTGCTCCACGGATGTCCTGAGCAGACGGGTATGCTCGTCCAGTGGGTCGGTGCCCTGGGGAGCTTGGTCATCGTGCCGACCCACGGGGGTAGTGCAGCCCCGCGGCACAGCCCCCCATGCAGCTGGGGGCTGCACAGCAGGGCCCTCATGGGCCTGTACTGTGTGTGGTGCACTGGCAGCAGACACTGCACCCAGTCCACCCTCTGCACCGTCCTGCTGCCGCTGCTGCCCCACTGACTGCTGTGCGCATGACGTCGCCAGGGAGGCTGCACCCCCAATGCCAGGCGGACTGGACTGCGCCACAGGTACGGTGGCCACCGCAACACCAGCCGGTGTGGCTTGCGGGTCTGCCAGTGCCACCCATGCACCATCGACGCCGCTGTGTCCGGTGCGTGGTAAGGGTACCTCCCCCTGTACGTCATCATCACTGTCCTAGGTAGCAGTCATGTCGTCATTGGACGCGGGCCCTGCCTCAATCACTGTCTCAGCATACTGGACGCCATGGCTGGCATCCTGCTGAAACACTGCCTGTGCCTCGTCTGCGCCCACACCACAGGCATCCATGCGGACAGTGTGGTGGGTCCGGCCGGGGTCCGGGCCATGGACCCAGGTGGAGGTGGAGGGGCGCTCCTCCAGGTTCCCGACATCACCCAGGGTGGGCATCACTGACCCTGCATCCACACGCAGGCACTCAGGATCTGTAAGGGAACATATACACATCAATGCCGCCACCACGCACCCCTACCCCAATGCACCCCTTACCCACATCCCCATGCGCCGCTGTACCTACCACGCAGTGATGGGCTACTCCCCCATCTGGAATCCACCGCCAGGAAAGCCCTCAATGGCGCTGCGCCACATAGTCACCGCCACAAGCTCCTCCTGCAATGTCAGCTGTGGCACCTCAGGCTGTCCACCACCCATGGCAGCACGTGCAGCCCAGATGGCTGCCACCTTCTCCTTGATCTGCCTGTGGTCCGTGCCAACCTTCTTCTTGCATTCCTGCACCGACCTCTGATGGATGCCCTACAGGTTCACGGCCCTGGCTACACCCATCCATGCCTCTGCCCTGGCTTACTGGGTGCCTGTGGAGCCACTCAGGAAGGGTTCCTGGTCCAGGCAGGAGTCATATAGGGCATCGCACTCCGCCCTTGTGAAATTGGGCCTGCGTTTCCATGCAGGCCCCTGTTCCTCAACTTCTTCATACTCCAACATGCTGTTCCTGTGGGTGGGGACATGTGGTTAGTGCTGGTTGCTACACACGAGGCCTCCCCTTCCCACACCACAGTCCCGACATGCCCAGTGCCTGACGTCCTATCTGTGAAGGATGCAATAGCGGTTTGGTGCCTGTGCTGCCACATGGCACCTTTATAGTGCATCACATGCAAATGAGGGAATGTGCAACTGTAATGAGATGCAAATGCCTTTGATGTGCTGCAGATCTGCTGATCTGCTAATCTGCATGTGCCTGCTGAATATCGTGGAATTGCACATTGTGCAGTGGAGTTGCTCATGCGCATGTCATGACACATCTGTGTGACGTGTGCAGTCCGCATGGTACAGTGCATGCATGCATTGACGTCGCATACAGTGATGGTGCTTCCTACACACAGTGCACTGTAGGCGGCATGGTGTTCTGCTGCTATTGGGCATGTGGTGCACATGCACTGTACACCCATTGGTGCATGTGCACTATTGACACATGTCCCATGGGGCACACTGGACCCTATTGCACACCATGCTATCCATGCCCTATTGCGCTGATGTGCATGGTGCGTGTGCCGTCCTTTGCCCCTGTGTGTACCCCTTGCTCCCGGGTGCCTGTGGCATGTGCCAGCGCTGCCCCAGCCATATCGCGCATACCCTGCCAATGCGTGATCGGGGATGACAGCTCATCGCCAGGTGTGTCGCGCATCCCTTGCATGTGCGTCTCGTGCACTCACCAGCGCCACTTTGCTTCTACAGTTCTGGATACAGCCATGCATCGCAGGAGCACGTCTAGAGCACCAAACTGGACCCAGGTGGAATTGGTCAACCTGGTGGCACTGGTGGAGCCACATATTGGTGCCCTCTATGGGCAGGTATCCCTGGACCAGCAGTGCACTGAGGTGTGGCAGGAGGTGGCAGAGGTGCTTGAGGAGGCCACAGGATCATGCCGTAGTGGGGAGCAGTGCCGCCACAGGTACGGGGACCTGCGGAGGAGGGACCCGGATCACCTCAGGACACTGCAGGCACCCGTCCAGAGGTGCGCTGTGCCACAGGGCCAGGTGAGTGCACATATCCCCGTCCATGCAATGTCAGTGTTGTGGGTTGCCAGTGGGTGTCACGCCGTGCTGCTGTGGGTGGGGGCGGTGGCTGGGAATGCCACTGGCCATGGCAGTGCACTGTAGGTGTGCTGTGCCACGGCATTGCCGCTGTGCTGGGTCAGGGGGTATACTGTGCTGGTGGGGGGGGCCCGTGTGTTGCTGCCCGGTGCTGATGTCTTTCTCTCACTGTCTCCCTATTAAGCCCTGAAGATCGGCGCAGAGCCCAGATGATGGGTGCCACTGCCGGATGGCAGCAGGCTGGTGGTGTCGCACAGTGGAGGGATGCTGCCCAGCCGGGAGGTGCAGGTGGCCAGGTGCCAGTCGGGCCACAGCTTGCAGGTAGGCACTTTGGTGGTGTATGCTGTTGTGTGGGGTAGGGGTGGGTCACAGCCCCCCATGCACATGGCTAGTACATGCCGTGCTTTGACAGTGTGGTCCATTGCACCACGCTGTGCCCTGGGCACATGTGTGTGGCCACTGCGGGTGGACTGTGGGTGCATCCGGGTCACAGCCAGGCCTCTGACAGCCCCACGCAATGGCCATTCACTTGGCTGCCATGGCTGTGGCATGCTGCGCATGGCTGGTGGTGGTGTTCAGTGCTGTGCGTGGCTGTGGATGGTCAGGATGGTGGCTCATGTGGGCACGCACACTGTGGTCAGCTGTGTGCCCCCTACGGGGCACATGCCACCACTGTCTGCTGTGCACAGTAGTTGGGGTAACGTCATGAGGGCATGCACTCATCCATGTCCCCTCCTTTGTCCTAGGTGCCCATCTGGTGGATGTGCATACCAGGCTGCTGGAAAGGATCCTGAGGGTCACCCTGGCCACACTTGCGGTGACCCGCATCATACGGCGGGCCCTGTTCCAGCCACAGAGCAGAAGGCGGCAGAGGTGCCGGCAGTTGTGGACCTCCTGAGGGGCCCATTGGCCTGCATCACCCTCCCTTCTACTGACACCCCTCCCATTCATCCATTGTTCACAGCCTACCATGTCCCCTGTCTCCCCACACACCCCCTTCCCCAGCCTATGTTCCGGATTGTGGCCTCCCCATTCCCTGCCCCCTCTCCCTGTTCACCTATAAATAGTTTGTTATTGCTGGTTGTTGCTTTTAATACATTTCTATTTTGGTAGCCATCTGTGTCCATGTCCATGTCTGCTTTGCAGCTGGCTTTGGTGCCATGCTGCAGTGGTGTGCATGGTGGCTGTGTGGTACGTTTGCGGTTGCCTGGGGTTTGTGTCAGGTGGTCTGCGCACAGTGGCTTGTATGTATGTGTGTGTGTGTGTGCCCTGTGGCATGTGTTTGTTCCCTGCTGGGCTGTGTGTCCGTGGTGTTGCGTGCTGTTGGCTTGTGTGATGTTTGCTTTGGTCCAGGTGCCATGTCCCATGCCATAATGTGGGTGTTGCCCATGGCTGCCTGCCAGTGGCCATGGGTGTCAGGCCACCTCCATGCACTGCAGTGGATTGTGTGGTCAGGGCATGCAGCCGTGTGCCTGCCTTGCCCCCCTCCAGTCATCCCCTGCCCTGTGGTGGCAGTGTGTCCTGCTCTTGTGGCCTGTTCCACACTGTGCCAGGTGCCCTGTGCTATGGCTCATGTGCCTCTGTCCCTTGCCCTGCCCATGCTGTGCTCCTGCACT
The DNA here is from genome assembly GCA_016271365.2 of Neoceratodus forsteri. NCBI lineage: Eukaryota > Metazoa > Chordata > Ceratodontiformes > Ceratodontidae > Neoceratodus > Neoceratodus forsteri. The sequence continues at coordinate 318,289,963 of JADMNL010000022.1, forward strand.
TCCTGCCTTGCTCCATTACGCAACCATGGTTGCACGATGGTGCCTGCTGACTTTCTCCCTGGCGCAGCCCTTGTTGTGCTATGGCGCATCCCTGCAATATTCAGCCATCTTGCGCTGTCACTTGCCTTGGTGCTCAGCCTTTGAATATCGCGGTGGTTGCACACCTGGGCAGTGTACTTGTGCTGCGCCGCCCTTCGCCGGCTTCTGGTGCATTTCTGAATATCCCCCCCAATGTTTTTTTTAAGGAATTAATATAAGAAAATAATTGTTTGCTGTTTGACTTAGTTGCATTAATAGCCAAATTGTAGTCTCATTTTTGCTTGGTCCTCTTTATGGCTGATTTAACATTGTTTTTGAACCTTTTTATATATTGTCCAATTGTGAGAAGTATTTGCTTTCAAATATTTAATATATTTCTTACTTTTCTGCTTCATAAGTTTCTTTATAGATTTGGTCATCCATTTGGGTTGTAGTTTACCTTTAGTGTATTTAGTTGTACATGGTATAAATTCATCTCTGACTGATAATAAAGTGTCATACACTAATTCACAAAAATCCTTTAAGGGAATGTTAGCATGTTCTTGCTCCCAATCAATCTGCCAAAGTATATGTTCCATCCCAGGGATATTTGCTTTATCATACATATAGATTAATACAGGTTCAGACTCAATTTCTGTAGGACATTTTAACTTAAAAGAGATAACATTGGCTGGCCCAGTGGCGCTTGAGGGCTGAGTTGTGTTGACACCCTTACCTCAAGTTAAGGCCAGCGACCCGTGTTCGGAATGGACATGGATTGCCGGGGGTTGGCAGGGAGGAGAAGGATTGAGCATCCCCAGGACTGCTCTCCTTCTCCGGGGAGGAGGGTTAGTAGGGCTCAGCGATTGCCTGCCCCCTAGTGGAGGCTGGGAGGTGGCACGTCATTTCTAAAGAACATGGGGAAGGGACTGAGGCAGGCACTTGGCGAGGGTGTGCACAGGAGCGTGTGCGCTAATGCTGCTGGCACCATTGCACTCCACAGCCTCTCGGGGGGGAAAGAACCAGAAAAACGGAAAATGGGAGTCCTCTGCAGGATGACGATAGTCCCCCATCGCAATGGTCCGGGAAGACACCTCCCCGAATACTCATCCGGTCCGGTGGGTTGAGTTGCTTCCCACCCACTGCCACGAAGGTTAAGTCGTGGGGTTCAGGGGAAGGGGCCTCATACCTGGTGTCTGCACGGGGGAGGACGTCAGAGGGGCAGCAAAAGACTCAGAGGGGGAGAAAAATAGTAACTAAAAAAAAAAAAGAGATAACATTGTGGTCACTATTACAAAAGAGGGGCCTCAACTGACACATCATAAATATCAAGACTATCCTGATGTAGAATCATATCCAAAAGATTACTGTCTCTGGTTGGGTGGGAAATACTCTGCTTTCAATGAAGCTGAGCACATACTGGTAAAAGTTTTTTACTACTTGGAGTTTTGGCTATATTATCACACCAATTAATATCAGGCAAGTTTAGATCACCCATTAAAATTACACTCCCAATCTCACAAGAAGTTTCCACTTCATGTAATATTGACTCCATATAATTTGCGGAGGAATTGGCGGACCTATAACAAATGCCTAAAACAATGAGGGCCAGATATTCAAAATGTTGCACCAGGCAAAAAACATTTGTGTAGGTTTAGCATAGGTTTGCTATATTCAAAAGGCCAAATAGCGCACGCAAACTGCATTAGCGCTGGGCAAAATCATAATGTATGCAAGGGGAAAACTGAGGGTGTGTGTACATGAATACAGGCGCAATGCTATATTCAGTGACTAGCACCATGCAAAGTGGTTTTGCGTGATTTAGCATGGTGCACATTACTGCCCAGGAAAAGGTAGTCTTAACCCTGGGCAATCAGCTTTGCATAACATTTTGGCTTCGTGCTGTGTTTGCGCGGCTTTTGTGAGGCTTTGTGCGACCCTAACAAACAAATATGACACATAGACAAAGCCAGACATAGAGAAAACATGCTGCTCACTGATGGCATCACATTGTCACAATGATGCCATCATCTGCCACCAGTGCCAGCCATGCCAGGCAGTAAGTGGTGACCCTGCTGCCAGTGGGCAGCATGGCAGTGTAGCCATACAGCACACACCTGCGGATCACTCTTCTGGGGACACCAACAGATGCCAACACACACATGCAGCACTGTGGGCATGGAGGATGTTGAGGGGAGAGTGTACGGTGACCAGGCTGTGCCACAGACCAGGTGTGGCCACAAGGCTGGGACACATCACACAGTGCACATGGGCCGGTATTGGGAATACCCCAACACCAGTGTGTCTTTCTGATAATATATGTCCCCCGGCCACATACCGCACAGCTGTACAACTGCCACAGCACACAAAGCCGGACATGTATATGTCACTGTGAGCATCCCATGCCAGAGGTGGAGCATTTGTGGGTCACACAACAGCGTAACAGTAATGTCCACTTTCAGTAAACACCTGCGTGTTGGGCCTGTCACTGTGTATAGTGTAATCATCAGCACTGCCCTACACGCCATAGGGAGTGCTGTGTCCACACACTACTGTCCTCCTTGCTACTGTCATGTCTGCTGTGTACTGTAGCATGACCTACAGTGTGACAGTTGCATGCAGCACCACCACCATCTGTGCCTATGCTGTGTTGTCCCCTGGGGTACAATATTCTATGCTATGCTGTACTGTTTACTTATAGCCTACAGCTATCATCATGCACTGCCAGACTGACCTACAGGTGGAGCTGTGGTTGGACCTGGCCAGCCCATGTACTTCCAGACTGACCTACAGATGGAGCTGTGGGACCCTGCAGTAACGCTGGGCAAACTGCATGCAAATCAGGGCATAATGAGATGCTAATCTGTATGTTTGCCCAGAGACTACCTAAATGGGCTCATTTGCATGTCACTTTTGAATATGGCAAAGTATAGCACTGGGCAAACATGTTTGCACTGGGCTAACGGTTTAGACCTGTGCTAAACCCATGCAAATGTGTTAGTGCTGCGTAAACATTTTGTGGAATATTATACAGTTTTGAACACTGTGCTTTCACATGCGCTGCTGCCTGCAGCTGTACTGGGTCCACACATTTGCTGGCACACACATTGGCCACATAGTTCACCTCTACCTACCTTCACATCGCTGTGCACTGTGTTACTGTTGTGGTTTGCACTTCCTGGTTGCTATATTCAGAGCTGTCTTATTCCAGGGCTAAGTTTGCCCTGCACTCCCAGCCCAGTTTGCCCGGCCTCATTCCCATGCTATATTCAGAAGCTGTTTGCGCCAGGCTATCCCTTTTGAATATAACTTGCTTTCTGCTCTGAGCTAAGTTTGCCCACTGGGCAGTGTTAATTTAGCCCCAGGGCAAAGTTTTGAATATCTGGCCCTAGGTGTCTTAATTTGATTATTAAATTTTACCCAGATGGTTTCGGTTAGAATATCGAGGGCCAGATATTCAGACTGCACCATTCTGTGGCGCAAGCCCTTGCGCTGCTCAAAAAAGTTGCGCAGGGGTGTGGCCAGGGCGATATTCAACGGAGCTGCGCTATTGAGCAACTTATTTGAATATCACCCCCTGGCCACAGCCACTGTACATGGTGCAGTGGAACTTGCGCCACCGCAAGTGGTCAGAGTGGAGCATTCAGATGCATTGGCTCAAGTTCCATTGCGCCATGTGCAAACCTGCGATATTCAAAAGGTGACATGCAAATGGGGCCATAATTTATGCAAGGTGCGGGGGGGGCATTTGCATCTAATTATGGCCTCATTTGCATGCCATTAGCATGCGGGCGCGCTGATCCCCGACAACTTGCACCTGGCGCCCTGCCAGGCAGCAGCCGTCTGGGAGCGACGCCCCCTGCAGCCCGATTGCAGGCATAACCGAAATGGCCCGATTGAGGGCATAATAGTGTCCCCCATTAGTCTGACCGCGGGCAGAACGCCCGCCCCCCATTAGCTGGGCCGATCATGGGCAGAACGTTATGTCCCCCGAGCAGCCCGATCGCAGGCATCAGACGCCCCTCCCCAAAGTCCAATATCCCTGGTGGTCCAGTGGACCACGGCCATCGCGGGCATAACGTCAAACCCCAATGTCTAATATCCCTGGTGATCTAGTCACCCCCCACCCACCCACCCATGGAGCCCCACCACCCCGCCTCCCCCATCATCAGCTGGCGAGTGGCTGCACCTCACCTGCCTGCCACCCGCCAACTGACAGCTCGGGAGGGCTGCACACCCATTGGTTCAGAGGAAGAGCCAATGGGCGTGCAGCCCATACCGTACAAGGTAGTCCAGATATGTGAATGAATACCTTACAAAGTCCAAGCTGGGACCAGAGGCCCATATACCATGGTCTGAGCAGTCGGGCAAAGGAGGCACTGCCTTAAGGTACAAAGTGAGGGTCCTTGGTCATAATATATATGATCCATCTCCTCCATTTTAAGGAGGCAAGCTCTGCCTGGTCATTTAGATTATGAGTTATTTTTTCTGATCTATATATGAGGTGAACTATCTCTCTCCAGCCCGAAAGGGTAGGTGGTTCAACTGTGAGCCAGCATTTAGTAATAGCTTTTTTCGCTGCAAGGAGAAGGATATTTAATAGGTAACGGGTATGGGGATCACGCAGCTCAGGAGGGAAACAATGCAGGATAAAGAAATCACCATTGTAAGGAAGTCTGACCCCAAGGAGGTCTTTTAACTCCTTAAATAAGGCCTGCAAAAAGGGCTGCAGTTTTGGGCAGGACCAGAGAATATGAGAATGATGGGCAACAGTCTCACCACATAGGTGCCAATACGCTGCAGAGCGGGTAGCACCACAATGCAAAGTTATAACTGGGGTTCAAAAAAATCTTATTAGCAATTGCCATGAGAATAACCTCCAGGAATGAGAGTAGATGGTTCTCGATACCATACGCCAGAGAACTTCCCATTGTTGAGATGTAATTTGGGAACCCAATTCCTCGTTCCACTTTTCCCTTAACCCTGATGTGTCTCCCCCTGTTGTTTCCAACAGGGACTTATATAGCACGGAAACCACATGTGGTACTCCCGGGGATTTTAATATTTGTTGAAGCACTCGGATCACCTGGGGGTGTGCCTCAGGGGTGCGGACATTAAGGGGTAGGGAATCAAAATAGTGTCGAAGCTGCAGGTATCGAAAAAAATCAGATTGGCGTAAACGAAATTCCTGGCTGATCTCCCCAAATTCTTTAATATAGGGGCCCATCTGCAGCAGCGAAAGCTGTAAGAGATGGCTATGCCTCCAATTCCGGAAGGAATTCTGCGAGAGCAGGGGGAAAATCCTCCAGTAGATCTATTGGGCAGAGAGTGACCAAAAAGGGTGTAATCCCCAGGGCCCTTCGCATCGAACACCAAACCTGTGTTTGGTACACAATCCATGGGTCCCAAGTAGGTCGGCCAAGTGAGGGTGGGCTTTTATGTAAAATCACTCTTTGGCATTCCCAGTCAGGGAGTGCACTCTCCTCAATTTCCCTCCACCGGGCTGAGGTCACCCCAATCAAGCTTTGTAATATAAAGGAAAGGTGGGATGCCCAGTAGTAAAATTCTAGGTTGGGAAGAGCTAGACCACCCTTCTCCTTAGGGAGGTGGAGAGTCCCCATCTTGATTCTAGGGCATCTACCTGCCCATACAAACCTCACCAGGGCCTTATTCCAGACCTTAAATAGGCTATTCAGCAAATTAAGGGGTATATTCTGAAACAAATAAAGAGCTCTCGGGAGAGTTACCATTCGGACCACTTCAGTGCGCTGAAGCATATTCAGTGGGAGAATGTTCCGTCTTTCAAGGTCTTGTTTCATCTGAGATGTAAAGGGGTGATCGTTACTATTCAGAGCATCCTCGGCCCGGTGCAAAAGATAGATTCCTAAATATTTCAGCTTAGTCAGCTCCCAGCGGAAAGGATACCTTTCCTTAAATGCTTCAGAGAGAGCAAAGTGAAAGGTGGAGGCGTCAGTCTTGCTGGTATTCAGCCTGTAGCCTGAGTATGATCCGAATTCTTCCAAGAGGTGGAAAATGGAGGGTATTGATTGTTTGGGTTTAGTGAGGTAGAGCAGGACGTCATCCACATAGAGAGCTACCCGGTGTTCTGTCCCATCTATACTTACTCCCATAATCTCAGGTGACCCTCTAATTGCCTGGGCTAGAGGCTCAATAAAAATGGCAAAAAGGCCTGGTGATAAGGGGCAGCCCTGATGCGTCACCCTGTAAAGGGGAAAATATTCAGAGTGGTGACCGGATGTTTTAACACATGCCTTTGGGGACGCATAAATTTTCCTAAGAATGGCTATGAAGGACCCTGGGAAGCTCATAGCAGTCATTGTGGCAAACAAGAATGGCCATGATACCCGATAAAAGGCCTTCTCAGCGTCTAGGCTGAGAAGGACCAATGAATCCTCTCAGGATTGCATCTCGTGGGTGGGGGCGTGGCCAGCAGCCGAGCTTAAAGAAGCACTAAAGCAGAGCTCCTCCGAAGCAACCCTATTTCAATAAAATTTATTGATAAAAACTGTAAATAGAGCAACATAAAACTAAGAGTATACTAGCAAGCAATCCACTGATCAAAAGACATCCTATTAAGAAGCGCAGTATAACGGTATTTTGGAGCCATGGGCAGAACAAACCGAGTGGCAACTGCAGGTGAAGGAGTCCGGCCAAAAGAATCAAAGCCAACTACCAGCACTGACTCGAGCCTGGGGGCAGGGAACGAGGTCTCTCCTCAACCTTCTAACGCAGCGCTGTTACGAGCGATCCAAAGGCTGGATCAAAAACTAGAGGACTACACTTCACAATTTAAAGTGTTGGATACTAAAGTCGGAATGCTGGAGGAAGCCACTAAATCGGCCTCCTCAACAGCGGCGTCAGCGATGACTGTTTCAGTAGGCCTGACCAAAGAGAATGCGGTCCTGCGAAGACGGCTAGAGAATTTAGAGAATGCTGCTCGTGCAACTCATGTATGGATCCTGGGTATACAGGAGGGGGCTGAGGGAGAAGAACCCCTACCTTTTCTTCACACCTTCTTTGGAGAAGTACTGCATCTTCAGGAAATGGTTACTATTCAAAAGGCTTATAGAATCAGCCCACGTGGCGGGCGAAACCATGCAGCAACAAATCTGCCACTTCCTAGAACTCTCCTAGTTGTACTGGGGTCCGTGAAAGACAGGGACTTAATAATAAATGCTGCCAAACAACAAGCTCCATTGAGCTGGGAGGATGGGTCTATCCATATTTTTCCCGACCTGAGTTTCGCTACAAGGCAGCGTCGGAAAAGTTTTGATGGCATCAGGGCCCGTCTGCGTCAGTTAGGAGTCCATCATGTGCTGCTAATGCCGGCCAGTCTTAGGATAACCTACGGGGAGAAATCGTATCAATTTAATGAACCAGAAGCAGCATCTAAACTCCTGGAACGTATAGAGAAGGAATTCTCGGCCAAAGGAGAAGAATCCGAAAATGATTCGGGGGACAGTGAGTAAAAACTGTTGGGGCTGAATTAAAGCTGAGACTTACTAACTCTGGAAAGTCTGGATTTGCCGAACTGTTGTTTGCCCTAAAATAATATGGTGGGGTAAAAGTGAAGTTTGTATTTCTTCTTTTGAAGGTTTGAAATGGGGCACAACGGACAGAGTTGACTTTCTCTCCAGACACCCTTCATTAGAGTTAAAGAGTGCATATGCACCCAACAGATGTTTGTTTTGTTTAAAATTCAGGTTATAAGTTTGTCAATAGAAATCTGTCCATGATATCTTCTAATTGAATGTGGTTTTACTAAAAGTTATTGCCTAGTTAACTCTTTATTAGAGTTGTTAATCAGGGAGGTTGGAGGGGGCATTGCTCGGAGGGAACTCTGTTTAACTATATTAAAGTATACCGCATATGGATAAGGGATTTTTGACCCATATATAGGGTGTTCGATAATATCAACTATGGATGTGTGGTTTTCTTTTTCCCGCTCATGGCAGTAATGGCCTGTGTACATTGTTGATACTGGGAATCTTTAACAATAAACAGATTTACCCCTTCGTGGTGTAACATAATTTAGGGGCCTCTGTTATCCTTTCTGTAATAATGTTGACATGCATTACTAGTAATGTAACTGTATTTCTGAAGCCTACCTAAAGGGTAATGTACTGTGTATAATATACAGTTCAACTAATAAAAATAAAGTAAAAAAAAAAAAAAAGGATTGCATCTCGTGGACCAGATGCAGGGCTCTTTGGGTATTATCCGAGGTTGACCTGGAGCTTACAAATCCCATTTGGTCAAGACCAACCAAAGCCGGTAAAATGAGGTCCAGCTGTCGGGCCAGGATGGACATAAAATATTTGCAGTCAGTGTTGAGGACCGATATCGATCTATACGAACCACATTGTAGAGGGTCCTTACCTGGTTTGGGAATGACAGAGATTGTGGCATATGCCCAGCTGGGTGGGGGGGATTCACCAGAGAGGACCTTGCTAAACGCTGCCAGAAGCAGCTTACTGAGTGACTGAGTCGAGTTTTTATAAAACTCGGACCCATAACCATCTGGGCCTGGAGCTTTCTGGGTCTTGGACTTGGAAATGACCAACATCAGCTTCTCCAATGAAACTGGCCTCACCAGGAGGTTCTGCTGTTCAAGACCAAGTGTAGGTAACTTTAGAGCCGCTAGAAAGGACTCAGTATGCACCGAGTCCATCACATGGTCCAGTATATACAAGGTTTTATAATACTGACAAAAAGCTTGAGATATATTTTTAAATTTAGTATGACATTCTCCTGTCTCAGGGTCCCTTATCATTGCGATTGTAGATAGTTTATAGTGTTGACGGAGCCGGTACGCCAGCAGCCGGGAGGCTCAAGGGCCAATCTCACCATATCTCTGCTGGAGATATGCAAGGGCCACCTCTGTTTGCTGCAGGCACAGGGAGTCCAGATTGCTCTTGGTCTGCTTTATCTGGGGGAGAACTGAGTCGTCACCTTGCTGGTGAGCTAGCTGAAGGAACTGAAGTGTTTGTTCCAGCTGTAGCTGTCTTTCCTTCCATGCCTTCGCCAGCCCGGCTGAATACTTTATTAAATGGCCTCTCAGGACTGCTTTTAGAGTGTCCCACTGAATAGTTGATGGAGTCTCCTGGGATAGAGTTATCCCGTACGATTTCCGCAATCTTATCACTAAGGAACTCTTTGAACTGTTCACTTTTTAGATGTACAGGATTAAATCTCCACCCAGTGTTACACCTCTCTAAGCCCAGGTTCCACTGAGTGATGAGTGGCGCATGATCCGAGTGGGCTATAGGGCCCAATGTGGCCTCGACCAAAGAGTCGAGCTGCTCCTTCTGAGTGTAACAATGGTCAATTCTTGTATACGTCCCATGGACTGCAGAATAAAAAGAGTACCCCTGTCTCTAGGGTGTAGAGTCCGCCACGCATCTAGTCACCCCACTCCCTCTACAAACCACTTAAAAAATTTATGTGAAGCCTGTTGCGCACTGAGCCGGGTCCTGGTAGTATCCAAAGCCAGATTTGGAGCAATATTAAAATCACCCGCCAAGATCAGGGTCCCCCTCGACATCTCCATCACTTTATCCAGCGTGAGACGGATCGTAGGAGAGTTCGAGGCCGGAGGGAGGTAGATGTTGGCCAGGGTTAATTCTTGCTCGTATAAAATCCCATTGGACTATTATTAGTCTACTGGCTGGACTGATCCAATCTTTAATTTTCCAAAAAGGAAGAAGTGAGGAGACCAGTATAGCAACTCCTCTTTTCCTTCCCCCTAGCATAGCCGTGGCAAAGACCTGTATATAGCCCCTGCCTCGGAGCTTCCCATGCTCCTCTGAGGTTAAGTGGGTTTCCTGCAAATAAACTATGTCAGCATTTGACTTCCTAGCTAACATTATCATTCTAGATCTCTTGACCAGACTGCTCAGACCATTTACATTCAGTGAGTATACTTTTAAATGCTTATGAGCCGTTTATCTTTCCAGAAAATCTCTACCTCTGTACATAGCCTTAATTTCTCCTGGCAAAATACTATTATCTCTGATGTATTTGCCAGTAAGTCATGACTGTCTATTTCCTTTTGGAGCTTATTCTTCTCTATTATATATAATAACCATAATGTATCATAACAAAAGCCCACAAAATAACCCCATGGGCTTAACTGTGTTGTTTTATCTACACAAACTTTAAACAAAGGTAACCCTACACTAGCTAAACTGCCCTGTGGACTCCTCCAGTCCCTAGAACAATCCTGGGACCCGAGGAACCTCATACTCAGCCTGTACCATCTAGGTTCCCTAGTAGTACCAGAGTGATGGAGGGGTCCAAGGGGCATGCACCTCTCACCCTGTACAGATTCAGGTAGAGATACTTGCAAAAGGGGAAAAATTTGTGTTGCATCCTGCGAAACTTCAAAAGATGCAGTAACTATATACAATGCCCAAAGCAATGCTAGATCATGCCAAAACACTAAGGAGAGAGGCATCCGGGTTACAAAGTCCGGAGGCTCCCCTCCCTAAATAAAGGGTCTTAAGTGACTTCCAAGGGCTGCTGACAATGGTTATTCAGCAGTGAGGCAACTGCCAAAGTGCAGTATAGGGAGGGCTCCCTAACTGTTAAGGGGGGGGCCCACCAGCTCTAGGGTATAGTCCCTATATCGAGCTTGCCTCAAGTTCAGCAGGGAGATATCCAGGCTGCTCTACACTGAGGGAGCCCCAGCCAGGCTGGCATAAATGTCATTACAAATGAAATCACTTAGTTAGTAAAAGTTAATGAAGTATTGTGAATTGCCAGCCCAGGGGAATGCCATTATGCATGAGCGACAGGAGATCCGCCAGATGGGGGGGAGCCCCCCGACCCAGCCCCACACAGGTCCCACCACCCACCTTTGCCCTGCGAGAAGGCAGGCTGAGCCCTCCGGCCCCGCCGGTGAGTGAGTCTGAGTGGAAGTCCCAAACTCATCCGGATTTAGTAGATTCAATATGAAAGTAAAGACCACTATTAGTCAAGCAATCCCCTTCCCGAGGTCACCCGTCCATTAAGGCTGATGAGGGAGTCCCAGAGGAGGTCCTCCAGGACCAAGCAGAATGCCGGGGTGGGCACCATCCCAGCCCCACAGGTCCACAAATACCTAGACCCAGGTAGGGAGGAGAGACCCCCCCGAGAAACAGGCGGAAAATACCAAGCAACCCTCCACCAGGAGGAGTGCAGAGTGAGCCCACATGGGTCCCCTCACAACCCAACAGCATAGGCAAACACCGGGGGGGGGGCGTCAAGATATAAGTGAGAGTTCATCCTTAGGAGTAGTCCTACTACAATGGCCCCCACTAGCCCTCCCGGCAGTCCCCCCTCTCCCATTCCAACTACGGGACGTAGCCTGTCCCCCATACTATCTGGTGTTGACTAGCACTTTCCCACTGGGAGCCCCAGGCACCTGTCTCCAATTGGCATACATCTCATGGGGCAGATGCCCCGTCACAAGTAAAAGAAAGAGGGGCATAAGCCTTGCATCCAGTCAGGGGCATCCCGCGCATTCCTGCCTATAAAGGGGGGAGCCGGGTGCGCAGAAGTCAAGGCATCCATATCCGGAGAATGCAGGGGCCATCAGGAAAAGGGAAGGAGGAAACGTCTTCTGCATCCCCTTAAAAGGGATATCAATCAGCCCAGTAATAAGGGAGAGCAAAAGACAAAACCCAAGCTCCCTCTGGATGTAACCCAACCATGGTCCCCTGGTACACCAGATGATCACGAACCCTTTCAAAGGCCAGAGCCCCTCCCATGCAGCCCCCGAACAGCATCCATTACCAATATGTCCCCCCCCGAGGGGGGCCCAGCATCCCTCCCCCCACGCACAACCAGAGGCACTGCTTGCAGCATGTACTTACAGGAACTTGACATAATGCAGGTGGTAAGATTCTCCCCTCTGTATTCAGAGGGGGAGTAATTCAGCCACTCTGAGTGTCCCGAGAGCACCAGGCAAGGGAGAAGCAGTATCCCGGCGGGAGAGAGCAAGGGGGAAGGAGAAGGGGGCCTCTCACAAAAACAACCAACAGTGGGACAAGTAGGTCATCAGTTAAGAACTCAAGTGTTCGCTAAAGCTGGTTGCCCATCATTTTGAGCAGATCACTGAGTGTCTTTCCAATAGGTGCGCAGCCTTCTTATCCATCATGGAGGGGTCGCTGTACCTTCTCAGCGGGCTGCAACGTCCGATCGCAAGTTCATGTGTGGAGACTCGGATGAGCCAGGCCTGGAAGACCCCATTTGTGACCCTGACCAAGCTGAGGTGAGTAAATCCTTCTCTAACCTTTCTTTAGTGAGGGGGGGGGAGGCAATCCCCTGGGAGCTCAGGAAAGAAGTGGCAGCCAGCAGATCTGGGAAGACTTTCGGGCCCGCTTCTGTAGTAACTTTCAGCATTGCCGGAAACAAGATCTGGGCCTTGATGTTTTTAGCCCGAAGCTGTTTTACAACTGGCCAAAGGATTCTCCTAGATTCCTGGACTGCTGTCGTGTGGTCATTGTCCAGGGAGATTCGGGAGCTGGAGTAACTCAACTGGCCCTTCTGCCAGGCTCTCTGCAGCAATTCCTCCTTAACCCTGTAAGATGTTAGCTTAGCAACAATTGAGCGAGGCTTTAAATCTGGGCTACTGGGTTTGGGAACAAGGGCTCTATGCGCCCGATCCATCTCTATTGCAAACTCTGCAGACAGTTCCAAAACGTCTCGTAGAAAGCCCTGAAGGAAGGCTATCATAGTGGTATTCTTATCTTCCGAGCCCTCAGGGACCCCATAGACCCGGAGGTTCTGCCTCCGACTTCTGCCTTCCAGGTCATCCAAACGATGGGTGAGCTCACGGTGCTGCGCCAGCAGGTACAGAATCAGGCGGTCCTGGCAATCCGACTGTTCCGAGACTTGGGTGGCACATAGCTCCAACTGGTCGGTTTTATGGCTGATGCTGTTTATATCTGCCTTGAGTTCAGCCAAGGACTGGTCGATCTTGTTGACCGTGTGTGCCGTTTGCTTAATTGTGGCTACTAGGTCTGCATGTGGGCCCTCCTCATGTGGACCGGCCTGGAATAAGTCGAGAGGTGCCTCTGATGAATCCGACCCATCCCCCTGCTCCTCACAAACCAGGGCTCGCAATTCTTGAGCCTCGGTAAGCTGGGGTCTTCCTGACCTGTTTTTCTTGCTTTTGGCCGGCGAAGACATTCTGCTAGCGGCGATTAATCATTTTTATAACCGGCTGGGGTGCGGAACTACAGGGCTAAGCAGCCATTACTACGCTGACGTTACCGGAAGTCCCTTTCATTTGATTTTGAAAACGTTCTAGCATGATTAATTGACTTTGCTCAAGTTGTGACATTCTACTGTTAAATAATAGAATATGTAAGCAATAATACCCAACAGGGTGGGCGGTATTGGGCAATACTGTACCACCCAGGGGCGTAATGAGGCCAGACGCCGGAGGCGGAGGGCCTTATAGCCCATGGAAGGTCCGGTATTGCCCATACCGCCCATCCTGGAGGGTATTATTGTGCTTAGAAAATGGGTTATATGTAAAAAAAAAAATTTAATATTTAAGAGCAATAAGTAATAATAAAAAAGATTGAAAATGAACTTATAGTTACTTTGTTAGTAAAGTAGTCCCTCTGCTGGTATCCTTACCAATTTATACCAGTAGAGGGCAGTGCAATCTTTTACAGTTCTGCTGGAAAGATGGTCTAGAAAGTGGAAGCTGAGGTTCAATGCAGGGAAATGCAAGGTACTCCACCTGGGGGCCAGAAACCTGGGCCAAGTGTACACCCTGGGGGGGGAGGAATGCTACAAGTCTCGATGGCAGAGAGGGACCTGGGGGTGGTGGTGGATGTCAAGATGGACAACTCTGAGACTTGTAGGAGGGCAGCAGCCAAGGCCAACAGGATGCTGGGATGCATCACTAGGGGGATCACCTCCAGAAGGAGGGAAGTGATACTTCCTCTGTATAACTGCTTGGTGAGGTTGCACCTTGAGTACTGCGTGCAGTTTTGGAGGCCACACTTAAGGAGGGACATTAAACTCCTGGAGAGGGTCCAGAGGAGGGCAACCAAAATGATTTGGGGCTTGGGGGACAGGACCTATGAGGAGAGGCTCGAAGAGCTAAATATGTACACATTGGAAGACAGAAGGGACTGGGGGACATGATAGAGGTCTTCAGGTACATGAAGAGGGTAAATAGGGAGGAACAGTCAGGGTGCTTGAAGGAAGGAGGAGGGGCCACTAGAGGGCATGGGTGGAAGATTGAGGGGAAGATTCAGGGAGAAAGGAGGAGATGCTACTTCACTGAGAGGGTGGTGGAGCCATGGAATGCGCTGCCTAGGGGCTGGTGGAGGCAGAGACGGTGGAGGGGTTCAAGAGGGATGGGATAGGTACAGGGAAGGGTTCTGAAGCAAAATCCAATGCAGCAAGAATATCCGGAACTGGGAAGGGAGAAGCCAGAGAAGGCGAGGGGGCAGCAAGGTCAGCACCCAGGGTGGGGGCTGACCAAATGAGCAGACACGAAAGACTATTAGGCCTATTCTGCTGGCATTTTAGTATGTTAGTATGTTTTTCTATTGCTGTATACAGCATCTTCTTGGCTCCTGAACCATCACCTCCCCCCCCCCTCCAATTTACTTGCGTTACTTTTTTTGTTTGTTTTTGGTTCCCTTTCCTTTCCTTCTGTGACTGCTGATGTAACCCCCGTTAAGCTTACTGGTGGTGGATCGGGCAATTGGGTTTTGAAAGAAAAATTGAGCATTAAACTTGTTTTTTTAAAAAGTCCGTTTCAACATTCAGATTGCACTCACCGCTACTTGAAGACACCCGCTAGCCTTAACTGCAGCCTCGTGCTTGACCAAAAAACAATGAGCAGAGCTGCCTTCTTCGGATCTCATAGCCCATCACACCTAACTGCACTGCAGCACAACTTAAATCCTGATTTCTTTACTGTGACTGCCATGTCCAATCCATTTTGAAGATACTGCATTAAACATTTCCAACGCTCCGTCTTGTAACACACCTCATAAATAATTTAAAAATAGATTTGCTTTTTAAACTACTAGCACCAGATGATCTTCCCGATTGCCCGATCCCACTACCAGTTAGCTTAACAAGGATGGTTACACATGGTGGGATCGGGCAATCGGGGAGATCAGCTGGCTCTAGTAGTTTAAAAACAAACCTATTTTTAAATTATTTATGAGGTGTGTTACAAGTGACAGACTGTTAGGGGACAGAGCCGGACTGCAATTTGGGCGAGTGGTGAAAGGTGGCTCTGTTGGCGAGAGCTGAACAACTTCTAAGGAGGCACAGAATGCACATCGTGATGTCTGTCACCAGTTTCACTTTTATTTTTTTACTTCATTTATGTGGGAACTGATCGATCAGTTTAACTTATGTGGAGGTCGCTACTTTGTTAAATGTGACTGTGGCTGGATAGTGTGGTACAGGAACCGGTTCTTTCTTTCTTTTTTTAAAAAAAGAAGCAGACAAGAAGTGGGGGGGGGGGCGCACAATGAAGCCGATGAGAACAACAGCTTACGTTTACTTTTTGTTAGCGTGGCAGTGTGAGATCATGGTTGGGAGAGTGGTGCCATAGTAGAGAATATGGCAGTGGGAATTTCTTCACTCTACCGAATCAGCGTGCTTTCTTTTTTTTTTTTTAAGAAGAAGCAAGTAAGAAGTGTTCGAGGGGGACTTGTAGCTCTCGCTAAGCGAGAGAAAAAACATGGCAGGCATTTGAAGTTTTTTGCGGTGCTTTCAGCCAATTACAAAGCAGGCTGGGCACCACTGGAGAATGGTACTTGGTGAAGGGGCACTTGGACTGGCTTTTATTTTTAGCTGGGCATCTATTGTCTGATAGATGCCCACCAAAATAAGTGTCTCAGCCAATCAGGAGAGAGAATTGTCTTTGCCCATATTCTAACATTTTTTAACTCAGTCACCTCCTTACATTTATCACAAGTATATGGTGATGTAGGAGATGGGGGGATACTAAACTATACATTGTGCATGTTGCACACTTAATACCCACATCCCCTCCAACATCATGATGGAGTCAGCCATTACGTATACAACTCCAATTTAGAATCAAGAAATATACCAAGTAATCCAGTAAACACAATTCCACAGTAGACTCTGTGTAATGACTACAATACTACATACAGTACTACCACACCTATTACAGAAACTCACTAACTAGTACGAAGTAGCCTTACTTTCAATGTTGCTACTACACTCCTCCCATCAATCCTGCAGTCACGCTTGACACGATGGACACGCGCACAGACACACGTGTCTCTGCATGCGTCTCCAGGTATGACTAACGTGCGCGCACCTGCTCGTGCTTGCCACTCGCAGAGCGCGAGCTACATGTACCCCGCTACCTGGACGTCAATAATCTTGGGGTCACCAACTCTCTAAACTACCCAACTAAATACAGATTTAAATATAACTAAAAATCGCACCCTTTTAGGTGCAAAGGCAGGTTATCAGTTCCCTTCCCAGTTGAAAATATGCAGCACAATTTTAATTCACCAGCATGACAGCTGTAGTTCCTCCCTCAGGCATAGAAATTACAACCCATGCAGCTGCTTCCTGGGACCAGGCTTAACCTTAGAGCAGCATGAATTAATAAAAGCACAGGTAGTTGTTATATATATAAGACAGTATAAGATCAAATACAATGGTATGCTTCAAATACTGAGCACATACAACTAACGCTGCTCGCAGAGTGCAAGCTATATGTACCCCACTACCTGGAAGTGAATAATCCGGGGGTCACTGACTCTCTAAACTACCCAACTAAATAAAGATTTAATATAACTAAAACCGCACCCTTTTTGCGCAAAGGCAGGTTATCGGTTCCTTCCCAGCTGAAAATATGCAGCGATTTTAATTCTGTGTGTGGCTATGGTTCCTCCTCAGGCATAGAAACTACAGCCCAGCAGCTGCTTCCTGGGACCAGGCTTAACCTTACAGCAGCACGAATTAATAAAAGCACAGGTAGTTTTAGATATATAAGGCAGTATAAGATCAAATACAATGGTATGCTTCAAATTCTGAGCACATACAACTGCTGGAAGGGAACTGCCATCTCAACCTATTGACACTGTTATCCATGGTCCAGCACCCCTGATTGTACCTCCAGCTCATGGACAGCAACCTATATGTAGGTACATGTACTAACCTTAGGGCAAAGACACATTATATAAGCATAAGTGTCTGGATCTGTGTTCTACTAATGCATATTATGTTTTATTATGCTCTACTGATATATTTTAGCCATGAGAGATGATTTTTGCTCCATTTTTATTATATTCTCTATAAGTAAGGCAACAGTGCTATCTTTAGTAATTGTGCACCATTACAAGTGCAACTGACCTTGGGAATATAAGTGGTCCCATTGTATTATGTTATCTTCTGCAAGCTATGCAATTTCTTGTATTAGGATAGTTATTCAGGCCACCTGTTTTTGGCCAGTTATATACATTTTATGTATCTTCTTTAGCCGTTACTATAGTGATTATCAGAGTATAAGACCCTCTGTATTACCTAGCTTCTCTGAGAAGAGAGACTGTGTTACCTAGGTAAGGAAAACCGGCAGTTCTCCCAGTGATTACACTGCCAGTAGTAAGCCTGTATTATTGATCTGTAATAAATTCCATTTATTACATGAGTACCACTTGTCTGTTGTCTCTTCCTTTTGTGCCGTTCCTCCAAGAATCTGAGAAGGTAATTTATTAATAAGTTACATTTGGTGACTGTGTGCAGGTTGGAAGGTACAAAGGAAGATTCACTGTCAACTTATTTTATATGTCAAGTAGTGTAGTGTGACTTTTGCCTAATTGGACCTACTCGTGCTTACAGTGGTAGAAGTTGTGGTGGACCCACACCGTCTTGGTCTCGAGTGTGGCAGACCCACACTGGACCCTCTCACACTTCCTCTGTAAGTGACAGCATTCCACCTTGGCATCACTGTTCACCCAACGGGGACCAGAAAGTGATTGGTGACGATGCCGAGGCATTTTGACCAGTTTTCCAACTGCTTATTTGTTTGTTTGTATACCCCTTCTTTGTTATGTCTGACCTGTGCACAGAACTGAGACTCGATGTCTCAGACTACCTCACATCCCATGGTGGATGGACAGATTTTGCGCTGGATGCAAAATCTGCTGAAAGACCATTGCTGCTAATATCTGATTAATACCTAGAGTCCAAACAAACAGCCAAGAACTATAACCTTAAGGGTCTCTTGGTTGCGGTTCTACATACCGCTGTTGAGAGTCTCACAGCAAGGTGTGCCTCCCTTGAACTGCAAAATGCGTCTCTAAAAAAAGAGATGGGCTTGCAAGCATTGGAGTTACAGAAAAAGGAACAGAAACTGGCAGAGAAGACACAGTCACTTCATGACACCAGTAATAGGTTGTTGCACTGTACTGCTCAAGACACTGAGCGAGAGATATGTTTATTAAGAAATGATTGTGAAAGGTTGAAATGTGATAAGAAACAGCATATTTGAATGATATTCTGAGTGATACGAATGAGTCTTTGAGAGAGGAGAATACTGAGTTGAAAGAGGATTACAAGCGTGTGAGTTGTGAGTTGGACCAACAGCTTAGGGAAAACGTTGAATTGGGTGCCGCGTATAGAGTGTTGCAGCGTAAGGTTAAGAGAGATACTGAGCAGGGCACTGCAAAAGTCTGTCACAAGAAGTGTATACAAAAGATGGCAAAGTTGTGCCGTTAACGGGAGGTTCTTGCCAGCCATGTTAAGGCCATGAATGGGTTTCAGTATATGCCCACTGAGATTGTGTCATCCGGCGATGACGACTCTGACTTTAATGATGAGGCATGCCACGTCACACGCAAGTCCAACCCCTGTGGTGGAACAACTTCTGCCGGCCATCAACAAGATGGAGCCAGTGTCAGCATGCACACTGCATTGTCACGTCTACACAAACATGGTGGATGCCACATACAGTGCCAAGATGGCAGCCCCCATGACACAGGTGGAGGGCCAGTATTCTGTGGTGCACCTCAACTTGCTCCTTTCATCAGGGTGATAAGTTGGAGAGCCACAACATGATTAATGAGGTGATTAAGAGAATCACCATCACTGAGGACCAAAAGAGGGCCATCTAGGACCAAACTGAGAAAATTCTCAGAGAATTGGTCAATCAAGACCACGCATACAGAGCTATTGCCGATGTGGCAGTGGAAGCTGCACTTCATGGAGCTTGGGAACGTGAAGAACTCTGTGCACCTATGCACACCTCCAACCCCCTACAGGTTGTTCATTCTATCCAGCAAATTGTACAGAGCATCAGACAGATGGGCCCCACTGACAATCTCAGTTGCTACTTAGAGAAAGTGCACTCCCTGTGCGAGAGACTTTCTCTCCAATCTGAGTACCAAGTTCAAGTCTTGCAACAAACAGTTGAACCTACCCTCTGGGCTAAGCTCTCAGAATCAGTACGTAACTCTGAGACCATCACCTTTGACAACATTGCCGCGGCCCTTATATCCACCAATTCCCTGGGTATTGTGGACTCTCTCTTGGCCTACAAGGTTCAACAAAGTACAACAGAACATCCCGTGACCTACCACCAACTGGTATGGCTTGCATACAGCACTGGCAAAGGCCTTGCAAACAAACATGCAGACAGAGACCAAATTGAGTACAAGGATTTGTGCATCCGAAATATGACTCTGACCTTGAGGGAAAGTTGAACTTAATGTTTACTCGAGTACCGATATGTTTGCGCCCATCCTTACTAAGACAGAGAATGCCTATCAGGTCTACCTCCATACCCTTACTTCTGGCAAATCCAACAAGATGGCTGCAGTACAGGTGGCTGCAGAACAGCCCATCCCTGACACCCCTAACCACTATATGGTACAGGAAATAATAAACAATGACGCTTCCTCTGGACGCACAAGCAGCTCCACAAGGGGAAGGGGCGGAACTATAGAAACAACAGGAACAGAGACAAAGACAATTGGAAACATCCAAATGCCCAGCAGAATAGCCAGAACTGCAATGGTCCCAGCTATCAACAGATCAAAGATGAAAACAAGACCTTCCACAAGCTGTTGGAGGAGATCCATGCCGAGAGGGAAGCTAAAGCTACACGAACTATAGTGGCCCTAGTCCTGACCATTAAATGGACAAGCGGCCGAGGAAATCCTTTCCTAACCCTGGCAGTTGAATGTTTGAACAGCCGAGGGAATCCTTTTGTTGCATTGGTTACTGGGCAGTCCAATACGACATCCAAGGAGGAACCACCTGTGCAGGCTGTCGCAGCGCCTGTAACATCACAGTTCATTTGTACCCCTTGCAAGACATACAGAAGGCCTTGGAAGACCCTGCAGGCCTTTGGTTTCAGGAACAGGATGACAATGCTGATTCTGAAAAACTGATTGACAATTACAGGCCCCAGTCTGGATTGTGAGTGATTTGATCATTGACACAAATGGATGGCCCTGTTTAAAGGCCACGGTTGGGGGCCGCCAACGTACCATGCTTCTGGATACCGGAGCAGCCATGTCAGTCCTCCATGATGAGGACCCAGTCTCATCTGACTGGTCTACCAGCTGGAAGACCAGTGCACAGGGTGTAGATGGTACCCAGCTACACACCTACTGATCTATTCCTCTACCTGTGGTGGTAGGCCACCTCAGGATTGATTTTGCTTTTGACTTCATGATCCTACATCATCACCCCAGCATCCTGGGAATTGACTTCCTAGCACTACACAGCTGTGTAGCAGATTTAGCCAACAGGCTACTCATTCAGATCAAAGGACAGTGTCATGCTGTCACCATCCCAGACTTGAACGTGGTGGCAGCCGTGGCCCACAACAACAAAGAGCATCACATCATGGCTTTTTTTCAAAAGTCATGACCTGTTTTCTGAGCTTGCACCCAGCTGTAAAAATACCTTGACGTGTTTGCCACCAACAAGCATGACTGTGGTAGGATGCACACTACCATTGAGATCACAGGGCCTAACCCTGTGAGACAGAAGCAGTACCCATTTCCTACTGAAGCCTTGCCATCATTGAGGGAGACCATCCAATCACTGCTTCAACAATGAGTGATTGGACCTGTGTCTCCAATGTTAACTCACCCATTTGACCTGTGAAAAATCCAAATGGAGCCTGGGAGACTTACAATTGACTACAGGAAATTTAATCAAGTTACCCCTAGCTGTGCCCCAACAGTAGCATCAGCACCTGATGTACTCAAGCTGTTGACACCTGACAACCTCACAGCTCTTGACATCTCGAATGGGTTCTGGTCACTCCCATTAGCACAGGAAAGCCAATACAAATTTGCTTTCACCTTCGATGGATGTCAGTACACCTGGACCTGCCTTCCCCAGGGCTTCCACAACAGCCCTTCCCTCTTCCATCTCCACATGATGGATGCTCTGCAGGGGTTCTCCACATCCCAGTGTCTCCTGCAGTATGTGGATGACATGCTTCTAGTAACCACCATGAAAGAAGATCATTTGGCCCTTCTAGACGGACTTCTGTCTCTCCTCAAGAGAGCAGGCCTCAAGTGCAATCCCTCTAAGGCACAATTGTGTGAAAAAGAGGTCATCTTCCTTGGCTTATGCACTACAGACCAAGGCAGAAGCCCAACTGTCAGGAAGATCCAGGGCTTGCAAGATCTGCCACTTCCTACTAGCGTGGCAACACTCAGTCATTTTTTAAGAATGGTAAACTACTCCAGGGGTTTTATCCCTGACTTTGCCTTGAATATTTACTTCCTTGTATGAACTTCTGAAGAAGGTGTCCCATGGACATGGGGCCCCACTCATACTGAAGCTGTAACACAGCTCAAGCAGGCCTTGGCCTCAGCCCCAGCACTGATTAATCCTAACTCAAATCTCCCATTCCATCTGGAAACTGCCACATCTGATGTGGCCATGTCTGCAGTGCTGGCACAGAAGTACAATGGGTACTTCAGGCCCATTGCCTATGCTTCTCAGATGCTGTCCCAAGTAGAGAGGAAGTATAGTCTATGTAAAAGAATACTTTTGGCAACCTACTGGGCTGTCAAACATTTCATGTACATCATTGGGTATGCACCTATTGTTTTACATAACTGCCACACCCCAACCAACTTCTTGGTTTCAGACAGAGTAAAATATGGTTCTGTTTCCAATACCAGACTCACCCAATGGTCTCTGTTTTTGCAGGACAGGGAAATCAAAGCACTGCCTGCAAAAATGCCATCCATCTTGGCCCATGGACTACTCTACACAGGTAAGCCCCATGACTGTGCAGTCCAACCTCCTGACTTACCTGAGCCCTGACTATTCTTACTGGCTACACCAGATGTTATAGAAGATACCAGCATGTATCGCATCTTTACAGACGGCTCCACCTCCTATGTAGATGGAGAGCAGGTAGCAGAATTTGGGGTGCTCGTATTAGACCAAGACAGTGCTTTCAGGTGCATTTCATAGAAGTGCACTGTCATCTCCTGACAGTATGCCGAATTGGCAGCTGTGACCTGTGCTCTAGAGGTCATGCCCCATGGTGATAAAGATGCAATCATCTTTGCAAACTCTAATTGGGTCTTTTCCTCCCTTACTGAATTTCTACCATTCTGGGAGAACAAAATATTTTACATCCTCTGATGGCACACCTGTCAAGTACAGGGATTTGTTTGTGTATATACACACACCCTGATACAACAGTTTACTCACAAACTGTACATCCACATGGTAAAGGCTCACTATAAATCTGACCCTTACCATGAATTCAATGACTGAGATGACTCGCTTGCCCAAAGTCGGCACTTGGGGGGGAGACATGGTCAATGACTCACCTAGTAGCTGTGGCAGCTATTTTCTTAGCCACCAACACTAGGCAGAAACCACAACCAGAACCTCCACTGGACCATTCTACTGCACAGAAATCTGACACAGAGCTAAAATATGTGTTCAAATTCCTGGACAAAGAAATTGAACAGGAACTACCTACTGGTAGCCCATACAAGAGACACTCTGACAACATACACCTGCCTAGTGATCAGAAAACTCATCTGGTATCGACAGAAAGATACAGGTGACAAATTGTAGGTTGTACCACAATTTTTGCGAACCGAATTCATTTATATGGTTCATGACACCCCCACTGGTGGACACCAGGGGGTAGATAATACCATCCATATAGACTTAAAACCATCGGCTGGTGGCCTGGTATGACCAAGGACATGGAGCACTATGTGGACAACTGCATAGTGTGTGCCCAGAACAACCCAATTTTGGTGAAAAGAAACACCAAACTATTGCCACAAAGGCAGTCTGGACTATGGAATGTGATACAAATCAATTTCATTGGCCCCTTGACTAACTCAAGCAAGAACAAGTATGCACTTGTTGTCACAGATTTGTTTTCCAAATTTGTTGAAGCATTCCCCACCAAAAATAACACAGCAAAGACAACTGCCAAGATCCTGGTGGATCAATTGTTCTCCAGGTGGGGCCTACCCCTCAAGGTAGACTCAGACCAGGGAACCAGTTTTACAGCTGAGCTGTTGAAGTAGACACCCCAAATGCTTGGAGTAGCTCAAAAATTGCATATCCCATACCATCCTCAATCCTCAGGCCTAGTAGAAAGAGCAAACAGAAGAATCAAATGTATGTTATGCAGATTCATCAATGAAAATCCCAAAGATTGGGATTCCCTCTTGCCACTACTACTAATGGTAATTAGGGGCACTCCTGCAGCAACTACCCAGTGCACACCATATGAGGTTATGACTGGTAGAGCCATGAGATTACCTGAGCACCTGTTGATTGATCTCTACACCCCCACTGCAGATAGAGTATCTGTGGACAAACATGTTGAAAAACATTATGATGACATCGTGAAGACACACCTGTTTGCTGCCAATCATATGGGTAAAGCTCAACAACAAGCTAAAGCTCATTTTGATAAGTATGTCAAAGAAGTTGACTGTCAAGTTGGAGACCAAGTAATGCTCCTCCAGTACAGACAACTAGCTCATTATTTTGCCAGCAAATGGGAAGGCCCATATCCTATTGTCAACAAACTCAGTCCTGCTGTCTATCATGTCAGAGTTCAACAGCAAAAACAGACCACCAACAAGTGGTTCCATGCCAATCAGCTCAACTTGTATAAAGGTGACTAATTACTTTTCCCAATGCTCTTAGGGCGGAATAGTACCCCTCACTTAACAATCCTTTTCTGTTTCTTTCAGATACACTTGCAAAAAGGCTATCTTGCACCTCCTCATCTTGGTGGGACTACTTTCTTTGAATTACTCTCAAGACAAACCGCTTTTGACTGAACACAGACAACGTATAGCACATTTGCTTGACAAACGTGAACATTCGGCTAGAGATATACCTGCCTCACAGGGAGTTCACATTGATGTCCCAACAAAATGATTACTGTTAAGGAAGGCTCAGACTCATACCTTAATGCCATGGTTGTAGCTCCAGACAAATCCACATCATTGCAAATGCAATGGGAAACTGATTTTAATGGTTACACACTTTCTGTAGCTCGTTTATCCAAAGGTACTTTTCATGGATGGCCCAACACAGGGATTGCACCAAATGGTACACTCTCTATTCGACAAACTTCACCTAGACTCACTGATCTCTATAACTTGACTGCCTTAATAGATCCAACCTTTTGTGACCGCCTCAACTCTGAGGACTCACGTGCTTTCTGTCTTCATAACTATGCAGCTACTGAAGCTGTTTCTTTCTGTAGTCCCACCCACAGAAGAACTGACTGCATGTCCTCCCCAGGAGCCTGGTCCTCCTAGTGGTTTGACCACCACTTCCCTTCCAGGAGCTTTGATTAATAATGTGCAATTCATGCATGTCCCAGTTATTTTCAGTCTTACACATTGGAATATGGCTGAGTTTGGTCTCTGTCACACGACCAGCACTTCTAAATTTTTCGTATTATACTTTTAGACATTGTAGCTTCTTACCAAACTCGCACAAATGATCCAGTCAGTGGACCTCATGCCACTGATCACTTAGGATTTTTTAGACCCGCACCTAATGCTAAAGGTAGATCACATGCTAGACATGACACTGCAGATGTTACCAGTGCAACGGGCACCGTCTCCAGCCTTTTTGGTTCAGGCATGTCTATCTGGAATAGAGCAGATATAGCTGCTATTAAAGTACAAACACTTACTTTTCAACAAGCTATTAAAAATGATGTGTTACCCTCATTGTTACATGGTGTAGATGTTTTAAATAAAGAAGAACATTTTACTGTTTATAATATGCAGGAAATTGCCAAAGGGTTCAATGATACTAGAAAGAAAATTAATGAATTGATTTTCCAAAATAACAAAGAGGCAGACAAGCAATATATTGCTTGTGAACTTTTATGCTACGCTTATGGTTCTTATGTAATTGCCTCTATTAACAGTCTATTCAGGGACTTGGAAACAGATCGCATTCCAGATCTTATTCATGATAGGAGAATGTCTAAATGGTATTGTCCTCACTGCAAGTCTAATGTATGCATTACTGTATGTATGTCAAACAATGTTAATATCTCTATGTCTACTGCTAGAAATCTTGGGTATATTTCCCGATATCCAAACCAGGCACCCTGTTGTTTTACTAAGAAATGCTCAGTCCATGATAACATGTTCATTACTTTTACTGTGTCACTACCTCGCTTTGATCCACGAACTTCTGTCTTTGACAAACTGGCTGCTATTCATTCCACTGGGCATCTTGATGACAACATTTACTGAGAACAAACTGATTTACCCTCTTTACTCGTCTGCCACTCTGTTCTGCAAGCTTGGGTCACACCACATACCAACTGCTGCGCCAAGAAGAGAAATTATTACCTGTGCCACTGTGACGTATTTGACATTGTTAAACCTGTATGTGGATATTCCCTGGAACATCTTGACTGGTCCTTTACATTGGGTGATGATCTGCCATCCAACCTGACTGACGAATCTGAATCTTCACAAGCTGCATCTTCAGTGCCTGACACTGAAACAGTTGCATCCCAAAGATACCCAGAAGAGGTACACCACTTCACTGCATGGCTCACCAACCAGTCTTTCGCTTGTCCTGTACATCTACAATAATGGAGGGTTCCAACTGTATTGAGTTACCTGCAATTCTGATGGGCAGTACTGTGTAGTGACAAATCAATCTTTTGCTTATGGTGCCAGCACTTGTGCTATTAATGCTCCTAACTTCTGTTTTACTCCACAGCAGAAAACAGTTATTGGTCACACTGTGATCACTCCTGTTCCTCTCCCTGAACCAGATGTTACTGATACTGATCTGCAATACTTGCTTGCCTTGTCTCAGTATTTGCCAGTTTTTAACATGCATATTGACCCTTTGACACTATTCTTGAAATCTCTTTAAGCTAGAAAAGATTTGCATTTGATTTATATTAGCAATAATATTTCTAAGGCTGGTGATGCTCCTAATGATCTTATTCATGATGGTGATTTAAGCACTGCTCTGTCCAATACTTGGTTAGAACTGACTTTTAAAGCTTTTGTTATTATCCAAGCATTTCTGATTTTTATTTTATACAAATCCTTTGCTGTCTGAGATGTACTCTAAGACAACATCGTGAACAACTCAAATTCCTTTACAAGGCTCATGCATTGGGCTTGTAAATGACTTTTGTAGCTCCATCCCACTACTTTCCTGTGGTTGTTGCCTTTTCTTCTGAAGGCAACAAGGGGGGGAATGTTATCCATGGTCCAGCACCCCTGATTGTACCTCCACCTCATGGACAGCAATCTATATGTAGGTACATGTACTAATCTTAGGGCGAAGACACTTATCATATAAACATAAGTGTCAGGATCTGTGTTCTACTAATGCATATTATGTTTTATTATGCTCTACTGATATATTTTAGCCATGAGAGATGCTTTTTGCTCCATTTTTATTATATTCTCAGTAAGTAAGACAACAGTGCCATCTTTAGTAATTGTGCACCATTACAAGTGCAACTGACCTTGGGATAATAAGTGGTTCCATTGTATTATGTTATCTTCTGCAAGCTATGCAATTTCTTGTAATAGTTAGAATAGTTACTCAGGCCACCTGTTTTTGGCTAATTATATACATTTTATGTATCTTCTTTAGCTGTTACTATAGTGATTATCAGAGTATAAGACCCTCTGTATCACGTAGCTTCTCTAAGAAGAGAGACTGCGTTACCTAGTTAAGGAAAACTGGTAGTTCTCCCAGTGATTACACTGCCAGTAGTAAGCCAGTATTTTTGATCTGTAATAAATTCCATTTATTACATGAGTACCACTTGTCTGTTGTCTCTTCCTTTTGTGCCACTCCACCATGAGTCTGAGAAGGTAATTTATTACCAAGTTACAACACCGACTGACCAAGGTGCTGCCTAGACATCCTTTTTTCCTTCTCATCTGACGCACTCATTTGCTGTCTCTCTCCACCATAGCACCCTAGTTATATATGAGCTGGACACTGTCATTAATACTAGGGCCATGGTCATCTCATGTTTTTTTATGAAAGCTGTCACTATCTTTTTGTCCACCTCATACCTCAATAGTGCCACTCCTACCTCAGCAGTGCCACTCCTTCTGAGTGGAATATGTTATCCCTTGTTAAAGATGAGAACAGTGCATCTCCAACCCAGTGGCCCTGTGGCAGTGCACCATGCTGCCATGCAGGTGACCCAAGTTTGAGAGCAGACTAGGACTAGGATCACTGCATCAGGAGGCAGGCATGGTTGGGGTAGATGCAGTGTAACAGAGTGCCTCAGCCAGTGAGGGTTCATGGTGAGTTCCGCCACTACAGTGACCCTCCCTGGTGATGAGCCACGGAGCTTGCTTCTGTCACTGGGACATGCTGTGCAAGAACCAGACCATGAAGATGGCTGCACTTACATCAAGGGAGGAGCTATAGGGGAGAAAAAAAAAACAGTTGCCATCTATCTAACAGTCACCACACTCGAGCTCAATGCCACAGAAACTGGCCACTGCTTCTGGATCCAAACTACTCGGGGGGGTGGTCCTCTGCCCCATACCCCAGCCATGGAGGGAAGGGCCACTGGAGACAGTAGAGGTGTCAGTTAGTGGTAGATGGGCTTGGTGGTAGCCGAGGACCAAACAGGGTAAATCCCTAAAGTCTGAGTGCAGCTGGGCTGGGGAGAATAATATATATATATGGAAAAACAGAATGGTGAGTCACCCCTTGGAAGTTAAGTGAGTCTTTTCACCTTCACACAGACACCATCAAGTTTTATAGTCTAGGCTGGCCTGGTGGGGCTGAGGGTTGAGGCACTGGACACCACACCTTGTTCCACACCAGCGATCCGTGTTTGGGAGCAGACTCGGAGAGGATCAAGTGTCCACTGGACTGCTGTCCTCTCCTGGGGAGGGAGGGTAGTGCATCCTACAGTTTTTGTGCCTCCTAGTGGAGACTGGGTGCATTGCAGCTAGCAGGGGGGTACGTACATGGGGTATGGGGGCATCAGTGGATGTCTTGTGGACTGGTGCAGGAGTGCACCCATCATGCGTTGCACGTCATTGTACATCTGAGCACCTGGGGACACCAAAAACCAGAAAAGACCCTGGCACCCAGGAAGGCAAAGGCGGGACTCACAGATGGCACCCACGCTCATCAATGGATCCATCTGACCAGCCTCCAGCTCTCACCCTCACATCAGCCACCTTCTAGATTCTAGACAGAGCACTGGAGGAGTTGGCGGTCCCACCTCGGGGATTCAGAGCCAGGGGGTTGGTTAGGTCAGGGTGAGGTACGAGCACACCCCGGGACAGAGGTTGGGTCAGCGGATCTTGGGCTGAGCGGGAGAAGGCTGGTCCCAGTGTCCACGCTGGAGAGAGGTCCTATGGAGCCAGTGAGAAGGGGACATAAATAAAATTGTCAAAAAAAAGTTTCATAGTCTATAGTTAGGCTGTCAGACATCTGCAGAATTAAATTCCTTATTGATAGGGCTATACTTTGGTCACAGAAGTCACAAAAGCCATGGATTCCATGATTCTTTCAATTTTAAGTAAAACTCCATAACTGTTGCCATTTTCTGTGACAGCCCCATGATTTGTGGCATTTTCTGTGACAGTACCAGCCTTTTCAGCATTTTCCAAAACACCATAGATTTTGGAGTTTGCAAATGCAAGCCCATAATTTTGTGCCTCACCACTTAGTTCCCATTTGGCTCCAGTGTGGGATTCTGGGACTTGCACTTGCATCCCAGTCTTTGAAACTGTAGCACAGTGTGCTACCTCCTGGCAATTGACCAGCTTAACAATGCAATTATTTAAAACGGGAATATCTTTCCTGATGTGCTTGTCTAAAAATGTCAAAACATCGGTAATTTAACACCCATGGATCCATGACTTTTCATGGCATGTACAATGATTTCTATGATTTTTGTCATTTTATTTATTTATTTATTTGAAATTACTCCAAATCCAACTGGGATAACCCCCATGAGATGCAGTTTCTCGTTTCTATGGGATCTTAGAGAACACAGGAGCAGCAGTCAACTGGTAGGGACTCCAGTACTGCATACAGTACCCTGCCTCTACAGCCTTCCTTATTTCATCCCCAGCCCCATCTGTAGTTTCATCTTAACTTGGTGGCCGGATCACTACCTCTGACTGCAGCTATACACAAAGTGTCTCTGCACTCTCCCCTATATCTTCCGTTGTGATCTTGATTTATTCTCTAACATAGATTGCCACCCCTCCCCACTTTTCCTTTGTTCTGTTCTTCCTATAGAGGGTGTATCCAGGAACAGACAGATTCCAGTAATGGTTGACCGCCACCAGTTTTGTTCAGCCATCTGTCATCATGGCCTAGAGGTCAACCATTTTGTTCCCTAGATTCCTGGAATTCATGGATATTACTCTCCATGTTCATGTTTCCCATCCCCCACTCCTTTCCCAGTCTCCCTCCTACCTCTGGCTGGTCCACTGGCTTCCCCCCTTTCCTTTCCTTTTCTCCCCTTCCCTCTTTCCATCCCCCCCTTTTGCTTACCGTGTCTGCTTAGCAGTGCTGCTCTTGTCAGAGGTCTGGCTGCATGCTGCACTTTCTCCCCTTGTAACACTGTCTTCTGCATTTGCTGTGAAAACAGCCTGCCACAGATGATGTGAGTTTACACAAGGAAATGAGGCACTTTCTGCTTTGATTTGTGAGTTTCCCACCACTGCCAAGATGTGTTATTACTGTCTCATTTTTAGGCTGCATTGCACTGTAAAAATAGTCACTTGTGCTGTCTCTGCTGCTGGCTACTTCTGTTTTTATTTTTATTTATTTGAAATTACTCTAATCGGGGTAACCCCATGAGATGCAGCATCTCATTTTCATGGGGGTCCCAGAGAGGATAGCAGCAGTCAACAGCGTAACATAGTCCAGCAGGAATAGGTACATACACGCTGAAATATACACAGAAAAAAAGCTGTAAAAGTAATTACATTCAGACACTCCCAGATATGAGGTTTGAGGGGCCAGCAGAGATGGATAAAAATAAAAGTTCATACTGGGGAGGCAGCACCCAAGTCATCCACTGGAAGAGGAATGCACTAGACACTACCTGAGGATGAAGACTGGCACAGATAGACAAAACAAAAAAGAGAAAAGGGGAAAAATCTTCCTCTGAGAAACTAGTACTCCAACTTGAAGCTCCTGCAAAAGTAGGAAAGCAACTGGAGTGCTAAGGCTGGTGACTGTAAGAGAACAAGACAGTGAGATGTTACATCTTTGAACATCCTGCCTGAATCCAGCAGTAGGAGCCACTAGTCTTTCGCAGAGTGATGGAAGCACCCTGTATTCTGGGAGTAAGGCCACTGAAGTAGTCTCTATAAAGGTAAGGAAAGGATTTTGTACAGACTGTATCCCAAAATGCAAAGAACTCAGAAGAAGGAGGAGAGGGGAAGGAAATTGTTGCCAGTAAGTGTGCAGGAAGAATCAATCAGCACATCAAGATTAAGAGAGATTACAGGGATATTACATGATTTGTTTCAAACATAAATCCCCATTCCATTCTATCGAAGGCCTTCTCTGTGCCTAGTGCAAGAAGGTCTGGGTTCACTCCTCTGCACTTATTCCGTTTCCACAGAACACTAATGTTATTTTCAATGACACCTTTTCACAAAACTGGCCTGATCATCATGCACTAAAGTGGAGAGTACAGCACCCAACTATGTGGCAATAGTTTTAGCAATGATTTTGTAAACTGTGTTAAGCATAAATATAGGCTGATAGGAATGTACAAACTGTGCGGTCCCCGGTGTGGTCCTTCCCTGGCTTTGGGAGACCAGTTATAGTAACCAGTTGTAACGAAGAGGGTAGATGACCCTTAGCCAAGCTGTCCCGTACTATGTTATATAGCGAAACTCCCAGAATAGATAGGAATTTTTTTTTTAATTGGCAAATGAGCCCATCAGGGCCTGGGACCTGCTCTACAGCCAGCTCCTAGATAACCAATTCTACCTCTCACAATGTAAAGGGGTCTTCAAACAACCTTTGTGCATCTGCAGTTAGCATTGGGGTACTGAAGCCAAGAAGCCCCCGGGGGTCAGTTTCAGGGGTAACCTCTGAGATGAATTGGGTCTGATGACGTGCTTTGGGACATATAGTGAGTGTCAGTTGTGGGATCCAGCTAAGGTTTTCATGTTTCACTGTGCACTCTAACCACTAAGCCAAACTGCAACCATCTCTGCAATACTCTCCCCATGCAGTTTGTATAGTTTATGGGAGCTAAACTCAGCAAGAATCTCCTGCAAGTCACAACCTCCTGCTGTGCTGTGCTATGCATCTGCACCCACTGATCAAGCTTGGAGATCCCTGTTTCAAATACCTGGTCTGCAGATGACTACATTTTTTCCAGTGTCCCAGTGTAGCAAGGTAAGGTGATGCAGGGCACAGTATGCTCAGTTTGACTTTGTACTTTAAGAGGTCCCAAAACCACAGGGACAACTTTGAAAAAAAAAACAGAAGTACACACAATTTAGTTAATAATTGATATACCTCCCTTCCTCCCATACATTATTACTTATCAAGTTTTCAGAAAAAACAGTCTCTCTCTCTCTCTCTCTCTCACTTTATTTTTTTTTATTTATTTTAGTATTTGATTACCGGGTGGGTGCACCAAGCCACCTGGCCCATTTACAGCAATGGTCTGGGTTATCTACAATACAGTGCATACAACAAACCACTACTAACAATACTGGCAGGTTAAAAACATCCGTATTTAACTAAAGAAGAAAAATACTGTAGTAAGTAACTTTTAAAAGTATAGTCAGTTCTGGTTTGCCTCACATTTAAAGGGATACTGTTTCACATTTGCAGTGCTAAACATGCAAATGCCCTTTGTCAAATTTTAAATTTAAAAACAGGGACAATGAGTAATTTCTTGTCTTATGATCTCAAAATGTTGTTACAATTTCTGATTTTGTTTTTTTACCCCTATGTGCTCCATGCCCTGCCACTCCTTCAAGCCACCAAGGTCCCCGACCCACCTCTACCCCCATAGAGCCTCCTACCTCATATGGCAGCCATCTCCGGGATAACCTGGTATAACCCTTTGCTGGATGGGTCCCCCTTTTCTGAAGGGGAAGGCTCCAGTAGGGGGGGCAGCACAACTACTTGGCCCCGGGGTGCTCCTGAGGCAGACATGACTCCCTGGGGGTTTCGATGGTATCAGAGGACTGGCAGCTGTCATCCAGATGGTCGTGGTACCATTTCCATTTTTCCGGTGGTTCCCTGAATGCATCACTCATGCAGTGCTCCCGGTCTCCACCGGGGGCCGCTGCCAAGCGATGTACCCCACTCACCCACCCGAGGACAGCAGCCCGTGGATGCTCAATCCCCTCCTTGCCAGCCCCAGCATCCCGAGTCTGTTCCCAAACCCAGGTCGTTGGCGTGGCACGAGGTGTGGTGTCCAGCGCCTCAACCCTCAGAGCCACTGGGCCGGCTCCCAATTTCTGATTTTTAAAAGCTCTACCAAAAGGCTCCCAGAGCCAGGGGCAACAACTTTATAAGTCAGGTGTCCCATGCCCAGCAGTTCTCATAAAATAGTCAATGAAGTGTGGCATATAAGTGCTGACCAAGTTTGTCTTCCCTGACGACTTCATACAGTGGATCAAGGTCCTATATACTAATCCACAAGCTAAAGTATACTGCAACAGAGTCCTCTCAGACTGAGTTTTCCTTTCTACAGGAACCAGATTGGGTGCCCTCTCTCACCCCTCCTTTTTAAATTCTATTTAGAACCCCTTACACACAAGCTAAACAGTCATCCTACCATACAGGGTATCATCTTTGGTCATCACTCACACATTACTTCTGTGTATATAGATGATATTCTGCTCCATGTCATCCACCCAGTCACCTCTATTAAAGCAGACTCAGAAATAATAGGTGAATTTGGTATCTTGTTTGGAAACAAATTAAATGTTAGTAAAACTCAAGTGCTGCCTCTAAATGCCACTATATCCAAGCAAGAGATTACCGACCAAAGCCTCTCCTGGACTCCTAAAGCTCTAAATATTTGGGCATCGAGTTATGTCATGAGGCTCTTATGAAACAAAAAAATTTAGATCAGCTTGTCATTAAAATAAAACAAGACTTGGAGAGATGACAGACACTTCCACTCACCCTTTGGGGCCATATTAATATAATTAAAATGAACATCCTCCCAGGGATCCTTTAGCCACTCAGTATGACAAATGCGTTCCTGCCATCACAGTGGTTTGCTTCCCTCCAAGCATCCATTGCCAATTTTATCTGGGTTAACAAAGGACATCGTAGGTCATATGCCAAACTGGCCCATCCTAAACAGCAAGGTGGTCTGTGCCTACCCCATTTCATTCTATACTACTATGCAGCTCATGCCAGCAAATACATGAAGTGGTAGACAAATGATCAGGAAGACATAGTGCAAGGCTATCAGCAAACGTGGCTGACAACTGAGCGACAACTGGCTAAAGAAGCAGGAGAGTTGAGGACTCTCCTCTATGTATCCCCCCAAATCTCCCCAAGCTCTTGAAAAACACAATAATACGCACAACCCTCCAAGTGCAATAACAGTTGTTTGAATTATTGAACATCCTTTACACTAGTGAGCCCAACCAACCCTTATTTGGTAATCTGGCAATCTTAACTTACAAACTGATTGGGCCCCTATTAAACCTGCTTTTTGGCCTGAGATCAACATCCCTCACATTGAATACTTAATACTAGGAGGGAGACCCATTCCCTTTGGCACTTTCAGAACACAAACTCATACAATTTATTTATGTATTTATTTATTTATTTATGATGTCTTCGGTGACTGGGTAAGTGCACTGATCCAAGGGACCATTTTCAGGCACAACCCAGGCCATAAACAATTGCACATTTAGCAAAACAGATACAGGAAGAATAACATGGCCACAATGCAGGCCATTAACAATGAGGTACAGGGAATTACAGTACAGAGGGTATTAACAGAAATGAGAATACAATAAGGTACACAATGAAGTTGTAGGCTAGTGACAAGTCCAATACATCGTCACAGGAACATGGAGAACAATACAGCATAATGACAAATTACCAGGTATATCGTATAAAGTGCAATTTCAAATAGGCAGATCAATTATACAATGGCAAGAAAGAATTCTTGGCTGTGATTGGTCAGTGTAGGGCTAGACCCGTGATGTTATTCCAGTACAACATGACGGACCTAGTCCCAGCACAGACTTGACCCAATCACAGGGGAAAAAAAAACAGTGCCCATCCTATCTATAACCCCAACTGACAGCAACATTTGAGATCAACTTCTCACTGTTCATTCAAGTCACAGACCCTGCCAGCCAAGACTGTATCTGTAACAAACAAAATCCCTCCCCCCACCCCAAGATATTTCACTGTGATTCACTCGGTACACATTGCAACTCCCTGTCATTTTTTCACCATCATTTACCGAAACCGACTAGGGAAGCCCGCTGCCTTTACAGTCCAGAGCATCTCCTTTTCCTCAACACAGATGAACTGAAAAGTGTTGCCCTGCCTGATCGCATTTTTCTAAACACAGCCACGAGCAGCTTCACACTATAGAGCGTGTGCAGTCGCTCGGCTCCCAGTCCACAACTTCGCTCAAGAAGCTTTTTCTTTCTTTTTTTAAGCCCCCGACTTGAACAGTATCTACAACAGAAGAAAGCCAACTCTAGTTAGCTTGTCTGTGGCCTGCTGTATACAGTGTGTGCACAGGTAACCGCCGTGGTGTAAACTTGCTGACCGCAAATATCAGAGTGGAAGCAAGCCCCTCGCCTTTTTCTGCGGTCCAGGCAGCCTGTTTTCTCTCAGGCAAGTACAGCTATGGAGGGTACATCCATCTGCTCCGACTCCTGTAACACCGCCTAGGCTACCAATTTCAGCACCACGCTACCTGCAGTTTGCTAACACCTCAGTGCCCGCAGTAAGCAAAGGGCTCATACGTTTAAAGTGAAACTGCAGGACACAAAATAAATTAAAAAAAAAACAGACTTAGCAGCCAAATCGGTGGGGGGGGGGTCTTAGAGTTTCTTTACATAGGAAAGGCACAGGAAACAGCAAAGGTTATGCACTTCAGACAGCATCATTCACAGAGCTCCACCTAGTGGCAAAGAGAAAAACTGAACTTTTTTTCCCATATGTACACATCCACACACAAAAATCAAATAAAAAATAAATTATATTTTTCTCAATTTTTTATTTTATTTACAAACGAGCCATTGTATAATAGCAATAATGCACTCCAGGGTGTGTGTTGTGCTGGGATAACATCACTTCTGGGGTGATTAGTGGCACTCAGCCTGCTGACCTCGTGCCTAATCACCCTGGGCGTCGACGTTATCCCAGCTGGCACTACCACCTAATCATCTGATATTGCAATGCTTCAACCAAGTACGTAGATATACAAAATTCAGTGCAAAAGTCACATTAATGAAGTGCAGTGGAGTAGATTGTAGAAAGGGGAGAGAGGGTAGGTGGGGGTGGGAAGGGAGCTAATGAGCAAGGTGTGCAGCAAGGGTGGGGGGAGAGCCACCCACAAATGAATGAAACATTTTTAAATTCCAACCGACTACGCATGCAGTAGCCAAATATATGTGTCCCCCTCCACAGCAATACCAAGACAGTGACCCCATGCTCTCTTTGTGCCAAGCAGATTCACAATAACAATCAATCTCTCTTTTATACTTGGCAATTTTTTCACATTCCCCATTGAAGTCAGATGGCAGCTCTCACTACTGGCAAGGTGAATTCCCAAACAGGCAAATCAGCTGGTAACACGTATGGGCAGATGTTTATACATACATGAAAAATGATAAATCCAGACTTACGCAATTTAATATTTCTAATAATCTTTATTATACAGTGGTAAAATTACATAAACTAGGTAATCTCCAGGGAGCTCTTTACCCTAGGTGTAATAAGGAATCAGGGTCCCTCCTACATATTTTATGGTATTGTGATAAATCCTGCAGCCCATGGGACACCATCAAGGAAAAGGCTGATCTGGATGAACTCTTCAGACCAGAAATCTGCATTTTGAGTGATCTCAGCAGCGTATATGTAAGGGAACACAGGTATCACATGTTAATCATTTCCGCACTGGCCAAGAAAGTTATTTCAAAACACTGGTTAAATCAGGAAATAATTCCCTATGTAGAATGGTATCAAGACACATCATATAATCTGAAAGTGGAGCAAGTGACTGCCAATTTCAACAATAGGCACAAATCCTTTGAGAAGAAACTAGGTAAGCTGCTTATTTTATATTTGATTACACAAGCTAATATTATTTGGATACATGAACGATTGCATGAGGGGTACTATGAAGTGCATTGTTACATATCAAGATCGAGTTGGTGTCCAACTGCTAGAAATCATTATCACTATTTATTTAAATGAATTACCTTATTGTACATAGCTGATGGATTAGGTATGCTTTGTTTTGTATTGTGTTGTTGTTTTACGTCTGTATCATACCGTGTTTGCATTATGTGTGATACTGAAAATCAATGAAGTATATTATTTAAAAAAAATAAGTTGCAATGATGCTTACTTTTACTTGCTCTTAGGGTTAATCTACAAATTGCATTATATAAAATTTTATGTCTTGACTGTACCATAGCCAAGGCTGTGCCCCAAAATATGTTTTCATAATTCAGTTTTGGTAATAAACTGCTTTGTGTAATAATTCTCCTCATATTATCCATCAGCAGATCTCACAATCTATATAAAGATCCCGGTTTTCTGTGGATTTGATGGGTCACATTATAAATATATTTCATACATTAGATTTGAATAGTTAGCTATGCCCAAATCCCTGAAATTGGCAATTAGGTCAAGTGGAATATTATCATTCTTCAATAATCTGAAGTCAACTACATTTTGTTTAAATGTTGGTAGTAAGGTGTAAAAGAGCATAGCCTTCATGTTCTTCCTGTTCAGAATTATTTTGTATAAACCAAATATGAATTTTCTGACATTCAAAATCCAACTTTTAAATTACAGCACATTCTTTGGAATCAAGCATGTCATATCATCATCATTTATAATGTAAATAATATGGGGCCTAGGATGAATCCCTGCTGAACCCCATGAATGAGTGAACAGGGCCAAACAAAGTACCATTGACTCTAACTACTGCAGCTCTTTCATCCCTTGCAGATAATTAAAAAAAAAAGCATTCCAGACAGGTAAAGCTAGTCTAGTCTGCTCCAGCTTTGTCTTTAGTAGGGAGTGATCCACCGGCTCGAATGCTTTGGTTAGATCCACAAACACTGCACCCATGAGCAAACCTTGCTCCATGCTATACTTCGGTGTAGATCATTCATGAACCTGACCAAGGCAGTTGTGGTACTACAGTCCCTCCTGAAGCCAGGCTGTTTTTGTGAAAATAGCTGCTGTGTATTTAAATTATGCATTAGCTAACTGTGAACCAATCCCTCCTGAATTTTCCCTGTGTTGGACAATACAGAGTTTGATCTGAAGTCCTCAACTACATCTGTTACTCCCTTTTATAAATCAATTTATAAAAACTGTCTTCCATAAATCTGGAAACTGCTTCAAAGTAAAAGATAAATTAAATGTTTTTTTACCAAAGCTGGGGTTAGCTCTTTTGTAGCTACTTTCAAGAACGTATAATCAACTTCATGATACCCAGGTCCTTTTGATGTGTTCAGTTTTAAGTATATATTTTCTCAAAGTTATTACCTTCAGGTAAAACATTGGCCTGTTTAGTGTCTTACTTGTATATGATCGTAGGATCATAGGGGTATACAAGTTGGTAGCCTTAGACCTTTAGACTTGTCCATAATGAGGAAAATTCAAACTTCCTATTGCCCATAAACTTATCTAATGATAACTTAAAGGCATCTAAGGATTTGCTTAGTACTATCTCCATGGGTAGCCTATTCCATGTTTCAGCAACTTGCTGATTAAACCATGCTCCCCGAGTCTTGGTCCTATAGAAGTCGCTCTTCAACTGACAGCAGTGGTACCTACTCTACCTTACAGATAGCTTTCTCTCTAGGCTGACACACTACCAAAGGTCCTTATTATGAAATGCTCTATATGTCAGACATAGGTCTCCCCTCAATTTCCTATACTCCAGAGAGTAAAGATTCAAGTCCACCAGCCTCTCCCCATAGGAACTGTTGGACAACTGCTTGATTTTTTAGTGGCTCTTCCCTGTACTCTCTCAAGCTTCCTGTTGTTATGTTTAGTATGAGGCACCCAGAACTGCACACAGTATTCCAGGTGTGATGGAGCCAAGGTCTTATACGAGGGGTACCAGGATCTCCCTGTCTGTGCTCCTAATATTTCCTGAGGATGCATCCCAAATTTATATCACATTTACTTACTGCTTCTCTACATTGATCACCAAATGTCAGTTTGTTGGTGATAATAACTCCAAGATCCCTCTCACTAATAGTGTCCTCCATCGTTTTCCTATGTAAGTTGTATGACGTCATCCTATTTCTGTTGCCTATATGCATTACTTTGCATTTACCTATATTAAATGTTAATTTGTGATTTTTGGCCCACAGATCTATGTTGGTAATTTCATTCTGAAACTGTTCTATAGATTTGTCATTGTTGACAATTGCTCCAATCTTCACATCATTGGCAAACTTACAGTTCCAGAAGCTATTAGACGTCTGCATAGGTGTAATATAAATACTAAAAAGGGTTGTTCCCAAGATCAAACCCTGAGGGACACCACTTCTTACTTCAGCCCAAGTTGACATGTGACCTGCCACACAGACCCTCTGTTTCCTACCATCCAACCATGATGTTAGCCAATTGCTGATATTAGTATCAAAATTCATATTATGCAATTGATCGGTCAATGGTGTATGAGGCATTATATCAAATGCTTTGGAAAAGTCAAGAAAGAGAATATCAACAGGGATACTTGTGTTCAGTGCTCTACTGATAAGTTCAAAAAAGTGAAACAAATTTGTTAAACAGGACCTGCCAGACCCAAAATCATGTTGAGTCACATCTACCAGACCTTCTCAAGTTATATGCTTATCAACTGCCTCGTTAATAAATTCCTCCATTATTTTCCCACAATAGAGGTAAGACTTACAGGCTTATAGTTTTTGTGGTCTGTTTTAAGGCCCTTTTTATGTATAGGTATTACAGTGGCTAACCTCCAGTCTTGTAGAATTCTGCCCTCTGAAATTGAGCTAGAATATATGTTAGCTAGTGGTCCTGAGATTAAGAGTACTGGGTGTAGCTCATCTGGACCTGGCGATTTGTTGGGATTTAATTTCAACAGTCTTTTTTTAACCTCCATGGCAGCAATCTCAGTATTATCATTTCTACCCGCAGTGGTGTTTATACATATGGTACTCCATGGCTGATAAATACTTATGAAATGTTTGTTGAATACTTCAGTCATGGCTGGACTGTCATTGATGATAGTATTTCCTACATTAATAAGTCCTATTTTGGGTTGCCCGTTTTTAGTACTACTTACATACTGTAGTTATAAAAATATTTTTTGTTGTCTTTGATTCGTGTGGCTAGTCATAGCTCATAATTCTTTTTCGATTATTTGATGATTTTTTGCACTGTTTTCTCTTATCTTCATATGCCACTCATGTTACTGTAGATGGGTTCCTTCTGTAGGTTGCACATGCCTTTTTCCTTTGTCTAATTGCCTTCTTAATTTTTGTATTGAACCATATGGCAATTTTCCCCTTATTGTTGTAATTGATTTTTTCAGGTACAAATGTAGTAATACAATAATGCAGTTTAGAATATAAGAGATCCCATTTTGACTCCAAGGACTCACCCTTATAATTTTTCATCCAGTCTCAATTCCTTATGTATAATCTAACCTCTTTGAAGTTTGCTTTGGTATAGCATTTTACCTTAGTTTTTCCCACAGTTGGTTCTCAACTTATTTTTAGTGTTAATTGGACCATATTATGATCACTGTCACCCAATGGTTCCCTAGTCTTGCATTCTATAATATCATCTCCCAGGTTGCTAATCACTAGGCCTAGGATGTTTCCACCTCTAACATTATCCTTGATATGCTGCTCCAAATCCTGGTATACCATGAAATCCACTAGAATATTAGTGGTCTGTTAAATTTAGCGCATGTTAATGGTCCTGCTAATAGTGCTAAATTTATTGGACTGCTAATATAACCTACTATACAGTGTGTATATATATATATATATATATATATATATATATATATTGGAGTACTTTTACTGCCACTGCCCAACATGAAAAAAATTGGGTGAGTTTTTTTCATGTTGGGCAATGTCATACTCAATAATATATATATATATATATACACACACTGTATAGTAGGTTATATATGGGTCCAATAAATTTAGCACTATTAGCAGGACCATTAACATGCTTAAATTTAACAGACCACTAATATTCTAGTCATAACGATCCATTATTTTCACTCAGCTAAAAGAACTCCAAAGCATGTTAATTCGGTAATGCGTAGTGCTTTTATTTACAGTATTTTATTGAATTTAATTATGTGATTTAATGTGATTAAAAAAAACAAAAACACAAAAAAAAATAAAGCCAGATGCAGATGCGGGATGTCCTATTTTCGGCTGCTTTGGTGCCTTTTCTTTTGCTGTAGCCAATGCGGTTTAGAAACCCCCATGCCCATTTGTTACTAAGTGCTAGATGACCACCATTTTCGGTCAGTAGCTGTGGACTGTTAGCCTTCACTATTCCGATAGCTATCGCAAGAATAACCCCAGCATTTACAACTGCACCTTCTACTCGTAAACTTTTAACTATAGACTTTAACTGTTCTTCCAACTCACTTTCCAGGTGAGCTGGACGCCCTCGGGGTTTTGTAGGGAGGACAGGAGACATGGAACTAGTGTCTGGTGTTTTTCTTAGCTGTGCCAAGTAGTCTGCTTTAAAGTTCCTAATGGAACTCTCATTTATAATGCAGCCTGCTGTGGCATTATAATGTCGCACAGCCGCCATAACCCCGTTCTCCATGGCATATTTACCGAACGTGTACCGGATCTCCGGTTCATAAATTTTGTAACCAGTGCGTTTTTTTTTCATAGGTGGAGTTGCTGCCCCTGCTGAGGTTCCAGCAAGTTCACGAGCAACAAACTCAGTGACAGTGTGCTGCACACCAGAGCATTCAACAAGCTCTGACCCTGAGACAGTACTGGCATCCATAGGGTATTTACGTTTAACTTGTGAGGACTGTTGCATCCACTTGAAGAGCGACATCCTTTTCAGACAAGGGAAATACTATATGTGCGCGGTCGGAATAAAGAGGCATTAAGTAAAACAGTAGATTCGAATCAGCCGCT
The DNA here is from genome assembly GCA_016271365.2 of Neoceratodus forsteri. Classification (NCBI taxonomy): domain Eukaryota; kingdom Metazoa; phylum Chordata; order Ceratodontiformes; family Ceratodontidae; genus Neoceratodus; species Neoceratodus forsteri. Next base: position 318,331,842 of record JADMNL010000022.1, read on the forward strand.
GCTTAGTATCAATGCGAGGCTAATTACAGTAGTGTACCACACTGTAACTTCAGGTACAGCAACCACTAAATTTTTCAGGCGCTAACATATAAAAAACGCATCAGAGGTCTACATCCGCTAAATAAATCGGACGCCAATATAACCTGCTATACAGTATATAGATGCAGTTTATTGGGACATTTTTTCAACATAATTTGTAAATGTTTTGACTAAACAAATCAGCAATTTTTTGATATTAATATATTCTAACCTCATGTATTCTTCTATATTCCTAACTCTCTGCAGTCTGCCTCCTAAGTAGAACTGCCCAGAGCAAATGGAACTTTATTCAAATGATAGAACTATCATTGACTCGTGACACACATTCAAACTGCTGCCCTTACCTGCTGTAATGTTCCATCAATGTCTCAGATTTCTTACTCCATCTGACAAGTCAAGACGCCCAGGAGACTTCCCCTCAGGTCGTTTTGTGGCTCATTACAGAGTCTAAGTATTTTTATAATTAAATATTCTTACTGCTTCCTTTATTTATTGTTAATGTCTTTCATATGTTTAGTTTAGTTTTAGAGTTAATCATGTTATTTTTCTCGGTTCCTCATGGGTTGGGATAACCACTGAGGAACCAGGGATTTTCTTAGCTTTTGCAGAATTATTTCTGTTATTTTGGATATACTTTAGTTGACTAATTCTTACTTAAATAACTGTTTTGAGACCGCTGACCCGGTTTCTTTCACCCACTAACGTGGTTGCTGTGAACCACTAACCCAATTCTGAGTTTGAACCTCTTGGTTCATTTTCAGAACCTGACTGGTTCCAGAACCGACCGCAAAAAAAAACTTTATCTTGTTTTGCGGTTGTGGTTTTTCTCCTGGAAATGGAGCTGTCTGAAAAACCCACGAAAAAGACTAGTCCCCCGGGTTTTAAAAATTGCTTGAAGTGTGGGGACGTTTTTGCCAGAGCAGACAAGCATGATGCTGTGTAGTCTGTCTGGGAACCGAACATCTTTGTACAGACTGTGAAATCTGTAAGTCTTTTCAACAAAAAAATAGTGGAAAAAAGGTTGGAAAGGTTGCAGAAGAGACTAGACAAGGGTGCTTCGGGCTCTGACCAGCCAATACCCTCCAAATCTGCGGGTGAAGCCACTGTCTCTTCTTTACACACTCCTGAGAAGGGTGATACAGACACGTTAAAAAGGACGGGTGGTCCAGCTGACTCTCCGGTTCCCTCCAAGAAAACCAAAAAGACAAAGCACATCGAACCCCAGGCTGATAAACCTAGAGGGGTTTCTTCTGTGCTTCACAGGCTGCCAACTGCGGAGGAGATTGCCCAGGCCATGAAAGTCATTCAGGCTATACAGGGGTTTATACCTGCACCTGCCCTCCCTCCTCCAAGGGTTCAAGAACCAACTCCTTCCTTTGAACTCCAATCCCAGGAGATGGAGTATGAGAATTATGATGAACCAGAAGGTGATGATGGTGAGCCCATTGAACTGGAGATCGCACCAGAGCAAGAATTTAGCTCTCCTCCCAGACCAGAAGATTTTTCTTCCCATTTTTCCTTTGTACAGAAAATAGTTGATGCTCTTGACCTAGCTACTACAGAGGTCATAGAGAATGAGGAGGAGGCTGAATATCTGGGGATGATGGGGTTAACACCCACAAAGAAAATTCTCCTGCCAATAAATAAATTCTTTAAAAAATATTTATTTAAAATCTTGCAGAACCCAAATTCTGTTCTGCCTCGGGATAAGAAGGCAGATAAGATATATCAGCTGGACAGATAGGGTGCTGAATTTCTTTATTCTCACCCTGATCAAGAGGGCATAGTCCAGTAGGCAGCCTGCGAGAAGGTGAGGGTTCCTCTATCCTCTCATCCACCTGAGAAGGATTCTAGGAAGGTAGCATGTCTAAAAAGGGGTATTTAGCCGCCTCCCTGGGGGTAAGACAGGCTAATTATCAGGCCCATGCTGCACAGTACCAAAAGATACTATGGCAGTCAGTACTGGCATTGTCATAAAAGGCACCCTCCCCTCCCCTCTCTCTGATGATCTAGCAGAAATAGTAAGGTTTGGACTAGAAGCACCTAAGTACCAGTTCCGAATGGCAGCAGATGCCAATGACAATGCTGCTAGGCGGATGGCTCTGACCATAGCCCTGAGAAGGCTAGCATGGCTGAGGGCTACCAATATGACACAGGATACTCAGGCTAAGGCCATGGACTTTCCTATGGAGTATCTCGCTTCGGTAAACAAACTGAAGATTATATGAAAAAGGTGGACGAGTACAAGGACACCTGCAAACATAACTCCTCCAAAGAAAGGTCTCCTTCTCCTTCCTATAGGCCTTATGGGAGGGGAGGCAGAGGAAGGACACCCTATGGTAGGTCCTTCTATCAGGCACAGGTTGTCCCACAGCTGCAGCCTTACCCACAGCAGACTGGGTATTTTAGGGCCAGGGGTAGAAGGGGCTCCAGAAGAGGTTCCCACTCTACCCAGGCTCAGTCACAAGCAAAACAAAATCCCTGATTCAGTTGTCAAGGCTGCCTCCCTAGCACCAGTAGGGGGCAGACTGACTTACTTTTTCCAGGCCTGGCAGGCCATCACCACAGACAAGTGGGTTCTGAAATTAGTGAGTCAGGGTATGTCCCTGAGTGTCAAGCCTCTTCCTCCTCTAGAATCAAAGCTGTTCAAACCAGCTTCTCTGACAGAAAGAAAACTCTTGGAAAAAGAGGTCCAAACTTCGCTTTACATAAAGGCAGTGGAGCCTGTACCAAGGCTTCAGAGAGGAAGAGGTTTTTACTGACAGTATTTCCTCACCAAGAAGAAAAATGGAGAGTGGTAGCCTATTCTAGATCTCAGACTTCTGAACAGGTATCTAGTAAGACCAAGGTTAAAAATGGTCACTTTGTCCCTGATCTTGCCAGTCATTCAAAAAGGAGACTGTCTGGCATCTCTGGATTTGAAGGATGCCTACTTCCACATCCCAATAAAAGAGTTACACAGGAAGTACCTCAGGTTCAGATTTCCTTCAGGTCACTACCAATTCTCAGTTCTCCCCTTCGGCATCACCTCAGCACCCAGGGTGTTCACAAAGTGTCTGGCAGTGGTAGAGGCATATCTAAGGAGACATGGAATCTCAGTCTTCTCCAGTCTCGATGACTGGCTAGTAGTGAGAAAGTCAGCGCAAAAGGTGAAGGATCACCTGGTAACAATACACAATTTGCTGCAGTCTTTGGGGTACCTGATAAATCAGGAAAAATCCATCCTCAATCCAGTACAGGTCCTGCATTTCTTTCTTTTTTCCTTTTTTTTAATAATTCTTTTTCTAGCTCTGCTTTTAGTCCAGGGGAACTCTCTCAGGCATCCACTTACCCTCAGCTCTACCTTCGGGCCTGAAACTCCTCTTCTCCTGGCACCAGCCTGGCTATCCCCTCAGGTCTGAGCGCCCGAGGTGAGGCTGCCCTATCCACCCAGGGCGCTCTATCTAGAATTCAGGTTGGGCTGGGCTCGGCCCAGGAGTTGAGTGAGTCCGGCCAGTGGAGTGTGGCTGAGAGGGTGGTGCCGTCTCCTACCCCGGGAGTGGGGATTTTCTTAGTTATGTCCCCTCCTTCCTCCCCCCCAGCAGAGCCCAGATGTGCAATGATGCCAGGCATGTTTGCCACAGCTCTAGATCTCCCTTTGCCATGCCCTAGGCATTGTAGTGCCTCCATTCGCCTCTGGGGGCCACTGCGGTGCTGAGCAGAATCCTGGATTCCCCCCCCCCGAGAGAGAAGATCAGTCCTCTGGATGCTCTAGTCTCTCTCTCTCCTGCCAACCCCCGGTGGTCTAGGCTCATTCCTGAACCCAGGTCACCGGCATGGCACAAGGTGTGGCGTCTAGTGCCTCAACCCTCAGCACCACCAGGCTGGTGCCAGGTCCTGCATTTCATAGGAGCAGAACTGGACACTTTGCAAGGAAGAGTCTTCCTTCCCAAGGACAGGGTAAAAAGCATCCTGCAACTGATTACCTCATTCAGGTTGGGCAAGCCATGTCCAGCAAGGCAATGCTTGCAAATCTTGGGACACAAGGCTACAGCAACGAGAGTTGTCTTGGGAGCAAGATACCGAATGAGGGACATTCAGTTCCATCTCAGAGCACACTGGTGCCAAAGAAAAGACAAATTGTCAAAGCTAGTTCCAGTAACATAAACTGTGCTTCAGTCTCTACAATGGTGGAAGAAAGCACACACCCTCAGGGAAGGGGTTCCTTTCCAGAGGGAAAACCCATCAGTAATCCTTACAACAGATGCCTCTCTGCTAGGATGGGGTGCTCATTTGGGAGAGCACACTACCCATGTCACCTGGTCAGGTGCAGAGTCACTCCTCCACATAAACGTGTTGGAACTCAGAGCAGTATTTCTGGCTTTAAAAGCTTTCTCTCATTTGGTACATGGCATGGTGGTGCAAATCAGAACAGACAGCACCACAACAATGTACTATATAAATAAGCAAGGGGGAACAAGGTCAGACCCTCTGTGCACAGAGGCCATGAAAATATGGGACTTGGCCTACTCACTAAAGGCCATTCATGTACCAGGCAAGGACAATACCCTGGAAGATGCTCTAAGCAGAATCAACCAGGCACATCACGAATGGTCTATAAACAGACAGATGCTGTACTCAGTGTTCAGAAGGTGGGGCACTTCAGAATTGGATCTCTTTGGGCCCAGTGGCGCTGAGGGTTGAGGCGCTGGACGCCACACCTCGCTCCACGCCGGCGACCCGGGTTCAGGAGTGGACTCGGGTCGTCAGTGGGTCAGCCGGGGGGAGATAGGCTTGAGTGTCCAATGACAGCTCGCCTTCTCCGGGGAGGGATTCAGCCATTGCCAGACACCTGCATGACCCCGAGGGGAGGCTCGAGGAACTGCAAGCTTCACTTGGGAGATGGGCGGCTATTGAGCAGCACGGACGTCGGGCGACGCTATGATATCGAAGGTACTTAAGGCTCAGGAGGGAGAAAATCGTGGAAAAAAGTCTGCCACAGCCGGAAGATGGGGGGACCATGGTCATGCCCACAATTTGCCTGTGCCTCATTCCAGCAGCACCACAGACTGACACAACGTAAGCAATGGGGGTTTGACCCTCACCTCATCCGCCCGGGGGTAATCCAAGGCTCCATGGGGTCTGTGGGTCTGTGTGGGTAGGGTTCCGGGCCGTGGGATGTCCAGTTGTCCCCCCTGAAGGGTCGGAGGTGGCAGGCTGGGTGGAGAAATAAACAGTAATTTCAAAAAAAAAAAAAAAGAATTGGATCTCTTTGCCTCCCAGGAGAACCACCTCCTGCCCCTATTCAGCTGCAGACCACCAGTCAAGGGTACATTCCACTGGATGCTCTGGCTCTAGACCGGTCAGGAAGATGCATGTACACCTTCCCTCCTTTTCCTGTCATCTTCAGGGTCCTGATCAAACTCAGGCCACAACCTGCATCTATGATCCTGTCCCATTTTGTTATCTTCTGGGCTATTCTCTCTTCAGTTTGCACCTTTGCACTCCTTACTGCTTTTGCTACATCTCTCTGTTTCCCCTGATACGCCTCCCTATCCTCATTCCTCTATGTTTCTTTATACCTTCTGAATGCTACCCTTTTAGCCTTTACCTTTCAGCCACCTTATTCGAGAACCATAGTGGTCTCTTTTTCCTCTTGCATTTACTCTTTTGTTTGATGTGGAGGTTTGTTGTCTTTACTATGCTCCCTTTTAGCTTCACCCACTGTTCCTCCACCTCACCCAGGTCCCCCTGCCAGATTTTCCCTGAGGCATTCACCCATCTTTGTATAATCTGCCCTCCTGAAGTCCAGGACCTTAGCCCTTGTGTGGTTTGATTTCACAGCAGTCCTTATATTAAACCACACTGTACAGTGACCACTGGTCCTCAGGTGGCCTCCCACCTTGATGACTGCAACACTATCCTTGTTAGTGAGTACCAGGACCAGTTCTGTTCCTTGATGAGTGGGTTCATTGACCAGTTGCCTGAGAAACACCACCTGCAGAGAGTCCAGGATGTCCCTGCTTCTAGCTGAAGTCACTGAACAGGCTCCAATCTACATCCAGAGGGTTGAAATCCCCCACCAGCAGCACCTCCCTCTTTTCTGCCATCTTGCCAGTGGCTTCCAACAGTATCTTATCTAATTCCTCCTAATGTACTGGAGGTCTGCAGATCACTCCAGTATGAAAAGTGGCTCCATTCTCCATCCTCCATCTCCAGGGTGCCCCACTGTACCTCTGCCTCCCCCGTATTCCCTGTGTCTCCATTTACTTTTATATTTTCCCTCACATAAAGCACCACACCCCTCCTTTCTTTCCCACCCAGTCCTTCCTGAACAGAGTATAGCTTGGTATTCTCATGTCCCACTCATGATTTTCAATGCACCCTGACTCTGTAATAGCTACAGTTTCCAGGCTGGCCTCTGCTAAGATGGTCTCTAAGCAAAGCATAAACTAGTTTTGGAAACCTGATTAGCAGTCTTTGCTAATCAACATTATTTTGATTAGCAACTAGCCAGGTCTGAGAAGCAATTTCACTAAATGGTTATTTTCATCTATAAGATAAAGTCCAGAAGAGTGCAACTGCATGGAAAAGTGTCAAACTGAAACAACAACTTCTACAATTCTGTACTTTTTACAGTTTGAACATCTTCACTCAATACAGCAAATCAGCTGATTAGAGACTTCTGCTAATCAAGACTGCACTTGTTTAGCAAATAGCATTTTTTGAGTAGGAAATTGCTATGCAAACTCACTTATTTTATGCCTTGCTAAGTTCAGAATCTTATTTCCTAGGCTTCTAGCATTCGTACTCATGGCCTTCTGGATTTTGTTTCCACTCTGCTCATTGCCCCCCTTTTTTCCTTTTTGCCCTCCCTCCTCCCCTCTCTTTTTAATGCTCCTCTTCCTGTTCCCCCTTTGTCTCTACCACCCTGCTTCCTTTATTAATTTGCACCTGGAAGATTCCTCTCCCCTCGGGTTCTCCTTAATCTCTGCTTCAGCCTGTGGGGGGCAGTTTCTGCTGCCCTGATTTGTTCCACCCCGCCCTCCCCTCAGCTAGTTCAAATGTTTATCAAAGTAAAATTTAAACCATCCACTAATAATTGCAGTTTCCATCCTGGATGGATACAGGCCATCTCCCCTGTATAGGTCCACATCATCCCAGATGTCTCCCCAGCCCGCAGTGTATCCGAACTCCTTCTCTCTGAAGCACCTCAGCAAAAGCCACCCAGCAAGCTAACTGTCTAAGACCACTTCACAGTTCCCTAACCCCCCCCCGGACTATTCCAGCGCCATCCCTAGCCAGGTCATTAGTCCACAAGTGTACAATGACATCCAGCTCTCCCTCCCATCCTGCTGCCCTAGCAATCCTCAGGATCTGCTTCCTATCCCACTGGGCCATGGCACCACGTAGGCACTTAACCTGCCTCTCCCCCCTTTCCTATTCCCAAAACTATCTCCAACACAATCCACCCATTCCATATAAAGTTTGATATGGTAATATGAACCTTTCTAAACCACACATTAGGCAGTACAACATTAATCATGCCTAGAGTATATAACAATTGGGTGATTAGGTTCATTTTTATGTTTGCTTACATGCATGTGCAAGAAACGTAGTGCCATCATCCGAGTTTTCGGAGGTGTGGCAGCCGACTTCCAATTCAGTCAGTGTGTTTGCAGGCACGGCCGCAGTTCTCCTATGAACGCTGCAGCTGTCTATGTCTGCAGATGAAAATGCAGTGGCTGTACAGTTGAAAGGGAGCGCTACACTTCAGTGAGCAGCGATAAGACATCGTGTGCTCATGCTGCGCCCCCACGCACATGCTGGTGCTCCCCACGCTGACACTGTATAGCTGATGGGGTGCCAATCCGCTGGCTGTGCTGCGCCCCCAACAGAGTTCCAGATGCCACACTGGGAGCCCACCCCAGTGTGGCAACAGATCATATGGCTGACGGGGTGCCCAATCCCGTCGGCTCCACGGCCCTCCCCCCAACAGCCTTCCAGCTGCCATGCGGGAGCCCACTCCAGCGTGGCAAGCGTCCTGCATCATCTAAGTAAAAAAGAAAAGAAACTTGAAAGAAAAAGTTTCTTGCTGCTGTTTTGACCCCCTTCTCCCACCGCACCCACCCACTGTGCACCCTGCTTCCCCACCCCCACCTCCTCCGTACTTACCTCCGGAGCTCGACACAATGATCTTCGGTGGAGCAGGAACACGTCTGCACTCTTTAAAGCCGACTGCGAACTGAGGAAATGCCAGTAAGCTGTATAATATAATAAATAGGATTTTTTCAACTTTAGTGCATATCTCAGGCATTTTGGGGAATTTTTTCACCAAATTTTCAACATGGGGTTTTTGGGACCCCACCTCATGAATTCTGTCACTGTCATGGTGTTAATCGGCCCCGGAAGGTGATTTCGCGGTCACTGCATGGAACCACCTTTCAGGACCGATTTACTAAATGACAGTATCACAGTTCATGAGGTAGGTCCAAAACTCTATGTTGAAAATTTGGTGAAAAAATTCCAAAAATGACTGTTTTATTTAGCATGTTGCTATGCTGTTCCTAATGTTAACACTGCAAAGTTTATAATTTTAAATATGTTCACTCCAGATTTTAACATTGCCATTTTACCATACCTCCTTATGAGCAGTGCAGCTGTCGTGTCTCACATCTGACCCAAAATTGTTTTCGCGAATGTAGCACACAATGGCGCAATTGGTGTGCGAAATCAATGTTCGTGACAGAGTAAGAAAAATCACAGGACACCGCTTCATGAGCAGAGTGTTAAACGGCTATATTAAAATTTAGTGAAAAAAGTCCAACAAATTACTGTTTTTATGAGCATCGTTGCACTGTTCCTATGCATGCTTTCCGTAGGTTAGTGAATTTTCAATATTTTCCTCCAGATTTTCAACATTGCCATTTTACCACACCTCCTTATGAGCAGTACAGCTGTCATTTTTACATCTTAGCTAAACGCTGCCTACCATTTAGCATGCAATGGTGCAGTCGGTGTGCGAAATCAATGTTTGGGACAGATTAAGAAAATCACAGTGACACTGTTTATGAGCAGAGGTGTTAAAATGGCTATGTTAAAAATTTGGTGAAATATGTCCATAAAATGACTGTGTTACGAGCGACCATTGCGCAGTTTCCACGCACCTTTGTAACTTCATGGATTTCTAACTTCTCAGTCCAGATTTTCACAGCTGGCATTTTTCCACACTTCCTTATGAACAGTACAGCTGTCATTTTTCACATCATGGCCGAATTGTGTTTTCGCACTTCCAGCACAGAAATGCGTGATCACTGTTGGAAATCACTGTTCGGGACAGATTAAGAAAATCACAGTGACACTGTCCATGAGCAGAGGTTACAAAATCCCTGTGTTGACAATCTGCTGTAAAACATCTCCAAACTAATTGCAGTGAGAGGCATCGAGGTGTGCCTTGGACTCTTCAGCCCCAAAGTTCACCCCACTCTCCTATACAGGACCCATCTCACCATATTTCCTGATGGAATGGGGTGAACATAAGGGTCAAAGACCCCAAGGCACACCGTGACACTTGTCAGTGTCTGCAGGGTAGGGTGTGGTGAAATGGTGTGGCCGTTATGCCTGATGACCCAAAGGCACACCCCAATGCCTGTCACTCTCTGCAGGGTGGTGGTGGTGGGGTTGGCTTCAGTTCAATACTTCACTGCCATTCCTATTATGCAGCTCTCTAACTCCTACACTACCAATGTCAATGCCAGCAAGCAAACATTCGGCATTGAGAAATGCTTGTTATAATATATATTTTACCAACTTGGGATAAGGATAGTTCAACCTTCTATTTAGAGCAAGCTGTATTGCGGTTCTGAGCTTAGCTAGATTTTTAGCTTTCAAGGAACTTTTTCTTCTGTTGTGACTGATAGGTAATTATCTCAGCTGGTGGAGAGACCACTGTAAGCCTAGGTCTACCATCTTTGTTTAGTATCATTAGCACTGTTTTTCCAGCATTCAGCTTGTATGCTGATATTGTACTAAATTTGGAGATCAAGTACTGCAAGCAGGGACATCCCCAGATGTGGAAAAGCTATAGGAGTCCTCTCCAACTGGGACGCACAAAACCTCTGGGGCTCCTCTAATTTTACAATCCAAAGGTTCCAAGAATAAGTTGAATATCAACGAGAATAAGGGGCATCCCTGCCTGGCTCTTCTTTGTAATTTGAAAGTATCGGAGAATATCCCATTACAAAATACTCATGCTGTAAGCTTTGTGTATAAGACTGATAGCCAATATATGTAGGCCTCAGAAGTTCCATACTTATTTAATGTTTTAAATAGACATGACAAGAGAACCTGTTGAATGCTTTCTCCACATCCAGGGATACCTGAACTGTAGGAGTGGCTGGCTCACTGGATGTGAAGATTATATGTGATAATTTTCTTAGGTGGTTTAAAGACACTTTGCCTTTCAAGAACCCCCACCTGTTCTATTTGGATTAATCTAGCCCATGGTTAAGTGCCATGTTGCGTAGTATACAACAGGGAAGGAATATGCCACAGGCCTTCTGAGGGATGTACTGTAGGGCATCACTGGAATGGTCAAGGCACCACATAGAAACATAGAATTTGACAGCAGATAAGGACCGCTTGGCCCACCAAGTCTGCCCATTTTCCTACCTAACAGTTAAGCTGCAGATCCTAGTTAACCAACAGCTTACTTCCTCCTACCCCCCACTAGGACTGCCTTATGTCTGTCCCATTCATTCTTGAATTCTCCCACTGTTCTTGACTTCACGACCTCCTCAGGGAGGCTGTTCCATGCATCCACAATCCTCTCTGTGAAAAAATACTTCCTCACATTACCTCTGAGCAGTCCCCCCTCTATCTTCAAATTGTGCCCCCTTGTTCTTGCACATCTCTTTTTCTGAAAGATGCTAACCTCTTGGACTTTGTTGATTTCCTTGAGGTACTTGAAAGTTTCTATTATGTCCCCTTTCTCCCTTCTTTCCTCAAGGGTATACATATTAAGCTCCTTTAGTCTTTTTCGTATGTCTTCTGGTACAGACCCTGCACCATTTTGGTTGCCCTCCTCTGGACAGCCTCCACTCTGTCTATGTCTTTGTGGAAATGGGGTCTCCAGAACTGCACACAGTACTCCAGATGGGGTCTCACCAACTGTCTGTACAGAGGGATAACAACTTCCTGTTTTCTACTATTGATGCCTCTTCCTATGCATCCCAGTATCTCCCCAGCTCCTTACTGCCTTCTCACATTGCTTGCTCCACCTTTAGGTCATCTGATACATAATTACCCCAGGTCCCTTTACCATTTCTGTTATCAGTATCTCATTCATTGTGTACTCTCCCTGGGTTTTTGCTTGGCCCATTACCACATTGAATCTGAGCTGCCATATATTGGCCATTCCTCCAACCTTGCAAAGTCCTTCTCATCCCTTCCACTCCATCTGGTGTATCCAACCCTGTTGCAGATCTTTGTGTCATCTGCAAAGAGACATAATTTTCCTTCCAGTTCCTCTGCAATGTCACTTATAAAGACATTAAAAGGACCGGTCCTAGTACTGAACCCTGCAGTACCCCGCTAGTAACCTCCTTTCTTCACTATGTACTCCATTTACTACTACCCTTGCGTCCTGTTGTCTAGCCAATTTTTATCCAGGCTACCACCTTGGGGCCCACTCCAAGGCTGGCTAACTTGTGTATTAATCTTTTGTGTGGGACTGTATCAAATGCCTTGCTAAAATCTAGGTAGGCCATGTCCACAGCCCCCTCCCTGGTCTACTACTTGGGTCACCCAGTCAAAGAAATCTATTAGATTCGTCTGACACGACCTTCCCATCATGAATCCATGCTGCCTTGTGTCCTGTGCCCCACTAGTCTCTAGGTACTCAACAATTCTTTCCTTCAGAAGTGATTCCATCATTTTCCCTACCATTGAGGTCAAATTAACTGGTCTGTAGTTTCCTGCCTCTGTCCTGCTCCCACTTTTGTGAAGAGGAATCACATCTGCCCTCCTCCTGTCCTCAGGTACCACCCCATCCTCTCATGATTTGTTAAAGAGAGTAGTCAGCAGTGTCACTAGTTCTACCCTTAGTTCTTTTAGAATTCTTGGGTGAATCCCATCAGGCCCCATTGCTTTGTCCACCTTCAATTTTATTAGTTCTTTCAGAACCCTTTCTTCTGTAAATGGCCTGGTATCAACCCCCATCTTCAGAGTGTTTCTCTTGTTTGGCTTAGGTATCTCCCCCTTCTCTTCCTTTGTGAGTACTGAGCAGAAATATTCATTCAGCATCCCTGCATTTTCACTGTCCCCCTCTACCCACATTCTCTCCCCTTTATTAAGCCTCAGTATCCCTCATTTGGTCTTTCTTCACTCCCTAATGTACCTATAAAAGGTCTTATCCCCCTTCTTAACAGAATTGGCTATCCTTTCCTCGGTTTGGGCCATTGCTATTCTGACTGCCTTCCCAGCCTCTTTCTGCTTTAACTGATAAAGTTCTCTGTCCTGCTCCTTCTGTGTTTCCTTATATTTCCTGAATGCTATCCTTCTCTCCTTAACCTTCCCTGCCACCTCTTTTGAGAACCATAGCGGTTTTTTCCTTCGTTGTGTTTTATTGATTTGCTTTACACAAAGGCTTATTGCCCCTGTGATGGCTGTTTTGATTACTCCCATTGTTCCTCCACCCTCCTTCTTGCCTGTTTGCTAGTGCTTTTCTAAGGCACTCTCATTCCAAAGTCAGCCTCCTGAAGTCCAATACTCTTGCTTTTGTATGGCTTGATTGTATGGCTGTGTTTATCGTGAACCACACTGTTTGGTGGTCGCTTGTTCCCAGATGGCTACCCACCTCTAAATCTGAGATTCTTTCTCTGTCCCCATTTGAGAGTACCAGGTCTAAGATTGCTCCCTGCTGAATGGGTTCCACTACTAGCTGTCTGAGGCATGCCCGTTGTAGGGCATCAGGAATGACCCTGCTCTTGGATGTGCCTGCAGCAAAGGTGCTCCAGTTAACATCTGGCATATTCAGGTCCCCCATCAACAATATCTCCCCTTTTTCTGCCATTCTAAGGAAGCCTTCTATCATTTCCTTGTCCATTCCCTCCCCTGAGATGGGGGTTTGTATACAACCCCCGTGCGGATTTTGGTGCCATTTCCTGTCTCCAGGGTGACCCAGAGTGCCTCATCTGCTCCCTGTTTACTTTTTAGTTCTGTTGCTTTGATCCTTTCCTTTACATAGAGAGCTACTCCTCCTCCTCCTCTTTTACCCTCCCTGTCCCTCCTGTAGATTGTGTATCCTGGTATGTTGACATCCCAGTCATGATTCTCTGTGTACCATGTTTCTGTGACTGCCACAATATTCAGGCAACCCTCTTCCATCAAGGCCACTAGTTCAGGGATCATGTTACTCAGACTGCGGGCATTGGTACTCATCACCCTCCACTTTTTGACAGCCTTACCCCTATTAGCCCCATTCCTGTCCTTACTGCCTTTGCCTTTTTTTACATTTACCTCTGTCCTGCTCCCTAATAACTTCTCTACCTTGGTGTTTACCTAATTACCATGTTTTGTGGGGGAAGGCTGGGATTTCCCTGCTCCTTTTCAGTGCCTCCCCCCTTGGCTAGTTTAAATGCTTGCCAATGAAGCATTTAAACCTCTCAGCAAGGATCCTGGCTCCCCCCCTGGACAGATGCAGACCATCGCACTAGTATAGGTCTGCATCCCTCCAGGTGGCTCCCCAGTCCCCAATGAAGCCAAAACCCTGAGCTCCACACCAGTTTTTCAACCACTCATTGAATTTCCTGGTGAGGAGTGCCCCAGCATCACCCTTGCCATAGACAGGCAGCACCTCTGAGAAGGTTACTGTATGAGCTACTTGTCTAAGGCCCCTCCCCAACTCTACAAACTCCTCTTGCACTGCTCTGATCCCATTCCTAGCCAGATAATTTGTCCCTAGGTGGACAATGACATCCAGTTCCCTCCCTCGTGCAGCTCCTCCCACGATCCTGAGGATTCACCTCCTGTCCCTCCAAGCCGTGGCACCAGGAAGGCACCTTACCTCCTTCTCCCCTTCCTCACCCATTTCTACCCCCCTAATGATTGAGTCCCCCACCAGGAGTTGTTTTCTTGCCCTGTGGGTCCATGCCACCCTCCTGTGGGTCTCCTTTGTGAAGGTTCACAGCATCCTCCTTGGTCTCACTACAGGTGCCTCCAGAGAACCACTATCCACCAGAAGAGTGAATGGATGTGGAGAGGTAGCTGGAGGATGCAACTCTGTTCCACTACCCTCTCCTCCCAGAGCCCACCTGGTCCAGCCTCTCCTCTTTCTTGGCAGCCTCTGGGGTAGTGGCATTGGCCCTGGTGGTCCCTGGGTGGAGGAGGAGGTTTCACAGATCCTAGCCAGGTCAGCCTGGAGACGGCAACCTCCTCTCTCAGACCAGAGAGGTGCCTGCAAATAGGGCAGCATCGCAGCCTCCAGAATGTCTCCGAACACTGCCACCCCACAGCCATTGCACTGCACCACTCCTATCATGTCTTATTTTGTGTCCCCTCTCCTGTTTCTCTGTATGCTTACTCTCTCCTCTCCTTACAACTCTCACCCTTTCTGTTCTGGGACAGCAACTTCCTATCTTCTTTAGTAGCCTCCTTCTTCCTTGCTCAATGTCAGACCACCAGCAACTGGGGGGGGAGAATGAGCTACTTTTTTCCATTAGGGTTGACAAAACGAATGTTTCTCTATGATCCTTCCCTTCCTACTGCCAAACAGGAAGTTCCTGTTGACAGTCAGATCCAGTGGCTATAAAAGTAGAACTGGCTTAGGGTGGGTGGGTGGAGGGGTGGAATGGAGGGCAATTAGTAAGAAAATAGGCTAGCAACAGGAAGTTATAATTTGAGTCACCTGCTTTTATAGTGTCTAAGCCACACCCCCAATTAAGCTCTCTCTCCCCTCCTACTGGTTTAGCAAAGTCAGCTGATACAATACCCTTCCCAGCACAGAACACACACTGACTTTCTTTCTTTTCTTTTTTTTAACCCTAAATAAGACCCCTTCTACTTCTAATAAAGTATCTGATACTTAATCTCAGCAGACACTGACTCCTGCTGAGATATAAGTTTTAAATTAATAAGAAAATGTAGCTTTTTTAGTTAGCTGCTTTCTGCTCTACAAGCAAGGCTAGCAACAGCTCACCACCAACCACCAAACATATTCTCGATGATGTTGCATGTAGCAGTGTGTACCACATTGTATCTGTCCTCTGCAACAGATGTGGGGCATAGAACAAGTGTGAGGAGCCATTGTGAAGTGCTAGGGACTCAGGGGTTAGACACTATCCCCATGTAGGTAAAGGGCATATGTTAGTGTCATCATGTACCTCAAGGGATAGGTGGGGCCTGTGGGGTATGTTCTCTGACAAAGTGGCTACTAGGGATGCCTCCATGTTCAAACCTTCAGCACAGGATGGAGTTGTGCCATATGAAGGTGTTGAGGGCATTGTCAGGGTACTGTGTCAGCATACTAAGATGCACCCTGTTGCATATCACACACCATTTGGCAATTGATGGAGTGGTACCCTGGACAGCAACATAAGTGCAGTCAGTGGCACTGAGTACAGATGGTAGGTGCACAGCCTGATGGAACTGGTACATGGTTGGTGTTTGCTCTGCTGGTGTGCTGGAGAATATGATGGACTCCCCAGCATGGTCCAGTAGGGCATCTAGAAACTGGCCTTACATGTGTGAGGTGTCCGACTGCAAGATACCGGTGGTGTCCCTCACTGGTGCCTGGAATGCTGTGGTAGCCAAATAACACACTGCATCTATCACCTTCAGCTCTATGGACCATGCTTGGTTATGCAAGGTATCTATCCAGAGCTGGTCATGCAGCACACAGCTGTCTGAGCACGGGACTACTGATCTTGTACCGGCCCATGATCTGGTGTTCCTGAGGACTTTGTATGGGACTCATGTCTGGTACTGTTTGTGTGCAGCATTGTGCCTTTGTAGTCTACATGTGGGCCCAGGGTTGGCACTGGCCCTCTCCTTATCATCTAGGACCCACTGCATGAGGTAGATTATGTGGGCTTCCCTGAACACCATCTTAGACTGTGGCCTGCAGTGTCTCCATCCACCTCAGGAGTTTGCCCCAGTTTAAGATGGCTTTTCCTAGGTGGTAATAGCGTGGTACTAAGTTACCTGTGCAAACCCATTTGTGCAGTGCTAACATGATAAATAGTGCACTGCGCCGATATGCATGGTACTATCCCCACCTTTGTGTGCTGCATACATTACCTCTGCACAGGGGTGCAAACAATCTTAGCGCATGCAAACATATCCTTTAAATATAAGTTTGGTGCAAACCCATGGGCAGCATGGGGTGCAATAATTTTGCACCCAGTGCAAAGCTTGGACTATATGGGCTCAGGTGTGGCTGCACCAGTGACTTGTACAGTGACAGTATTACCTCCTCCCACCTACTGCTGATCCCTCTAGTAATGCAGCCCAACATTCTACTAACCTCTGCTTCTACCTTCTGGCATTGCCCGGAATGGTTCAGGTTGCTAGTGATCAACACTACCAGGTCCTTTTCCTCTTTGGATTTAGTTATGAGGACCCCTCCCAGGCTGTATTCTGTCTTTTGGTTCTTAGCGCCAATGTGCATAACCTTGCATTTCTTTGCATGGATGTCAAGTTGCCAAATTCTGGACCACCTCTTGAGGCTTACCATATATCCCTTGTGTCCTTTATCCCCTCCACTGTGTTCACCCTCCCACAGAGCTTGGTGTCATCTGTGAATAAGCAAATATTGCCTTTTATGTCCTCTCCAGTGTGTCATTGATGAAGACAATAAAAGCACTGGACCAAGCACTGAGCCCTGTGGACCCCACTGGTGACCTCCCTAGCACTTGAGAGCTCCCCCACCACCACCATGCCCTGGGTCTTGCCTTTCAGCCAACTAGCTACCCACCTACCCAGTAAAGTTTTCTCCTACCCCCAGATCCACTAGCTTCTTGATCAACTTATTGTGAGGCACAGAATCAAAGGCCTTCCTGAAATCCAAGTACAGGATGTCCACCACTTGGCTTTTGTCCACCAGTTTTGTGACCCAATCAAAGAAGTCGATCAAGTTGGGCATGATCTCCTGGCCATAAATCCATGTTCCTGCTCATCCTGGGAGCCATTCTTTTCAGGTAACTTACTAGCCTTTCCTTAGGTATGACCTCCATGAGCTTGCACATGACTGAGATCAGTCTGGCTGGTATGCGTTTGTCTGGGTCATCTTTGAAACTGCTCTTATGGAGCGGCACTACATGTGCCATTCTCCAGTCCTGCTGTACCTTCCCCAGCTCCAGTGAACTATTAAACAGGTCAGCCAGGGGGCCTGCAAGTTACTCTGCCAACTCCCTCAGCACCCTTGGAAGGATGCTGTCTGGGCCAGGGATTTGTCCACCCTTGGGGATAACAACTCTTTCCTTACTCTAGCCACCTCTCTCAATCCATCTGTGCTTCTCCCCCCCCCACCCCCTTGCAGTACCAGGCCGACTCACTCCTTATCAGGGTCGGACTGGGGTACAGAGGGCCCACCTGGAAAGAGGATACAATGGCCCACCTGGAAAATCAATAAAGGAGGGCCAAGGTTGACACACTCGCATCAATATTTCATTTCAATCTGATACACTAGCTCTGTGTTTGCATCTTATATTTATCAACAGTGTCCCAGAAACCCCATTTAATTAGAAAAAAGATGATAAATGCAAAAGTTTTCAGAGTTCAGAAGGTAACAACTTAGCCAACCGAGGGGGGGCCTACCTGGAAATTTCCAGGTATCCAGGTGGGCCAGTCCGACCCTGCTCCTTATTGAAGATCAAACAGAAGTACTCATTCAGTACCTCTGCCTTGTCCCCATTCACCTCCACCCACCACTCTCCTTTTCTGAGTTGTACTATCCCATCGTTTTTATCCCTTTTCTCTCTAATGTACCTGAAAAAGGCTTTCCCACCCTTTTTTAAGTCCCTCTGTTTACTGAAGCTTTAGCCTACTGGACTACCCATCCTGCCTCACTAGGCTTCTTCAGATAGTCCTCCCTGTCTTCTTCTCTCTGTGCCCTCCTGAACTTCCTATAGGCAGTCCTCTTGTCGCTAATTGCCTGGGTGACCTCTTTACTAAACCAGCTGGGTGCTTTGGTCCTTAGTTTTTTCCCCTTTGGGCCCAACACACACCTTTGTGGCTGCCACTACTCTCTCCTTGATTATGGACCACTTTTGGTCCAGCACCACCTCTATGTTGATGCCCTGCAGGTGCCCCCTTAGTAGCTCTTGTGTCCTTCTGAAGTCTGCCTTTCTGAAGTCCAGAACCTTGGTTTTTGTGGATGCCTTTCCTTGCCCTCGTCCAACTGGAACCATACTATACGGTGGTCATGTCAACTAAAAGGCTCATCTTGGATGTCCTGGATGTGGTGCTCATTTGTCAATACCTAACTGAAGATTTCCTCCTCTCTGGTGGGTGCCATGATACCCTGGGTCAGGAATCCACCCTGCACTACATCCAGGCTCACCTGATTCCAGGTGCATGTCATGGCTGAGATCTTCTAATCCACCCTACGCAGGTTAAAGTTCTCCACAATTACCACTTCTCCCTTCCCTGCAG
This sequence comes from Neoceratodus forsteri, assembly GCA_016271365.2. Lineage (NCBI taxonomy): Eukaryota > Metazoa > Chordata > Ceratodontiformes > Ceratodontidae > Neoceratodus > Neoceratodus forsteri. Next base: position 318,350,511 of record JADMNL010000022.1, read on the forward strand.
CTGCTCCTATCACTGGTTCCCTGTATATTTCCTCCTACTGGCTGAACAGTCTGTAAGCCACACCCAGTCTCACCTTCCTCCCTCTGTTTGACAGTAACTGCGCCCACATTATCTCTACCTTCCCCAGTTATGTTATGACTCTTCCCTTGTTCAAGTTATACCCTCCCTTACATGCAGTACTGACATCCCTCTCTGCCAATAATGCCTGTAGGTCATCCATCTTGCATACGAGACTTCTTGCATTCAGGGATGCCATCTTCCTAGAATCTGAGCCTCCCCCCACCCTTTTGTCTTCCATCATGCTCCCCTTTCTCTGTTTCCTCCCCTCACTATCTACCTCCACTACTCCAAGACAGCATGCCTTGAGCGGGCGCTCTCACCCAAGCTGAGGCTTCTCCACCACCTCAGAAAGCGGTGCTTTCTATGGCCGTCATCCCCACCTCAAGATGCAAGCCACAGACAACGTGCCTTGAGTGGGCACTCCCTCCGAAGCAGTGGCTCCTCTGCCACCTCAAGAAGTGATGCTTTCTACACTCGCCATCCCCACCTCAAGCTGCAACCCACAGACAGTGCACCTTGAGTGGGCGATTCCTCCCAAGCAGTGGCTCTTCTGCCACCTCGGGAGGCAGCGCTTTCTATGGATGCCATCCCCACCTCAAGCTGCAAGCAACAGACAGCGTGCCTTGAGCGTGCGCTCTCTCCCAAGCAGCGGCTCCTCCACCACCTCGGGAAGTGGCACTTTCTATGGCCATTGTCGCCACCTCAAGCTGCAACCCACAGGCAGCATGCCTTGAGTGGGCACTCCCTCCCAAGCAGTGGCTTCTCCGCCACCTCGAGAAGCAGTGCTTTCTACACCCACCGTCCCCACCTTAGGCTGCAACCCACAGACAGCGCGCCTTGAGTGGGTGCTCCCTCCAAAGCAATGGCTCCTCCGTCACCTTGGGAAGTGGTGCTTTCTATGGCCACCGTCCACACCTTAAGCTGCAACCCACAGACAGTGCACCTTGAGTGGGCACTCCCTCCCAAACAGCAGCTCCTCTGCCACCTTGGAAAGTGGCGCTTTCAGCAGGCGCCATCCCCACCTCAAGCTGCAACCCACAGACAGCATGCCTTGAGCAGGTGCTCTCTCCAAGCAGCGGCTCCTCTGACACCTCAGAAGGCAGCCCTTTCTATGGATGCCATCCCCACCTCAAGCTTCAAGCCACAGACAGTGCATCTTGAGCAGGTGCTCCCTCTGAAGCAGCGGCTCCTCCACCACCTTGAGAAGCGGCGCCTTCTACACCTGCCATCCCCACCTCAAGCTGCAACCCACAGACAGCGCCCCTTGAGTGGGCGCACCCTCAAAAGCAGCGGCTCCTCCGCCAGCTCGGGAAGTGTAGCTTTCTATGGCCACCGTCCCCACCTTAAGCTGCAACCCACAGACAGCGTGCCTTGAGCAGGTGCTCTCTCCCAAGCAGCTGCTCCTCCACCACCTCAGGAGTAGGAGGCAGTGCTTTCCATGACCACCATCACCACCTCAAGCTGCAAGCCACAGACAGCGCGCCTTGAGTGGGCGCTCCATCCCAAGCAGCAGCTCCTCCGCTACTTCGGAAAGCAGCATTTCCTACGGCCACTGTCCCCACCTCAATCTGCAACCCACAGACAGTGTGCCTTGAGTGGGTGCTCCCTCCGAAGCAGCGGCTCCTCTGCCACCTCGAGATGTGGCACTTTCTACACCCGCCATCCCCACCTCAAGCTGCAACCCACAGACAGCACGCCTTGAGTGGGCACTCACTCCCAAGCAGTGGCTCCTCTGCCACCTCAGGAAGCGGTGCTTTCTAGGGCCGCCATCCCGACCTCTAGCTGCAACCCACAGGTACACATATGCTCTTCAGCTACAGTGCCGGACCAAGCCCCAGCTACGGCTTTCTTTTCCTTTGGCTCAGTGAGTGGAACCAGATTTCCCTCATTGGTCCACTCGCAAAACTCTGCTGCGCTATTGGTTAGAGCTCAAAGCTGGCCTGGAACAACAAGCTCAGTCCCGCTGCCGCACTAGGAGTGGGTACAGCTCCCAATGGCCACCCTCATTTTTCACTTAGCTAGCATTTAGCATTTTGTCTAAATCAGAGTTGTATTTATTTGCCTGTAGTAGACTGTAACCTGCTATGTATTCAGCCCTGTGTTCTGATATCAAAGGCTTGCATATTTGCTTTTCGGTGTTTACAGCTCAGTCATACTGCATTTTAGAGATGGTGTGTTACAGCACTTTCGATGGCTTTCTAGTTCTAGTTTATGATAAGACTCCACTGTGTATTACACCCTCTGTTCTACCTAACCCCTACTCTTTTCTTGCCTCCCAGGGACCTGTTACTTCTCTCACTCTCTCTCTCTCTCTTGATCTCTCACACCCCCACCTGTCTGCACTCGTTCGCCTCGCTACCTGAGGAACTGAGTGCCCCCCCTCTCTTTTGCCCTGCTAATTTCTCTTTTCTGTACTTTGTTTTTCCTCGCCAAGCCCTGCTGGCTTCTGTCTGCCTCCTGTCTGCTCACACCCTCCGTTTCTCACCTGCTTCTGTCCCCCCGCCGACCCTACTGTTTCACCTGCAGCCAGTAGCTTAAATTAACCATCCTTCTCCTCTTTCTCTTCTCTCTGTAGACAGCGCACCTTGAGCGGGTGCTCCATCCCAAGCAGTGGCTCCTCTGCCACATTGGGAAGTGAAGCTTTCTACAGCCACTGTCCCCACATAAAGCTGCAACCCACAGACAGTGCGCCTTGAGCAGGTGCTACCTCCCAAGCAGCGGCTGCTCCACCACCTTGAAAAGTGGCTCTTTCTATGACTGCCATCCCCACCTCAAGCTGCAACCCACAGACAGTGCATCTAGAGCAGACGCTCCCTCCAAAGCAGCGGCTCCTCTGCCACTTCGGGAAGCGGTGCTTTCTGCAAGCACCATCCCCACCTCAAGCTGCAACCCACAGACAGCATGCCTTGAGCAGGTGCTCTCTCCCAAGCAGCGGCTCCTCTGCCACCTCAGGAGGCAGGGCTTTCTATGGACACCATCTCCACTGCAAGCTTCAAGCCACAGACAGTGCGCCTTGAGCGGATGCTCACTCCCAAGCAGCGGTTCCTCTGCCACATTGGGAAGTAGCGCTTTCTATGGGTGCTGTCCCCACCTCAAGCTGCAACCCACAGATAGCACGCCTTGAGCCGGTGCTCTCTCCCAAGCAGCGACTCTTCTGCCACCTCGGGAAGTGGCACTTTCTATGGCCGCCATCCCAACCTCAAGCTGCAAGCCACAGACAGAGCACCTTGAGCAAGTGCTCCATCCCAAGCAGCGGCTTCTCCGCCACCTCGAGAAGTGGCCCCTTCTATGGCCACTGTCCACACCTCAAGGCACAACCCACAGACAGCGTGCCTTGAATGGGTGCTCCCTCCTAAGCAGTAGCTCCTCTACCACTTTGGGAAGTGGTGCTTTCTATGGCCGCTGTCCACACCTCAAGCTGCAACCCACAGACAGTGCGCCATGAGCAGGTGCTCCATCCCAAGCAACGGCTCCTCCGACACCTTGGGCAGCAGCGCTTTATATGGCCACCATTCCCACCTCAAGCTGCAACCCACAGACAGCATGCTTTGAGTGGATGCTCCCTCCCAAGCAGTGGCTCCTCCGCCACCTCAGGAAGAGGTGCTTTCTATCGCCACCATCCGCACCTCAAGCTCCAACCCACAGTTATGCATCTGCTCTTCAGCTACAGTGCCGGACCAAGCCCCGGCTATGGCTTTCTCTTTCTTTGGCTCGGTGAGTGGAACGGGATTTCCCTCATTGGTTCACTCATGAAACTCTTCTGCACTATTGGTTAGAGCTCAAAGCTAACCAGGAACAACGAGCTTGGTCCCACTACCGGACTCGGAGTGGATCCAGTTTCCAATAACCACCTTCATTTTTTTACTTAGCTAGCATTAGCACTTTGTCTAAATCAGAGTTGTATTTATTTGCCTGTAGTAGACTGTAACCTGCTCTGTACTCAGCCCTGTGTTCTGAAATCAAAGGATTGCCTATTTGCTTTTCAGTGTTTACAGCTCAGTCTTAATGCAGTTAAGAGTTGGTGTCTTGCAGCCCTTTTGATAGCTTTCTAGTTCTAGTTTATGATAAGACTCCACTGTGTCTTACAGCCTCTGTTCTATGTAACTCCTACTCTTTTCTTGCCTCCCAGGAACCTATTCCTTCTTTCATTCTCTCTCTCTCGATCTCTCACCCCCCCACCTGCCTGCACTCATTCACCTCGCTACCTGAGGAACTGAGCACCCCCCCTTTGATCTGCTAATTTCTCTTTTCTGTACTTTGTTTTTCCCTCAGCCAAGCCCCTGCTGGCTTTCTTTCTGTCCTCTGTCTGCCCCACCCTCCGTTTCTCACCTGCTTCTGTCCCTGTCCACCCTATTGTTTCACCTGCACCCACTAGCTTAAATTAACCACCCTTCTCCTCTTTCTCTTCTCTCTGTAGACAGCGCACCTTGAGCGGGTGCTCCCTCCCAAGCAGTGGCTCCTCCGCCACCTTGGGAAGTGAAGTTTTCTACGGCCACTGTCCTCACATATAGCTGCAACCCACAGACAGCGCACCTTGAGCAGGTGCTCCCTCCCAAGCAGCGGCTGCTCCACCACCTTGGAAAGTGGCGCTTTCTATGGCCGCCATCCCCACCTCAAGCTGCAACCCACAGACAGTGCACCTTGAGCAGGTGCTCCCTCCAAAGCAGTGGCTCCTCCACCACCTCGGGACATGGCGCTCTCTATGACCGTCGTCCCCACCTCAGGCTGCAACCCACACACATTGCGTCTTGAGTGAGTATTCACTCCCAAGAAGCTGCTCTTCTGCCACTTCGGGAAGTGGCGCTTTCTACGGACACTGTCCCCACTTCAAGCTGCAACCCACAGACAGCATGCCTGGAGTGGGCGCTTCCTCCCAAGCAGCAGCTCCTCTGCCACCTCAGGAAGCAGTGCATTCTATGGATGCCATCCCCACCTCAAGCTTCAAGCCACAGACAGCACGCCTTGAGCAGGTGCTCCCTCCCAAGCAGCGGCTCCTCCGCCACCTCAGGAAGTGGCACTTTCTATGGCCACTGTCCACACCTCAAGCTGCAACCCACAGACAGCGTGCCTTGTGCGGATGCTCCTTCCCAAGCAGTAGCTCCTCCATCACCTCGGGAAGTGGTGCTTTCTACATGCGCCGTCCCCACCTCAAGCTGCAACCCACAGACAGCACGCCTTGAGCGGATGCTCCCTCCAAATCAGCAGCTCCTCTGCCACCTCGGGAAGCGGTGCTTTCTATGGCCGCCATCCCGACCTCTAGCTGCAACCCACAGGTACGCATCTGCTCTTCAGCTACAGTGCCAGACCAAGCCCCAGCTACGGCTTTCTCTTCCTTTGGCTCAGTGAGTGGAACCAGATTTCCCTCATTGGTTCACTCATGAAACTCTGCTGCACTATTGGTTAGAATGCAAAGCTGGCCAGAAACAACAAGCTTGGTCCCGTTGCCGCACTAGGAGTGGGTAAAGCTTCCAATGGCCACCCTCATTTTTTACTTAGCTAGCATTTAGAATTTTGTCTAAATCAGAGTTGTATTTATTTCCCTGTAGTAGACTGTAACCTACTCTGTACTCAGCCCTGTGTTCTGAAACCAAAGGCTTGCCTATTTGCTTTTCAGTGTTTACAGCTCAGTCTTACTGCATTTTAGAGAAGGTGTGTTACAGTACTTTCAGTAACTTTCTAGGTCTAGTTTATGTTAAGACTCTACTGTGTATTACACCCTCTGTTCTACCTAACCCCTACTCTTTTCTTGCCTCCCAGGGACCTATTACTTCTCTCACTCTCTCTCTCTCTCTCTCTCTTTTGATCTCACACCCCCCACCTGCCTGCACTCATTCACCTCGCTACCTGAGGAACTGAGCGCCCTCCCTCCCTTTTGACCTGCTAATTTCTCTTTTCTGTACTTTGTTTTTCCTTGGCCAAACCTCTGCTGGCTTTCTTTCTCCCCTATGTCTGTCCCCTGCCCTCTGTTTCTCACCTACTTCTGTGCCCCGCCCACCTTTTTGTTTCACCTGCAGCCACCAGCTTAAATTAACCATCCTTCTCCTCTTTCTCTTCCCTCTGTAGACAGTGCGCCATGAGCGGGTGCTCCCACCAAAGCAGTGGCTCCTCCGTCAACCAGGGAAGTGATGCTTTCTACGGCCACTGTCCCCACCTAAAGCTGCAACCCACAGACACCTGGCCTTGACCGGGTGCTCCCTCCCAGGCAGTGGCTCCTCCGCCACCTCAGAAAGTGGCGCTTTCTATGGCCACCATCCCCACCTCAAGCTGCAACCCACAGACAGTGTGCCTTGAGCAGGCACTCCCTCACCAGCAGCGGCTCTTCTGGCACCTCGGGAAGTGGCACTTTCTATTGTCGCTATCCCCACCTCAAGCTGCAACCCACAGACAGCGTGTCTTGAGCTGGCACTCCCACCCAAGCAGTGGGTCCTCCACCACCTCGGGAAGCGGCACTTTCTACACCCGCCATCTCCACCTCAAGCTGCAACCCATAGACAGCATGCCTTGAGTGGGCGCTCCCTCCCAAGCAGCGGCTCCTCCACCACCTCGGGAAGTGGTGCTTTCTATGGAAGCCATCCACATCTCAAGCTGCAACCCGCAGACAGCATGCCTGGAGCTGGTGCTCCCTCCCAAGCAGTGGCTCCTCTGCCACATTGGGAAGTGACGCTTTCTATGGCCACCATCCCAAGCTCAAGCTGCAAGCCACAGACAGTGCGCCTTGAGCAGGTGCCCCCTCCCAAGCAGCAGCTCTCTGCCACCTCAGGAAGTGGCACTTTCTATGGCCACTGTCCACACCTCAAGCTGCAACTCACTGACAGTGTGCCTTGAGCAGGTGCTTCCTCCCAAGAGCAGCTCCTCCGCCACCTTGAGAAGTGGCGTTTTCTACACCTGCCGTCCCCACCTCATGCTGCAACCCACAGACAGCGCACCTTGAGTGGGTGCTCCCTCAAAAGCAGCATCTCCTCTACCACCTCGTGAAGTGTTGCTTTCTATGGGTGCTGTCCGCACCTCAAGCTGCAACCCACAGATAGCATGCCTTCAGCAGGTGCTCTCTCTCCCAAGCAGCTGCTCCTCCACCACCTCAGGAGGCAGTGCTTTCTATGACCACCATCAGCACCTAAAGCTGCATCCCACAGACAGCAGGTCTTGACCGGGTGCTCCCTCCCAAGCAGCAGCTCCTCCACCACCTCAGAAAGTGGCGCTTTCTATGGCTGCCATCCCCACCTCAAGCTGCAACCCACAGACAGTGTGCCTTGAGCGGGCATTCCCTCTCCAGCAGTGGCTCTTCCGGCACCTCTGGAAGTGGCACTTTCTATGGCCACTGTCCCCATCTCAAGCTGCAACCCACAGACAGCGCGCCTTGAGTGGGCACTCCCTCCCAAACAGCCACCTCGGGAACTGGTGCTTTCTATGGCCGCCATCCTCAGCTCAGCTGCAATCCACAGACAGCGTGCAAGGAGTGGGTGCTCCCTCCCAAGCAGTGGCTCCTCTTCCACCTTGGGAAGTGGCGCTTTCTATGGGCACTGTCCCCACCTCAAGCTGCAACCCACAGACAGCATGCCTTGAGCAGGTGCTCTCTCCCAAGAAGCTGCTCTTACGCCACCTCAGGAGGCAGTGCTTTCTATGACCACCATCACCACCTCAAGCTGCAAGCCACAGACAGCGTGCCTTGAGCTGGCGCTCCCTCCCAAGCAGCGGCTCCTCCGCCACCTTGGAAAGTGGCATGTTCTATGCCCACTGTCCCCACCTCAGTCTGCAACCCACAGACAGCGTGCCTTGAGCGGGTGCTCCCTCACAAGCAGTGGCTCCTCCGCCACCTCAAGAAGCGGCACTTTCTACACCTGCCATCCCCACTCAAGCTGCAACCCACAGACAGCGCGCCTTGAGTGGGCGCTCACTCCCAAGCAGCGGCTCCTCTGCCACCTCGGGAAGCGGTGCTTTCTATAGTCACCATCCCCACCTCAAGCGGCAACCTACAGACAGCACGCCTTGAGTGGATGCTCCCTCCCAAGCAGTGGCTTCTCCGACACTTTAGGAAGTGGCGCTTTCTATGGCTGCTGTCCCCACCTCAAGCTGCAACCCACAGACAGCGAGCCTTGTGCGGGCGCTCCTTCCCAAGCTGTAGCTCCTCCATCACTTTGGGAAGTGGTGCTTTCTACGTGCACCGTCCCCTCCTCAAGCTGCAACCCACATACAGCATGCCTTGAGCGGATGCTCCCTCCAAATCAGTGGCTCCTCTGCCACCTTGGGAAGCGATGCTTTCTGTGGCCGCCATCCCAACCTCTAGCTGCAACCCACAGGTACGCATCTGCTCTTCAGCTACAGTACCAGACCAAGCCCCAGCTACGGCTTTCTCTTCCTTTGGCTCAGTGAGTGGAACCAGATTTCCCTCATTGGTTCACTCATGAAACTCTGCTGCACTATTGGTTAGAACGCAAAGCTGGCCAGGAACAACAAGCTCATTCCCGCTGCCGCACTAGGAGTGGGTACAGCTTCCAACGCCACCCAATTTTTTACTTAGCTAGCATTTAGCATTTTGTCTAAATCAGAGTTGTATTTATTTCCCTGTAGTAGACTGTAACCTGCTCTGTACTCAGCCCTGTGTTCTGAAACCAAAGGCTTGCCTATTTGCTTTTCAGTGTTTACAGCTCAGTCTTACTGCATTTTAGAGAAGGTGTGTTACAGTACTTTCGATAGCTTTCTAGTTCTAGTTTGTGTTAAGACTCCACTGTGTATTACACCCTCTGTTCTACCTAACCCCTACTCTTTTCTTGCCTCCCAAGGACCTATTACTTCTCTCTCTCTTGATCTCTCACCCCCCACCTGACTGCACTCATTCGCCTCGCTACCTGAGGAACTGAGCGCCCTCCCTCCCTTTTGACCTGCTAATTTCTCTTTTCTGTACTTTGTTTTTCCTTGGCCAAACCTCTGCTGGCTTTCTTTCTCCCCTATGTCTGTCCCCTGCCCTCTGTTTCTCACCTATTTCTGTCTCCCACCCACCTTTTTGTTTCACCTGCAGCCACCAGCTTAAATTAACCATCCTTCTCCTCTTTCTCTTCCCTCTGTAGACAGTGTGCCTTGAGCGGGTGCTCCCACCAAAGCAGTGGCTCCTCCGCCAACCAGGGAAGTGATGCTTTCTATGGTCACTGTCCCCTCCTAAAGCCGCAACCCACAGACAGTGGGCCTTGACCGAGTGCTCCCTCCCAGGCAGCAGCTCCTCCTCCACCTCAGAAAGTGGCACTTTCTATGGCCACCATCCCCACCTCAAGCTGCAACCCACAGACAGTGTGTCTTGAACGGGCACTCCCTCACCAGCAGTGGCTCTTCTGGCACCTCGGGAAGTGGCACTTTCTATTGTCGCTATCCCCACCTCAAGCTGCAACCCACAGACAGTGTGTCTTGAGCTGGCACTCCCACCCAAGCAGTGGCTCCTCCGCCACCTCAGGAAATGGTGCTTTCTATGGTAGCCATCCACATCTCAAGCTGCAACCCGCAGACAGCATGCCTGGAGCGGGTGCTCCCTCCCAAGCAGTGGCTCCTCTGCCACGTTGGGAAGCGACGCTTTCTATGGCCACCATCCCAAGCTTAAGCTGCAAGCCACAGACAGTGCGCCTTGAGCAGGTGCCCCCTCCCAAGCAGCAGCTCCTCCGCCACCTCGGGAAGTGGCACTTTCTATGTCCACTGTCCACACCTCAAGCTGCAACTCACTGACAGCGTGCCTTGAGTGGGCACTCCCTCCCAAGAGCGGCTCCTCCGCCACCTTGAGAAGTGGCATTTTCTACACCTGCCATCCCCACCTCAAGCTGCAACCCATAGACAGTGTACCTTGAGTGGGTGCTCCCCCCAAGCAGCAGCTCCTCCGTCACCTCGAGAAGCAGCGTTTTCTACATCTGCCATCCCCATCTCAAGCTGCAACCCACAGACAGTGTACCTTGAGTGGGTGCTCCCCCCAAGCAGCGGCTCCTCCGCCACCTCGGGAAGTGTTGCTTTCTATGGCTGCCATCCCCACCTCAAGCTGCAACCCACAGATAGTGCGCAAGGAGTGGGTGCTCCTGCCCAAGCAGTGGCTCCTCTGCCACCTTGTGAAGCGGCATTATGGGCACTGTCCCCACCTCAAGCTGCAACCCACAGACAGCATGCCTTGAGCGGGTGCTCTCTCCCAAGCAGCTGCTCCTCCGCCACCTCAGGAGGCAGTGCTTTCTATGACCACCATCACCACCTCAAGCTGGAAGTCACAGACAGCGCGCCTTGAGCGAGTGCTCCCTCCCAAGCAGCGGCTCCTCCGCCACCTTGGAAAGCGGCATTTTCTATGCCCACTGTCCCCACCTCAGTCTGCAACCCACAGACAGCGTGCCTTGAGCGGGCGCTCCCTCCCAAGCAGCTGCTCCTCTGCCACCTCGAGAAGCGGCGCTTTCTACACCTGCCATCCCCACCTCAAGCTGCAACCCACAGACAGCGCGCCTTGAGTGGGCACTCACTTCCAAGCAGCAGCTCCTCTGCCACCTCGGAAAGTGGTGCTTTCTATGGCCACCATCCCCACCTCAAGCTGCAACCCACAGACAGCACGCCTTGAGTGGATGCTCCCTCCCAAGCAGTGGCTTCTCTGACACTTTGGGAAGTGGTGCTTTCTATGGCTGCTGTCCCCACCTCAAGCTGCAACCCACAGACAGTGCACCTTGAGCAGGCACTCTATCCCAAGCAAGGGCTCCTCCACCACCTTGGGCAGCAGTGCTTTCTATGGTCACCATCTCGACCTCAGGTTGCAAACCACATACAGTGCACCTTGAGTGGGAAATCCCTCCCAATCAGCGGCTCTTCCACCACCTCAGGAAGCAGCGCTTTCTACAGTTACCGTCCTCATTCCCACCTCAAGCTGCAACCTACAGAGAACGTGCCTTGAGTGGGTGCTCTCTCCCAAGTGGTGGCTCCTCTGCCACCTCAGGAGGCAGGGCTTTCTATGGCCGTCATCCCCACCTCAAACTGCAAGCCACAGACAGTGTGCCTTGAGCAGGCGCTCCCAAGCAGTGGCTCCTCCGCCACCTCGGGAAGCTGCACTTTCTACTGCCACTGTCCCCACCTCAAACTGCAACCCATAGACAGCATGCCTTGAGAGGGTGCTCCCTCCCAAGCAGCGTCTCTGCCACCTCAAGAATTGGCACTTTCTACACCCGCCATCCCCACCTCAAGCTGCAACCCATAGACAGCGTGCCTTGAGTGGGCGCTCCCTTCCAAGCGGCGGCTCTTCCTCCACCTCGGGAAGCAGTGCTTTCTATAGCCACCATCCCCACCTCAAGCTACAACCCACAGACAGCACGCCTTGAGTGGATGCTACCTCCCAAGCAGGAGCTCCTCCGCCTCCTTGGGAAGCGGTGCTTTCTGTGGCTGCCATCCGCACCTCAAGCTCCAACCCACAGGTACGCATCTGCTCTTCAGCTACAGTGCCAGACCAAGCCCCGGCTATGGCTTCCTCTTTCATTGGCTTGGTGAGTGGAACCGGATTTCCCTTATTGGTTCACTCATGAAACTCTGCTGCACTATTGGTTAGAGCTCAAAGCTGCCAGGAACAATGAGCTCGGTCCCGCTGCCGCACTCGGAGAGGGTCCAGCTCCAACGGCCACCCTCTTTTTTTTACTTAGCTAGCATTTAGCATTTTGTCTAAATCAGAATTGTATTTATTTGCCTGTAGTACACGGTAACCTGCTCTGTACTCAGCCCAGTCTTCTGAAATTGAAGGATTGCCTATTTGCTTTTCAGTGTTTACAGCTCAGTCTTACTGCATTTTAGAGTTGGTGTATTACAGCCCTTTCGATAGCTTTCTAGTTCTAGTTTATGATAAGACTCCATTGTGTATTATAGCCTCTGTTCTGCCTAACTTCTACTCTTTTCTTGCCTCCCAGAGACCTATTCCTTCTCTCACTCTCAGGGCAGTTACCAGGGAGGTGCAAGAGATGCGGTTGCAGTAGGGCCCACATTGTCTGGGGGTCCAGTGCCTCAGAGAATAGTTTTCTCTTTCTTAATTGGTTATCCATTTGATTTTGTGTCTGTCACCAGTGGCGTCAGAAGATTCTTACTCCAGTTTCAGGTGGCAGTGGGTACAGGCCATAGAAGCAGTACTACCCGTTACTCAAAACATCTAATCTTGGTGTTTGTGTCAACAGGAGGAGCAGGGACAAATTCAGTTGTTTAGTTCCTTGATTGGATGGGAGGGGGAGCTGCATGGATAAAAAATAGATGCGAAGCAGGAGTCATATAAAAAACAATCAACGCTATAAAAATTTTAAATGCACTGATGGTTATTGCAAATTTATTGGTGGGGGCGATAGGGCCAAACAACGTATTTTGCAGGGGGGCCCATACAGTTGTTGGCACAGTCCTGCTCACTCTCTCGATCTCTTACACTCCACCTGCCTGCACTCATTTGCCTCCCTACCCAAGGAACTGAGCGCCCCCCTCCTCCCTCCCTTTTGACCTGCTAATTTCTCTTTTCTGTACTTTGTTTCTCCTTGGCCAAATCCCTGCTGGCTTTCTGTCTCCCCTCTGTCTGCCCCTGCCCTCCGTTTCTCACCTGCTTCTGTCCCCTGCCCACCCTATTGTTTCACCTGCAGCCATCAGTTTAAATTAACCATCCTTCTCCTCTTTCTCTTCTCTCTGCAGACAGCATGCATTGAGTGGGCACTCCCTCCCAAGCAGCAGCTCCTCCACCACCTCGGGAAGTGACGCTTTCTATGGCTGCTGTCCCCACCTCAAGCTGCAACTCACAGGTATGCATCTGCTCTTCAGCTACAGTGCCGTCCCAAGCCCCAGCTACGACTACGGCTTTCTGTTCCATTGGCTCAGCGAGCGGACCCGGACTTCCTTCACTGGTCTGCTCATGAAACTCTGCCGCACTATTGGTTAGCACTCAAAGCCGGCCAGGAACAATGAGCTTGATCCCGCTGCCACACTTGGAGCAGGTCCAGCTTCCAATGGCCACCCTCATTTTTTATTTAGCTAGTATTTAGCATTTTGTCTAAATCTGAGTTGTATTTATTTGCCTGTAGTATACTAACATACAAACATACTAAAATACCAGCAGAGTAGGCCTCATGGTGTATCGAGTCTGCTCTGGAATCAGCACCCATTTGGAGCACTGTTGCTGCCTTCCCCGCCTCCCCCGTGGAACCTCCCATCCCCCGACTGAAGTTCTCCAGTTTTGGCATTACTCAGTTTCACCCTCCCCCTATACCTGTCCCAGCCTCGCTTGAACCCCTCCACAGTATCTTTTTTTTAATATGATTTTTATTACAAGTTTCTTTTTTTCCACACAAATCAGGTACGAAGCTTTACATGCTTAAGTATATCCAGTAGAGTAAGAAAACTACATGGTATATTGCCATGTCCATCAAAAGCGATAACATTTTCCTAGGAGGTTCAGTTTTGAAATAGCCAAGTCCCACAACAGTAGCATTGCCTTTACTTTATCTAAGACCTATTTCACATTTCACGTCACATCCCCTCATCCATTCCTCCATCTCATAGTTCTTCACCCTCCCACCATCCCTTTTTAGGGCCTCAGTAGGTTATGGGCAAAAATCTGGATCTGCTGATGATTGGCTGAGCACCCATTTCCGCCATCTAAGCATATGAGCTGATGTCTTATTTTGTATTTTAGCATTAAGGCTCCCTACTAGATACAGGTCTTTCATTATTTGCCTCCAGTTGGTAATGGTTGGAATGATATCTGTCATCCATCTTCTTGCGAGCGCCTTCTTGGCTGCAAGAAGGTATATTGGGAGAAGAGTGCGGTCCCAGGGTGGAGAGTGATCTGGGATGATCCCCAGCAGGGATTGTTCAGCTGTTAATTTGACTGGCTCACCCATGCAGAGGGAAAGGGTGGTCTGCATCGACAGCCAGAAGGGCATCAAAAGTGGACATAGCCAAAAGATATGACCAAGTGATGCTCTAGGGCAACCGCAGTTTCTCCAGTATGATTCATAACTCACTGTAAGATATTTCTGGAGAATCACTGGGGAGCGGAAATATCTTGATCTACATTTCCAAGCAAACTCCCGCCACCAGGGATATGATGACGTTTTCGATACTTGCAGGGCCGTCCCTAATTAGAGTTCTTTTGGTATATCCAAAGCGAGATCTTTATTCTATTCATCCAGTATGGAGTCAGTGGACTCCAGAGACTCCTTTCTCATGCCCTTGTATAAGGACCCCACAAGATGGCCCCCCAGATTCCCCTGTATGGCCTCAATAAAGAATTTTAGTAGTTTGGGTAGAGGAGAGGGTAGTTTGGCCTGAATTATTCTATTCTACAAAATATGGTTCCTTATTTGAAAATATCTAAATTGATGACATCTCCATAGGTTGTATTTGAGCATTAATGTGTCAAAGGGGAGAACTCCTTGGTGGGAAAGGAGTTGGAAGAAGTGGGTCAAGCCCAGTCTCCTCCAATTGGTGAAGATGAGGTCTGTTTGGGCTGAGAGGAAGGAATCATCCTTCAATATTAATTTGCAGTATTCAAATGTGGAACGGAGGGCCTTGGTCCATCTCAGCCTCCTCCACATTCTGTAGGTGTGGGCCATAATGCCCATTAGGGCTTTGGGTGGTATGGATCTCCCCTCAGAAGAAAACAGTAGCTTGTTGATATCAAATAAGTCATTAAGATGGAATTCAAGGGTTCTCCAAGGGGGGCATAGTTTTCAGCCAGCCAGAGTAGTATAATCCGGACAAAGGCTGCCTTTGCATATAGTTTGAAGTCAGGGAGACCAACACCACACAAGGAGACAGAAAGCTTTAAGATGGATAATCATATCCTTGGGCGCCCATTACCCCAAATAAAATTTGAGATTAGTGTAAACCCCCCCACCGGCCCCACTTGTTTAACTAGCAGGGCTGCTCCTCTCACCACAAGCATCTAGAGGTAAAAGAGAGGGATGGAGGGGGTTTACATAAGTTGAATTTACATTTTTTTTGCAATAAAAACCAGGTGGCTACCATTAGACTCTGTGGACCAGACTGTTATTAGAATGAACAGTCAGCCAAGTGTGGCTACTACATGGCACACACCTGGTGGGACCATTTACCATGGCCAGCAACCCGGATCCCTGGGAGAAAACGTTTGCTCAAAGTCATGCTAGGTTTGTACTTCTTGACAGGGACCCAAGTAAATCCAAAACACATGGAAGCAATAACAATACTGTCCAAACCAATTTGGGATTCTAGAGTGTGGCTTTTATTCACATAAAGCAGGAATAGTACAAAGCGAAGATGGACCTCCACATGGTTACACATACTGGTATTGCAGATTTCTCCAGTGTATAGAAATTCCTGACATTCCCATTTAGCATAGGGTGAAGACACAAAACAGCAAACTCTCTGGTTCTGAAGCTAAAGACTGGCACAACTGCCTGAACTAGTACTGTCCCCATTTCCCACAGGGTTGGAAGTGGTACACATGACCACAATAAGCACATCTAGGCTCAAAATCTTCCAGCACCCACTATACTGGGGTGAACTGAAGAACAGAAAATCCAAACCCACATCTCGGGGTAATTATTTACATTAGGCACTGGCCACATGCACTGAATGAAAATGTACTGGTGCCCAAACTGAACCCGGAGAGGTAAACTGGTTGCTCCAGATGGAGGGTCTCCCACCTTTTGCTTCCAAAATTTATACTCGGCCAATCATTTGGTTAATAACACCCTCACAGAAGAAAACTTCTAGATGCTATCTTGAAATGTTTTTCACACTTAACATACTACTGACACACCTCTGGGTGTCCAACAAAAAGTTCTGTACTTGGACAGTCACATCCTTGGACTCCAGCGTAGGCAAAAACTTTACATAACTCTGGTGACTGGTGCCATGCTCAGAGAAATTCACCCTACTGTGTTTGCAAATGCCCTTGGGCGACTTCCGGTGACGTCACCAGCGGCATGGCGGCTTAACTAAGCGGCTCCCCTCCTCACGGACAATTAAAAACGTTTCCACACAGCCCAGCCAGAACAAATTGGTATAAAAATGCAGAGGATTACAAATGGAAACTCAGCCAGGAAAAGATCCCGTGATCACTAGGGGGATCACCTCCAGAAGGAGGGAAGTGATACTCCCTCTGTATAACTGCTTGGTGAGGCCGCACCTGGAGTACTGCGTGCAGTTTTGGAGGCCACACTTAAAGAGGGACATTAACCTCCTGGAGAGGGTCCAGAGGAGGGCAACCAAAATGATTTGGGGCTTGGGGGACAGGACCTATGAGGAGAGGCTCGAAGAGCTAAATATGTACACATTGGAAGAGAGAAGGGACCGTGGGGACATGATAGAGGTCTTCAGGTACATGAAGAGGGTAAATAGGGGAGGAACAGTCAGGGTGCTTCGAAGGAAGGAGGAAGGGGCATGGGTGGAAGCTGGAGGGGGGAAGATTCAGGGGAGAAAGGAGGAGGTGCTACTTCACTGAGAGGGTGGTGGAGCCATGGAATGCACTACCTAGGGGGCTGGTGGAGGCAGAGACAGTGGAGGGGTTCAAGAGGGGGTGGGACAGGTACAGGGGAAGGGTTCAGGAAGCAAAATCCAATGCAGCAAGAATATCCGGAACTGGGAAGGGAGAAGCCAGAGAAGGCGAGGGGGACAGCAAGGTCAGCACCCAGGGTGGGGGCTGACCAAACGAGCAGACACGAAAGACCGTTAGGCCTATTCTGCTGGTATGTTAGTATGTAAAAACCGGAAAACGAAGGCAGATCGCAGAGGATTGAGTCCAGCTAGTTCAGTAAATAGTGGCAGAGAATCACCTTCAAGTATGGCGGGAGGAGACACAGAGACGGAGCTAGACACCCTGTCTCGATCCAGATTTGAAACACTCCTTTCGGAAATTAAACAGTTTCAATCAGAAACAAAGCAGGAATTCACTAAGCTGCATTCTGATTTAAAAGGGCTGGAGAAAAGAGTGACCTCCACAGAAGA
Organism: Neoceratodus forsteri; assembly: GCA_016271365.2. Taxonomy (NCBI): domain Eukaryota; kingdom Metazoa; phylum Chordata; order Ceratodontiformes; family Ceratodontidae; genus Neoceratodus; species Neoceratodus forsteri. The sequence goes on from JADMNL010000022.1 coordinate 318,367,518, forward strand.
GCGCATATCAACTGCCGAAGATGATCTCATCCAAATTTCACGAGCATTGGAGCATATAGCACATCAACAAGAACAGACTGCTGCCAAATGTTTGGATCTCGTAGAGATAATCTGAGAATTTACGGCTTACTTGAAGCATCAGAGGTCGGCGAGATGGGTGAATTTTTAGAGGATTTACTGCGACATGTTCTGGATCTCCCCCTGTCCTTCCATTTTAAAACTGAAAGGGCACATAGAGCGCTGGTACCCAAGCCAACTTCTACGACTGCCAGGCCCCGGTCAATTTTAGGGAAATTTGCAAGCTTTAGGGAGAAAGAACAGATTTTACGGATGGCCTGGAGACAAAGAAAGGTCGAATATAACGGCGCCCGTCTTTCTTTTGATCAAGATTACCCCCCCCCCCCGTGATTATGCAGCAATGTATGGCCTACTCTCCGATATTGCGGAAATTAAAAGCCCTTAATATAAAATTTCAAACCCCTTACCCTTCTCGCCTGCGAGTGTTTTGGGACTCAGGCATAGAAATATATCACATGCATGGGGAGGCCCTTCAGGCGCTGAAAGACAAAGGACATGAAATTGTGGAGATCCCCCCTAGCAAAGAGCGCCAGCCCGGTCTTCAACACCCATGGCAATCAGCTAGGCCCCGGCAATCCAACCGATCAGGTGGGAACTCAGCGGCTGCTACGCTCCAGGAAATCAAGGAAAAGCTGCATAAACTCTCTCACCCCCAGCCTCTTGAGGAGCGGCCATCTGGAAACGTGGAGGTTACATGAAAGAAGGCCTAAAGCATTGGTTCTGGGACAGTGTTTGGTGTGGATCTGCCTTTCGTGTGGTGGTCGTCCCCACGAGTAAAGCTGGGCCACAAGTGCAAGTATATGGATTTGATGGACCTTGCGCTGTATTTTTTTGTAGATAAACAGTATTGAAATCTGCTGAGTTTATTTGGGTGACCCCGCCGTCCCTATAAGGCAAAAGGGTTTAATAGAGGGATACTTGATATTATCGCATTATTCCGTGGATAGAGGGAGGATGTGGGTGGGAAAATTGAAATAGGAATTGGTACAAGCGGACATGCTAACTTGGGAAGAGGGGGGGTTCCCTGGAAATCTCTCTCATGTAGTTGTATACTAGCAAACGGCATTGAACGATCGCACGGATTGAGGCGATGGAGCTGCCTAATGACAAGATGACTGCAATCTCTCCTTAGAGGGATATCGAGCTGTTATTTGCTGGGTTCAGATGTTTTGCTAGGGGCCTGGAGCGGGGTGGGACGACTCTAACTGACTCGCTTTCACTGCCATATTCTGTCACCCAGATAAAATGAGACTGTAAGAAATATAGGGGTGGTGCTTGTTATGACAGGGCAGGAAATCCTGATTAAGAAATAGGGGGAAAGCTACGTATACTAAATTGCTCTCTTCCAAACTAAAGGAAAGTACTCCTGGGGTTGAGTTCAATGGGGGAGTCCCTATACTCTCAGTAGGTGGGTGATGCGGAGGGCAGACTGGCCCAGACACAGAGCACTTGCCCATTCCACTAAATGGTTTGATTGTTACCGTGAGGATAGCTCATCAGGGTTTATCAGTAGTAGGTGGAACGTGGATGTTTAGGCCTCATGCTACTTGGTTTATTAACTGGGAGAAACGCCTGACATATGTGGACTGCAGTCGATAGGTTAAAAGGTTTGAAGGGGGTCAAGGTTGAAACGAATTCGTAATAACCCACTGACACTTAAAGTGGGGTGTGTGTTCTTTATAAATGTCTCAAAGTCAGAGGAGATACGGGACCACAATATTTAGCGCTAATAAGAGAAAGAGGGGGGGGGGCACCATTCCAACATCAGACATAACTCTGTACTTGATATGTCGAGTGGTCTGACACTGAGTGTGCCCGCTCTTGGTTTGGGTATGCTGCTGGTGATGTTTTGCCAAGACATCTGGCTGGGACCTAGGAAATTTGAGGTCCAGGAGGAACGTGACCCTTTAAGGGCGCCTTTGCCTCCCATCCGAGTTGTGACAACTCGGTCAGATAGAGAACAGAACAGACTGTTCTCCTGCCTTGGGAGTAGTCCTGTAATTAGTTTTGTCCTCCGGGGGAGGGTCGCCCTGTTGGCGCATCCGCATAGGAGATGTCAAGTTTGTTTTGTCTATGTTCATGTTGTATGGAAGGTTATAATTGTATCTAAAGATTTTCACTGGCATTATACATTTGAACAGTATGCAAGAAAGAAAATTTGTTGCAGCAGCAGGGAGGCGTGTGGGGGTGGGGGAGGGAGGGGAGCATGAGCGGTTGGGGAGGGAGGGGCAGAGGAGAAGCTTGCTTATCATCAGAGATTCACCCCCTGGCCCCAGAATGGAGGATAACACCAATCTGAGAATCATTTCTCACAACGTTAATGGGCTAAACAACCCAGTAAAAAGATACAAGATCATGTCTATGATAAACAGAAGCCCACATGTGTTTTATTGCAAGAAACTCACTTAAATAAATCAGAACACCAGAAGCTGAAAAAATTCGGGTACGATCAAATAATAGCTGCCTCATATGGGAAAGGAAAGAGAAGAGGCACTGCGGTGCTGATTTCTAAGGGGTCGCAGTTTCAAAGGTTGACTAGCTACATAGATCCGGAGGGTCGAATGGCCATTGTCTCAGGGAAATTAGAGGGTACCCCCATTACATTAGCCTCTCTTTACGCACCACCAGGCTTCAATAAGGAAACGTTGAGCGCCCTACTTCAAAAAATTACTGAGCAACACAGAGGCTTACTAATAGTAGGTGGGGATCTAAATCAGGTGTGGGACCAGAAAGACACTTCTAAATCTAAAACATTCCATCAGAGCTCAGCTAGCAAGTGTATTAAGAATTATATAAGGGGAGCTTTTTGGGTAGATGCCAGGAGAGGGCACAATAAGAATAAACGAGAGTATACACATTACTCCTACCCACATGGCTCCTTTGCTAGAATAGACTACATGCTGATCTCTGGAGAGCATCAAGACCGGGTTGTGGAATGCAAACGTATTCCCTCGGTACTCTCTGATCATTCCCAGCTGCTTCTGAGACTGCATTGGAAAACTAAAAAGGGCCAGTCCCTTTGGAAGTTTAACAATTATTTTCTGAACCTGAAAGAGTTTACGGATATGGCTAAGGACAGGCTAATACAAATCCAGCAAGATAATAAGTTTCCCCAGGTACCAGGTAGTATATTCTGGGACACAGTGAAGGCTGTATTCAGAGGGGAATGTATCAAGTTTGCTGCACACTTTAAAAGGCAGCAAAATCAGCAAATGGCAGACCTTCAAAATCAATTATTGGTCTTACAAGGGAGACTAGCGGAAGGGGATAGTTCTATATCTCTGGACATTCAGATAGTCAAACAGAAAATTCAAAAGCTAATAGATATCAAGACGGAACAAGCTTTGCAATGTTTGAGGCATAAATATTTCGAGACAGGTCCTAGAGCGTCACGCCTCTTGGCCCACCGCTTGAGACAACATACCGCCAAATCTATGATTACTCGAATTAGAGACAGGCCAGTTATTAAAAACCCCAGAAAAAATCTTGAACAGATTCAGGGAATTTTACTCAAAACTATATGCTTCAGGGCACACCCCAAATGAAGAGCAAATTAACACTTTTCTGTCTAAATTAAAACTTCCAAAGTTAACAGAGGAAATGAACTCTCTCGACTCCCCCTTATCCCTTTCGGAACTAACTTCTGCGATTAATAGATTGAAAGTAAAAAAATCTCCTGGTCCGGATGGATACCCCCCTGAATTTTTTATATTTTTTATACAGGAAATCAAGGATCCCTTATTGGAGGCATGCAAGGCGGCACAATCTGGGGAGGCTATTCCGGATTCATGGAAATATGCGATTATTTCTAGTGTCCCCAAGCCTGGAAAGGACACCACTCATTGTAGCGCTTTCCCCCCCATATCAGTATTAAATATTGATTATAAGTTATATGCCTCAATTTGGGCGAGACGTCTAGAGGTGATCTTACCGGAATTGATCAATGGTGATCAAACTGGGTTTATACCTGGCAGGCAGACCCAGGATAATATTAAAAGATCGTTACAAATTTTGCACCATGCTGCTTGGTCAGGGGCCCCCAGCCTGGTGTTAAGTCTGGATACAGAGAAGGCCTTCGATCGAGTGGCATGGAAATTCCTAAGCCTGTCTTTGGGTACTTTTGGTTTCTCAGAGTCGTTTACCAAAATTATAAATAACATATATACTAACCCCAAGGCATTTATAAAGATTAATGGAAGAGTCTCTCCCCAATAGATTTACACCGAGGCACCAGACAGGGGTGCCCCCTCTCTCCCTTACTTTTTGCGGTGTATCTAGAGCCCTTAGCCCAAGCTCTAAGACAGGATGAGCTAGTCCAGGGATGGGGCCTGGGAGGGGAGACGCACAAACTGGCATTGTATGCTGACGATCTACTAGTGTACCTCAGAGACCCGGAACACTCACTGGAACCCTTATGGGCTAGGCTATCAGAATTTAGCCACTTAGCCGGCTACAAAATTAATATGAATAAAACGGAAGTCTTGAGATCACACTTTGATCCCTCAGAACGGATACAAAAGAAATTCCCTTTTAGATGGAATACTTCCCGGATCAAGTATCTGGGGGTCCAGCTGAGTGCTCAGGTGGATCAGTTGTTTCCCCTCAACTTTATCCCAGCGTTGAGGAAAATTAAGTTGGAGTTGGATCGGTGGGCACCTGTCTCCATACCATTGATACAAGGGTGGAAGGGATAAAAATGATAATACTTCCGCAGTTTTTATATTTAATACAGACACTCCCTATCTTAATTCCAGAGGCATACTTTTATTCCCTAAATAGGACTATGTCTCGGTTTATTTGGGGCCCACAAAAACATAGGGTACGCCTCTCGACACTCCAAATCCCAAAGATGGAAGGGGGTCTAGCACTTCTAAATTTCAAATTATATTATTATGCAGCCCAGCTATGTACTGCTACTTACTGGCTGGACCAGGCGTATTCGGCCAAGTGGAAGACGTTGCAGCTGGGGAGGCTGCCACTTTTAAAACATGAACGAAGCACTCTTAAGGCAAAGAGGAGATCAAATATAAGACAGGAGAAAATCCCTATACGGCCGCCACTCTGAGTGTATGGCATGGAGTCCTGGGGGATAAAAGTGCTAAGAATTGGAGCAGCTTGCTGACTTCTGTGCCATACTTGAACTCTTTCCCACCTAACAGATGGGATGGTGGCTTTAAGAGATGGGAGGAGAGGGCTTTACACCTGATATGGCATTTTATAGATGGAAACAAGATCTTGCCATTTGATTCACTAGTGAATAAATATGGAATTGTATGGCAAGATAGATTCAGATATTTTCAAATCAGGAATTATATTAACAACCTTATGTCGCAATATAAGTTTGGGAACTCATCTCCCCCACAGATTGCATTTATGTTTAAAAAAGCAATAGAGGGGGACCCAATTAAGTCTCATATAATTCCAAATTGTACCGGCACTTGTCCTGAGGGGGACTCCTTTGCTCACATAAAGATAGCATGGGAAAGAGATCTGGGAGCCCTGATCCCTGGGGACTTCTGGGTGTGGACGCAGAGGAGAATACACTAGGGCATCTCGGTGGGTGGCTGGCAGGAGTTTTCATGGAAGAGTTTCGTCCGTTACTTTCGGACACCAGCAATCCAAGCAAAATTTCATGATTCCATTCCTGCTACCTGCTGGAGGAACTGCGGATACTCGCCTGTATCTCTATTTCATATAATGTGGGATTGTCCTAGATTAACCCCCTTTATACAAAGCCTTCAGCAGGCTCTAAGGTCAATCATTGATCCCAAGTTGGTGGTGTCCCCTCTCTGCTACTTCTTCTTGGACCTCCCCAGAGATCTCTGAAACCCTTTGACGATTAAATTTTTAAAAATGTGATTTCTAGTGGCCCAAAAGGTGATCACATGTAACTGGCTATCCCCCCAAAGTGGTCACTCTAAACGTGTGGTTGGACCGCATGACAGATGTGTACAGATTGGAGTCAATAACAGCTAAGCTCAACAAAAGGGTTCCATCTTTTGAGATTACGTGGAGGAGATGGGTCTTATACATGGCGGGGGAGAGGCCTGACTTTGTCCCTTGAGTAGGGTCAAACAGTGAATCTGATCAGGGATCATTAGAACAGAATGTGGTAGAGCATTTTAGCTATAAATAATTACTCTGAATGTTTTTCTGTGCTTATCTCTCCGTCTCCTTCCTCTCTCCCCAGTCGACCCCCTTATACTGTATTGAGAGGGGCTGTCTAAGGGGTACAAGCTGGAAATAAAATTAGGTGGTATCTATAAGGTACATTTTAAACCGATGCCTTGGATATGTTACCCTGCTCAGTATATAATCTCTTGTATAATCTACCTACTGTTTTATTGACGGACCTGTCTGCCTGTGAAAGCATTAGAATGGAATCAATTTGTATAAATGCTATCTTATCTGTTGTCTGTGTATGTTACGTGGGCTTTTGCCCAAATAAATTACACTAAATAAAGAAAGTTTTTTAAAAAAAGCAAATGCCCTTGGGCTTTCCCAAAACAAAAGGTTCATACTCACAACCAAATGAAGATGTCCATGGCAGCTTCACCACAAAGAAAGTGGATCAAGGGGAGTTGCCCCTGAATCCTGGAGTTCATCGCAAGGGAAACAGTACTAGACAAGGTCTCCACCATTTCAAATACTGTCTTCTTTTGTTCTTCTTCTAGGGTGAGAACAAATGACCACACAAAGAAAAGGGTAGCTCTCTATCCGAGCCAAAACTGGGGAGTTGCCTAGCAGCTACAGCCTCCTCCTCGAACTCCAACTACAGAACTACTGAACATTCAAATTCACTCCCAAAGTCAGCTGGTCAATTGTGGCTTATGCTGCTGCGAGAGTTCTAAAATTACATCACCACTCCAGCTCAGCTGAGACTGAAAAACAGAGTGCGACAGTGCGAAACCCATTTACCTGGCATTACACAAGCTGCCATTCCTTCCTGCCACTGATTTAACTGGAATTCTAGTAACCCCGGGGAACAAGGGGGTTACACCTACCCTCAGCCAGGAAAATGACTGTCCCCAGTCATTACCTATCCAGCACCAGGCCATCCTACCCTATGTGTTGACTGCAGGGAAGTAGCGCTACCTTCTCCCCTGTCATGTGCCAGCACAGGCAGACAACACTAAGGGCCTAGATCCTAGAGGACTTTAGCTGACGCATCAGCTGCTACACTAAGATCTTACTATGGAGAATCAGTGGCTCTGGAAGAAATGTCCAGAGCATGTCCTACTAGACCAGCACTGCGGCCCCCTATGACCGGTCAGGACCACAGCCTGTCTTTCCCTGTAGCCCTCTAGAGAAGACCTATCTAACCAAAATCCTACCAAAAGGAGAACCTCCTTCCAACCCAGGACACCTGCAAACCAAACACACAGATCTAACACTATACCAAAGCATTACACTCCCATACTCCCCCACACACTAACACCTGTGGAAGGAAAAGGTTAACACATGTTAACTGCTGCACTATACTTAAAAACACTTTAAAGCACAGAGGAACTCTGATGATCCCCTCTAATCCTCTTCTTGTCTTCTCTTCTTTCTTCTTTAACAGGAACCACCTGAAAGAGAAAGAGACAAAACACCCCAAATCTGCAAAACACACAGTATAAATACAATAACCTCTTTTTTTAGAAAAGTAGAAAACAGTAGAAAATACCAACATTATGTACAATACACCTTTTGGGGGGATGGAATGCCCTAAATGTCCAAACTAGTGACAACAGTTATGCCCGAAGGCAAGGGTCCATAAAAGAGTCTCTCCTTGGCTGGAGCCCGGTGAAGCACAGTTCTTGAAGTACTGTAATCCCAAAAGGGAGAGTCTTTGTGGACAGTTCAATGGTCTGTAGTGTGCCAGGTGTAGGATGTGTATTTCAATGTCAATAAAGTAAAAAAAGTCTGGACTCACCAGTCTCTTGAAGAAAGAAAAAATGGACATCACCTATTTCTCCAGCCAAAGACTTTCCCAGGCAGCATTTTTCGGATACAGCTGGGCAGAAATCTTCCAGAAAACAGGATGATGAAACTGGAAACTGCTGGGCTGATGTAATCTCGGCTATCTGGATGACCAGGCGATGAAACTGAAAAGGCACACTGCAAGGTTGACGAATCTGGATGCACCTGGATCCTGGAACACCAGACTGGCAGAACAACATGGGTATAGCAACGGCTGGATGGCAGACACTTGCTACCACTGCTCTGCTTCTCTCTGGGTAGACATGGACATATTCTCAGGATGGTAACATTGGGAGTAGTACCACAATGGGTCAGGTGCATGAATTATGACCCAATCTGGGTGCTCATAATCAACAAAGTGGAAAGTCTCTTTCCCTGCTGGGTCCACATATCATACAGTGTCTATAAACAATGTCCTGCCCAACTTCCAAAACTGCAGTCTATCTCTTATCACTTTGTTTCTGACATAACGAGTTGTACCTGGAGCTATATTTTCACATGCTTCTTCCTCTAGCCAGGCTCTCCTGTTTATCTCAATCTCCTCCCAGACTCTCCAAGAAGAGGTAGGAAAGGATATTCCATATATGGCACTGGCCTTCCTATGTACCAGTGTTTCCTCCTTACTGCTCTTCATCAGTCTACAACCCTGGGCCTGGCTTGGGGACGGCCAGTCCTGGTACTGCCAGTGTCACATACTCAGAGCAATGTAGAACTTGTCCCTGACCACTACTGAGGGCAGGGCTGTGAAGTCACCAACTTCTTCTTCTTCTGGTTCCTCCAAGGCAAGAACTTGAGGCCGCAGACTAGGACCTTCAACAGAAAGGTGCATAGCTTCTCCTCTTCTTCCTCACTTAAGATTTGGGTCCAGGAGTGAGCAGTCATCCTCACTCCCAAGACGGTCCACTCTTCACTGGGCACGGAGGCAGACACCTCCCATTCTAGTGTTTCTTGAACCTCATCCTCTCCAATGAGGCTAGGGCTAGGACCCTCTCTCCATGGGTCCACTGACGCTCCCTCCGCACTGTCCATCTGTGACACAGGCATGGAGACATGTGAGGAATCTGCTCCAGCAGTAAATCTACATCCTCTTCCTTTGTGCCGCACTCTCCTAGGTCTCTCCCAACAGGTTCAATCTGGGATGAACTGAAGAACAGAGAATCCAAACTCACATCTCGGGGTAATTATTTCCATTAGGCACTGGCCACATGCACTGAATAATGTGTACTGGTGCCCAAACTGAATCCGGAGAGGTAAACTGGTTGCTCCAGATGGAGGGTCTCCCACCTTTTGCTTCCAAAATGTATACTCGGCCATTCATTTGGTTAATAACACCCTCACAAAAGAAAACTTGGAGATGCTATCTTGAAATGTTTTTCACACTTAACATACTACTGACACACCTCTGGGTGTCCAACAAAAAGTTCTGTACTTGGACAGTCACATCCTTGGACTTCAATGTAGGCAGAAACTTTACAACTCTGGGTGACTGGTTCCATGCACTGAGAAATTCACCCTACTGTGTTTGCAGATGCCCCTGGGCTTTCCCAAAACAAAAGGTTCGTACTCACAACCAAATGAAAATGTTCATGGCAGCTTCACCACAAAGAAAGTGGATCAAGGGGAGTTGCCCCTGAATCTTGGAGTTCAACCCCATCGCAAGGGAAACCATACTAGACAAGGTCTCCACCATTTCAAATACTATCTTCTTTTGTTCTTCTTCTAGGGTGAGAACAAACGACCACACAAAGAAAGGGGTAGCTCTCTAGCAGAGCCAAAACTGAGGAGCTGCCTAACAGCTGCAGCCTCCTCCTTGAACTCCCACTACAGAACTACTGAACATTCCAATTCACTCCCAAAGTCAGCTGGTCAATTGTGGCTTATGCTGCTGCGAGAGTTCCAAAATGACATCACCACTCCAGCTCAGCTGAGACTGCAAAACAGAGTGTGACAGTGTGAAACCTATTTACCTGGCATTTCACAAGCTGCCATCCCTGCCTGCCACTGATCTAACTGGGATTCTAGTAACCCCGGGGAACAAAGGGTTACATTAGTTTATCCCATGATTTAAAATAGTAGTTAGAAGGGAAATATGGGACGTTTGTATCAGGTAGAGGAGTCTAGGAAGAATGTTCATTCGAATGGTCTCGATTCTCTGGTGGAAGGGGAGAAAAAGATTAGACCATTTTGCTAGATCAGATTGGATTGCCAAGGATATGGGTTCCCTAGTTGACTAATTCCATGACGTCAGGATTTAAAGGGATATGTATCCATAAGTATTTGATTTTGGTAGTTAACAATTTGAAGGGAAAGGCCCGCTTTAATGATGGGGAGGGAAAGAAACTGAATACCAGGATTTCTGTTTTTGTGTCATTTAATTTGAATCCTGCGAGTTTTTCATATTGTTTTAAGATTGTCCAGGCTTTTGGGATTGAAGTGTTTGGTGATGTTAAAGATATAAGGACATCATCAGCAAACAAGCTATTTTTATATCTCTGCTGGGCTATGGGGATGCCCTAGACCCCCACTGCCCCCCCTCAGGGCAACCGTCAGGGGTTCCATGTATATAGCAAACAGAGAAGGGGAGCACCCCTACCTCGTCCCTCACTCCACCGGAATTGGATTAGATAGGCCTCCATTTATTGTAATGTAGGCCCTTGAGGATATATATATAGTTTTTTTTAGCCAGGTTATGAAAGAGGAGGAGAAGTGGAAGACTTGCAGAACGTCCCATAAAAAGGGCCAGAAGACCCTATCAAAGGCCTTTTCTGCGTCTAGGCTTATAAAGGCTGCTGGTATTTTTCTGTCCCGAACAAACTTATAAGGGTCTTACAAATGTTGTCTGAGGTATTTCTATGTTTAATAAATCCCAATTGGTCTGGGTGAATAATTTTGAGGAGAAGAGTCTTCATTCTCGAGGCCCATATGGGTGTATATATTTTATAATCCACATTTAGAATTGAGATGGGGCGGTAGGCTGCGGGGTCAGTCGGGTCCTTGTTTGGTTTGGGTTTTGGGGCCAGCGTGGCAAAGTCCCAGGATGGGGGAGGAACCCCTTCCCAAGCAATTTCTGTGAACAGGGAGTGCAGTTTAGGGAGACGTTCTGTTAAGAATGTCCAGTACCATTTTGCAATAAATCTGTCAGGGCCCGGGCAGCAGCCCAGAGCTAGTTTTTTAATCACCATTAAAATTTCTGTTTGGGAAATCGAGGCCTCCAGGGCCCTAATCTGAGGTTCAGTTAAAGTAGGAAGATTAAGTTGGGCCAAAAAGGAGAGTCTGGCCTCTGGGGTTGAAATACTATCTTCTGAATATAAATTCAAGAAGAAGTCTGAGAGGATTTGCTTGATATGGGATCCTGTATGATGTATTTGCCCTGTTTGGGATTTTTAAGTTTAAGTATCGTGGAGGAGAATTTTCTGGAGCGGTGTTTCTGGGCCAGCCTCCTAACACCTCTTTGCCCTCCCTCGTGGCTGGAGTGTCTGAGATAGACCAGGGACTGCTGGATTTTGTTATCCATTATCTTTTGGAGGGCAGCCTTCATAACTCTAATCTTGGGTAGGAGTTCTTTATCTCCATCCCTGTACAACAGTTGATAGTTTAACAGTGAGTCGGTCAATTCCAGATACTTGGCCTCCTTTTCCTTTTTCTTTTTTGTTGCATATGCTATGATTTCGACTCGTAGGGTGGACTTCATAGCATCCCATTGTATGGATTCCGTTATGGTCGGTGAGGTGTTTTCGGTGATGAATTGGGGTATCTTTTTTTTATAATATTTTGAAATTCTTTTTCCTGTAGAATTAGGGGGTTTAATCTCCATAGAGATTTTTTGGGTTCCCTTCCTATATCCAATTTTAGGACCAGAGGATGCTGGTCGGATAGTAGCTTAGGGGCAATCGAAATGTCCTGAACTGTTGATAAGTGTTCACAAGTGGTTAGAAAGTAGTCTGACCTGGAATAGAACTGGAATCTGGGAGAATAAAATGTATAACCGGGGAAGGCTGGGAATATTCGCCGCCAGATGTTTATAATACCCAAGTGTTCCAGCATATCTCTGAATTGTTTGACTGTTTGGGAATGTCTATGTTTTTGTTGGTTTGAGCAGTCGAGGTGAGGAGTCAGGGTCATATTTTGACCCCTTCCCAAGATTAACTGGCCTTGTAGGTTGTCCATTAAGACAGAAAGAAACCCTTTGATCACTGGCGCCTTTGTTTGAGGGGGAAAATAAACATTGGCCAGTGCGACTTTCTGATCATATAGGTGGCCCTGTGGAATGACATACCGCCCATGGGTATCCTCATGTATTTTAAGAATCTCCAATGAGGTATTTGTAGGAACCAGGATGACTGTGCCCTGTTAATGACCCCTGGGATAGAAGGAGGCAAAGACCCTATATAATTTCCCCCAGGAAAGCTTTAAGTGTTCTGAGGCAGAGAGGTGTGTGAGGAAATAGAGGTCTGCATTCTGTTTATGGAGATGTTGCATTAAGCGAGCTCTTTTAATTGGGTCATGGAGGCCATTTACGTTTTGTGATGAGATCTTGATAAGGTTAACAGCCATGCTATTGTGAGTTACTTATATTATTCTTTTCTCTCTCTCCCCCCTAGGATGAATGATACTGGGTCGTCCGGATCACTCTCCCCCAGACTTGTGAATATCGGGACTTGGTAAAACCTATCAACCAACTGACTCGTGTTAGTGGCCCCAATAAAGCTGGAGCCATCAAGCCTGTCCATTGCATAGGCATAAATAAACTTTGGTTCAAAATAGTATTACTTTGACTCGTGTGGTTTGTCTTACCCACACCCCCCAGTGTAAAAAGAAGAAATACAACATGAGAGAAACAAGAAGGATACTGCAGTAGGTATCCAAGAGCAAGTAATAAGTAAACACAAACCTGAACATTGAAAACCGTAACTATGTACAAATTGACTCCCATTTAGGAGGTGGTTGAATAAACTGACCTCAGAGTGTTCCTGTCCCTAATTCTGAAGGAAGTGGGAGAGGAAGTTGGGGTTCTATTGCCCTCCATGGGGGTGGGTAACCCCCAGGAGAATGTGAGAGCCCCAAAGAGGATGAGAAGTTGAAGTGGCCTTTTGCCCGAGCTGGTAACCGTCATGAAATAGGGTATGTTACCAATGGTAGAGCTTTGGATCCCCCATCATTCACACAGCAAGTGTAGGTGGCCCTTTCCTGGGATGGGATGGTTATCCGGGTCGGGAACAGGAGGGTCTGAAGGAGAAGAGGTTCCCAGCATCACTCCCACACAGTCCCCAGAGGGGCTCTGCGTGAGAGTGGTTGTAATTGCCCAAAATACTGTAGCTGTCCATTGTCCCCCCCCCGAACACAGTCCTTAAGTCAGCCCCTAGAAGACAATTGCAGTAGAAAGTCCAGTCCCACTCAATGAGCGGGGTAGAGAGATCTATATCCTCCCCCAGGTAGGTGCAGCGTGGGGAATGTTAAAGACGGCTAATCCTGCCATCATCTTCTGGAGAAACGGGATATGGCTGTCAGGATTTGAGAGTGCTTATGTTCACAGTAGGATAATGGTCCTGGTTGCTGGGTTAGTTTGTCCAGGGTCTGACGAGATTTCAGGTCAGTTAATTAAAAGCACCAGGGCCAGGGAGAGAGAACAAGGTTACCAGTTATGACTCTGACTGTCTCATGAATGCCCAGCTCAGTGACTTTGATAATCATGGTGGTCCCAACAGGGGTATAAAGCGGCTGATCTACCGCTCAAGTCCCCGGACCCCCCCCAACCGCAAAGGCCCCAACCCCTGAGCCAAGCCAGGGTAGTGTGAGCAGATGGAACAGGAGAGGAGCAATGTGACCGCCAGGGGAGTCCCGTGCGGAGGGCGATCGCCCCAACAATTAATCTCCCCAGCCTAGGCAGCGCCCGCAATCCAAGAGATTGTATGTAATCTAAATCGCAGCCAAAGGTCAAATTAGGCCTATGGGGATGGAGAGAAAAAAGATCATTTGTTCAACTACCTTGAGTATCAGAGTGGCACCCTCACCAACAGGTCACCCCCCACAACCCCCCCCCCGGCACGCCTCCATCCAGACAGGCCCAGAGGAGGAAATGCCCTGTCAAGGAGGAAGACGGGCAAAAAGAATACAAGAAGCCATCATCTCTTCATGTGTTCAGGGCAGGATTCCTATATTACCGCAGTTTGGCAATGATTTCCTCCAGTGACATCATTGATGGCCTCTCTTGTTCAGCTTCTGTCCATGGGGATTGTGCCAGGTGGGATTTCAGAGTTTCAAGAGCCTTCCCAGTAATTACCCCTCTGGATGCCAGATCTTCTGAAACCTCCAGTGCTGAGCTGTAAATCTGAGAGCCTGAGGGAAGATGAACCTGTAGTCTAGCAGGGTAAGGGGTACAGAAACTGATCTTCTGTGAGCACAAAAGGGAAAATAAAGAGCTGTATTCCCTGCACTGGTGTTGTGTACATGATGCATAGTCATTGTCAAATAGTAGGCGAGACTGGCCCAGTAAGACATGGCCCTTCCGCCATGCCTTCCGAAGTACTTGTTCTTTGGTTTGGTAGCGAGGAATCAAATCACAAAGGAACATGGTCTACAGTCTGGGTGGGAGAGCTTGGGGCTGAGAGCACGGTGTGCTCACTCAATGCCCAGCTGGTATTTAGGGTCTAATTCAAGCACTAGATGCAACAAATAATCAGAAAAGGCTAGAGGGTCAACCCTCTCCTCACCTTCCGGGAGGCCATAAATATGGATATTCCTCCTTCTGCCCTGATTCTCTGTGTCCTCCTGTTTCACTGAAATCTACAGTTGCTCTGTAGCTAGGGCTTTTATGGTGCTCTCGAGGGAATCAATGCATGCTGTGTTCTCGGTTATCTGCTGGTCTGCTTCTACGAACCAAGTTTGCAGTGATCTCATCTCGGAGCATAATTCCTGAATGGTTTCCTGTATTTTGCCCTGAAAATTGAAGATCACTTGGAGAATTGCTTCCCCCAAGCTCAACTCCTGGCATTTCTTTTTGTTTGCTTTCACCACGGAGGAAAATGTTCTAGTTTCAGATCCTGGGGGAGGCCTGGAAGCTGGGTCAGAGTCAGGAGCCACGCGGTTCCTCCATATCTTCGAGATCTGCCAAAAGCTGAAACTTGTTGTGGTGGTTTTTAGCCATAGCCGATTGATGGGTACAGTGGTTGTTTAGCTGGCTGAGATTCCGGTAAGGTAGGCTGAATTTAAATCGGTTAGAGCTCGATTTATTTGATTATTGACGGAGAGAACCTCAAAGCATGGTGTTTAGTCGGTTATACCAGAACCGGAAGTCGAACCCCTCCAAAGTATCCACATCTACCAGTTCCGCAGGCAGTACATTCCAGGGTCCCACAACCCTCTCAGTGAAGTAATGCCTCCTTCTCTCTCCCCTGAGTTTCTCACCAACCAGCCTCAATTTGTGCCCCTTAGTGGCCCCCACCTCCCTCTGCTAGAACACCCTATCTAGGCTTACCCTATTTACTCTCTTTAGATACTTGAAGACCTTGATCATATCCCCTCTGTTCCTCCTCTCCTCCAGGGAGTACAGGTTGAGCTCCTCAAGTCTCTCCCCATAGGACCTCCTTCCCAGGCAGCATATCATTCTGGTTGCCCTCCTTTGGACCTTCTCCAGGATTGCAATATCCTTTTTTAAGTGCAGATGTGAAAACTGCACGCAGTATTCAAGGTGCGGTCTAATCAGGCAGTTATACAGAGAGAGAAGTGCATCCCAGCTTTTTGAGGTTAACACCCTGGCAATGCACCCCAGCATTTTATTTGCTTGGCTGCAGCCCTCCTACAATACTACCTAAGGTCCCTCTCCCCACTCGAAGCCTGCAGTGTTTCCTCTCCCAGGGTGTACACATCAGCTGGGTTCCTAAGCTCCAGGTTGAGAACCCTGCATTTCCCCGTACTAAATTTCAGTTTTCAGGTACGTGACTACCTCTCCAGAGTCTCCAGAGTCTCCAAGTCCTCCTGTAGAGCTACTCTATCCTCTTCCCTATCCACCACTGCCCCCAGCTTCAAGTCATCTGCAAAGAGGCTCATCCCACTCCTGATACCTCTTCTGATGTCTGAGATATAAGCATTAAACAGGAGTGGGCCCAGCACTGATTCCTGTGGGACCCCGCTAATGACCCTCTTAGGAGATGAGATTCCCTCCAACCACCACCTTCTGAAAATGCCCAGATAGCCAGTTCTCTATCCACCTGACCATCCGTCCCCCCACCCCCATTTCCCTCAGCTTTTCCAGCAGCCCAGTATGTGGTACCAAATCAACCGCCTTGCCGAAGTCTAGAAAGAGGACATCTACTGGCCTACCCTGGTCCAGCACCTTTGTCACTCGATCATAGAACTCCACAAGGTTGGTCTGACATGATCTGCCTGGAAAAAAGCCATGCTGGCGATCATCCAGGTATCCCTGTCTCCAGAAACACCCCCAGACTTTCCATTAGGATGGCCTCCATCAATTTGCCCACTTCCAATGTCAGGCTGACAGGCCTGTAGTTCCCCGTCTTCTCTCTTGAGCCACCTTTGTGAATAGGCATGATGTGGGCCAACCTCCAATCCTGATGCACCCTCCCCATCTGGAGGGAAGTGTTAAAAAGGTCTGCCTGAGGTGCAGCCAGGACATCCGCCAATTCTGTTTGTACTCTGGTATGAACTCCATCCAGATCCAGTGCCTTCTCCATTCTTAGGGACTTGAGGGCTCCCCACACCCTAACAACAGGGATTTCAACATCCGTGACCCCCTCCCATCTGCAGGTCCAACCTGCCCCCCCGGTACGGTGCAACCCCACCATCCTCCCTAGCGAAGACCGAGGCAAAGTACTCATTAAGTACCTCCGCCTGCTCCTCTGCCTCCTCAGCCCACCCCCTCCCCGACCTCAGCCTACTAATCTGCCCCTTCACTTTCCTTCTTTCCCTGATATACTTAAAGAATCCTTTATCACCCCTCCTGATCCCCTGTGCCAATCTCTGCTCCTTCCTCACCTTGGCCAATCTCACCACCCTTGTGACCTTTCTGGCCATCATATCATACTCTCCCTTGTCCATAACCCCACACAAACACCTGTACCATCTATAAGCAGTCTTCTTCTCCCTCACCACTTCCTAGACTTCCCTGGTCCACCAGCTTGGCTTTCTGGCCCTACCAAACTCGCATCTCACCTTTGCACAAGCCTTGGTAGCCTCCTGGAGCCTTTTAATAATTTCCCACCTGCTTTCAGTGTCCATACCCCACCTGATCCCCTCCACATGACCCTTAAGGATCCTCTCCATACTCTTGAAATCTGCACCTCTAAAGTCAAGTACCACTGTCTTTGTGTGATCTTCTCCTCCCCTCAGGTCCAGGGAAAACCAGACAGTGGCATGATCACTCCCGGCCAGTGGGTCCCCCACCACTAGGTCCCTAACCAGCTCGCAGTCTGTCAGGACCAAATCCAGGATACATCCCTCCCTCATTGGGGCAACCACCTGCTGGTTAAGGAATGCATCCTGGAAGATGTCCAGCAGCCTTTGCTCCCTGGCCAATGAGGACGTCACAGTTCTCCAATCAGTCCCTGGCATGTTTAGGTCCCTCAGTACCACCGTCCTACCCACCCAACCACAGTGGTCCCTACGATTTGCTACCAGGCCTTTTTATAGATCTTCAGTCAGCTTGGGGAGCCTATAAACCACCCCCCCATTGTACCCTCTTGCCCCCCGGGTGTCTGCAAGGTGATCCATAACACCTCCACGTTACCCTCCACCTTGCTTATCCCAATGCCGTTCCTAATGATGAGTGCTACTCATCCCCCACCCACAGTCCTGTCCTTTCTCAACATAGTGTACCCACTCAGGGTTAGGTCCCAGTCATGCCCAGGAGTTTAGAATAGCGGATTTTGATAATTTACCTCTCTTACGAGAACAATTTTACTTCGGGGATCTTGAACCTAGAAATATGTCAGATAAATTGCTTAACAAAGCAGGGAGGTATTTTCAAAGCTTTATCACAAACAATAATCTTTTAATTTTAAATGGGAGATTGGAAGGAGATCACGATGGTTTGAGCACTTTTTTCTCTTCTATGGAAAAAAGTGTTATTGACTTTATTCTATGTTCTCCTCATAGTTACAATCAGTTTAAAATATTAGAGGTGGTTATGCACCCAGAAAGTGACCACGCAGCCATTTTACTCTCCTTTATGAATCAGAAACCTAAATTAGATGTTTCAAATAACATTCTGGCGGCGGTTTCATTACAAGGTAAATCAAGATTGAATATAAATGTGAAAACCATGGATAAGGTTACAAACTTAATCTATTCTCCCAGCTTTACATCCCTTTTTTCACTTGTAGTTAATGATCCCAATATTGGACAAATTGATCAGCAATTGAATATATGTTATCAGCAAATAAACAAAGAGATTTATTGTAATAATGGTGGCAAGCATAAATCATCATCTTGGTTTGATGCTCAATGTGTAAGGGAAAAAAGAAACCTTGGAAGGCTCATTAGGCAAATTAAAAAATCACCATCAAAGAGTGGGCTGTTAAAATTAAGTAAAGCTCGTAGAGAATATTAAAAATTTCTTGGACAGAAAAAATTGAGTTTAAGTGCAAACAATGGGAGATTATGTATCAGGCTATAAAATCAAATGATACTAAACTCTTCTGGGCATTAGTCGTAAAAGGATCCATAAGTCAAGGATCATCATTGCCAGTATATATCCCAAGAGAAATTTGAACATCTTATTACAAAGCATTATTCAAAAAAGATTTATATCCTAGGGCTGAGATTCCAACCATTTTACATTCCAGTAATGACAACTGTTCCCCATTGGTACTCACATTTTCAGAGGTAGACAACGCTATAATGAAACTATCAAATAATAAAGCTCCTGGACCCGATTCTATTCCTGGTGAAGTTTACAAAGCTCATTTAAACTATTGGGTAATTTTTTTTTTTTAAACAAATTTCTTTAACATCTATTTAAAAGAGAGATTTTTCCATCTTCTTGGACAAAAAACATAATTGTTCCGATTCATAAGAAAGGACACTATTATATTCCATCCAATTATCGCACAATTAGTTTAATAGATATTAGTGGTAAACTATTTGCGAAGATATTGCTACAAAAACTTCAGACTTGGACAGAAACTACCTCTCCCTTGTCTATCTTCCAAGCAGGTTTCCGACATGGCTTCTCGACAATAGATAACATTTTCATTCTGCCTCAGTTGGTGGAAAAATATAAGTCATTTCGGAAAATGAAGCTATATGTGCTTTTTATCGATTTCATGACAGCTTTTGATTCAGTAAAATGATCTACACTTTGGGAAATATTGATCTTTAGAGGTCTCCCTTATAATCTTTTGGTTCCAATTTATCTGTTACACTTACATACTTCATCTGCCGTTAGATATGATAACTGTGGTAACATCTCAGAGTATTTCAGAACTACATCAGGAGTAAAACAAGGATGTCTACTGGCACCTCTTCTATTTAGTTTATATACTGACTCTCTATTAACTTACAATGAGGCAGTTAATTTAGATTCTCCTAAAATCAATAATCCCCCAATTCACACCTTAGCTTATGCAGATGACCAAATATTATTAGCATTATCAAAACAAGGTCTTCAAAATAAAATGTCGCAACTTAAAGTTAAGTGTGAACAATTGGACCTAACAATGAATCTTAAGAAAACTGAAATTATGATATTCAGTTTACAAACAGTTAATACATCAACCCCTAGACTTTATTTATATAGTGATCTCATAGATGTTGTTTTTTCATATGTATATTTAGGTGTAAGGTTTACCACCAATGATTTATGGTCATTACACTGGAAGGAACAACTGGTAAGGGCAAAGTTAGCACCTAAAGCTTTACTGCGTTTCAATACCAAATATGGTGGGCAGTCGGTCGTATCAGCTTTAGTTGCAGGAGAAGCAAAAATTAAACCAATTTTCCTGTATGTGGCAGAGGTGTGGGGAGTACATAGTTTCTTCTCCTTAGAAGACCCACTTTCCATGTTTTATAAATCATTACTACAGGTTCCATTGGCCACGTCAAATTCTATGGTAAGGGCTGAACTCAGAAGAGTGCCTATTTCTACACTAGTTGACTCGAGGGTGGTGGGACATTAGTTGAAAATTATTAATAATCAGACCAATCCCTTGCCTTTATCTTGTTTGAGAGAAAAGATTACATGGTCTGAACAAAATTACACATCTCTTTGGTTAAGAACACTTAAAGAAATATTAACTAGGATTTTGATGGAACATCTCTGGTTAGATTTTGAAAAAGGTATTGTAATCTCACCTTTGTTCAAGAGGAGCATTAAAAGGAAATTAATTATGTTTGCTCAAGAGAAACAAATGGAATAGGTTAGAAGTCAATGTCAGGCTACTTGATTTGGATGTAATAAAATTTATTCTCTCATAGAGATTTATTTAACCCTACCTTTGACTCCCTTATATAGGAAATTTATTACCTGGGCAAGGATGGGATTTATTTGCTCCAAATATGCATACTTTAATAGAAGTTCCGACGATAGTGCTTATCCTGAAACCTGTAGATGTAATGAGGGTTTCAATGAAGACATTTGTCACATTACGGTTCAATGCCCATTGTACAAGTCTCCTTAAAATATGATTCTAAATAATTTCTCTTAAGATATGTAACTGTGGACTATGATCAGATGTTTGTTCTTCTTCACCCCTTTATAGTAGAAGACGCGGAGATGGCTGCAAAATTCTTTCATGAAGTGATAAAGCTAAAAAGAAAATATCTCCTTCCTTGACAAATTAAATGAACCTGTTCATGGTATGTTTTTTATATGTGCTGACTGTTTGTACCCTCGCCTTTTATCAGGATTTATATTTGAGTAGCATGATGACCTATGAAAAAGAATCTTATAATTCGCACTAAATGCACTTTTCCCTTTTTTTATATTATGTATTTTATATGTTGTAATGTCCATTTTTTGTACTATGGATGAACAATAAACTATGATGATGATGATGATGATGATGCCCAGGAGTGGTCCAAGTTTCAGTGACAGCCACCACATCCACTTTCCCTTCTACTAGCATTGCCTGGAGCTCAGGCATCTTGTTACCCATGCCCCTGGTATGAATCAGGTCCACCCTCCACCCCACCCCCTCATTTCCCCAACCCGAGAGCTCCCAGGTAGCTGCCTGCTTGAACCCCACCTGTGCACAGTTGGGTGCTCCTGTTTTGTACCCCCCTTCCCGTTTGGCAGAGAAGACCGAGACCATCCTTGATTGGCATGCTAGGATCAGCCTCAAGCCCCAGCCCTACCCCCCTTCACAAGGTTAAAACCCACCTAGCTCTGTTGAGGGGGGAATATGGGATGGGGCAGGGGGGAAACGGGGAAGGCACTATGGGTTCAGCAGCCGCACCTGTGATGGACAGGAGCAGGATGGACTACACAAGCAGGAAAGGAGGTGTATGTGTGGGCTTTGGGGGAGCTCCAGGGGGCTCAGGTAGGTGTGGTCCTGAATGCGAAAAGGGCCAAGGGTGCTGGCAGGTTGTTAAGAGCAAAGGTCCAAAGTATGCACAAAAGGGAACTAATTGGGAGGAGGGCGCACCAGCAGGGAGAATCAAGGCAGTAGGCATGAAGCATAATAACAGATTTGCACCACTAGTATTGATAAATGAAGGGGAGGATGATGAAATTGGAGCAGAGGTGGATACAGGGGTGAAGGGAGAGTTGGGCATGATGGAAGGCTCAGTAGATGGGAGGAGTGGTGTTGTTGCCTTGCAAAAGGACACAGAGAGGGCAGGAGAAGCTGTCAACAGTGGGCAGTGCGTGAGTGAGGTGGATGGGGTGGGGGGAGCAAGGGTGCCGAGGCTACAGGTGGATTCAGGGCTAGCAGAGGAAGGGAAGCTAGGGAGTGCCTGGGAAGGGAGGAGGAGGAGGACTCGGTAAGGAGGGAGTGGGTAGTCCAGGGGGAAAGGGACCAGCAGGGATACAGGGAAGGGGAGAACAGAATAAAAAATGATGATAGGGTAGAAAATGGGTCCTCGGGGAGGCCATTGGTTCCTGGGGGAGCTGCCGAACTGGTCCAAAATAGCATAGCAGGGAGGGGGTGCCTAGGGCAGATGGGTCAGTTAGGAGAAAAAGCTGGGACAGGAGGGCTAGGGCAGCAAATGCCACTCTGATAGGCAGTGTGGCTAGCCCTCAGATGGAGGGTAAGGCCAGAGAAGCAGATGAGGTAGTGGGAAGGAGGGAAGGGGGGATAGCAGAAATAGGGGGTAGGCCTAAGGATGGGGAGGAGGTTAGGGTCCTCCTGTTGGGGGACTCCATGATTAGGGGTATTCAGTGGGAAGGGCATGGCGAGGGGAAACTCTGTGCTGTATGGGCCAAGAGTATTTCTGGCTTGACTGTGCATAAGGCCAAGCACCTGGTCTGTCCTCTGGCGAAGGAGTGTGGAGGATCCCCTGACATATTAGTGTACCTGGGCACAAATGATATAGAGGAAAATAGGGTGCTGTAGATTCAGGCAAGGTTCCTTGAGCTAGCCATGATCTGTCCTGCCATAGGGTGCTTGGTCTCCTTCTCAGAGATCCTGCTGGTGCCTAGAGCCAGTACGGGCAACAAACAAAAAATTAGGTTAATGAATGGCTCAGTGAGTGGTGTGAGGCTAGCGGGTATGGGTTTGTGGGGGACTGGGGTGCAAACTGGGAGGACAAGGGGCTATACACAAGGGACAGGCTCCACCTCAATTTGGGGGGGGAGAAAGTTCTGAAGCAAAAACCTCCCCTCTCCCCTGCCTTGCCCAGCATCCACCTTAACCACCTCCTTTAGTTGGCCAGCTGTCGGCACATCATGCAGCCCCCCATCTTCCAAACCAATGCTAGAACCATGGCTGACCCACACCCAGTACACTCTACCACCCTTCCAAAGATGCCAGCTCTTGTGATTTGAGGACCCTGCCTTAGCCCCATCCCCATCCTGTTTTGATTTCCCCTCCAAGTCAGTTGCCCCTTCATTTGTCCCTAACCCTGCTGGAACCTGTTTTGGAACCTTCTTAATGCCAACTGGGCAAGCTACTTGTCTAAGAAAAACCCAAGTAGGTGGCGGAAATGGTAACCAGACAAACATCAGCATTTCATACAGAATAAAACATAACTTAATATAACAGCACAACAGTCTGTATCAGAGCTTGTATCCCAGTCCAGGTCTCCCCCTCCCCCTAGTAGACTGTAACCTGCTCTGTACTCATTCCTGTGTTCTGAAATTGAAGGATTGCCTATTTGCTTTTCAGTGTTTACAGCTCAGTCTTACTGCATTTTAGAGTTGGTGTGTAACAGTCCTTTAGATAGCTTTCTAGTTCTAGTTTATGATAAGTATCCACTGTGTATTACAGCCTCTGTTCTGCTTAACCCCTACTCTTTTCTTGCCTCTCAGGGACCTATTCCTTCTCTCACTCTCTATCTCAATCTCTCACCCCCCCACCTGCCTGCACTCCTTTGCCTCACTACCTGAGGAACTGAATGCTCCCCTTCTTTTTGACCTGCTAATTTCTCTTTTCTGTACTTTGTTTTTCCTTGGCCAAACCCTTGCTGGATTTCTGTCTCCTCTCTGTCTGCCCCCGGCCTCCGTTTCTCACCTGCTTCTGTCCCCCACCCACCCTATTGTTTCACCTGCAGCCACCAGTTTAAATTAACCATCCTTCTCCTCTTTCTCCTCTCTCCACAGTCAGCACGCCTTGAGTGGGCACTCCCTTCCAAGTAGCGGCTCCTCTGCCACCTTGAGAAGTGGTATTTTCTATGGCCACTGTCCCCACCTCAAGCTGCAACCCACAGCTATGCATCTGCTCTTCAGCTACAGTGCCAGCCCAAGCCCCGGCTACGGCTTTCTCTTCCATTGCCTCAGCGGGCGTACCCGGACTTCCCTCATTGGTCTGCTCGCAAAACTCTGCCACATTATCGGTTAGTGCTCAAAGATGCCAGGAACAACAAGCTCAGTCCCACTGCTGCACTTAGAGCGGGTCCAGTTTCCAATGGCCACTCTCATTTTTTACTTAACTTAGCATTTTTTTTCCCCTCCTGCCCTCCCCGGCCCTGACCCTAACCTCTATTAAATGCTCTCTCCCTAGGGAACACCCCCTCCTACATCCCTCCCATTGGTTGCCTCACACCAGACATAACCATTTGACCGTTAAGGTGCTGCTGCAGCCCTCTGCTACATAATTACTCAAGATGATCTGGTACATTATCCTCTGTACCCTATATCTAATAGGAAATGTAGAAAGAATCACTGCAGCCCCTTTACAAGACCCACCCACCTACTTGGAAAACATTGCACACTACCCAAAGGGAACACAGTCTGATTCCTGGACGTTCCTACTCTCCAAAACAACACTGCATACCTATGTACCCCTTGCTATACCTAAAATCCCTGTGGCTGCCCAACTGCTGCATAATAACCTGGTAGCTACTACTAATGACCATGTACACTGCAGGGCAAAATATACAGCTAAAGGCTGGAGCTATTGAGTACGCATACTGAGGAAGCTGCTCCTACTATTACTTCTATTAATTTCCGGCACCCCAATCCGGGACCCCCCAAGTCTAAGTCTCCAATAAGAATGGGGCACCTAAAAATAGTATCTCTTAACATACTCAGCCTTCTACCCAAAATTCTGTAATTTCAAGCATGGGTTGAATTGATTAAACCTGATGCCATAATGCTCATGGAGACTCTCACCAAAAGTTAGTGATGATACCATAGCCCTTGACGGTTATACTGTAAACCATCAGGATATCCAAACATGGGGGTGGCTGCCTGGTCTACATCAAAAGCAAGATCAGACGCCAACTACCACCAACTAGTCTCCACACCAAGGAGGCACAAATTCTGAGCCTTAAACTTATCATTGGCAAACAGAATAATGTGTTACTACTTTCCACTGTCTACGTACCGACTAGTAACCGTACTACTGGTGTCCAGCAAGTAATCACCAATCTAGAGCAGTAAGAGCAAAACTGGGAACACATCATTGTTGGTGACTTTAATGTCAACTGGCAGGCCAATGACACATCCTCTGTCCGGAACCAGTTTACAGGCCTCTACCTCTCACAGCTCATAACTCAACCTACCAGATATAACTACAAAACAAACACTAGTACACTGGTAGACTGGCTCCTCACTATCTGTCCGGAACATATCTCCGAGGTCTGGTCCTACTTGACACCCTTAGCGACCACTCCCCAATGATGTGCACCTCGTTGAATAAATTTTCAAGAAGTGCTCCCTAGGTCACAAGAAATAGATCACTGAGACCTGGTCAATTGAATACCTTTAGGCAATATCTTAACCTTGTGGTACTGGTCACTGCTTGACAAGGTGCAGGATGGCAACATAGCCCTTAACTACTTCCTCACAATGTTTAACAAGGCATGTGATATATCTGCTCCCTACAAAACCAAAAAATAAGAGGGTCTACCAACCCTTGACTCTCTGCTTCCCTCATTGAGCTCATGCACCATAGGGACAATTTGTGGCATAAGGCCAAAGCTACAGGTAAACATCCTGAAATCATTGCCTACAAAACAGCTAGGAAGAAATGCACCAAGCTCATTTGACTGGCTAAGGCATCCTATTATAAAGACCTCCTGAAGAAAAGCTGGGGCCATGGAAGAGAGTTTTGGGATTTAGTAGTCTCTTACAGGAAAAGCAACCAGAGCCCACCCTGAATCAATCATTACACTCACTGGGACACTACAGGAGTCCATTGACATTGCAAATGCTTTCAACAGAGCATTCACTGACCTCAGCTCAGTACTACTCAGGGACTGTCTATCCCTCTCTACCCCTAATACACCATCTAACAGGACCTCACCAACTAGCATTCCCCCTTTCTACTTTAGGCTGCTTCATAAGCAGGAAACCATTAGATATATTAAATGGGCACTAGGGAAGACTCGGATGGGTAGTGACCTACTTGATATGAAGTTGTTAGTTCTGGTACTAAACAAGGTATCTGATCCTATCACTAAAGTGTTCACTGCCTTGCTATGGTCAGGAGTCTTCCCAGACAGGTGGAAGAAGGCACAGGTAACCCCTGTCTTCAAGAATGGAGATACAACCAACCTAACTACATGCCGATCTCTGTCCTTCCCCCCCCCTTTCGAAAGCCCTTGAATGAGTATCGGACCAGCTCACAGAGTATCTATCCATGTACAACATACTCAGTCCCCAGCAGCATGGGTTCAGGTGAGACCACTCCACCGTCTCCGCCTTGGTTGACTACGCCTCCCAAATCTACGATGCCTTCGAGGATGGATTGGCAGTGGGGTCTATCTTTATAGACCCGACAAAGGCATTTGATGCCGTCAACCATCAACTCCCACTCCAAAACCTCCTCTCTATTGGACTGTCCATTGATGGGGTGACATGGTTTAACAGCTACCTCTCTTGCTGGACTCAATGCATCAAAATCAAAGGTATTCTTTCAGAGCCGAGGGAAGTAAACCTGGGTGTCCCCCAAGGGTCCATATTAGGGCCACTCCTCTTCAGTCTCTTTATTAACCCTTTACCCACCGAATGCTCAGCAAAAATCATACTCTATGTGGATGATGCAGTAATCTCTGTCAAAGAAAAAAACAGGCCTCTATCTCCAATGAACTTCAAATCAACTTCCACAGACTTGAAAAATGGTTCTCTGACAACAAACTTTTGCTCAACTATAAAAAAAACTAAGAGCATGTTCTTCTCTGTACAACAGAACAAGAAATTCAGGCCTCTGCAGATTCAGAGCCTCAAAGGTGACTCACTGGAGCAGGTGAGCACCTTTAAATATCTTGGGGTTTATCTTGATAACACCTTATTATTTGGAACACATGTTGACCATGTTGTTAAAACCGCTAATGCAAAACTGGGTGTCCTCTATGTCACTGGCATTCTAGGACACCGGAAGCCCTGAAACTAGTCACAAGCTGCTTGGTCATCCACCATAGACTACGGCCTTGTTATCTATGGGGCTGGCACCGACACTGTTCTCAAAAGGGTAAAAACTCTACTTTAATAAAACCTGTTGCCTGGTTCTGGGGATGGATCACTGGACACATACGTGTACCCTCTATCAAGAGACAGGGTGGCTATCCCTACACAATCGGATTGTTTACCAGACATGCCTACTTGCGAGGATGTCCCTGTTAGGACTTACCCCTAGAGCAACATCCAGCCTTTTCATAACTGCACAACCTACCATTAGGAACCGAAATGCGGATGGGGTGGGGGCTGGTGGTGCCATTTAAGAGAACATCTCAAGCCTAGAGATCCCTCTCCTTCCATGGTCCCAGGTGGCTTAATGAACTCCCTAAGGACCTGCTCAAAAGTAGGAAGATTAGCCAATTCAAACCAGGCCTACGAGCCCAGTTGACCCAGGAGAATATCTGTAAATGCCTTCTCAAACCATAAACTCTTTCCTGCATGTACCATAACAATGTCCCCTGGCTCCTATCATACCACCTCTTTTGTTCACCAGTGTTACCTGCTACTCTACCCTCCACTGTCACCACTGCTCCCTCCCCACTTCTCCTCCCTCTTCTTCTGGCCTCCCTTCCCTCATGCAACCTTCCCTCACTCCCCCGGCCCATCCCCTTGTATTCCCCCTCAACAAATCCCCCTTTTTCTCCTCCTCGTCCCTTCCCCCTGGTTTTGCTCAAGCTTCCCCTTCCCTCCAAGCCCAGTTCTCCTACACCTGAGCTGACAAAGCCTTTCTCTGGCTGCTCCACTCTACCAAGCAAGCCCTCTCCTTACTACACTTGCTGTACTCTGCACTTACCCTGGTAAGGTCATACGCTTCTATCTACTCCTTTTTCTATATGACACTCTTCTTGCACTGATGCCTATACCAGTTATGTTGTGTCCTGAGTGCCCAGTAATTTGACTTACCACTACAACATATATACTAATGTTGACAAATTACATTATGCAATGTATATTACCATGTAACCTGTGTAACCTTATGTAGGGCCCGGACTATCTGAAAGAGTTTCTGGTTCCTTACTGCCCTGAGCGATTGCTCCGTTTAGCCAACAAGGGGTTGCTAGAAATTCCAAGGGTGTGCTTGAAATCTTCCGGGGTGAGAGCTTTTATGTACATTGCCCCTACCCTTTGGAATTCTCTACCCCATCAGGTATGTGAGTGCATGACCGTAGAGGGGTTTAAGCAGGCACTAAAAACATTTTTGTGGTACCAAGCTTTTGGTGATTAATTGATGAGTGTTATCAGTATGATTATATTGTATGTTGTTGAGAAGTTCGTTTGTTGAAACTGTTATTTTAATATTGTTAAGGCACCTTGGTTTTTTGAAAGGCGCCATACACATAAAGTTTTATTATTATTATTTATTATGTAACCTATGTGTGGTCTGTTTTGTCTTATGTACTTGTGTAACTTGGAATCTTTGTAAAAGGGTCTCTGACTCAAAGGTATTAATCCCAATCTGAAATAAATAAAATAAATAAATAAATGCCCAATCTAGCCTTCAGTGCTCCCTGCCTGGTATGTGGGGGGAGGCCTGCGGACTCCTCCAGCCAGAGACATGAGGCCTGAAGGCCCACTCTGCCTCCCCAAACAGTTTAAATTATGATCCCTGGATAGGTACCACCCAATTAATCCACTAGGACTCTTTAACATCTACTGAAGAGGTGCAGCCTGCCTGGTGCATAGAGGGATTGTCAGACCAGGTCTCCCCCAGCCCTCAACACAGCTGTACCCTTCCTCCTCGCAGCAGTCCTGCAACCAGCCATTAAACTCCTTTATCCTTTTCTTCCTCTCCATGCTAGCTCTCAGTACTAGAAACACCTCAGAGAATGCAACAGATATGGCTACCCCCTATAGATCTTCCCCTCTACCCTGCATTTTTCCTGTATCACCCCCACCTCCTCCCCTGCTAAGTCATTCCTACCTAGATGTATAATCACATGAGGTTTCCCCAACCACCCTGCACCAGCTGATTATTCCTTGGGCTCACCCTTTCTTCCGTCATCCCTGGCATACATATCACCTTCCTTCCCATGCATAGGTCCCCCTTTTCTCCCCAATGAATACCCTTAACTATCGAGTCTCCCAGGATTATGACCCTTCCCCTCCTCCATTTCTGACACCCTCCTCCTTCTCTATAATCATCCCTCGAGCTCCTCCTTCGCCTATCTGATCTCCCCAACTTGTACACCACTCCACCCCTTCTCCCACCTCTTGTCTGACTGATCTCCCTGCCCCTTCATCCCCCTCTTGCCTTCCCTTCCTCTACTTTCACTGTCCTCTTTCACTGCCCAAACACCCTGCCTCATTCTTCCCTCCTGCCACCCCTCCCATTCACTCTTCCCTACTCCACTCTCCTTGGACACCCTTCTCCTTCCTCTACTCCAGACATATACCCTTCCATCCTCCTCCTTCTGCTTAACCCCCAATCCCCAATACCTGTGTCAGACCTCGCCCTCCATATCCCTGCCCCCCTTCCCAACCCTAGACAGTGGAAAAAATCTATTCCACACTAACACCCCTCTAGATGCTCTCACTCCGGTCCTGTCTCTTGTGACCCCACCTCTCCCCCTCCCACCAACATTTTCCATCGTTCTTCCCCAAGCTGCCTATCCCTCCCCTTCTGAAGAAGGGTCACCCATGGGAACTAGGTGATCCCCTCCACAACCATTCCATCTGCATACCTCTCTCACCTGGGCTGCCCCCACTTGCCTCTCTCTCTCTCCCCATCCCCTCTCCTCTGTTCCTCGCTAGCCTGCCTAATGCCTATCTGAGCTGCCTCACCTCTGCCATCAGGTGATTCAGGTTCCTACACACTCCTGCTTCACGGCACTCACACTTCAGGGTTGACAAGGACTATGGGTAATTTATAGGAACTACAGTTGCCTCACTGGCTGTCTGTAGCCACCTGACCATGGTCCCGCCAATGGTGTCGGCTTCTGGCTGCTGAACTCTCTCTCCCTTTTCCCTCCCTCTGGCCGCTTCCACCTCCCAAACTCCCTGTACCAGGTTAAAACAGCGAAACCTGAACCATGCTGTCAAAATAGTGAAAACAAAAACAGCTACAGGGAGCAGGTAAGGTTAGTGCTATCCCTGTAGCTGTTTGCCATCTGGAGAAACAGGATAAAGGTTCTGTTGGGCAGTCTGCCTCCAACCAGCTGCTGTGATGCAGAGGGTAGTGCCACAGGCAGTGGAGGGCAGCAGAATGCTGGTGGACCAGGGTTTGATTCCTGGGACTTATACTTGTTTTTTTTTTCTCCTGGGACTTTTTTTGTGTGTGTGTGTTTCTCCTCCAACCCCACTTATGTGGGTACTGTGTCCCCCCCAATCCTCAGCTGTCCTGAGCAGTTCCCCTTCCCCTCCTCAATGATCCCCCCCAAGGTTTCTCCCCTTCCCCGAGTTACCTCCACCTCTGGAGGTGATTATATATAGATGGGACCAAGACCCCCATAACGGTGGGTGCACGTGGCAGAGCTCCCCACAAACATACAGTGTAGTCAGTTAACTTTGTGTGGTGCTATGGTAGCAGTCGGTGCTTTGGCCGAGCACTATCATGTCTTTCACTGTTTTGGTCCCTTACGAAAATGAAATATATTATAACCTACTTGTTTTATAATATATTGTAATGTATTGGACAATCAGTATATTTATATATATTTTAAAATTTGCAAATATATTACAATGTACTGTAAATATATACATTATGGCCGCTTTAATATATTCCGTATATTGCAAAATATATTGATAAAATTCTAAATATATTGAAATAAGGATAGTAAATATATGTTATTGGTATATATGTATAAATGTATTGTAGTACAGAAAATGTAAGCATCACTAAATGTTAGCACTTTGCCCTAGTGTTACATATGCATTCTTTTATTTTCACGTAAGCGCTTAGCACTGACTTGCCCTTGTAACGAGGTGACTCATAACTGCGAATTTACAGTGATCGCTTCTATTGTTGTCAACTACATTGCCAGCCGTTACAAAGTGTAGTATTTCACAAACGCACTCAGCGGGGGTAGGCCCTCTGCTCCCATAGTGCCAACCTCCAAGCTCAGTACTGTGAACAGGTAACAGAACAGGGTAACCCTCCTGTCTGCTTGTGGGTCCGAATCACCTTTAGTCTCAAGTTCTGGGGGGGATTCAAACTGTGAACCTTATGCTAGCGTACCCAAATGTACAGGCTCAGATAATCTGCTCTTCGGGGGATGCCAGATATCTTTCGTCTAAGGGCACCTAACCAGGTATTCAAAATGAACCCTTAAAACTCTATAAAAGACCTTAGGTATATTCTTACCTTTTCCCAGTTTGGTAACACCACCAAGCTTATGAACAGTTTTGTCAGTCTTAACCCTCTATACATCACATGCAAAAAGAACTTCGAAGACACACCCAGGCAGTCTTTTCAAACGAAAGGTTTACTTAAAAATAGATAAAAATATGTAAAATGTAAACACAGAACACTATATCACAAAGCATACAATCGCATAAAGAAAAACAAGAAAAACTACAGACAAACTCCTACCACAATACATTTAGATCTTTTCTATCTAATGTATTACCTCTTTACAGTGCTTAACTTAGATCTTGTTTCTTAAGAGCCCAAAAGGTTATGTCACTAAGTTCAGCCTCAGTATTCAGTTTAAACTGTCTCTCTCTCTCTCACACACCCCTTCCATGATGTCATCTAGCTCCTCCTTTTAGAATATAAAAAATACACAAACAGGATGTCCTATCAGGAGTTATATTAAATAAGGTGACATCAGCAAAACCTCATTTCCCAAATATGACTCCTAAATTAACATTTTCTCTGATCTTGAGCAGCTCCTGTTGCCAAGGCACATGAAAGGATTTTTATAACTTTAGCACCATGGTGGGAACATGTTTTTCCTCTAAGACGTCATAAAAGTTTATGAGCCCTATATCCTGGTAGCTGGGTCAGTTCTAATTAAGTCAGAAACAGGAGACCCTTAATTAAGTCTCTCTAGTCTTTTAATTACCTCTTGGTTTCAGGTTAATGTATCCTGTTATTTCCACTAAAACCTGGGGGGGGGAGCACCCATAGCCCAGCTGGTCTTGTGGAGACAATCACACGCTACACTTTTTTATTACAAATATCATAGAACAATCATAACCAGCTGGCAAAGCGTCACAATCCTCCCCACCTAGATTGAATCTGGGGGATCTATCCCTTGCATGGGATAAGCTTCCCAAATCACTTCACTCCTCATACAGACACGACAGGCCATCACTGTTCTGATTGGTCACTCCAGCCCTACATAAGATTGTCATGTCATACCCTTGTAATGCAAGACTCCATCTTAATAGTCTACCATTAGTTTTTCCCATTTGAATCAGCCAAACCAGAGGGTTGTGGTCCATTTGTACCTCAAAATGCTGCCCGTATAAGTATGGTTCTAACTTCTTTATGGCCCACACTATGGCAAGACACTCCTTTTCCACAGTAGAGTAAGCCTGCTCCCTGGGAAGTACCTTTTTATTCAGGTAGACTACCGGGTGACCTTTCCCTTGGTTGGATGTCAGACTCAGTACTGCCCCAATATTCTCGTCTGAGGCATCCATCTGGACTATAAAAGGTCTGCTATAGTTGGGACTTGTCAGTAAAGGAGCACTGCACAGTGTCTCCTTCAGTCTGGTAAAGGTTTTTTCACAGGCTGGTTTCCAGGTAATTTTCTTAGGCATCCTTTTCTTTACCAGGTCAGATGGGGAGCAGCCAGGGCACTGTAATTGGGCACGCATTTCCTATAGTACCCTGCTGTCCCTAGAAAACTCCTGACCTGCTTCTGCATTTCTGGTCTGGGTCATGCCTTGATCACCTCTATTTTTACTTGGTTAGGATGGAGATGTCCCTGGCCTACAACATGCCTGAGGTATGCCACTTCAGCCATGGCTACCTAGCACTTCTCAGATTTGACAGTGAGCTCAGCCCTCTGTATCCTGCCCAGCACTTCCCTAAGGTGGGGCAGGTGTTCCTCCCAGCTGGCACTAAACACGGAAATGTCATCCAGGTATGCTACAGCGTACTCCTCAGCACCATTTAACACCTGGTTTACCAACCTTTGGAAAGTGGCCGGGGCGTTCTTCATTCTGAAAGGCATTATTTCAAGTTCAGATAAGCCTATCGGAGTGATGAAGGCCGACCTTTCCCTATCTCTGTCCGTTAACTCAACCTGCCAATACCCCTTTGACAGGTCAATAGTTGTAAGGTATGTCGGCCCTCCTAACTTGTCCAGGAGTTCGTCCGTCTGGGGCATTGGGTGGGCGTCTGACTTTGTGACTGCATTCAGTCCACACAGAAATGAGTAGAGCCATCTGGCTTGGGCACATGGACTACAGGTGAGGCCCAGGGGCTGTGGGATCTCTGGAGTACCCATAAATCCAGCATTTCCTCCACCTCCCTCCTAATGTCCTTTTGGATAGCCTCTGACACCTGATATGCTGTCCGCTGTATGGGAGTCTGTGTCCCTGTCTCCACATCGTGCATCGCTAAGGGGGTTAGTCCAGGCTTGGCGCTTAACAGGGGGGCCAAGTCTGCTAAAACCTCCCTTACTTCCTGGATCTTGTCTGAGGCCAGCTGGGGAGACAATTTTACTGCCTCCACAGAGGACTCCCACTTCATTTCTTCCAGCAAGTCCAGAAGGGGGTCTCCTTCATTTGTCCCCTTCCCAGGATTACATACTGCAAACACCATGTCAGCCCTATTAGCATATGGCTTCATCATGTTGACATGGTACATTCTTTCTGTCTGTCTTCTGTCAGGTAACTCTATGATATAGTTCACGGCATTTACCTTCCTAACTATTTCGTACGGTCCTGCCCACTCAGCCTGCAGCTTGTCTTTCTGGACCAAAATAAGGACCATGACTTCCTGACCCACCGTGTATGAGCAAGCTCTGGCTCTGTGGTCGTACCACACTTTTTGTTTCTGTTGGGCAGCTGCCAGGTTGCTCTGGGCTGTCCCCATAAGCTTCTTCAGCCTTTCCCTAAATCTTAGGACATAATCCACTAAGGGAGTTCCCTGGGTGGTGTGCTTGCCTTCCCAGTCCTCCCAGATCAAGCCTAGGGGCCCATGTACCCGGCGTCCATATAAGAGTTCAAAGAGGGAAAATCCTGTCGACTCTTGGGGCACCTCCCTGTATGCAAACAACAGGTGGGGAAGGTATTTCTCCCAGTCCTTCCCATGCCATTCAGCAAATGCTTGGAGCATTGACTTCAGGGTACCGTTAAATCTTTCCACAAGCCCAATGGCTTGCGGGTGATAAGGTGTCATGCATCTCTGCACCACCCCACACTTCTCCCAAAAACATTTTATCAGGTCTGACATGAAGGAACCCCCTCAATCAGTGATAACCTCCTGCAGAAACCCAACACAGGAGAAAATCCCAACTAAGGCATCTGCCACTTTGTTTGCTCTTAGTGAGGAAAGAGTGACTGCCTCTGGGTACTGGGTGGCATAATCCACCACAGTCAGGATAAAACTCTTCCCGGAGGAGCTGGGGGTATTTAAAGGCCCCACAATATCCATTCCCACCCTCTGGAATGGCTCCTCCACTATGGGCAATGGAATTAGGGTGGCTTGAGTTTTCTTACCTGCCTTCCCTATTTCTTGGCACCGGTGACAAGACCTGCAATACTCCTTCACCTCCTGGGTGAAGTTGGGCCAATAGAAATTCTGGGCCAATTGCTGCGTAATATGTGTGAGATTCCCAGATGACCAGACAAGGGAATATCATGCGCAGTCTTGAGCAACTGCTCACGATACCCCTGGGGAACGACAAGCTGCCTGCCTATCACCCCTCCCTGTGTCTGCACAGCCCGAGTATACATCAGTCCATTTTCCCAATAAACCCTATGTTTACCATCACCTCCCTGTGCTCCGTCAGAGTCTGCCCAAGCCCTCAGCTTCACTAGACTAGGGTTACTTTTCTGAGCAGCTGCAAACTCCTTACACATTTCCAAGTTATGGGACAGGTCCCCTTCAGTCTCTAAACTAGGGCCTCTAGCACTAGCATCAGGGCACTCAGGATCACTGTCATCCCTAACCCTTTGACAATGGGTCACCCCTCCTTCTTTGGAGTAATCCTCCGTAGCTTGTGGTTAACTGCTACTGGGGAAATTTCCACCCCCCTTTCATTATTATCCATATCAGGAGACAGGCTGGGGAACTAGCCTCCCAGTGGTTTCCACAATGGCTTCTGTGGGATCTGGGGAACTACAATTTCCCCTTCCTGCTTGGCTATGGGTAACTGCACACACCATCCCCTGTTTGAGATTGTTGCCAAGGATGACTTCAACTGCTAAAGTTTTGGCTACAGCCACCTGTTGCAGTGTTCCCCATTTCACCCCAGTCTAGGAGAACACACTAGCAAAGGGCAATGTTTTCTCCTTACCAGTTAAGTCTTGTACAGTGACATATTTATTGGGTATAAGCTGACCAGTCTCTACCAGATCCCCTTTTACCAATGTCAGGGATGCCCCTCTGTCCCTTAACCGTGTGTCTGTACACCATTCACCGTGACTGGGCGCATGTGTTCCCTCATGTTCACAGGCATGCTTCCAGGGACACACAAACAACCCACTTCTTTTCTAGCAACATTCTGCATATTGCTCATCCATTTGGGACACTGTCTGGCAATATGCCTAGTTTCTTTACAAACCCAACATTCATTTCTTTTTTCAGAGAAATCTTTTCTTTGAAACCTGAGGCTAACTGGTTTCAGTGGAGGCAGTGAGGGTTTTAGCTGCCCTAAAGGTAGGCTTTTCCCTTTCTGTACTGCCATGCCCACCCCATTCACTCTCAGAGCAGGTCTGTTCTTGGCATAGCGGTCCGAGAGTTCAGCAGCCTCTTGCACTGTTTTGGGATCTCGGTCCTCCAGCCAGGTTTTCAGCTCTGCTGGGCATGCCCCAAAAAACTGTTCTAATTTCAATTTTATCTACAGAGTTTGCTTCAATTCCTTTCCATCAATGTTTTAAAAACTGACTTTGTTTCATGGCTAGCTCCTCGTAGCTCATATCATGGCTTCTTCTGAGCCTACGGAATTTAGCTCTGTATGCTTCAGCAATAAAACTTTTTTAAAAGTGCAGCTTTAAGTTTGATGCAATCATTACTGTCCTCATTATCCATTTGACCTAATGGATCCCGAGCTTTCCAGGTATGTAGTGGGGATAGCTGGAAGCTCCAGGACCCTCTAGGAATTTTAGCCTGAATACAAACTTTTTCAAAGGAATTCAAAGAGGCATCCATATCCTCCCCCTCTTTAAATTCAACTATCAATTTGGAATTCAATTTGTAACCCAGTCCTGTAGTTCCAGTTAAACCCAAGCCACTTACCTGCTCTGGTGCTGGTGGTTGGAGTTGTAACTTCTCCAGTTCATGTCACCTCTGGCACTCACTCTCCTCATGTTCAGCTTCTCACTGTTCTCACTCCCTCTTCTCCTCTGCAGCTCGCTGGTGCTCACGCTATTCACGGTCAGCCTCCTGCTGTTCCTGGTCAGCCTCTCACTGTTCATGCTCCTTTTTCTCCTCTGCGGCTCGTTTCTCTCGCTCAGCATCTCTCTGGAACTCCAGCTCCATTCTGCGCAACTCAATCTGCAGCCTGAGTGCTTCTGGCTCCAGAATGCTGGTGACCTTCCCCTGCTGCTGTGGCCCTTCACTGGCACTGGCCCTGCTGTCATCCTCACCAGATCCAGACACTGCACTGGCCGTTAGCCCCTCCACGCTCAAGGTTTGGTCCCTTACAGTCACAGTCAGTGACTCAATGCTCTGGGCATCTGCTGCCATCAGGGCATCCATGAGGTTCTGCTTGGTGGCTCTCCCCCATACAGGACTCCTCTGTCCTGGCACAACTGCCTAAAGTAGTCTACACTGTGCCCACTGTAGTTGGAAGCCATCTTCTTCCCTAACTACGGTTACTCTAACTTGCACTTTAGAAAAAAAATAAAACAGGTAGGAACTTGACTATAAGCGAAATTATATAGTTTTGTTTCCTTTTTAAAAATAAATTACTGCCTTTTTTTGCAAGTGAGCTGTACAGTATTAAGCTGACACACTGGACAATTAAAGCTTGTGTTACCAAATTTATCTGCACCGCTGCCAACCAATCTGTCACAAACACACTCAGCAGGTCAGGCCCTCTGCTCCCACAGTGCCAACCTCCAAGCGCAGTATTGTGAACAGGTTAACAGAACAGGGTGACCCTCCTGTATGCTTGTGGGTCCGAATCACCTTTGGTCTCAAGTTCTAGGGGGATTCAAACTGTGAACCTTATGCTAGTGTACTCAAATGTACAGGCTTAGATAATCTGCTCTTTGGGGGGATGGCAGATATCTTTCATCTAAGGGCACCTAACCAGGTATCCAAAATGAACCCTTAAAACTCTATAAAAGACCTTAGGTATATTCTTACCTTTTCCCAGTTTGGTAACACCATCAAGCTTAAGAACAGTTTTGTCAGTCTTAACCCTCTATACATCACATGCAAAAAGAACTTCGAAGACACACCCAGGCAGTCTTTTCAAATGAAAGGTTTACTTAAAAATGGATAAAAATATGTAAAATGTACACACAGAACACTATATCACAAAGCATACAATCACATAAAGAAAAACAAGAAAAACTACAAACTCCTACCACAATACATTTAGATCTTATTTAATGTATTACTTCTTTACAGTGCTTAAGTTAGATCTTGTTTCTTAACAGCCCAAAAAGTTATGTCACTAAGTTCAGCCTCAGTATTCAGTTTAAACTATCTCTCTCACACACACCTTCCATGATGTCATCTAGCTCTTCCTTTTAGAATATAAAAAATATACAAACAGGATGTCCTATCAGGAGGTATATTAAATAAGGTGACATCAGCAAAACCTCATTTCCCAAATATGACTCCTAAATTAACATTTTCTCTGATCTTGAGCAGCTCCTGTTGCCAAGGCACATGAAAGGATTTTTATAACTTTAGCACCATGGTGGGAACACATTTTTCTTCTAAGACGTCATAAAAGTTTACAAGCCCTATATCCTGGTAGCTGGGTCAGTTCCAATTAAGTCAGAAACAGGAGACCCTTAATTAAGTCTCTCTAGTAGTTTAATTTCCTCCTGGTTTCAAGTTGATATATCCTGTTATTTCCACTAAAAACCTGGGGGGGGAGCACCCATAGCCCAGCTGGTCTTATGGAGACAATCACACACTACGGCCCAGATATTCAAACTGTGCCCAAAATGTGCGCAACAGCAGGAGCAAGCACAAACCAATTGCGCATATGCGCAACAGGTGCGATATTCAAACATGGAGCAGAACAAATTGCGCAAGCAGCCAACGTCTGAATATCGCACATATTGCGCCATATCGCAACCAGGAAGGAGAAGCTGAGCAAAAAGTTTGCGCTATAGCACAACCAGGGCAGCCCAGCTGAGCAGTCCAGACGTGCATAGCGCAAGAGCCCCCAGAGCAATGGAACTGCACATCCAGGAGGCAGGCTGGGGCCCACCGCCAGCCATGCCACACATGGGCACAGGAACACACTGCAGAACCAACAAGACACCTGCACACCCCAAGCACAGCGTCACTGGGGGTGGGACGGATGATCTACTGGCCCATGGGGACAAGCCAACAAAGCACAGCAGAGCCATGACACCCCAGCACAACCACTGGCAGGCTGAGAGTGCCACACACAGGGGGTTGACAACCACAGTGCACATCAGCCCCCATATGCACAGCACACCCTGCACCATGACCCCAAGACACCACCCATGTGCAGTGACTGGCACTACAGGAAACCATGCATCCCCCCAGCACACGTCAACCCCGTGCAGCAGAGAAGCATACAAGCCAGACACACCCTGTGCACCCAGCAGTGGGTGGCAGCAGACGGCAAGACCAACAGAAAGTCACTGCCATGCCAGAGATACCTCCCCATGCACACACACATGCACACACACACACACACACACACACACATACCCAGGACCATACCACCCCAGATGGCATGTACACCACTGCAACTGAGCAACCATAGCCAGCTGCAAATCAGAGACCAACACAGTATTCATATCAAAATATAAATGTATTCCCAAAATGTGTAAAGTACAAAACAATCAACCAGAACTATTTACAAGAAGTGCGGGTACAAGGTAGGGGTGGGCAAGGGGTAGGGATGAACAACTTGGAGAGGGAAGGCAGGGTGGTAGGGATGGGTGAAGTGGGAAGGGTAATGTGGCCTAAGGCCCAGCAGGCTGGTCGTCCTCTGCCTGGTGCCACTGTTCTCGGTGATGCCTCCTCTGCAGGCCATGTCTACGTATGTCACTCAGGATGGCCTGGTTGTCTAGGGACACTTGTGTTAGCCCACATATGTCCCGCTGGATCCTCCTGAGAACTGTGAGACCTAGGAAAATGGGAACACAGTCAATGGCTGTGACTGACCACAACCCTGAACACCACCCAACCTGCAAGCCATATAGCCCAATGTCCCGCATCTGTGATGGCATGCACCCACTCACAGTGAACATGCACATGGCCATCACAAACAGGCAGCACCAGCTATGTGCACTACTGCACACACACACTGCCCATGTCCATCACAGCACAGACAAGGCTGTCAAGTGACGTGGCAATGTGGTGCGATGCCAGTTACACAGCTATGTGCCCAGTGCATGCATGGACCACCAGTGACGCATACACAGACGTGCTGTGACACTGGACAGTGATGCATGTCACCTGTGTCGTGCATACATACACAGATACATAGACAGTGTCGGCAGATAAGGGCCTATGGCCCACCTAGTCTGCCCATTTGAACTTGTAAGTTCAGTTTGTTTTCCTAGAAGTCTGTTGCACTTACCCTGACCTCCAGAATTCCTTTATGTCTATCCGTGCATTCTTAAATCCTGTGATTGTTTCAGCCCCCACCATTTCCTCTGGCAGGGTGTTCCACTTGTCCACCACCCGTTCTGTGAAGAAATTCTTTCTCACGTTTCCTCTGAATCGTCCTCCCTCCAACTTCATCCCATGCCCTCTAGTCCTGGAACATCTTTTTCGCTTAAAAATAGTGTTTTCCTGCACCCTGTTCCTCCCTGTAAGATACTTGTATGTCTCTATCATATCCCCTCTCTCCCTCCTTTTCCTGTGGTAATCACTTCTGACAAAAGAATCCGTGAGCTCAAGTCTCTCTGAATTGAACAGGTCTATATTTCATTCCACAGAAACAAAGTTGTCCTGGGAACAAACAGGAAGTTTCCTTTTAACATGACCTCTAATTATCATTTCAGCCAAACCATTATCTTACTCGTCTTTTGGTGTCAGCGTGGCTCAGTTGGTAGCACATCCGCCTCTGGACCAAAAGGTCGTGGGTTCTCGTCCCACACCAGGATTGGACTTGCACCTAAAAATCGCTGGCATCCGAGTGCAGTATTGGGGGGTGCTGTACTGCTGGGGTGTGCCGTCCTCCGGATGAGACGTTAAACCGAAGTCCCTTCTACCCATCCTGGTGTTGTTCTGGTGGGTGTCAGGTGGAAGTAAAAGAACCCAGGGCACTGTTCGCAAAAGTGAGGGAACATTCCGGTGTCCTGGCCAACATTCCCCTTCCCATAAACCGGTTCATGCAATTAACCAGGCTGTGTGTGGGTGATGATGTGCGATATGGCCGCCACCACACATTCAGTCACTTCACTACCAGTCTAGCATTGCTTGTAAAGCGCTTTGGATGTCTGAAAAGCGCTATATAAATGCTAATTCTTCTTCTTCTTCTTCTTCTTCTTCCTCTCCTCCAGGGAGTACATGTTCAGTTCCTTCAACCTGTCTTCATAGAACTTGTGATGCAATCCATGCACCATCTTTGTTGCCCTCCTCTGAACCTTCTCTACCCAGTCTATGTCCTTACGTAGGTATGGTCTCCAGAACTGTACACTGTACTCCAGGTGGGGCCTCACTACTGTCTTGTATAGTGGAATTATGACCTCCCTTTTCCTGCATGGTTGTGCTGTGCCTGGCTGGTGGTCTTGCCCCCCAGCATGCAATAGCATCCATGACGTAATGATACTCACACTCCTCAAGCAGCTGGGTCTGCCGCTGCTGCTGCTGCTGCTGGGGCGCAACACCCACCGGCACCGGGGCCCTGGCACGGCCCTCCTCACCCCGTGCCTGCATCCTCACATCCTGGCCTGTGGGAGACATATGTTGAGAAAAACATCAGTGTGACTCCAAAGCAGACTGCCCCCTGCCCCAGTGAGAGTGCCTGCCCACACAGCCAGACCCATGCATCTCACACCTGCACACACTGACACAGCCAGCCATGGCAGAGCCATCACCTACGCACAGCCACCAAAACACACTCACACCCCTACAGAGAATACAGGTGCATAGATGGTACACCCACCTGGCCTAGGCACCACGCCCCTCCTGGCACGTGACCGCAGCCGATCCAGAAGATGAGGATCCCTCGGCGGAGGTCACTGTACCGGTGCCGGCACTGCTCAGCTGACCGGCACCGTCCAGTGACCCCACCAGGTCACGGCCACTTGCTGCCAGACCTGCGTCCTAGCAATGGTGAGGTCACCTCACCGCTACAGTGCTATAGTGGGGCTCCACTAGAACCACCAAGTTGGCCCACTTCTAAGGGCTCCACTGCACTGCTCTTCTGCGAGCCATGGTACCAGCTTACAGCAGGCAATATGGCGCCCGCTGTGCCATAACCCCGTGGAA
The DNA here is from genome assembly GCA_016271365.2 of Neoceratodus forsteri. NCBI lineage: Eukaryota > Metazoa > Chordata > Ceratodontiformes > Ceratodontidae > Neoceratodus > Neoceratodus forsteri. The sequence goes on from JADMNL010000022.1 coordinate 318,409,295, forward strand.
TGTTGCGCAATAGACCACCACAGGTTCCAATCGCGCTGTTCGAACAAGCGCCGTCACTTCATAAGCGCTGTCACCAGACAGCGCCAATAGGGCCGTACACATGGCAGCCGAACAGCGCCAGAGGCAAGGTCGGACACCAGGTCATGGGCAATGGCGCAGGCTACGCACAGCGCCATCTGACGTATCGCATCCTGCACAACTGACCAGCTGCGTACCAGTGCCACAGTGGACTGATGCGCGGTAGTGCCACAGCGCCATATAGTGCCCAGTGCTGTGCGCCACTGGCACAATGGTGGCCATGGCCTGGAATTGCCGATCGCGCACAGCACGTCAGCAGCGGCAGATGCCTGCGTAAGCTATCTGGGCATGCGCAATGCAGTGTACCACACAGTCACAGATCTGCGCCATTGGCTCAGCCCGACTCAACCGTATTGACAAGCGCAAATTCGCGATATTCAGCCGACACATGCAAATCATCTGATCAGCCATTCAAAGGCGCGGTGGCGCGATTGCATGTCATTATAGTTGCTCCCTCCTAATTTGCATGCATTGCGCTATAAATTGCGATATTGGGCTGCGCTGGCCAGATCCGGGTACTGCAGGTGAGAGGTGAGTTGCATGCTGTGTGATGTTCTGGACAATGGTCATGGGAAAATGCTATAGACTGCACAGTGACAGGTGTCCACTAGCCCCCATACAGATCGCCACGACCGAGCAGAGCCAAGGTGAGGGTGAGGATGGTGGGCGTAGGAGGAGGCCCAACTTTACCTCAGCAGAGACAGAGGCCCTCTTCAGGCCTACCTGGATGAGGAGCCACTACTGAGTGGACGGAGGGGCACCCCTCAGTCCCGTGCGGCTGCATGGGAGGGGGTAGCTCGGGCCGTGAACATGCACGGAAGCCACCAGCGCTCCGTGCAGGAATGCAAGAAGAAGATGGGGACAAACCGCAGGAGGTTAAAGGAGAAGGTGGCATCCTTCAGGGCGGCACGTGCTGGCACTGGCGGGGGCCAGCCAGCGGTGTTGGAGCTGACCCCGGCTGAGGAGACACTGGTTGCATCAATGCATCGGAGCGCTATTGAGGGCATACCAGGAGGTGGATTCCAGACAGGTGGGAGCCCATCACTGCATGGTATGACATGGTGGTGGTGTTGGGGGGGTAGGGGGAAGGTTGTTCACATGCACTCACATGTACTCTCTTTCTGTTACAGATCCTGTTCGTCTTCAGGAGGCGGTGGTGGTGGGTCCAGGCAGTGATGATGACCTGCTGGACATAGAGGAGGTCCATCCACCTCTGTCACCAGCCAGCATGCACTGCAGCAGCATGCCGCTGGGCCGCCAACTCTGGTGTCGGTGATTCGGGTGCAGGGGTGCACAGCCTGTGTCTCAGCAGTCTGGCATGCAAGCATGCCAGCGCGCTGTGACTATGGCTTGTAGCGATACCTGCACCATTGATGATGCAAGGACTGCAATGGGCAGTGATAGGTGTGTGTCCCATGATGGACACAGCAGCCAGCACGCTGCCCTGGGCCTTCTGGTTCCAACTTGTGTACCAGCATGTTGGCACAGTCCCAGGCTGTGCCTGTCAGCACCGGTGGGGCAGCACCAGTGGCTGTGCAGGTGTCTGGCACTGTTGCTGCCACAGCGGTGGAACGAGTGGACCCTGGGGCACAGCGGTTGGAGGGGCAGCAGCAGCAGTCGCCCATCAGGTCTGGGGGTACAGTGTCAAGCGGTGGCACATGTCCGCCGCCCTTTGATCCGCCCATTCCTGGTTCTGGCGAACAGCGCCCATGCCTGCATTGTACTGTACATCAAGGTGCAAGGGTGCCCAGCATCTGACACATGTACTTGGACAGTACAGGTGGTGGGGGTGGTCGGTGGTTCTGTGTGTTAGCAATGTCTGTTCTGCTGTGCTGTGCATCTGCCCATGTACACTCTGTGCCTGGTGTGTGTGTCCATGTGAGTCTTTACCCCTCCCTGATGGTATGTCTGCATGCCTGGACCCTTCCACTCCCCTGGCCATCATGCACCCCTGGTGTGTTACCCTGTGTGCCTGTGGTTTGCGCATGGACAGTGTTGGTTGCACATGTCCCCTTGACTTACCTGTGTTCTGCATAGTGCTCCTCTGTGATGGTGTCCCGGTGCAGCTGGGCCTGCCGGATCAGTCGGGGGTCCCGCCGTCCTGGGGGCTGCTCATCACCATCAACACCGGCACCACTGGCGTCCCCATCGCTGTCCCCCTCTTCAACCTGTACGGCTATCCCATAGTCTTTGGCCATGTTGTGCAGGATGCAACAGGCCAGAAATATCCCACAGGCCTTTTGGGGGCTGTACTGTAGAACACCGCCGGAGGTGTCTAGGCATCGGAGCGTGCCTTGAGCATCAAACACCTGCTCTATGATGTTGCGTGTGGAAACATGTGCCTCATTATAGCATTGCTGCAATGGGGTCATGGGCGCGATGCAGGTGTGAGCAGCCAGGGACAGAGTGGGTATCCGCTGTCACCTGTGTGGAGATAGTGGAGATCAGTCTCATGTTCAGGTCCATATTGCCCATATCCCTGTGTGCCACTACCATGGCACCTATGGTTCCCACCCTTGCCCCGAGTTTGCATTCCATACATGTGTACTCACCCACTAGATGACCTGTGGGGATGTCCCCACTCGAATCGATGGCACAGTGCGGACTGATACCATATGAAGGCATCATGTGCTCCACCAGGTGTGGCACAGACATTGATTATGCGCCCAGTGGCATCACACACCACCTGGCAGTTGACACTGGAGAAGCCCTTTCTGTTCCTATATGCAGCCCCATCGGGGCCAGGTGGCGTGCAAATGGCCACATGGGTGCAGTCTATGGTCCCTAGCACGCCAGGCATATGTGCTACCCTGTGGAACTCCTGCATGTTTGTATACGCTCTGCCACGGTGCTGGGAAATGGATGTACTCCGCAGCATGTGGCAGCAGTGCGCTGAGGAATTGGGTGAGGATGCGTGACGTGGCCGACTGTGTGATGCCTGTGGTGTCCCCTGTTGGCCTCTGGAAGGTGCCCGTGGCGAGCAGGCACATGCAGGCAGTCACCTTGGTCTCCACCGACAGAGCGTGACTCCGTCGTGAGGGTGCCTGCATCACATCACTGCACAGCTCACAGAGCCGTCTCAGTATTGCCCTGTTCAGGCGGTACAGGCCCATGATCTCTACATCTGTGTACAGCTCAAAGCTGATGCGGGCACGGTATTGCCTGTTGGGGCATACCGTGACGGGCCTTCCACGCCATGTCCCCTGCAGTGCCGCATTCTCACCTCTCATTACAGCTTCCATGTGAAGCTGGCACTGTCCATCTCTGGCTTCTGACCCCCGGCTGCTGTTGCTGTGTTACCCCACTGTCCTCACTGCTCTTCCACTGCACGGGCACCCCGCTGGCCTCTACAGCCTACGCCCGCTTGCCTTGCCTGCCCTAGCCTGTCTCTGTCTGTCTGTCTGTCTGTCTCTCTCTCTCTCTCTCCCCCACTTGGCATCCTTGTAGCGTTCTTGCGCGCTTCCTTGAGCCTTTTGTTTGGCTCATTTCCGCTGGTCTTGCCAATTTCCGGCTTTGTTCCGCTTTTGCGCATTGCGCAAGTCTTTGAATATCGCATTGCGCTCTTTATGCATGGATCCACCCCCTTCGGTTGCGCATGCCTTCATTTTCATTGCGCTGTTGCTCAGAATGTTTTCGGTGGCGCAACTGCCTCCTTCTGAATATCGCAAAATGGCACATTTTGGACTTGCCTTGTACATAACCCTATTGTGCGTAAGCAGCACCGCTTTGAATATACGGCCTACATTTTATATTACAAATATCATAGAACAATCATAACCAGCTGGCCAAGCGTCACAATATTGTCAGCAGCTTTACACTGATTACCCCCCTAGCAAAGTTAATTACACAGTCATTGTCAGTGTAACTGGGTTTGTAATAGCAGCTGGTTGTTGAGTACCAGCCAGCAGCTATTACAAAACCAGCTCAGCCTTAGACTTGCCCATGCTCTTCTTCGTTACTTGGTGCGCAGCTTACTAAAGATGTTTATTCTTTAGTGGGTAAAGAAAGGAACAAAGAGGGAATACCCTCTTGACATAGACGATGTGTCTTGCGAGCAGCTGCAGAGAACGGGCCTGGACTCAGACTCTGCTTCTGCAGTAATAACTTGCTGTCTGCAAACCACCACCCCATAAACGAAGCCGCCCTTCCAGCTATACCTCATATGCTAGAGAAATGCGGTATGAAATCTGGCAGTATGCAACCGAAAATGGTGTCATGGCTGTTGTCCGGTTTTATCATTCCAAGTACAACATAACTAAAAATGAGTCCACAGTCAGAAACTTTAAGGGTGACTACAAGGCTCGGCTGCAAATGGCAGCAGATCCAGCAATGCTAAAATCATCACTGCCCATTAAAACCAGAGGCAGACCCACCTTGCTCCTTATGTTGAGGGGAAACTGCGCTTTATCATTCACAGCCTAAGGGCTGAAGGTGCTGTTGTTAATGCAAGGATGGTGCAGGCAGTGGCCTTGGGGATTGCCAAAACTAATAGCCCTCATATTCTGACAGAGAATGGTGGCATTGTCAACATCACCACCAAATGGGCCTGGGGATTTTTGAATTGCATGGGGTTTAGCCATAGCAAAGGCACAAAAGCTGCAAGAAAGACGTCCCTCGATTTTATGCAGCTAAAAGAGGGTTTTCTGCTCTGTATTTCTAAAGCTGCAGCTCAAGAGCTTGTACCATCAAAGCTAACTGTTAACATATATGAGACTGGTGTTAATCTCATCCCTGTGTCTCAGTGGACAATGGTGGCCACTGGATCAATACAAGTGGTATTAAAAGAGTTAGGGGATGAATGTCAGGTGTCACTAGTGCTGGGGTGCACACTTGCAGGCAATCTGTTGCCACCACAGGTTATTTATTGTGGCAGAACCCCACCTGCCATCTGTCCCATACATTTCCCCCCGATTGATGCATAACACACTTGCCCAATCACTGGGTGAATGAGGAAACAACTCTGCAGTACATTAATGAAATCCTAATGCCACATATTGAAAATTCAAAGTTGCTACTTGGGCTTCCAAAAGAGCAAAAGGCAATTCTCATAATGGATCTTTTCAGTGCACATACCACCCATACTGTACTGCAACAATCAGAAGAGGCAGGTTACATACCAGTTTTTGTACCTGCCGCTTGTACTGACCTCCTACAGCCACTGGACATATCCCTCAACATACTTTTCAAGGACAACATGATGCAGTGCTTAAGTCAGTGGTATGCTGGACTAATTTCAAGTCAGCTGGTTGATGGTGGACGAGTCAAGATCGACTTGAAAATGTCCACAATAAAAGGGAAGCATGCCATGTGGGCCGTGGCTGGTAGAGAATGTGGCAAAACTGAAGGACAGGAGGGAAATGTGCACTCGGGATTTATGGAGTCAGGAATATACAGAGCATATGAGCATTGTCTGGACATCTGCATTGGTAAGTTTAATACTGTTAGTAGCAGCATAACATGTTTGGAAGCTCTTTTGCTGCTGCTGCTGCTGCTACAGTAACTTTTCTTTTTATTTTGTTGCAGAGCCATTTCACGCAGGGCAGGACTAATGTGTGCCAACTGCAGAGAATTGTCAGAATGCAGAACATTGCAGTTTTTTTTCTTGAAAGCCTGATTTACTTTTGATTTTCTTTTGTAGATAAAGCACTGTAATTTTGTGATTTTAACATGTATGAAATAATTTTTTTTTTTAATGGGGCATACATTGACTGGTGCAGGATTAGTTTTCGGGTGGCAATGCTTAATGTTTGCCAAATACAGAACCTGGTATTAGCGGGTTGCAATGCCAATTAATATAGCGTGCTTTTAATATTAGCTGATCGATCTGTCCCATGAAAAATGTGGGATATAAATGACAGCAAATATAACCGAAACTACAGTATTTTGTTTCTCTCTCCTAAGCTGGTCTCCGGGCTCATAACTAGTGGGAGGTCCTTTTGTTTTACATTTCAAATGTTGTTCCCTATATTTACAAATATATATAATATACATATGTAATAGATATTAATATAACTATTATATCACCCAAACAAAAACAAATTATTCATGATTTACACATACCTGTATCTGCACAACTGGAGTTCATCTTGTTATTAATCACGGAAATATTTACATTGAAATATTGTTTTACAGTGCAGCTTTAACTCAAACATACATTTCATGCATTTATACTTACATGTATGACTTACCTCACAAATTCTTGATTTTTAGAGGCTCAGATTGGTATTTTTTACCACCCCATTTTCTTTTACTTTTAGGTCAGGATGAGATCTTACATGTACTTGCTTTATAACTTGCACCTTTCTTTTCAATCTGTAAGCTAAAGTTGTAAATTCAAAAGTACTGTAAAACTTGAAATTATCATGATTTTGGCTGATAAACTATGTTTTTGAAATATGCAAATTAGTCATGCAAATGTACACATGGGACAAAACTAAGCAATTACAAAAATGCATATAACATATATGAAAAATATATGTAACATGTATAAAATATATGTAACATATATAAAAATATATATAATATACATAAAAATATACGAAACATACAAAGAATACAGTATATATTTTAAAATATACTAATAATATATTTCAGACAATGTATTACTAAATAGATTGACATGCTTTCAAGCAATGCATGTGGCAGAATACGTGGTTTCATTTTTATGCTGAAATCCGCTGTGTATTATATTTCATTGAGTCAATGTATTTTTCAATATAGCAACATATTTTTGCATTCAATGGGTTAGAAATGTATTATGTCAGTATATTTAAAAATACAATTCATAATATACAATATATTACATTGGGACAATGTACTTCTCATTGTATTAACATACATTAATGCATATTTTTCAATACACTGCAATATATTCCATTTTCGTAAGGGGTTGCGCAGTTGTTGACCACACTCTTATGGTTTTCTCTGTTCTGACCTAGTGCCAAAACTCCCTTCCCCCAGAGCACAAATCCATCAATTAAAATTAGCACATTTCGAACTCAGTGCCAGTATTTCAAAGTAGCACTCAGGTTTTCCGATGTGGTTCGGGCTTCCGCTACCCTCCTTATAGCCCAGCAGCATCCGTGGAAAGAGGGAGTGGATCGGACTACAAATGTAGTCTTCCTGCTGCAGCAAACTACACCCGCCTCACTGGCTGACTACAGCCACCTTTCCATGCGTCCAGCCAATGGCACCAGCTTGTGGCTGCCGAACTTCCTCCCTCTAGCCACCTCCTCCTTCTCGCAAACTCCCTTCCCCAACATAGCGCAAATCCAGCTATAAAGGTAGCGCTTAGTTTTTCAAAGATGGTCCTCACTTCTGCTACCCTCCTCACAGTCCAGTGGCATCTGTGGAAAGAGGGTGTGGATCAGACTAGAGAAAGGTAGGCTGCTGCAAATTACAGCCACCTCATGGGATAGCTATAGGCACCTGCCCATGTGTCCTGCCAATGGTGCCGGCTTGTGGCTTCTGAACTCCCTCCCTCTGGTCACCACCTTCCTCCTCTCAAACTCCCTTCCCCCCACAGCACAAGTCCAACAATTAAAATTAGCACATTTTGAACTAAACGGCAGTATTTCAAAGTAGCACTTAGCTTTTCCTATGTGGTCCTGGATTCCATTATCCTCCTCACACCCCAGCGGCATCCATGGAAAGCGGGAGTGGATCGGACTACTAAAGGTAATCTTCCTGCCGCAGCAAACTACAGCATTCTCACTGGCTGGCTGTAGCCACCTGATCACACGTCCCGTCAATGATGCCAGCTTACAGCCACCAAACTCCCTCCCTCTGGCCACCTCCTCCCATTCCCCCATAAGTGATGTTGTTTGATTTACAGTATTCTTTCCACTCTATTCACTTTCAGGCACCGTTAAAACATCAGAAAGTTTCTACTCTACCTCTCAAGCCAACATCACAGAAATTCAGCCTGTAACCTGGACTCTTGTGCTAGCATAGCAGCCAGTAAAAGCCGGTCATCATATACAAGGCACCAGCCAGCTACCCAAATTCAGCCTGTAAACCGACTCTTTTTTTTTTTTAAATCACATCTCTATTTTAACCTCTCCTTGCGGAGTGGTCCCAGCGAGCGCCCAGTCGCCGGCACCCGCACCCCCGGACCATGTCTGACATGTCAAATTATACACCCTTCCTACACAGGCCGGCCAGTAAGCAGGATCTCCCCCATGGGGACCTGTAGCGCAGACAGCTGGTGGATGCACCTCTCATGTTTGGGGGCGCTGGTCATGGCCATTAGCCACCGCAAACGCACCACAATATTTCTGCCAGTGTTTACTTCCCTTAGCAGCCGGATGTGCAATGGCATCAGTGCATGGCTGTGCAGACACCCACTGTGCTCCTCGCCTTTACTGTGCAAGCAACTGTAGCACACCTAACCTCCGCTAGATGCCACTGCAGCACAATACAGTTCCCCCACCCATCCCAGAGGAAGGAGAGCAGTCGTGGGACACTCAGTCCTTCCTCTCCCTTGCCAACCCAAGGTGACCTGAGTCCGTTCCTGAACCCGGGCTGCTGGCGTGGTGTGGCGTCCAGCACCTCAACCCTAGGCGCCACCAGGCCGGCCCGTAACCTGACTCTTTTGTCGGCATAGCAGCCAGTAAAAGTTGATCATCAGATACAAGCTACCAGTCAGCCACCAGCCAAATCTAACCTGTAACCCAGATTCTTGTGCCAGTGTAGAAGCCGGTAAAAGCCATTCATCAGACACAATCCACCAGTCAGCCATCCACCAGCCAACCAAATTCAGTCTGTAACTTGGACTCTTGTGCTAGCGTAGCAGCTGGTAAAAGTCGGTCATCAGATACAAACCACCAGCCACCCATCCAGCCAGCAAAATTCAGCCTGTAACCTGGACTCTTGTGCCAGTGTGGAAGCCAGTAAAATTTGGTCATCACATACAAATCACCAGCCAGCCACCAGCTAGACATGAACTAGATTACAGGTAAAAATTGTACCAAAGTGCAAAAAAAGTATAACCGAACTTAACCAATACCAGAACCCCTGGAGGTGGCTGACCAGACTCCCCAACGTTTTGTGTCACTCTGACACTTCTATATGGGGCTCTGACACTTCTGCTGCACTTTGTTTTTCACAATTTTTGCTTGCAATCCATTTATGGAATAAAAGATATTTTTTGGCCACACCAGCTTGAGTGGGCTGCCTCTTCTCTGGTTCTATGTAAGTTACTTTATTGTAACGAGGCAGAAACACCAGTTTGGAACCATGCAGTAGTGTTATTCCCCCCAACCCCATTTGACCAGCCAGCCAATTTCAGCCTGAAACATATACTCCTGTGCCAGTGTAGCAGCTGGCAAAAGCTGATTATCACACACAAACCACCACCCAGACAGCCAAATTCAGCCTGTAAACTGGACTCTTGTGCCAGCACAGCAGCCAGTAAAAGCCGGTCATAACATACAAACCACCAGTCAGTCAGCCACATGCCAAATTCAGACTGTATTGTGATCTTTTCTGCCAGCATATGGCCCACTGCCAATGGCCAGCCAAAAGAAAACTTCTCCATCAACTTAGCCTCTTGTGTCTGCATAAGACCCGTTGCCAATAGGCAGACAACATCTAAGCATCCAATGACCAGCAACAAGCCTCCTCCAGTACCATTCCTCCTCCTACAGCAGCAAAGAAGCCTCCTCCACGAGCACCAAAACCTTCTCTTCCAGCACCTGGTATCTACGATACTCAGTTTGCACACTTACCTACTAACAATGTGGAACATGAAAGAGGTGGCTCAGGAACAGCTGATGGAGCTACAACGAATACGAACGTGGAAACAGTAAAGAAAGTCGAGCTGCAAACGTCCTTGAAGAACTAAACAGGTCCCACCAATTTAGAGTATTTATCGTGCTTTATTGATGCAAAAAAAATGATAAGGAGTAGCACGCTCCTTACTGGCACCTGACCTTATCATTGTTTTTACATCAATAAAGCCTTATAAATACTCCAAAATTGTGAGGACCTGTTTAGTTCTTCCAGGACGTTTGCATCTCAACTTTCTCCACTGTACCTACTAATAATGTTCTTTTCCCTCCACAGCTCTATCATGGCAATACCTTAGGCTGCTAGTAAACCTTGATTAAAGTGTTTTTTCCCTGTCCCCTTTCGCCTCTATGCCCTGCAGGTCAGTCTGGCCAGTTTCAGTGGAGCACCCACAAAAAGCATCCTCATCCTCCAGCACAAAACCTCCTCCTCCAGCATCAAGCCTCCTACTCCAGCACCTGGTGAGTATCTACAACAGTCTGTCTGCATACTTGCCTACTAATGATGTCCGTTTCCCTCCATGGGTCTATCATGGCAGTACTATAGGCTGCTAATACACCTTGCCTAATGCAGTCTTTTCCTGTCCCCTTTTGTCTTCATGTCCTGCAGGTATTACCAGCTCTAACGGAGCACATGCAAAAAGCCTCCTCCTCTAACACCGAAGCCTCCTCCTCTGGCATCTGGTGTGTATCTACAACTGTGAGTCTGACTACGATAATCATCAGTGAATGAATATCATGACAAGCTCAAGCTATATGGTGAAAGTAATTTAAATCAAACAGCCCACCCAGCTTACCATGAAGACATCATGTAACAGCTACATGACAGACCACTAACCCATCGAAACAACACTGCTGACGGCTATCAAGGTGACTGGATGGTTAGGATGATACCGCATCAGAAGAAACTTGACAACGCATCAAAGTTTGCAGATGACATGTACAACATGCAGCAACACAGCACACTGGTGCCCATGGCTGTTGCCAGAGTCTGCTCAAACATAAAGCTAACAGGTGTTATTTCAATTCTGTGCATTATAGAAAGACAGAAACATAGAATTTGATGCCAGATAAGGGCCGCTTGGCCCACCCAGTCTGCCCAATTTTTCCCTTCCTACTGTGTCACCGCAGACCCTACTTGATCTCCATCTCCCCCCCCATAACTTTCCACTAAGATTCCCTGATGCCTATCACATGCTTTCTTAAACCCCACCACTTTTTTTCGCCCCCACGACCTGTGCTGGAAGACTGTTCCAATCATCCACCACTCTGTGAAGACGTACTTCCTCACGTCTCTCCTGAATTTACCCTCCTCAAGTTTTACTGCATGTCCCTTTGTCCTTGAGCATCTTTTTTCTGAAAAATACTCCCCTCATTTATCTTATTTACGCCTGTGAGGAATTTAAAGGTACTTCCGTCATATCTCCCCCTCCCTTCTGTTTTCCATGGTGTACATATTGAGGTCCTTTAGTCTCTTCTCATAGGGCTTCTTATACAGATCCTGCATCATTTTAGTTGGCCTCCCCTGGACAGCCTCCACTCTATGTTCTTCCAGAGATGTGGCCTCCAGAACTGGACACAGATGACCAATGACTCCTGCTGTAAGACTGATCATTGGTCGCATCAAAATGGTCAAGAACACTGCCTAGGACAATGAAGCTCAGATAAGTCTCTATATATCACAGATGGAATAAAGTAAGTGCAGTGATGTCTTAATTGTTTGAATTGTTGGGCCTGTGGTCAATCGTGCACAGTACTGTGTTACAGGATAACACAATATTGCTCACTTATACCTTCAGTTGTTTATATATTGCCTTAATTTCATAATTTATTTAATTACACCTTGATACATAGCTTCAGGATTTGGATTTTGGATTCCAATATGGACCTGGATAATGGAGTAGGATCAGTATTGGGTTAATCTGAAATTCAAAAAATCTGATTTGGATTAGTTTTTGGCAAATCTGAGCAACCCTGATATATATAAAACTAGAAGAGGCATTGCATGTTGTTTCTAGTGCTCTGGCAAGATATTCTTTCTTGTTCACATGGGGGCAGGGAACGACAAAGACACCTGATGTCCCACCTAGTGTAATCCTTATGGATCACTGGCTGTGATGTCACCTGCAGGGGGGGAAGGATTCTGGGGGGTGCCGAACAGACTTGTAGCTTCATAATATGTTGGTTGGAGGATGGCGGAATCAACCAGATATGTTTTACATTTTTAAGTCAATGCCAGTCAAAAAAAAAATCTTTAGCACACAAAGTGCTAATGGAGGGACACCCACACTAAGGTGTGGTGCTTTTTTCCCATAAAACAAGATAATTTAGAAAGGCCAGGGGAGAATGAGGGAAATGACTCAAAAGTGTCAGAGTCCAAATATAAAATCTTTGGACAGGCTCCATAGATTGTTCAGTTATTTTTCTGCCGGGAACGACCACCATGCAGTGTGGTTCCACCTGGATATGGGCAGAGGAATGGTCAGGACCAAGTTAAGGGTTCTGGATTTCTGGAAGGCTGACTTCAATAAAATAGGAGCAATTCTGGTAGGGCACCTTGCTGGGATCAGTAAGGTGATGGAGGTGGAGCAGAAGGGGGTCATAATAAAGGGAGGGACTAGTGAGTGTGCCAAAATCAAAAGCAAGAAATCTAAGGCCAAAAAGCCCAGCTGGTTCAGAAAGGAAGTGGAAAATGCAAACAGGGAAAAGAAGACAGCCTTCCAGAAGTTCAAATAGACTCAGAATGAAAGGATAGGGTGGTCTATACTGATAAACCAAGGGTAGGGAACAGAGCGGTCAGAGTGGCAAAGGCTGTTAGGGAAGTATCGTTGGCAAAGGGAGTAAAATCGGGTGAGAACGTCTTCCAAATACATAAGGGAGAAGAAATACATTAAAGATTAAATGTTCAGGTTAAAAAAGGAGAGGGGGGGTTGGGCAGAGGGAAGTAAAGAGAAAGCAGAGGTGCTTAACAAGCACTTCTGCTCTGTTTTCACTAGAGAGAAGGACAGACCAGTGCCACAAGGGGGAGTCACCGATGGCGTAACAGAGATGCGCAGGATGCAAAAGGGCCTTAAAATGCCCTGAAAGTGGACAGATACCCAGGGCCAGACGGGAACTGGTAGAGATGCTGGTGGGCCTTCTGGCAAACTTGTTTAACACCTCTGTGGAGTCCAGCAATGTGCCCCAGGACTGGACAACTGCACATGTGGTGCCTCTCCATAAAAGCGGTCCAAGGGATGAACCAGAAAATTACAGGCCAGTCAGTCTGGCCTCAGTAGTGGGAAACTGATGGAGACTATCCTGAAGGAGAGATGGTGGGCTTTCTTGAGGAAAATGGGGTGCAAGATGAGAGGCAGCATGGGTTTGAGTTGGGGAGGTCCTGCCAGACTAATATGATTGACTTTTTCAACTGGGTTACCAAGACAGTGGAGAAGGGCCAAGCAGTTGATGTCTTGGATCTGGAGTTCAGCAAAGCCTTTGACTCTGCACCTCACAGGTGATTGATCAGGAAGCTGGAGGATCTGGGAGTGGGGGGGGCCAAGCTCACTAGATGGGTCAAAACCTGGTTAAAGGACAGAAATCAAAAGGCAGTGGTTGTGGGATTTTCAGAAGCTAGGTCAGTGACCATGGGGTCGCAGAGGGCTTGGTGTTTGGTTCAGTGACATAGGAGAATGGAGCAAGGGTAAAATCTGCCTGCTTGCGAATGATACAAAGCTCTGTGGGAGGGTGGACAAGGAGAATAGGAGACAGAGTGAAGGGAAGACCTGGCTGGGTTCAGTGCTAAAAAGTGCAAAGTTATGCACTTGGGGGCAAGGAACCCAGAGACCAAATACTTTTTGGGTGGTGTGCAGGTCACCACATCTGAGGAAGGAAAGGACCTGGGGGTTATCATCAAGAGTGACCTGAAGCACTTGGCATACTACAGGACAGCAGCAACGAAAGCAGATCAGGTGCTGGGCTGCATAGCCAGAGGTATTACCAGTAGAAAGGGGAGGTCATACTACTGCAGTATGGGTCACTGGTAAGACCATACCTACAGTACAGTATTGGTGTTTTGATCTTAAGAAGGATGTCAACTTGCTGGAGACAGTCCAGAGAAGGGTGACCAAGATGATTCAGCGCCATCAGGGCAACACCTACAATGAGAAGCTTAACATGTACTCCCTTGAGGACAGAAGGGAGAGGGGGGATGTGATCGAGACTTTCAAATACCTAAAGGTATTAATAGGGTGAATACTGAGGGCCTCTTCAGTATTGGGTAGGAACAAGTCCACTGTGGGACATAGCCTAAAGATGGAAGGGGGAAGATTCAAGAGGGAGTTAAGGAGGCACTTTTTCACCAAGAGAGTGGTGGCCAAGTGGAACAAGTTGCCAGATGAGGTGGTCTCCCTGAAAACAGTGGATAGCTTCAGGACAGGATATGACAGAATGAAGGGGAAAGTGGCTGGGAAAGAGGAGAACTGAGGGGGATCAGGGGGATTTGGGGGGGGCAGGTACCACTGTAGACATACGGAAAACCTGCACAATGCAGCAGACAAGACAGACTACATGTCCTTTATCTCCTGGCATGTTCATCTGTTCTTCTCTTTTCTATGCACTAGTAAGCAAGTTGCTTTGTTTTGTTGCGTCTTCCTTGCATTCAGTTTCAGTACAGCAGGCGATGTCCTAGCAGCCAATGGTTAAAATGGAAAGGGTCACATGGTGGAACTTTTATATCAAGATTTTTAGGTTGTGCAATGCTCTTACAGTAGTCAATGGAGAAATATGGCAGAGGTGGTGGAACTGTCATAATGTTTTCATGTTCACCATGTGTGCACATGCAACAAACATTTTGTTAGGAGAGTGGAGGGGTGTGACATTGTCAGTTCAATGCAGAGTGGTCTGCAAAGGACTCATCAGTGTCACACCAATCATCAGCCAGGCTGATCATGACACTGTTTTGGCTTGTTGGATGGAAACTTTGTGTAGTTCAAAGGAAAGCAACAACCCAATCATAGGTCGTCTCTTTCCTTTGATCTACATAACCGCTGCCCAGCAAGCACAGCTGATCTGTCATGATCAGCCTGCTGAGGTTGAATTACACCCTGTAACCAAGAAAACCATCCAGCGATGCCTGTTGCTGCCACCGCCATTACTGTTCCCACACCCGAACCTCCCACTCACCACTCCCCCAACATAACAGTGACACTTCGGGTGCCCAATCCCCATTGTCACCACCTGAAATAAAGAAAACTGTCCCTCGTGTTTTTTTTTAAATATACAATGTAACAAAGAAAACTATTTATCGATATGTGTTGCTGCCACCATTACTGTTCCCCCATCCAACCCTCCTACTCAGCACACACCCCACCCCCCCACAAACATAACACTGACATTGGGGGTGCCCAATCCTCCAGTGACACCTCCTGAAATTAAATCAGTATAAAGGGTTTGGCAAGCTCAACCCCTGGATTTACAATGCATCTTAGTAAAATCTGTGGGGAGACACCTGGTGTGCGACCAAACAAAAGCATATAGTTCAGTTACCAGTGCCCCCCCCCCACGCTGCTGCTTTAAAGCCTGCAATTTTTAGGAATAGCTCCAGTGTTCTTACTTGTTATAAATTATTTGAGGGGTTCTTAGTCTCATCATCCAGCTGAATTATGATCAAGCCTGACCACCACAACAAGGTGACCACCTCCATCGGTCAGGAAAAAGCATCACATTTTATCTTGCCATCCTGAGCTGAGGTCTCCCTGCTTTTTCTCTATCTTGTGGGGAAACCACTCTCCGGCTTTATTACTGTATAGTGTACTCTGCCCAATAACAGGCTCACAGGTGTTTACTAGGGAGCTCACCAATTAGAAGGCCACAATTCTCCTGCATTCAAAGCAGAATAATGGGTTTGGCAAACTCAACCCCTGCATTTACAATGCATCTTAGTAAAATCTGTGGAGAGGCACCTGGTGTGTGACCAAACAAAAACATATAGTTAAGGTATCAGTGCCCTCCCCCATTTTGCTGCTTTAAAGCCTGCAATTTTTACAAATAACTCCAAATGTTCTTAGTCTCATCATCTAGCTGAATTATGATTGAGCCTGACCACAAGAATGGCAAGATAAAATGTGATGCTTTTTCCTGACCGATGGAGGTGGTCACCTAAATTCATTCAAACGGAGGAGGCCACTCGGTTAAAATAAATAAAACAAAGTAATTTATTTACTTTAAAACAAAACAACAGCTCCCAGGAGCTGGGGGCACAATGAGAGACAGGCACACGATTCTGACGCATGATGGCACAACACTTAAGGGCTGAACTTGACCAACTAGCTGGACTTCAACCTGAAGCCGGAGGGGGGGGTTCCTAACTGAGCAGCAGCAACATATACATGTCATAGGGCTCCCTTTCTCTGCCCCAGCAACCCCACTGCTATAGCTCTTCACTTCACACTCACTAGGCTATAACCACTTTGCATTCCCCTTGCAGCCTTCGCCTTCCTACAAATGGCCAATTCGCCGCTCTTGTGCCACACTCTGTTACTTCGTGACTCCCATACACATGCTGCAGCTTCCCACAGAGACTCCTCCACCTTGCAGCATGGGGTAAAATGGGGCCACCTCCCTGCAATCCCTGGAGACAGGCTCAGCACGGGTCAAATATGTCAGGGCAAAGGTGGACTCTAAAACTCTCCTCGCAGGCCGTCAACTTCCAGGCATGGAGTGCCACATGGGTGAAGGGTCCAGAGGGCTGCCACCATCCCCAGGCCCATGCCACAGGCTGCCACCACTGTGATGTCCCTACTGTGCCTGCCCATCAATGCGTCCAAATGAGAACTAGGCCCCAGACCACTCTGGTGCTGTGGAGCACAAGGTGGGCCTACTCCATCTCCCTAGGCCGCAGCTCCCAGCATACAGACCCAGTCCCCAAATGACCATAAAGCCTGCCAACCACCCCAGATGTCACAAGCAGAACATACCCATGACACTGCACCAAGGCCCAATCTCCTGGGCTGGGGTTCCAACCCCCAGCCCAACTGTAGGTGTCTATCTTCCGTCTGCCTCCCCTACAGCACCCAAAACATGGCCTAATATACCCCCAGGGCCTGGGCAGACTCCACACGGGGCAGAGACTAAACCCACCCAGGCCCTTATATGGAGTACGAGGGAGAAGAGGTCACTATAGCAAGCCCTCTCAAAGGGGGGGTCACACTCTCCTCCCTTTTAAAAAGCATTCCCCATCTGGGAATAGGGCACCCAGCTCCCCCAGAGGAGGGCCAGCAGGTTATTCGCACTCTCCCACCAGCTCACCCCCTCCTGAAAGAAATATCAGAGAGTAAACTATGGGGACCCAAAGCAAAATCCCAAAACTCAAGTTGCCACTGCTCAAACGGGAAGCCCAGCTATAATAATGGTACCATCCCCAGCTGTAATCTACCCCCAAAAACAATTGGTGAACATTATAAAATAACAGTACATGTCAGGACCATTCAAATAACTTTGAATTTTCTTTTTGTTTTTTTTTCAGAACATGTTATTTCCCACTATAACACCTGCAGTCAAACATTCACACCCACTCACACACAACCACACAAACATCCAGCAATCACTCCAGTCACCTTGCACATCAGTACACAATCTGCACTTTTACCATACCTCTCACCCCTTACTTCACAGGGACAGCGTGACAATAGGCTGTCCAAGAATACAGTCCCAAATAGCTGAATGCTGTAATGTCTCAAGATTGTCCATGGTAAAGCAAAGTCGAACATGTTAACCAGTCGGACAAACAGGCACAGCCTTATTGATGTTCTTCTCCTCCTGCACAGAGTCTGTTTTTTATCCCTCTCTATTAAACAATATTATAACAATGTAACAACAAGAACTAGAACATTTAGAAAACAGTAGCTCACCCAGTCCCAGTAACCTTAGGGGTGGCAAAATGTCCGTCCTGGCAGAGAACAAAGTCTTCACTCTTTACAGAGCTGGTCCTCCCCCGCGAAGGTAATAATACTGGGGGTCCAGCTTGGTGGTCTCATTGGCAAAGGGGTTGGTGAACACAATTTAGTACTTCATCCTGCATATGGAGATGTCCCGAATCACTGCAAAATGTTTGAAGAGGGTAAGGCCTGCCCACACAGCAGAGTGACAAAGCGAGTGGGCTCTAGAGATGATCTGCTCTGAGGGGGTTCCAAACTGGTTGATATGAAACTGGAGCTTGTTCACCACCCCTCTGAAGACCCAGTCTGAATGCTTCTCCTTAATAACGTCCCAAAGGCGCTTAGACAGGTATAGGTACAGCTCCTGTGGGTACTCGATGTGAATATGGCAACGTACCCACCATTCCACCTGAGACCATTCGGGTATGCTTCTTATGCTGGTTCTTCTGGCCTGGCCCTCCTCCAACCAAGGCACACTGCAGTACCTTACGTTAAGGGGGTCGTCTGGCAAGAAACATAGAAACATAGAATTTGACGGTAGATAAGGACCGCTTGGCCCACCCAGTCTGCCCATTTCCCTACCTGATGGATAAGCTGCAGATCCTAGTTAACCAGCAGCCTACTTCTTCCTACCCCCACCCCCTAGAATTGCCTTATGACTGTCCCATGCATGCTTGAATTCCACCAGTTTTTGACTCCACAACCTCCTCTCTGGAAGGCCGCTCCATACATCCACAACCCTCTCTGTGAAAAATACTTCCTTAAATTACCTCTGAGGCCGCCCCTTCTATCTTCAAATTGTGTCCCTTGTTCTTGCACACCTTTTTGAAAGATGCTACCCTCTTGGACTTTGTTGATTCCCTTGAGGTACTTGAAAGTTTCTATCATGTCCTCCCTCTCCCTCCTTTCCTCGAGGCTATACATATTAAGCTCCTTAAGTCTCTCTTCATATGTCTTCCGGTGCAGACCCTGCACCATTTTAGTTGCCCTCCTCTGGACAGCTTCCATCCTGTCTATGTCTTTGCAGAGATTGGGTCTCCAGAACTGCACGCAGTACTCCAGATGTGGTCTCACCAGCTGTCTGTACAGAGGAATAATAACTTCTTGTTTTCTACTGGTGATGTCTCTCCCTATGCATCCTAGTATCCCCCAGCCCTCCTTGCTGCCCTCTCACATTGCTTGCCCACCTTTAGGTCATCTGATATAACTACCCCCAGGTCCCTTTCCATTTTTGTTGTTGTTAGTATCTCACCCCCATTGTGTACTCTTCCCCTGGGTTTTTGTTTCCCAGGTGCATTACCTTGCACTTATTAGCATTGAATCTAAGCTGCCATACATTTGACCATTCCTCTAACCTTGCCAAGTCCCTTCTCATCCTTTCCACCCCACCTTGTGCATCAACTCTGTTGCAGATCTTTGTGTCATCTGCAAAGAGACATACTTTTCCTTCCAGTCCCTCTGCAATGTCGCTTATAAAGACATTGAAAAGGATTGGTCCTAATACTGAACCCTGCGGGACCCCACTACTAACCCCCCTTTTTTCAGAGTGGACTCCATTTACTGTTACTCTGTGTCCTATTCTCCAGCCAATTCTTTACCCAGGCTGTCATCTTGGGACCCACTCCCAGGCTGGCTAACTTGTATATTAATCTTTTGTGTGGGACTGTGTCAAATGCCTTGCTAAAGTCTAGGTAGGCCATGTCACAGCCCCTCCCTGATCAACTACTTTGGTCACCCAAAGAAATCTATCAGATTTGTCTGGCATGACCTTCCCGCTGTGAATCCATGCTGCCTTGGGTCCTGTGCCCCTCTGGCTCTAGATACTCAACAATTCTTTCCTTCAGAAGTGATTCCATCATTTTCCCTACCACTGAGGTTAAACTAACAGGTCTGTAGTTTCCTGCTTCTGCCTTGCTCCCACTTTTGTGAAGGGGAATCACATCTGCCCTCCTCCAGTCCTCGGGTACCACCCCATCCTCCCATGATTTGTTAAAGAGGGTAGTCAGTGGTGTCACTAGTTCTACCTTAGTTCTTTTAGAATTCTGGGATGAATCCCATCAGGCCCCATTGCTTTGTCCGCCTTCAGTTTTAAGAGCTCTTTCAGAACCCTTTCTTCTGTAAATGGGCTGGTATCACTTCTGTATCCAGAGTGTTTCTACTGTTTGTTTTAGGTACCTCCTCTTCCTTTGTAAATACTGAGCAAAAATATTTGTTTAGTATCTCTGCCTTTCACAGTCCCCTCCTGCCTCCCTCCCTCCCTTTATTAAGCCTCACTATCCCTCCCTTGGTCTTCCTTAGCTCCTGATGTACCTATAAAGGTTTTATCCCCTTCTTAACTAAGTTGGCTATCTTTTCCTTGGTTTGGGCCTTTGCTGTTCTGACTGCCTTTTCAGCTTCCTTTTGCTTTAACTGATACAGTTCTCTGTCCTGTTCCTTCTGTGATTCCTTGTACTTCCTGAATGCTTTCTTTTTCTCTTGAACCTTCACTGCCACTTCCTTTGAGAACCATAGTGGTTTCTTAGCTCGTTTCATTTTGTTTATTTGCTTTACACAAAGGCTTGTTACCTCTGTGATGGCAGTTTTATTATTCCCCATTGTTCTTCCACCCTCCTTCCTGCCCATTTGCTACTGCATTCCTTAGGGCACTCATCACTTTGGCAAAGTCAGCCCTCCTAAAATACAGTACCTTTGTCTTTGTATGGCTTGACTCTATTGCTGTGTTTATTGTGAACCATACTGTTCGATGGTCGCTAGTTCCCAGATGGCTACCACTTCTACATCTGTGATCTCTCTTCATCTCCATTTGAGAGAACCAGGTCTAAGATTGCTCCTCCCGAGTGGCTCCAATACTAGTTGCTAAGCATGCCCCGAGGGCATCTAGAATAACCCCACTCTTAGAAGTGGCTGCTGCAACTGCACTCCAGTTAACATCTGGCATATTCAGATCACCCATCAGCAATATCTCCCCTTTATCTGCCATTCTAAGTATACTTTCTATCATTTCCTTGTCCATTTCCTCCCCTGAGGGGGGTCTGTATACAACCCCTGTGCAGATTGTGGTGCCATTTCCTGCCTCCAAATTGACCCACAGTGCTTCTTCTCCTCCCTGTTTACCCTTTTGTTCTGTTGCTTTGATTTCTTTTCTTATGTAGAGAGCTACTCCTCCTCCTCTTTTACCCTCCCTGTCCCTCCTGTAGAGAGTGTATCCTGGTATGTTTACGTCCCAGTCATGGTTCTGTGTGTACCAAGTTTCTGTGACTGCCACGATATCCAGATCTTCCTCCTCCATCAAGGCCACTAATTCAGGAAGCTTGTTACCCAGACTATGGGCATTGGTACTCATTGCTCTCCATTTTTTGATGGCTTTACCTTCTGTAGCGGCATCCCCCACTGACCTTTCTACCTTGGTCTTTTTCTCATTTAGTACCCTGTTTTGTAGAGGGAGGCTGGGATTTTCCTGCTGCTTATCAGTGCCTCCCCCCTTGACTAGTTTAAAGGCTTGCCAATGAAGCATTTCAACCGATTGCCCAAAAGACTTGTTCCCTTCCTGGACAGATGCAGACCATCCTGCCAGTATAGGCTGGTGTCCCTCCAGGTGAAACCCCAGTCCCCAATGAAGCCAAACCCCTGTGCTCCACACCATTTTTTCAACCATTTGTTAAACTGCATGGTGCAAAGTACCCTCGCCTCACCCATGCCACTGACAGGCAGCACCTCTGAGAAGGATACTGTGTGTGCTACTTGTCTTAAGCCCCTCCCCAACTCTACAAAGTCCTTCTGCACTGCTCTAATCTTATGATGAGCTAAGTCATTTGTCCCTAGGTGGACAATGACATCCAGCTCAGACTCCCGTGCAACTGTTCTCGTGATCCTAAGGATGCGCTTCCTGTCCTTCCAAGCCATGGCACCAGGCAGGCACCTTACTTCAGTTTTCCCTGCTCCCCCAGTTCTATCCCCCTAATAATTGAGTCCCCCACCAGGAGCTGCTTTCTTTCCCTGTGGTGCCCTCTGCCTCCTTCCTGAGGGCCTCCCTTGTGACAGTTGTCTGCACCCTCCTTAGTCTCCTCTGTGGGTGCATCCATAGGGGAACTATGCTCCCCCAGAATGGTGTATGGATTGTGGAGTGGAACAACTGACTGGGTGTGCCTCTGTTCCACCACCCTTACCCTCCCTGAGCCCACTGTGGTCCAACTGCTGTGCTTTCTTCGCAACCTCTGAGGTAGTGGTGGTGGCTCTGGTGCTCCCTGGATGGGGGAGGTTCCCTTGCCACTGTCCAGTGCGGCCTGAAGACGGGCAACTTCCTCCCTCAGGGCAGATAGTTGTCTGCAAACAGGGCAGCATCTCAGCCTCCAGAAAGACTCCCGGAAGACTGCTGCCCCACAGCCATTACATTGTACTACTCTCCACATAACTGTCTACCTTTTTTTTTTTTGTGTGTGTGTGATTGGTGCGTTATATAGAAATGTATGTATTTATATAATGTGTATGCTTATATTGCCAGTGCAGTGTGCTAGACAGGAAATGACAGTGATATGTACCTTGCCCTCTTGAGGAAATGATGTCAGAACCCCAGGTATAAATGAACTATTTCCAGGGGTGGGTGGGGTGAGGGGTGGGAAGGGTTGGCCTAAACTGTGCCCTCACGAAACAATCAGCTAAATGCTCTGACCTACCGATGCGATGAGTGCCTTCCTGTCAGCAAGATGCCATACCGACAATTTGTAATACTGCTTCAAAACCAATTTGACAGAAAAATACCCTGCTAATCAAACAGAGAAAAATCCAAACATCCAAGTCAGACACAGGTAAACCTCCCCAGCCCCAAAAGAGCCTGGTGACTTGTGCTCTGAAAACAGTCAGACCCAAAACATGTCAGCTGTGCAGAAGGGCAGACACAGAAAACAGTATTCAGCCTATGTGGGTTTAAACTCTTCCTGCACTGAAAACCTTAACACTTGTAACAAAAGTAAAGCAAACTCCACCTCCCTCTGTTGATTGAAAGACTGCCTTTTCTGATAATTCTAAGTTCCTCATTTCACCCTTCAGTTAGAAGTATCCTCCACCTGAAGAATATTAACTTTCCTAAGGAATCTGCTTCAAACCAAAGACAATTGTAAATTGTAAGGTTCATCTCCCTCTGTTGTGAGCACTACTCGCTTTCTTGCAAATCTTAAGTCCACTGTTGCAGCTTGCAGCCAGAGGTAGCTTCACCTGAAGACTATGAGGTTATCTGATGAGCCTGCTAAAATTAGTACTTTTATCAAGGTCTGTAAGATTCTTCCAGAGCTACTGGCTGTTAAGTAGCTGTGATGTAAGCACTTCCTGACACAGTCTGGCTTGGCCTTATAAGGCACACTGAGGTAAACAAAAGAAACAACATTTTCCACCCCCTAGGCACTGTCTGGGTCCAATACACAGCCTGTAACCTGCTCTCAATTCAGGGTTTATGACAAATTCTTAGCCCAGTGAATACTCACAGTATTACAAATATTGCAATGCAAACAGTCAGTCACTAACTCCAATCAAGTCAGAAGGGCAGAAACACAGAAAACAGTAACATCTTAACAATTGTAACAAGTAAAGCAAACTCCACCTCCCTCTGTTGATTGAAAGACTGCCTTTTCTGATAATTCTAAGTTCCTCATTTCACCCTTCAGTTAGAAGTATCCTACACCTGAAGAATATTAACTTTCCTAAGGAATCTGCTTCAAACCAAAGACAATTGTAAATTGTAAGGTTCACCTCCTCTGTTGTGAGCACTACTGCTTCTGCAAATCTTAAGTCCACTGTCGCAGCTTGCAGCCAGAGGTAGCTTCACCTGAAGACTATGAGGTTATCTGATGAGCCTGCTAAAATTAGTACTTTTATCAAGGTCTGTAAGATTCTTCCAGAGCTATTGGCTGTTAAGTTGCTGTGATGTAAGCACTTCCTGACACAGTCTGGCTTGGCCTTATAAGGCACACATCTTATAAGAACCCATCCATTCTTTCTTGCAAGGACTTGGACATCCCCAGGAGATGAAGGATGCTGTCTGGTAAAGTTAATGTAGGCCGTCTGTTAGGGTGGGGAATGGCATGGTCTATTTCCTGGTCCTAGAAGACCAAAGGTTTTGCTGTTTGGCCGGGGGGCAGGACTGGAGGTTCCACTGGCTCTGTCTGGCTGGGATTACTCTTCTCCTCCACACGCACTTGGGATTCCTTACCTGAGGCCACACCTTGTTTTACTGAAGCACTGCCGCTCCTGGTGGGCGAGGAAGTGCGATCTGACCCCCTTGGCCCTGTGGGGTCAGAAGGTTTCTCCAACTTCCCTCGTCCTCTCCCTCTGCTAGAAGAAGGCTCAGTGGGTGGTGGTGGGGACGAACTGGCAGAATTCTGTACCACTCCTCATTGTACAAGTCCTCCCCCCTCTTCTTTACGGGGGGGGGCAATCGGGAGTTGTGGGCTCCACAGGAGTAGTCACTGATGTAAACTTTTCCCAGTTCTCTAAGCTTCCAATTGACAACACTGAAGTTGCTCCTGAGGATGGGATATGAGGCCAGGTCCACCATGGGGTGTAAGGAGGCAAGGAGTAATAGGTGCCCAAAGATGGCATTCCCCTGGCACAGTTAGAGCAGCGTGGCAAGCGGACCACCCCAACACCCTGGAAAAACCACATTTGACACAGCAATCCACAGGAGCGTCCCATCATTGCTCCACAGCCATGAAAGCAGGGAAGCTGGTACTAGGACCTGTGGGTCTTCTATGGTGTTTTTTTTTTCAGCCATCTCCACTCTCTTTCTAGCTCCTGCACCTTCTGCTCCACTCCATGTGCAAAGACAAAATGGCGGCCAGCCTTCTCCACCTCCCAGGATGCTGTGTTTTTTTTCCCCAGCCAATCAGCAACCTAGTAGGCTACTTTGTATCAGACTGACTATGTAAGAACTAAATCTCAATGGAGCCTAGACAGCATGGCACAAAATTAACCCTCATAGCGGCCTTCACTGATGGCGCAGAACAAAATTTCCTCCAGGACCCCTTGTAACTGCCAAAGCCCCGTTTAGGTACAGTCTGCACACCATTTTTTATATCCCATATGAGCCCCCACATTTGTAGCAGGTTCTTCAGCTGTGTTTAGGGGCCAGATGTAAATCCAGTTAGGAGGGGGCCCCAAAAAGTAGCAGATCATCCAGTAGCATTAGAAAGGATGGCACGTACTTTAAATATGTGATCTCTCTGCCACGCCGGGGACCTGGGTTCAGGAACAGACTTGGGTGCCAGGGGTCGGCAGGGGAAGGGTTGAGGATTGAGCGCCCGAGTGGTGCTTGCCTCCCCAGACTCAGGGGATGGATTGGCCCAGCGAGCCAGGGACCCCAGGTGGAGACCGAGGGCACTGCAGCTAGCCAGGCAAGCATGCATTAGTGTGGCCGATGCAGGCAGGGGTTGCTGTGCGCCAATTGCATCAGGATGTACCCATGCATGGGGAAGGGATTCCACAGAACATGGAAAAAAACTGGTCCTGGGAGTTGGCAAAGGCAACATCTTCTATGCCCACTGCTGTGTCTGACCCGGCTGGCCTTCAAGGTTCCTCCGCCATGGGGAAACGTCTGCAGCTGGAGGCTAAGTTTGTAAGTGCGCCCAAGGTAGGAGGGGTGGCCCCACCCCAGAGGGGTCAAGCCGGGGGTGCCAGCTGCAGGCGGGGTGGAGGAGATAGGGAGGTCCGGTTGGGGGACTTCAGGTAGGGTAGGATCAGGGTGGATGCCCGAGACAGGCCCCCAGGATCGTGACCAGGAGCAAAACAGAATTGGAAAAAAAAAATTGTCATCTCTCTTTTGCTCAGTGGTGCTGAGGGTTGGGGTGCTGGATGCCCCACCTAGCACCATGCTAGTGAACCGGGTTCAGGAACAGACTTTGGTCGTTCAGGGGAGGTAAGGATTGAGCATCTGGAGGACTGCTCTCCTTCCTCAGGGAGGGGGGGTTTCTGCTGCGTGCACAAGAGCGGTTCGGCCAGTGCCTAGGGTGCTTGGCTGCCTCTGTGGAGATGGAGATGGAGACAGCTGCTGTGCCCATTGCATGGGTGCTGGTGCAGGAGAAAAACTGGGGGAAAAAATACCAGGACCCGGCAGGTCCCATGTGTGCACCGATGATAAAAAAAAAATGGTGATCTTTTTTTTTTTTAAATTTCTATTTTTCCCCTCCTACTGTCCCACAGTACCACTCCATCGGGAGTCGCCCATTAAGCCTGCCCCTATCAGTGCCTACCTTGCAACCTATGGTCCCTCCATCTGGCCTTGGCAAACCCCCTGGGCGGGTCGGGCAACCCCCGAATTCTTCAAGTCTTGTCAGGGTCCTGGAGTGGCATGCAGGCACTGGCACATCGGGACCTGGCTTGGCGCTCCGTATTCCCGGCTCTGAGGGGTGTTTTTCCCTGTTCTGTAAGGGACATTGCTAGCCCCTGACGTCAAGGCGTAAGCACCGACGTCCGCAATGTCCTCCCTCTAGATGATGCAGCCCCTAGAGGTGATTGGTCTGTAGGCCTCCGCCCACGACCAATCAAACCCCTGAGGTACAGGTGTGCTGTCAAGCCCCCAGCCTCCGCTAGAGGTCACCGCACGCCCGGGTAGGGTTCCCACCCTTCCCCCAGAGAAGGCGAGCCATCATCAGATGCTCAGCCATTCTCCCCCCCGGCTGACCCCCGGCTCCCCGAGTCCGCTCCCGAACCCGGGTCGCCAGCGTGGTGCGAGGTGTGGCATCCAGCACCTCAACTCTCAGCGCCACCGGGCTGACTCTAAAAAAAAAATGGTGATCTCTATCAGGGTTCAGAGCAGTGACATGTATGCAGGCAGACCCCTACCAAGCCGTGGGGCAGACTTGAGCCTGGAGAGCTGGAAGCAAGGTTATTTGGCAGCATTAAATTCATTCAAACAGAGGAGGCCACTTAGTTAAAATAAATAAATTTATTTATTTACTTTAAAACAAAACAGCAGCTCAGAGGAGCTTGGTGCACAATGAGAGACAGGCACACGAATCTGTGGCACGACGCCCGGCACAACACTTAAGGGCCAAACTGGCCCACTAGCTGGACTTCAGCCTGGAGCCGGGGGCTCCTGAGTAGCAGCAACATATACATGTCGTAGGGCTCCCTTTCTCTGACCCGGCAGCTCCACTGCTATAGCTCTTTACATCGTACTTACTAGGTTATAGCCACCTCGCATTCCCCTTGCAGCCTTTGCCCTTCCTACAAATGGCCAATTCACCACTCTTGTGCCGCACTCCGCAGCTACCATACACAAGCTGTAGCGTCCCACAAAGACTCCTCCATCCTGCAACATGAGGCAACATGGGGCCATGTCTCCGCAATTCCTGGAGACAGGCTGAGTACAGGTTAAACACAGAAGGGCAAAGGTGGACCCTTTAACTCTCCTTGACTTCCAGGCACTGAGTGCCACATGGGTGAAATGTCCAGAGGGCTACCACCACCCACAGGCCCACGCCACAGGCTGCCACCACTGTGACGTCCCCATCGTGCCTGCCCATCAATGTCTCCAATGAGAACTAGGCCGAGCCCACCCCGGTGCTGCGAAGCACAAGGTGGGCCTACTCCATCTCCCCAGGCCGCAGCTCCCAGCATACAGACACAGTCCCCAAAAGGCCGCAAAGCCTGCCAGCCACCCCAGATGCCACGAGTGGAACTGGAACATACCCGCAACACTGCGCCAAGATCCGATCTTCCGGGCTGGGGGTTCCAACCCTTGGCTCAACTGTAGGTGTCTATCTCATGTTGGCCTCTCCTACAGCACCCATAACACAACCTAATAGACCCCAAATGCCTGGGCGGACTCTACCCAGAAGCAGAGACTAAACCCACCCAGGCCCTTATACAGACTACGAGGGAGTTGAGGGCACTATAGTAAGCCATCCCAAAAGAGGTAGGGGCTTACATATAAATGACACCTGTCATGCTCAGGAGTGGTCATGAAAGCATAATGTTGAAAACTGAGTTAAAAATGTGAAAAACCAACTAAGTTATTAGGAAATTAATTGTTCCAACATTTACTCATATCTTTATTTTTTGCTGATTTTGGCCCCTAATATTCAACATCTCCCTTGTGTTACTCCCCACATGGCAGGTGCCATTTTCAACCCCCAAACTCGTTTGCACAGTAAAATTTACCTTTTGGATTGGATTTTAAAAATTCCACCTGTCTTGATCATAACATTAGGCCATAAAAAGACTGTTGGACATTTGGGGTCAAAATGTGGAAGCCCATTTAAAAGTAGATCTTGCCTTTCAGTTGTCCAGCCCTATACTGGGTAATTACAATCTAACAATGTGTCAGACCAAGAGGCAACTGAAAATGAGATACTGCAGCTCATCTGTTTTTCCTGGGTAAATATACAATAAAAATGTGCACAAGCAAGACCTGGTACAACAGCAATACCAGCGGCGAACATTACACATTGATAAATGTTCGTTTAAGAGTAATGGAACCGAGTTCCTCAGACTTCGTGCCCACTCTAACCCCGGCCAGGCTGCCAGCTGCTGTTTTAATGCACCACCTCAGCAGACTACCTCCCAAGCACGAGTCAGTCAGTCAGTCAGTCAGGCAAGTCCCTCAGCCAATCCAATCCTAGCTACCCCGTTGAGAGACGTTGGGAAAGGGACCCGCCCACAGAACTAGGCAAAAAAATGGCAACGCCCCAAACAGTGACGAAAAGTGACGGGCTGGACTAAGTAACGCGTTGTCGTCGTAATCGTATCCTGGTTCTGTTCTGTGACCCAGCAACAAAATGGATCTACTAGCCTCATCGGGAAACCGAAGGTGAGTTGCGTTAGCCCGCTGCAGTGTGCAGCCAGGAGGACTTATATTAGGAAGCGTCCTTCTTACTTGTCAGATCTCTGTGTCAGGATTATAATGCCGGCCGCGTCATGCCAAAGCAGGTCCCCCTGCAATCCGGTTCCGCTTGTGCGAAATGCGCAAGCGCAAGACTTAGTTGGTCTTGCTTTTGTATGTTGGTTCGTAAAACGGTTCGGACGAGAAGTTTGGTTTCCTATGACTTTCCGCTTGTATAGAGTTCAGAAGGTCTGCCGATGCAGGTTGTGCTAGGGGAGTCTCCGTGCTGTCAGCAGGGCCCGGGCTCTATTTCTGATCCATTACTGGGGTTGATGACCCCAGATCGGGACTAAAAAGTAGGGGTATGTTTCTGTCCGTCTCACTGAATTGTTTGGTTTGCAAGTTTTTGCTGCTGTTTTCACTTCAGCTGTAGTATCTGCAAAATGCGGAAAAAATATGTAGCAAGCAGTACATTTCAATTTACTTTAAAAAGTTCGTTTGCTGTGGCACCATCAAAGCAGATGCAGTCATTTTATCACAAAAATCTAGTTCGAGCTTGCTCTTACAATTAACATGTATTTGTTGTTAGTTGTATGGTCAGGCATTTTACTAGCAGGATGTTTTGACAATGTCAAATTGACATGTAGTGTTTTCAGAACGGTACACTTCCGCCATTGAAACCCCCTCATCTGCATCATGTTGTTGTTGTTTTTTTTTTTCTGTAAAAGCTTCCAGTTTCTTGCAGAATCCACTCAGCTGATTGTAGGGCAGGCCCATAAAGCTTCATGTGTGTTTAAGAATTCAGAGAAGTCCGGCCTCTTTTGTACACTGATTGGGACACTTTTTAGCTGAGGCTGTTCTAATTGGGTACCAATAATGTCAGATTAAAGACATCTGTACTAGCTGTCAGATGTAGTGCAGTGCCTGTTACAGCTTGAGAAACAGACTTCAAAGATATAAAGCTCAGACTGAAAAAACATCTGAGAGTTCATATTACCATAAGATCATAGGAAATGCTAGGCAATATGAGACTAATGGTGCATTGTGTTCGTCCCATTCCAGCCAGGCAGCTTTAGCACCCAACATGTGGCAAAACATTGGAAACCTCCCTGAATGAATGAAAATATAATTTTATTATAGCTGACGGGTGGGAATAGCTTCAACATGGACTTAAAGGATAGTACAGTACAGGGATGTTCATTGGTAGGATGGTGGTTCAGGCAGTTAGTCTTAGGACCAAGGTACTAATCTTGACAGAAACCGATAAGCAAAACCAGGGCCTCGATTTTAAAAAGGTCTGAGTGACGCAAGGCGCTTGCACTGTTTATTTATTTGTGTCTAGGATTACAAAGTACCTTTGAGCCAAGGCTCTTTTACAAAGGTTCCACGCCATGCTGGTTGCAGGGTAACAGACACTAAAACATAAAACAGTTACAGGTACATGGTTTTAGACAGTAACTTTGCTTGACAAAATCAGACTGAGCGATAAATAACTTAAGAAACAATAGGAGGAAGAGGGCAAGAAGGGGAGAGGGCTGAGGGTAGAGGAAGGCATAGGTGTAGAGGGTCAGGGTGCGGCAGCCGAGGGGCCTTGTCAGGACAGACACAGGGCAAGTGCATTAGAAGTTGCATTGGACAGGTACGTGCAAGAAGAGAGGGCAGAAACTGACACCGATAAGGTCAGAAGCAGCATAGGGAATGAAGATGTTATGGGGTGCAGGCACAGGTGGAGGTGCCAGTTATGGAGTGGCGGGGCTTTTTTTTTTTTTTGAACACTCCAAGCATTGCTGTGGATGAGGTGTCACGAGAGAGCTCATTCAGCCAACTCGGAGCCCTGTATGCAAATGACCTTTGGCCTTGGGACGTGCAGCAGCGGGGGATTTGAAGGATTTGGGCCTTAGAGCTCCTGGTGTTGTGGCTGGTGATTTTGGGTTTGAGGAGGGTGCTGACTCCTGGTGGTGCCTTTCCCATCATGATTTTCTTAGCAGTGATGCAGGTTTGGTATTTGATTTGGTTGTTCAGTTGCAGCCAGCCTGTTTTGGAGTAGAGGTCACAGGTGTGGGTGAGATGGTGGGAACCAGTAACGAGTCGGCAGGCTTGATTGAGGGAAGTCGAAACATGCCTGAGAGATGAGGTTGTGGCAGATCCATAGATAACAAGACCGTAGTCTGATGTAATGATGCTGATGGACAGCTGTGGACAGAGCTTCTGGGGTTAGATGTTTCTTATGTTGGAATAGTAGGCCCATCCTGGTGTTGGCTACTTTTGCCACGTTATTGATGTGTGGGACATAGGAGAGATTACAGTCGAGGGTGAGGCTGAGATATTTGAAGGTATGCACTTGTTCGAGGGTGATTCCTTGCTTGGTTTTAATGGAGAGCTGATATTGTTTGTATTTGTTTTGGGAGCTGCAGAAGATCATGGTCTTTGTTTTTTTCTGGTTAAGTATAAGTCTGTGTTTTGTGAACCAGTTTTCGACTGCAGAGAAGGCCTGTTGGAGGTTACCTTGTAGATGGACTGGATCATGGTGGGATGCCGGGATGGCAGCATCATCCGCGTAGAGTAGGATCTGTTCAGGTCAGGATTCTGGCAGTGAGTTCAGAAAAGGCTGAAAAGGAGGGGGCCCAAGACTGAGCCCTATGGGACACCGGACCAGACTGGTCTTTGGTCTGAGAGTGTGCCAGCAATTCTCACTCTTTGAGAGCGGTTGTCTAAGTAGCTATTGAACCGGTTCACCGAGTTAGGTGAGAGCCCTGCTAGTCGAAGCTGGGCAAGTAGGAGATTGTGTTTGATGGTATCAAAGGCTTTAGTTAAGTCAATGAAGGTGGACCCAGTAAGGTGGCTGTTATCGAGTGAGTGATGGATTGCACCAGTGAATTCAAGTAGCGCCGTGGAGGTGCTATGACCTTTTCTAAAGCCATGTTGTTCCTTGCATAGGATGTTGTGATTGTCTAGGAAGTCGGTGAGCTGGTCTGACACAATCCGTTCTTGGGCCTTGGAGGGTGGAGGTAGGATGGAAATTGGATAGTAATTCTCAGTAGCTGTTTTGTCACCACTTTTATGAATTGGGGTTACCATGGCAGATTTCCATAAGTCAGGGAACTGGCTGAGGCTGAGGGAGAAGTTGAAAATCCTGGCCAGTGGTTGGAGTACTTCAAGTGTGAGTGATAGCAGTTTGAGGTCGAGGGAGTCACTGCAATCTCTGGAGTTGCTAGAAAGTCGATCTTGAGCTAACTCCAGACCTCGAGCTAACTTCAGAGTTGTTTGAAAATCTGGCCCCAGGTTCCTCAATTAGCCTCACCCACATCCGGTTGGATCCCTCTGGAGTTAGTTCAGGGTCGACTGCACTAGAAAGGAAAGGTGCAGTGAGCAAGTCGTGTCAAAACTTGCGTCAGTTCTGAATTTTTTTTTTTTAACGTTGTTTGCATCAACAAAAGAGCTGTCTGTGCCAAAGTGGCTCGCATCAGGCTTGTGTTAAAAAAAAAATTGGGTGCGCCATGTCGCAAATAGGGCTTGTGTCAAAAAAAAAAATCGCACCACTCCCTTTTTGAGGGTTTTCAAAGGTGGAAGCTATCAACACTGCGCCAAAGATGCATGCCGCTGTTAGACCAGCTAGAGCTGGTGTAATTCACACTAGAGTAAATAAAGGTGAAGATAGACTATGTAGCAGCTTGGTTACAGAGCCAGTATTTCCCTGCGGGACTGGTTTAGAGCATTTTGGGGGCTTAACATGCTGTTGTCTTGGCCATTTCATCCACAGTATATTTTTGACACAGCTTGAGTAATTTCTTGCCCTATGAATCATCTTTCAGACATAGCTTGAGTCAGATTCTCGTCTCGTGCAGTGTCTTTTTGACACAGCTCGCGTCATTCTCGCTCCATGCATCATTTGTCTTTTTGACTTGGCTTGAGCCGTTCTCACCCTGTGCATTTTTGACTCTGCTTGCGTTATTCTCACCACATGTAACATATTTATGGTACAGCAGACCTCTTGTGTCATTTTAGGGGAGTTTGCCACAGTTTTATTTTCTTGCAAAATATAGTACACAGTAGTTGGCACACCTGGATTTAATGCAAGATGGTGGGTTGACACATCTAGCATCGGTCTAAGAGTTGTTTGAAAATCTGGCCCCAGGTTCCTCGATTAGCCTCGCCCACATCCGGTTGGATCCTTCTTGAGTTAGCTCAAGGTCGACTGCCATCGGCACTGGCCTTGATCTTTCCAGACTGGTCTCTACATACTGAAATTTCTCCTTGTGCACGATACACTAAATACATTTAGAGTCAGTACACCAACCAGTTGGATGCTCAAGCATCTCCAACTAGGCCTCTTTGGCACAACCCGAGTTTGTCTATTGATGGTAAACCTGTCTATTAGAAGTGCGACTCCTCTCCTGCTATGTGTCCCAACACCTTTTTACACCTGGAAGCCTTTATTATACAGTAACTTTTCTCTCCACTGTCTGGGGGTTGGGGTCTGCATTTTTAGTCAGAAGAGCATGGCTGGCAGGCAGGAGGCAACTCTCAAACTCCGGGGTGACACATTCCAGCGGTTACTCCCCTCCCTTCTCAGTCCAGGGGTTTGTTGGCAGTTGTCTCTGGGAAAGGGGGATGGCACCAAAGCCAGTTTGAGTAGTTAAGTTTTATAGCAGAGAAGCACAGTACCTTATTTCAGATGCAAGGGATTCCTGGCCACGGCTTGAACTCCATCTAGTTGATAGTAATATGATGTTTTCCTTCCTGACATGACCAGGGACAGGGAGGGGTGCTTTGAGAGAAATAGCATGTCCAAATATCCATGGATGGCTGTAAAAGATTCAGCCCAGTCAGATCTTGCTTTGCAACAAACAGCAATTTATTGAGAACTTTAGAAGGCTCAAGCCATGTCTCAGATCCAGGGAGTGCTCCAACAAATATTTACAGGTCATTTTCAGATCCTCAGACAATGGCAAAATGCTGTGGCACCAAACGTACAAGGGGGATCCTGGATTTTTTTTTGTTCCTGTTTTAACTTAGAATTTTTTATTGAGTTTTTCACAGAGGTGACTGGTACATAGGTTTAAATATACTCATGTGTTATAAGGTGTACAATTTATCCTTCAGTTTCAATTCTTACAACGTTGTCATTCAATATAAGATGCACAATTTATCTTTCAGATATTATTTCTTACAGTATAACCAAAGTCCCTGCCCTTCCCAACTGCCCAATCCCCTCTGTAATTCCAGAGATATTCAAATTATGGTATGAGAAGACTCACTCAGGTAAGGCCGCTGAGGAGAGACTGAGGAGGGATCTCCCGGCCGTATGGCATGCCAACGGGGTGGGGGGGGGGTGCGATAGAAGGAGAGGAGGGACAGAGGCAATGGGGACATCCCAGAGGAGACTCTCCGATCCCGGGACTCCCTCCAGCCCCTCTAATTAGGTTTGGCTATGGCTGGCTGGCCTGGCTAAGGACTACCTTCCCCCGGTTGACCCCCGCATCTACAGGTCTCCTTCCACACAACCCCCCCATATATTGGGACCCTGGATTTGAATCTGGATCCTTCACACACCGTTTTCCAACTGTGAGCCACAGAGGGGCTTCTTTTACTTAGGCTCCTCCAATCACTTCATGCAGTCTCTTTCCACATTATCCCCGCCAGTGGGGTTAGGGTGAAAACCATACCTCAGACCTTTTGCTTCCTTCTGGGGCTATGATAGCACTTTTGGGCAAAGTTCTTACTCCGTGGCTGCTCACACCTATCGATCCACGGGCAGGGCTCGCGTAGTGTGGCAGCCACCTTCCAAACTGATCACAGCACTCTCCTCAACACTTCCCCACAGCAGCTCCTACAAAACATTGAGTGGACCTGGTCAGGCAAGGGGTCTGCTCTGCCGCTACTGACCCCTCCGGAACCTTGCTGCCACCTCGAAGTCTCGATCCCTCCATGGCAGCCACTTCTCTGAACTCTCACAGGAACGGAGCTGGACAGGCTCCAATCAAGCTTCCCTCCATACCAGGCTGAAGAGGACTTCCTTTGCTCTCCCCACCGGTGGGCTGTGGGGTTAGCTGCTGTGACGGGGGCAATCTCACCATCCCAGCCCCGTCTGGAAGCCCTCACGCAGGGCCTAGGAGCTGGCACCAAGTGCTCCTTGCACCTTGACGACTCCTCTTGAACCCCCCAACTGCCAAACCCGCACGCCAGTTTGTGCTTCAAAATTCCCCTCGATGCCCAGGCCCCGCCTTCCATCCGGCGTGGTATCGTGCATGCATGGCCCCAGTGCTAACAGGGCATTAATTTAATAACCCCAAATGGCATGGGGGTTACAGAAGAACTGGGAGGAGAGGGGTATCACTGTTACTCGAGACCTCTTTGACTTGGCGATGGGCTGTTTTTATTCCTTTGCTGACCTTCAATCGAAATATGGCCTACCCTGGATTCACTTTTGGAAATACTTGCAAATCCATGACCTTATAAAACTATAGATCACTTGGGACCTTGTACTTCCTCAGCCACAGGCTCTTGATAAGTGGGTAGCTACCCTGGACAGTTCTTGGCATTCGATGGCTAAACTCAAGACCTTCTAGACGCATGCTTGTCCTCCCTTCTCCCCAGTGAGCCCAAAAGATAAATGGGAACTGGAGCTTGGCCTCATGATCCCTTCCTCAGAATGGGCCCAAGTGTGGACTAATGCACACCAGTCTTCCAGGGAACTACAGGCCAAGTCCCTTCAATTCAGAATCTTGCACTAGGCTTATAGAACTCCTCAGTGGCTCTATAGGGCAGGCCTCCTGGACAGTAGTGATTGTTGGAGGTGTTCCCCCCCCAAGCATCACTAACCCATGTCCTCTAGTCTTGCCCTAGTATTGACCATTTCTGGAGCAGGGTGTGGGCTACCCGTTCCCTTGTCCTCCCCAACTTGGGGGTCCAGGACCCTCAGCTGGCCCTCTTTGACTTACCCCAAGTGAACTCTTCTTTGACCAAACCCCAGCTTCTTTGGCTAAATGGCACTCTAGTAGCTACTAAAAGAGTGCGGCTGCGGCACTGGAAAGCCCCCGATCCTCCATCCTATGAGGAATGGTTCCACCTCCTGTCTGTCACTACCCGATACAAAAAAACAAACTTCTCACTAAATATTGGGAAAGTTATCTGCTTACCAGAGTATCTGGCAGCCCTTCCTAGATACATTTCCCCAGGCGACCCTGCAGTTGTGGCCTTATGGTTGACGCCCCCCTTATGCTGCTCCTCTTGGTCATAGTTCGCCTACTGTGTGACCGACCTACCCTACACCACCCGGTTCCCTTTGGAGCTTACTGTTCGTTCTCCTCTTAACTGTTCCACTGCCCACTCTTCCCCCCCGCACCACCCTTCATGGTTAACATCCTCTGTTACTAGGTTCACAGGGCATATTAATTATATTGAAGATATATGCCTCATTTTTGCCTATTTGGCTTACTCATGTTTTTTGAGTGGGATGGGCTTCCAGAAAGATTACCAAAGGCTCATTGTGTGTACACCCCGAGTGCTCTTTACTTATTCATTGTTTCCTTTTTCCTTTACTTTATCTGTGTCTTGGTTCATTGTTTACTAGTTGCTGGATATTTTTGCATTTAGATTATTGTCATTGCTAAATGAAAAATTCAATTAAATTTTTTTATGAGGGTAAAAAAAAAAAAGTCGATAATCCGGCCCCAGGAGCCTACAGTATGTGCATTGCATTCTCTAGATGTTGTTCACTGTTATCCTGTTTTGGAGTGGCAATGAATGATGATGGCAAAACTGTTGATTATGCTTGCCTTGGTAGTGTGCACCAGGGGTACAAGTGAGAATATAGCTAAGGTTAAACAAAGGGTAGGAATGAGTTTGCCTTCAGTGTTTGGAAATCAGCATCTCAAGAGC
Source organism: Neoceratodus forsteri (assembly GCA_016271365.2). Classification (NCBI taxonomy): domain Eukaryota; kingdom Metazoa; phylum Chordata; order Ceratodontiformes; family Ceratodontidae; genus Neoceratodus; species Neoceratodus forsteri. The sequence continues at coordinate 318,445,768 of JADMNL010000022.1, forward strand.
TTCACTTCTGAGTTGTTCTTCTAAGTCCTTGATGTTGTAGTTGGCTAACAAGACAGGCAGTTGTTTTTGAAAAATTGCTTTTAAAATGATTTCTCAAAGAATTAGCAGCCTAGTTGACACAGGATCGAACTGGGGTACAGTGGGCCCACCTGGAAAATGTATACAGGGGCTCTCCTGGAAAAGAAGTAGGAAAGGGCCCTGGGTGACACACTCATATGAGCATTCCACTTCTGTTTGATACAAAATCAAGGCACTGACTCTACATCAACTGATTTCTTTGCCAACCTGATACAGCTCCATCTCCTCCACAATCGACTGGTTGCTTGCCTATTCATCCAAAAAGAATCCTGTTATCAGGCACATTGCCTGATATCTTAAATGATCACTGCATTACCTACTCTGTGAAAAAAATTAAACCCACAACCCCCACCCAAAAAAAAAAAATTACCAGATCTTTCGAAGCTTTCTGTTAGGATAGCTTCCTCCAAGACCTCCTTACAACCAGCTGGGGCCCACTTCTGTTGGCCTCTGACCCGGAAGTGGCCCTGGCTCACTTCTCCACAACCTTTTTAGCAATTTGTGATAAATGTGCACCATTCAAGCAGTCTAGAGTCCATGTCACCATGTCCTCTGGATAGCCCTTGACCAAATTGAACTCTTCCAGCTAAAAGACTTGGACTGGGCTAGACAAAAATCTAGTGGGCTATCCTAGGACAGGCAAGTCTTTGCCTCCCTCTGGAATCGGTACACCAGGAGAATAAGACTAGCAAAATCGAACTACTTCCACAACAAGCTAGCCTCATGTGCCCTCAACCCTTCTAAATTCTGGAAGACAGTCAATACTGTAATCAACTCCCCCACCAGTGAGCAGTCCACCCCCAGCTCCTCCTTAACATCCAAAACCTCAACAAATATTTCACTGAAGGGCCCGGGGCTCTTGTCTACAACAGCCTTCACTCCACGTGGCCTCATCCATCCACCAGTGGCAACTTTTGTCTGCAGACGAATAGCTGCTGAAGCAGTCTGCAAAGAACTAGTGGCCCTAAATCTTGCATCCAGCTGTGGAGCTGACAGCATCCAGCCCAGATTCTTTAAGCATGGTACCCCAGCAATAGACGTTCCTCTTACCCATATTTTCAGTCGGTTCCACTACACTGGAACATTCCCAAAAACTGGAAACATGCTCTGGTGGTACTGACCCATAAAGGCAGCCCAGCTGACTCTCTCCTACTACCACTCAATTTTGCTTCTACCAGTCTTCTCCAAAACTCTCAAGAGGTTTGAAAACGAGCAGTTATCCAGCTACCATGTGAAATCCAACTTCCTAACACTGTTCTGATCTGGCTTCTGCCCAGACCACTCAACGTCCACCTCCCTACTCTGGGTGTCAGGCGACATACACTCCAACTTTGACAGGGGTCTGGTCACAGGGTCCATATTTGTAGACCTTGCAGAGGCCTTGAACACTTGACCACCCTTGGCTCATACTAAAACTAGCAGACTCTGGAATCTGATCAATAGCCTTGGCTTGGTTCTCTTCCTACCTGGACAGCTGTACTCAGTCTGTCAGGTTAGGCCGGAACATCTCCCCCACCCAACCTCTTTCTCTTGGGGTCCCTTAAGGTTCAGTTCGGGGGTCCCTGCTCTTTGCCATTTTCATCAACGATCTTCCCCTATCCATATCATCCAGCAGCTTACACATGTATGCGGAGGATACCATTGTTTACACATCTGGCCCCTCTACTGCCACAGTAGGGGTGTCCCTTCAATAGGACTTCACAACAGTCCAAAAATGGTTCACCTACAGCTGGCTTGTCATGAACCAAAAGAAGACAGTGTCCATGAAGTTTGGCTCCAGACAAAGGTTAAGACTCCCCCTCTCTGACCTTACACAACTTGGACAAAACCTGCCTGGACCCGGTCGACACCTACAAGTACCTGGGCCTCCACTTGGACCAACACCTTGATTATACAAAGCACATTTCCCAGGTCATAGCCAAGTCTTTCACTAGGCTTGGTGCTCTTTACTGAGTAAAGAACTGTTTACAATTGCAAGTACGGAAACAGCTAGTGGAACAATCAGTCCTTCCCCTCCTGGACTATGGAGACATAGTTTACTCAGGCACTAGCTCCACCTTCCTCGACAGAATCACCACTTTGTTCAGTGGTCTGTGCAGATTCGCAGTGGATGCCCCAATCCCCCCCCCTCCGACACATCACTGTGGTGTGTACAGTGAATTGGACTGGACACCCCCACACACACAGATACACAAAAGACACATGATGCACACTACCCTCGTGGGAGCTAATTACCAGGCTGGTAAACTACTCAGATAACCTCTCTGACACATTCTCTTCCTCTGCAAACCCAACCTACTCACTCAGGTTTTTTTTTTTTCCCAACTTTCTTTCACTCCAGCTGCTGCAGCCTTGGGCCCTTTCAGTTGACCTGCCTTTTTCCCATCCACAGAGATTCTCCCTGCCTAGTGACCTGCCCCCCCTGACCCAGCCACGACACTCCATCAGTGACCCCCTGCTCGTTACCCCTTGGGGCGGGGCTGCCTTCAGCTCCACAGTGCCTATCTTACAATCGGAGCCTGTCAGGTGGAGATGAAGATCGAGGGTTGTACAGGTCCTAGGAGGGCAGGATCTGGTAATGGACGTGGGGGCAGGCGATGTCTACCTCCTAGAAAGCTGGGTGTTTCCTGCTTTCTTAGTTTTCTCCTGGAGGCGTGGGTGTGCAGTGACGTTCAGCGCGAGATGGGCATGCTCCTGCACCAGTCCTGCGATGTCCGCCGGTGCCGCTGCCCCTTTCCAAGGTGGTCCCTGCTATTGCACACCCAGTCTCCACTGGGAGTCACTGAAAGCAGGGATGCCACAGTCCACCCTCTCTGAGAGAGGAGAGCAGTCCTCTGGACGCTCATTCCTCTCTCCCCTGGCCAGCCCCCGGCAACCCAACCTTGCTCCTGACCTCAGATTGCTGGTGTGGTGCGAGGTGTGGTGTCCCTCCAGTGCCTCAACTCTTAGTGCCACTGGGCCAGCTCTACTCACTCAGATTTAAGGCAAGCTGCTGTTTCCATGTGCTTTTCTACATGCACAACCTAGATCAAGTGTCCATTAGCTACATGCTCCTCAATATATGGAACAAGCTCCTCTTCAGAGTCACAGCCCCTCCCTCCCTCAAACCCAACAAGTCCATGGTCAAGGCCTTCTTGAAATCTCCGTTGACTTGCTGTTGATGCCAGGCTCGCCCCCTACTGTGTCTAGGGACTCTCAAGACAGTGAGTCCTTTTCTGACAGGGGTCAGGGGACATAGTAGTTAATGGAATTGCTTTTGGCCCTCAGAAATGAGTTGTCTTTGTAACCGGACCTTGTCACTTCCGCGAGTTTGCTACCTTGAATGTTATAATTGTTTATTGTAATGGAAATGGATCGGCAATGTATGTCTGTTAAATTTAACTGTACTCTCACATTCCTAATATCCCCCAGGTGGAAACTGGAAATGAGCCTTGGGCTGTGTGTGCTTATCTGGTAAAATATGTTTTAAATAGATAAAAAACTTTGCGTTTGCATCTTACATTTCATTTTATTTTGCGAGAAATGGCACCATTGAGCAAGCTCATTCTCAAAGTGGCCCTGGATGGACACAACAAATGACAATGCATACAATACTTACAATGTATAAGTACATAATACATCTAGAAAAGATACGTGTAGAACACACGTTAGTTACAGCACAATGTACGAGTTAAAGCGATAATACAGTGAGGCATATCTACTTATTGTTAATAACACCATTATCTTAAAGGGGTCTCTCTGGGACACTGCCTTATCCCCTTCTCTCTGGTCCCATCAATCCCCTTGCAGGGTTCCTTGCATCCTGGGGGGGGGTCTCCAAGGACACAACTCTTCTCCCTTCCCCACCTCACCCCTCCCTCCCCTTTCACCCTTTTCTTTCACGTAAGCAATTACTTATTATTGTTCACTTTTTCTACACGTTATGTGCAACACTGTTGTAATACTGTTTGTAATACTTGCCTTACAACTGTATGTTAATGTTGATCTGGTAACTTGAATGTTTAATGTCTCACTTCTATTGTAACCCGCCCCCCCCAGGTCGCACGGGGAGATGAGCGATTTGTTGCTCAGTGTGCCTTCCTGGTGAAACATTTCAATAAATAAAACACAGGAAATACTGCAACCAAAAGAGTCAGGAAGGCAAAAAACAAGTGCTGTGCAGTCAACAGTACACAAAACAGGCATCACAAGGAGAGCCACAAGTGCTAAATAATGGGCGGGCAGAATACGTGTTATGAATGGCAGACACAGTTCTCCTGGGTAAGAAGGTCAAGTAGGGATTTAAAGGCCTGCAGTCAGGTGATGTTGGTAAGTTTTAATGAGTGTTGGAGATTATTCCTTAGAGCAGGAAGAGCATGGCAAATCGCAGATTCACTGTAACGGGACACTACTCTAGGTACGTCAAATAGGATGGAAGAGCGACTCTTCAGTGAGTAGATGTGGGAGTTTGTTTCGGATGGCTCTACTGGTCCATAGTAAGGCATTTTTTAACCTTCTATTTGCAAGCAAGGGCCAGCCTAGTTGGATATGAACTTGCTGAGCATGAAATATCCCATTTAATTAGGAAACGGGTGATAAATGTAAAGTTTTTAGGGTTTAGAAGACAGCTAGGTACCCAACAAAGGTGCGACCACCTGGAAATTTCCATGTATCCTGGTAGGACAGTTCGGATCTGCAGGTAAATAGATCGAGTACTGGCTCCGGTTATTATAACCTGCAGCCTTACCACCTTGGAGCCTGATGCTGTCAGATCTCAGAAGATAAGCAGGGCTGGGCCTGATTAGTAGTCAGAGGGAGACCTCCGCTGAACACCAGGGGGCCCAAAATTGGAAAATGGGCAGAAGCGGTGCACAAAGGTTTGCACTGCGCTTTCTCTTACTCATGACCCTGAAGATGCTGAATTTAGTAGGATAGTGAACCAGACTATCTGACTGAATAGAGGGGTATGTCAGCACAGCGCTAAGTCAAGTAGCGCTGCCCCGACATGGATCTGGGTAGTGCGGGGAACAGCGCCCCCGGGTCGATAGTGTCAGGAGCCCCTGGCACGATAGTCAGCTGGCACCATGCAAATGAGCCCCTTAGGCATGGAAAGCCCTAAGGGGGCCAGATGCCTGCCCATTATGGGCACATTTGCACGGAAAGTGGTGGCAGGTTAGCGACCCTCCTGTGTCTGGTCTCCCCACCCCGATTGCCTGTCCCTGCAGCAGTGCAGAGATTCCCTGGTGTCTAATGGCCTCCCCCATTTTCTGTTCCCTGGCCCCGTTTAAACAGAAGGCAGTCCCTGCCATGTAGTGGTACCCCCCCATCTTCCGTTCCCTGATCCTGTTTAAAAAGAAAACAGACCCTGGTGTCAGGTGGTACTTTCACCCTCTGATCCCTGGCCCTGTTAAAACAAAAGCAGTCCCTGGAGTCTAGTGGTACCCCCACCCTCCTATCTCCATCCCCGCTACAAATGCCTCAGTCCCTGGTGTCCATTGGCACCCCACCACCTTCTGAAACCCATTCCAGTTACAAATTACACAGTCCCTGGTGTCCAGTGGCACCCCCCACCCTCGGAACACCCTCCCCATAACAAATGCAACATTCCCTGGTGTCCAGAGGCACCCCCCCACTCTCCGAACCCCAGTCCCCGTAACAAAAACAACATTCCCTGGTGTTCCGTGGTACTCCTGTCCTATGATCGCCGTCCCCGTTCACAATAAACCAGTCCCTAGTGTCCAGTGGTTCCCCCCACACCCTCTAATCACTATTCTCGGTAAAACTAAATTATTTCTTGGTGTCCAGTGGTACCGTCCACCCTCCAATCCCTTGTTGCTGTTCAGATAACACAGTCTCTGGTGTCCAGTGATACCCTCGCCCTCTGATTCCTGGCCCTGGTAAAAATATACCCTTCTCTGGTGTCTAGTGACCCCCGCCCCACTCGCTCACCACAATTTCTTAAAAGATGTTCTTGGCATCTAGTGACCCCCTCCACTGCACCACCCATCTCTGGCACCATGGGGAACCCATACGGTGACTGACATAGCCCTCCTCTCACCATCGTGGCTGGCTGTTGTATGTAGTGACAGGGAGTGCACATACTGTCTACAGTAGATAGTACATGCTACCATTGCAGTATGCAGGAGTTCATTCCCATTCATTGCAGATGGCGGCTGGCCAAGGTGGTGAGAGGAGGGCTGTGTCGGCCGCTGTATGGGCTCCCCGCAGTGCCAGTGATTATGATAAGGTGGGGGTGGCAGGGTGGTGTACCATTTGCAGGCTGTGCAGGGAGGCCGGTAGATGCCTGTGACTTTTTTTAAGGAACTGTGTTGAGCAATCGGAGAGTGGGGGTGCCACTAGACACCAGTGAAGGGTTTATGTCTACCGGGGATCGGAGGGTGGGGGTACCAGTGGACATCAGGGACTGTTACCTGTACCGGGGATCAGGATCGGAGGATGGGGGGCACCACTAGACACGAGGGAAGGTTTTAGTTCTACCAGAGATGGGGCTCGTAGGGTGGAGGGGGTACCACTGGACAGCAGGGAGTTGTTTAGTTTTACTGGGGCTGGCGAGCAGAGGTTGGTGGAGTACCACTGGACACTAGGGAATGTTGTGTTTGTTACAGGACCAGGGTTTGGAGGATGGAGAGTGTCACTGGACACCAGGGAATGTTGTGTGTGTTACAGGGACGGGGTTTGTAGAGTGGGGGGTGCCAATAGACACCAGGGAGCAAGTGAGCTCCCCCAACCGCCAGCGTAGTTGTTGTCTGCAGTGGCTCTGCTGGTCGCTAGGGTTGCTCTGAGTAATTAGGGCTTCTTCTCGGCGGTAGTTGCACAACACAAGGTGGCCTGCACTATTCCTTTTGTGCAGTGATAATGGGCTGAATATTGGTCATGTCCCTCTCCTCCCTTTGTGCACCGAGCCTTGCGAGCACGCGCTATCCTGTCTAGTGCGTGCTCCTGACCCCTTTGAATTTTGCACGTGGCCACAAACCCTGGCCAGAAAAACTTTTGAGTAGCTTTCCCCAGGTGCTGCAGGAAGTAGTGTTGGTAGCTCTGCATGCGGGGGGAGAGAGAGAGGCACTCTCCTCTTGGTTACAAGTAGCTGTACTAATGCCCCACTATAGTGTTTGGCTGTCACAGTGCTGTCGTGATGTGCTGCTCTTCATAAGCAACGTTCAATCAGTATCTCATCTGCCTGTCATGTATTTTGTCATGGTGGTATTTGTTTAAAAAGTGGGAATTTTCCCAATGTCCAGCCAGTCCAGGCCAAAGTTTTCCCCATTCACTAATCCACCAACAGATGAACCTGGTTCAGTATGAGTACGTTTCCATCTGTACCCACCCCTGGGATGTGATTGAAAACAGGAAATCTTTCCTGGCCCTCCCTTCCTAATAAACTAAAATAATAAATATAGAGAATACTGGATGGGCAACTATGCACAACCAGTGTGTTCTGCCACACAGGAGGGAATCGGAACCCCAAGGTGGCAAAACATGCTGGTTGTGCATAGAGTTGCTCATCCTGTATTTTTTAGAGTATATAGTACTGTGTGAAATATGTGTTTGTGAGTTCTTTTGCTTTTAAAGTAAAACTGACTCATGCAGTCGCTAGAGGTTCTAGAATGTTGTTCTACCACAGTAGGGTAGAACAGCATTCCATGACCTTCAAACTGTGGTACAACAGCATTTTGAAATGAATGGAATTCTATACAGGACAACACTCCATTATACACTATAAAGAGAATAATGAATAGGTGCCGATGCATTACTGGTGAGTAATACCATCTCGAGGTTCTGGACACGTAGGAACCTCGAGAGTGAAGTTCGAGAGGTTCCCTTGTCCAGAACCTCGAGATGGTATCATTTGCTGGTAGTGCATCGGCACCTATTCATCAGTTAGTTTTTAATGTATGGATTTTTTTTTTTAAATCTTATTTTGTGAGTGGCAGTCGGCAGTTTCAGTGAAGGACGCTGTGTCCTGGGTGATTACCGCTTTGTCTTGCTGCTGCTCTCACCCCAGCCCGCTGCGCTGCACCCCGCCTTCCTCAGCTTCTGGCCTCGCTGTAGTAACAACAATTGGTAGTTGGCCTACTTTTTCCCTTTTTTTGGTTGCACTCCCATTTCCTTTTTCTTGACAGGAGGAAAAAAAAAAAAAAGAAATGTTGTTGACAGGCAGTATGGTCTCGCTAAGCGAGAAAGTGAACTGCCATGTTTTTTAAAATGTTCTGCCCGCCCACACATGGAGAGTGGCCAATCAGGAGGCACGCTTAGGAGGACGTGGGGGGGGGGCAGAATGTATGTTTCTGGACGCTTGTGCTGTTTGGTGATTGTGATAATACTATTGTTTAGGAGTGCAACGATAGTATTATCACAGTCAAACAATACTATTAAAAATGATTGACAGTACTTTTATCACTGAACCTTCGAGGGTATTATCAAATTTTTTTTGTATGCTGTAGAGACCTATTAAATTCAAGATCCATATATTAAACATGCCTTTTTACCTGATCTAAGTTCTGTATTTGATGTATTTTTTTTTTGTTAAATGGGGGGACAAGATGATGGCAGCCTGAGCAAGAGCTGCGTAACCGGCAAGCACCCAAGGACCTTTACAAGGAATAAATTAGTTTTGGAAGCCTGATTTGCATTCTTTGCTAATCAACATTATTTTGATTAGCAACCAGCCAGGTTTCGGGAGCAGTTTCGCTAAATGGTTTTCTTTATCTGTAAGATTACAGTTCACAAAAGTGTAATTGAGTAGAAAAGTGTCAAATTGCAAGAACAGTTTCTGGAAGTCTCTCTTTACCGCAGTTGCAGGTCAGTATTATAGCAGATTGGAAATGTTTACTTCGTGCTACAGGATTACTGACTTCTGCTAATCAAGGCTGCTCTTGATTAGCAAATAGCATTTCTTGGGTAGCAAATTGCTTTGTGAACCCCCTTATTGTATGCCTTGCTTTGAAGTAAACTGTTTAAACCTACATAAATAAAATCTGAAGAATTAAAAAAATCTCAAAATTATCATAGAACCTTCAAAACAGCAGCAGAAGAAAGTCTTGTCATTGACTTCTTTGGATGAATCTACACCAACAAAACAGGGTCCCATTGATCATTTGTACAGCGCACCCGATGCAAGGAGTGGAACCACCAGAGGCTGTGACCATGGCTGGAGCAGCTTCACCTTCTGCAGCTGTAAAATTGCCAAGTATTAAGCAGCAGGAATAATTTTTTCCCTCAACTACAGTGGACAAAATTAGCAAAGCAGTGCAAGTTCTTCTCTCCACTGCCCAGGGAGGTAAGGGAAAATTGGTTGGCCCAACTCCAGATTTTTCTGATATGGAAAATGGATATCAGGAGACTATGAAAATCTCTGCAGATCTCAAAAAAGACTCTGCGGTCGCCAGTGCCAGAATCCAGAGCCCCTTGAGGCCCTGACTGGGATTCTCACCTGAGGTAATGTTGCTTGGATGTCGGCTGGAGACCCTGGAAGACACAAATTGTTATAAAAATATAAGGTTAATTGGCTTCCCTCTGAAGGTTGATGAACTGTTTCCCACTACTCTGGACTTAGAGACTTTTTCGAGACAGCTTTGATCGTTCATGCTGACGATTTACCTCCCACATCCAAAGCCTTTGGAATACTAGTTCGGCATTCTGGGGATACATGTGAAACTCTGTCAGCTTCTAATACCCCTAACTCGCAGCAAAGTCAAGCAGAATTTAATCGGGGGAAGGGGAGTGGTTACGGTGGTTGAAAAGTTAGTCTTTGATACCAGCTGTGATAACATAAGGATGACATGAGACAGAGGGACTCGCCCCCCCCCCCAAGTCCAAGCCAGAAGGCAGTAATTTTTAATGCATCACTCTGAAGTAATTGACTCTGGTGGAAAATGTTCAGTTAAGTATCTCTGCTACTCTTTTAGACACCGACCAGGTAAAATAATTTTTAGATTAGTATCAGTGACATACGAAGAAGAACCTTTTGCAGTTGTCAGAAATGCTCTCTGGAAAACTGTTCCAATATCTTTTCCCAGGCTATGAATGGAAACTGGCTATATACAAGAAACTAAGATAAACTCTAGATTATGTTTCCATATTATGTATTTCGATTTACAACTGACTCTTTGTTTCTGGAATGACAGCATACTTTATAATGAATATTTAAAGCGCCTTTCCCAGTCCTGTTGACCTTCATGCATAAATTACCCCTTCTTGCATTGATTCTTGAATTTCGTTAATGTCCTCTGCAGTTACTTTTTGCATTCTGAGCTGCTAAAAACTGCAGGGTGTACCAGAGCGCTGCTGCTTCTTTTTTTTTTTTTTTTTTTTTTTTCAAACTCACATTTTATTTCATACATCACATGTACAGCTCATACGTAGATTTATCACATTATACATACTGGGACATTCATTTCTAATACAGTTCTTTCTACATTCAGGTCTTCATTACCTTTTCACTTCCTGAAGTAAAGGTACAATACTCCATTGAACAGGTAACTCTTCTCCAACCCCCTCCTCTTCTGATTTACAGCTTCCCCAGGATGATCTTGTGTGTTTATAATGAGGTGTACATTTCCTTAAGAAACCTATGTGTCTTCTAGCAGAAAGTAACGCACACCATTCTACCAGATATTACTCGGCACAGCCTTAACAGAGTAAGCTAAGCAGGTTTCATTATTTGTACAATGTGCTATTAAAAGAACTTGAGGGCAATTCCCTCTTAACAAATGACTCAACGGGAGTCCAATAACTCTTTAGGGAAACTCTGTCGGGCAAACAACATTGAGGACACCTTGTAGTAGTCTGGGAGCTGTGCCAGCCCAGTTTGGGGATTGTTAACCAGCTCATTATATGAAAACTTCCCGGGGTACCCCAGTCCTTAACTGGCATTCACCTTACACTGAGTCCCTTTTAGGCCCACAAGTTCAAGGACCGGCCTGGCTCTAGGGTTTACTTCCTGTGTGCCCTCTGTTACTCCATGTTGAGGTCAAACCCGGCCTCCCCCCGTCCCAAACTCCCCATAATTCGTTATGCTTCTCTTCTGTCAGCCTAAGCCTGGCTGTCATGCCTTCCATTCTTCTGAGATTCTCCACCCTGATTCTCCAGGAGCCCAGGTCTGGTGGGGTCGATGTGAGCCACCTGGACGTGATCTCCTTTAGTGCTGCTAGGCATAACAACCTGAACAAGGATTGGTGCCTGTTCCCCTTAATTTTTCGAATATCCACCCCCAGGACAAGAGAGTCAAAAAAGAATGGAATTTACAACCCCCACATTGAGTTGAGGGTTTGACTTATCCCCTGCCAGAAACCCATCACTGCTGGGCATGCCCAGAAGATGTGGGAGTGAGTGCCTACCTGACCACGACCTCTCCAGCATGTGTCCATATTTCCCTCTTGGAAATGCTTTGTAACAGAGAGTGTATGAAAGAACTTAGTGAGGCATTTCCAATGAAACTCTCTCCAGGTGGAGGATGCCATCACACGCCATCCTCTCTCCCATGCCTCTTGCCATCTCTGGGCAGGTAGCGGTGACACCAGTTCCCTTTCCCATCTGTTCCTGAGGGCCCAGAAGTGAGCACTAATCTCACCTTGTCGGGCCTTGTATCCCAGTGATATAATTTTCCTTTAGCCTGTTATCCTGGCTGTCCAGTACATGAAGTTCTCCAGGTCAGTCAGATCTCGTGTACTCATTGGTATCAGGTGGTTTGCCAATATATAGTGTCTGATTTGTAAATACCTATAGAAATCTGTCCTTTCCAAGTGGTATTTTTGCTGCAGCTGTTCAAAGGACATTAAATTATTCCCCTGACACAAGTTGTGGAACCGAACCAATGATCGGCCGTTCCAGACTCTGAAACCTGGATCCAACTGAGCAGGGAGAAAGTTCGGATTCCCCAGAATGGATGTCAAGTGGTCCATTCCCTCTGGCGTTTGGGCCACCCTCCTGGTCTCTATCAGGACCCTGAGTGTGTGCCTTGTCGAGGGGTTTTTGACTGACTGCCACGTCCTGGGGGTGAGTGGGGCATGGGGCATGGAGGTCAGCGAGAACTGCCTGGAATGGTATCTCTCTATACCCTGTCAACCCTCTTGCCCTTCATGTTACAACCAGGAAATGACCAGGGCCAGCTGGGCCGCAAGGTAATGCAACCTAAGATCCGGGTAAGCAAGCCCCCCCACTCCCTGGGCTGAGAGAGAAGCTCCGATGTAATCCTCTTCCTCCCTCTCTTCCAAATTAACTTTGATAGGGTGCCCAGTACCTCCTTCCAGAACCCCTTTGGGATCCCTGTTGGGAGAGCCTGGAACAGAAACATGAAAGGGAGCAGGACATTCATTGTTATCATCTCCACCTCCCCCCCCCCAAAAGAAAGTGGGAGCAGCTTCCATCTTGTAATGTCTGCTGCAGTCTCTCTCCAGAGTTTCCCATAATTCAGTTCAAACAGGCCAGCTATCCTTAGGGAGACCCTAATCCCTCGGTGTCTCACTGTATTGGCTTTGACCCACTTATAAGGGAACTCCTTTAACACCTCTCTGGGGACCGCCCCTCCAAACCTTATCGCCTCAGATTTGTCTTGATTGATTTTGTACCCTGATATCAGGCCATACTCCTCAAGCTCCCTTTTCAATGCCGGAAGAGAGGTTTCAGGAGAGGTGATGTAGAATAGGGAGTCGTCGGTGTATATAGAGATTTTATTCTCCCTCTCCCCCACCTTAATATCCTTAACATCCCTCAAGGCTCCAGTCCTTCCTGCCAGTGGCTCAATGCACAGGGCAAACAGCAGTGGAGATAAGGGGCATCCCTGCCACATCCCAACGCTGGCCCAAGTGCACCAGAAAACTCCTCAGGCGCCAACCCAGCTCCCAGGTAGGCCCCTTGAGTCTGCAAGGTTGCCAGGGGTGGGCAAGCCCTCCTCCGGGGGTACCCAGTTGCCGGGGGACTGGGCCTTACCAGAGTGGCTGGGTGGGGAGTGTACTGACAGCGGGGGACACAGGCAGGGAGTGAGAGGCCACCACCAAGTGGGCTCCTCCAAAGGATGCCCTGACCGAGATGGGTGTATAAATGGGGGGGGGGGGGATGTTCCAATTGATGCATATTAATCGTAATAGAGTGCTAGTGAATAAGTGTCGGGGGCATGGCCTGGTGCCGTAGACGGATAATTGCCTTGTTAGCAGTAAGTATATAAGTATATAACATGTCTCTAGGGGTCAGCTTGAGTCCTGTAGGAGGAATCGAGAGCAAAACAAATTCGTGGGTCAGGGCAACATTCCCACTCATTAGTTCACTAAGAGCATCCAAGACTTATGAACAAAATAGTACCAGTACCGGAGAAGACCAAAAGATATGCGTGTGTGTGAGGCTGTAGATCAGAGGTGTACGACATGCAGCCCGCAGGCCACAACTGGCTCATGAGATTTTTTTTTGCAGCCCATGGACACATGCTCAAGTCCTGATCAGTAAATTAATTTTAGTCCTTAAATTCAGTTGTCTAGTTTGCAATGTTACAAATAAGAGTAATTTTAAAGTTTCATATGTAAATGTACTTCCAGTTCATTGATATTGCCATCGGGCTGTGTTATACTGGTGAGGCAGACGCCGATGTGGACCATGGTAGTTAACAGATGCTGCAATATGCTTCTCTTCTACGGTGGCTGCGAACTCAGTGCTGCCTGTTCTGTACATCGGCGCAGTGTTTTTTCCGCGACTGCACAAATACCGGTAAACCAGGTAATTCTCTGACACTGCTAAAATCTTAAATGCATGGCGGGTGCTGGTTAAAAACTCTGCCGATTCCCTGGTTCTCTGCGACGGTGGCTACAAACTCAGTGCTGGACGACTAGCTGAGGTGTCCGGGGGTTGTGGGATAAAAACTTGTGCCCATTATCTGGTTTGCTGTTACGGGAATGAAAAGTCATATTCTGTACATGTGAATGTGTGGGATACTGATGTGGATGTGGCATTTAGGTGGGGGGAGGGTCTTGTTTTCTAGCAGCTTGTGATGAGCTGCATTCACTCAGTTTCTGTTGGTGTGTGCGGGGATCAGCTGCTTGTAATTAATCAGTTCTGCATGTAAAAGGGGGAGTAGTGTTTCACAAGCTGAGGGTTGTCTGTTAGTGGTGTTTAGTGACTGGCTTCTGTGGTGGTGACAACTGCAGTTGTGAGTCATGGCACAAATGAAGGTCTTTGGCAGAGGCCTTTATTATTTTTTTTTTTTATCTTCAGTATTTTAATATTTTTAAAAACTTTCATTAAACACAATTAAAAATCAAATCCATTCAAATAAATAGAATAAAAAAAACATACATATGGTTTGTCTTTCTTTCACATATAGAATGTTTATCGTAGGTCGTGTCACCGTCAATGTTGGCCCTCTGTTAGTGGCCTTCGACACTGACCACCAATCCAAGTCTAGCCCCGTGCCAAAAAAGTTGTGTACCACTGCTCTAGATTCACTGCAACCCCTCCAACAAAACCCATATTGTGAAGGAAGAAACCTAAGTAGTTTAGGGGGAACATTGAAATAGCTAGAATGGCATTTCTATGCAAATTCCTTCCAGTACCCAGCTTAGGATACTTTCAGAGGGGGAAGTGTATATTTAAGCCAATCTGAATAAGAAACATTTGATTCCAATTCAGTGTTATATGCTTTCAGTATAAATTCAGAGGAGCCTCCCAAAATTTCATTTAAAGCCTTATATGCTTGATCTACCAAATATTGCAAGGGGAGCCCATTTATAGATCTTATCAAATGTTTGAGAAGCTAGGGTATGGGATATGGCATTCGGCACAACTCAGGTGACTTTTTTTAAGAGGTGAGACCTGACTTGCAGATATCTATAATGATCGCTATGTTGTAAATGGAATTTAGCCTGCAGCTGAGCAAACAGAACAACCTCCTGGGAATCCAAAAATTGAAAAATATATGACAGGTCCAGCCTTCTCCAGATAATAAGGCATGGTCCAGTCATGCCAGACAGGAAGTCTGTCTCAAAAGTAAACAGACAAGTAAAGTAAAACACCGTAGCCAGTTGAGGCATCTGTCGAAGGTGGCACCAAGTACGAAGAATATTTGCAGTACCAAAACCAAAATGAGAAATGACCAGAGAATGAGGGAAAGATTTAAACAGAATAGGGCCTGGATCAAAAAGATAATTTTATTACAAATTCAACTGTTTTCCAGGGGGCCGAGTAGTTTGGATTAATCCAGAGCAAAATAGTACGCATGGCAGCGACTTGGTAATAGTGACTATAGTTAGGCACATAAGACCACCGCCGAAAAAACACTGCGCCGATGTAGAGAACAGGCAGCATTGAGTTTGCAGCCGTCGAAGAAGGGAAGCGTATTGTCACAGGGGAGCTGTAAAAGAGACCAGCGGAATTGAGGTTTACGTCCAGCCCATACAAATCTAGAAAACCTCTTATTCCATGAAGAAAAATAAAAAGAAGATGGTACCATGGGGAGCGTTTGAAAGAAATGTAACAGCCATGGGAGAATATTCATATGTAATGTTTTAATACGTCAGAAAAGACAGATGGAGAGAGACAACAGACGTCCTAGATCTTGCTTCAAAGTTTTTGACAGGGATTCATAATTTATTAGTTCTAAAAGTGACAGGTCCTTAGGTAGTCTAACCCGAGGTATTTTTTTTTTTTTGAGTTATCTATTTTTCCTCTTACCGTGCTCTGGGTCCGCCTCTCCTTCAGGCCCCCCTAGGTCACTGGCACTCCTCCATTACCTCCCCCGAGCCCTCGCCTCGTCTTGCAGCCGACCCCCTGAGGTAGCTCGACGTTAACCCTCTTCGTAGTGTGGGTCCCTCTCCTTGAGGGGAAAGGCACTCGTAGGGACAACCCAGCACACTATATTTTTCCTGCAACCTCTGGGGCGCTGCTGAGACAAATTGTCCCACTGTAAGCCTGGAGGGTGTCTGTGAACTGGATGCCATCATGCGGCCAATCCGGAGCGATTTTTGCTTTTTCTGGTACTTCCCACACATTGTGACACTTCTGCAGTGCTCCCGGTCTCCACCAGGGGCTGCTGCAGAGCGAAGTGGTACTGTAACCCACCCCAGGAGAGGAGAGGAGAGCAGTCCTACGGATGCTCAGTCCTCTCCTTCCCCTGCTGACCCCCAACGACCTGAGTCCATTCCTGAACTAGGGTCGCTGGTGTGGTGTGAGGTGAGGTGCCAGCACCTCAGCCTTCTGCACTGCCGGGCCAGCCCCCGAGGTATTTAATAGTGATACAGTTCCATCGAAGTAGCAGCTGTAGTTTCAGTTTCCCAGATGGCCAAAAAATTTAGGGTAAGGACTTCTGTTTTTAGGTCATTTATTATATATCCAGATAAAGCCCCAAACTCCTTCAGAAGACGCCAAACCACCACAAGGGAGGCTTCAGGATTCAGGAGTGTTAATAAAATATCATCAGCATATAGACAAATTTTATAAGCCTGACTACCCAATGGAATGCCCTCCACCTCCACAGATTCTCTAATCGCTATTGCAAGAGGCTTTAAATAAATAGCAAATAATAGAGGCGAGAGGGGGCAGCCCTGCCTTGTGCCCCTAAATAATTTAATATGGTCAAACTGTCCATTTACTTACAGATAGACAAAAGGAGAAAAATAGGCACTCTGTATCCAAGAAACCACCTTTAGGGGGAAGACAAAGGCCAATAACATTTGCCACAAAAAGGGGCAAGAAACTCTATCAAACACCTTGTCAGCATCTAAGTTGACAAGGGCTGTAGGGATCAAATGTTGTGAAACGTGGTCCATAAGATGGACCACCTGGCAGATGTTAATCCATAACAACTTTTGAACCATTCATAAGAACTTCTGAACCGTTCATAACAACTTTTAAATCATCTATAGCAACTTCTAATCCATCCATAACAACTTTCTGAGTCATCGATTTCCATATATAATAAGTCCTAACTCTATACTGTTTAGAGATAATAGCTGTGCAGAGTGATAACCACTTTAATTGTCAAGTGAGAGGAGGGACAGATTTGGGTAACGAAACATTTATGAGTGTGGGAGGGCATATTTAGAGCAAAACAGGAGAGGAACGGGGGTCCAGCCTGGCTAGGGTTAATTTTTTGCAAGCACAGTAAACCACATCCGTTTCTTCCAGCAGTGGGAGAATTATTTTGGAAATGATCTCCCAGCAGACAGGGATGGAGCGAGGCAGAATGTGTTGAGGTACAGTGCTAAGAGTTTGGGAAGAGCTTCTTATGGATGTTGTCAGTGTAGCTAGAGAAGTCAGAGTGACCATCAAGTCACACCCTGAGATAACTGAACAGGGGGGCTTCCTCATGGTGGTAGAGCCATCCAGAGTCTTGGAAGACTGTGGTACTTCTCAGCCTGGAAAGCCTCTATTTGTTGATCTCGGCAAGTGTTTTTGCATCATTTAGGAAGAGGTGGTTAGTTCTACTCCAGCAGTCGATGTTGTCAAAATTACTCTGGAGAACATCTAATCAGATGTAGAGGGACCACAAAAAGCACTGTGTCATCCACGTGCATGTGTGTGGCTAGTCAAGCAAAAGGGAGGTCACAAAGGAAGACAGAGAACTGGATGGGGCACAGAACATAGCCTAGACTCAAGCCTCTCTTAATTGGAGGGAGGAGAGAGTCATCTACAAGAACCAACTGTTGTCAGTCAGAAAAGTAGGAATGGAATTGGGTGACCAAAAGATCAGATAAGCCAGCATCTGCAAGTTTGTCAAGTAGGATATGATGCGGTAGTGTTTTTAAAGCCTTGGCGAGGTTGACAAAGATGGCAGAGGTGTAGAGAAACCTAGAATTTGTCAGTAGAAAAGTTCCGCTTGGCCCACCCAGTCTGCCCAGATGGTCCCTGCCTTGTCTGTCTCCGTAGACCCTAACTGGTCTCCGGTGACTATCCTTCCTTCCTGCCTATTTACTAATATTCTCCTGTGTTTATCCCATGCATGCTTGAAGCCCCCTAATGTTTTCGCCTCCACCACTTCCGCTGACAGTCTGTTCCAGGCATCCAGCACTCTTTCATTGAAATAGCACCTTCTTGCATTCTTCTTAAACTCCCTCCAGCTTTGGTCTTGGTGCTGTTTCTCATCTGAAAAAGACCCCCTCCCGCATCCTGATCACCCCCGTGAGGTACTTGTAGGTCCCTGTCATGATCCCTCGCTCTCCTCTCTTTCAGGGTGTACATGTTGAGATCCCTGTGTCTCTTCATAGGGCCTTTGAAGCAGCCCATGCACTATTTTAGTTGTTCTGCTTTGGACTTCCTTAAGTCTCTCTATGTCCTTTCTGAGTTGCTTCCATCAGAACTGGAGGGGCAAGGGCCAATAATTTCTAGTTTCAACAGAAAATGCCATTAGAAAAACTGAATTTGTCATTGTTAAGCCGGCACTCCAGATTATATTTTTCATGAAAAAAGCTCTGTTCACACCACTTTATCATGCAAAGAACCTAGCTTTGCCCCAGCTTTTTTCTGCAAACACCTGCATTTTGAGCCAGTTTCTTGTAAAGAAAACAAAAAAAGCATGCTGATTAAGCTCCCAGTGGGGTAGGTGTCGTCCCCTTTGTGGAGATGGAGAACTGCAGCATACTTCTAAGTACTAGGGACCTTACTGGAGAGAAAAGGGAAGTTTAAATGGGCAAAAATAGAGGCAGCGTTAGCAGGGGCAGAGGTTATAGAGCTTGGGGTCAAGGCCTCAGGGCTGTGTTGGTATTCAGAAATGGGCAACCTTCCTGTACTTTGAAGAGCAGTTAAAATTATTTAAAAGTTTAGAAGCAAAGTAATGTGCCATGGCTTTCCTTGTAGCTTTGGTGCTGGTATTATGGAGTTGTTTACCTCTCCCCATTCTACTACATATTACATTGAACATACTTTAGCCCTGTTTTTCACTTATCAACAAAATGCTGTTTTGAGGGTGGACCTACAGCTGGAGACTCTTGAATTACACAGAATTTATAGAATACAAGTGAGTTGTATGAAAGTTTTTATTTCATGACTGTATGCAAAAAAATTAAAACTGCTTATTTTGACCCTGGAGCAGATAGCACCCTGGTGTGATCTGCCTGCCTCAGTCATGTCCGCTGCTCTTAGTGTAGGAGGCAACATGGTTAGTGGCTAGGCACCAATGATGGCAGACTGTTCCCTTCACCTGTCCAAGTAGGTGCTCTTTGCTCTTGCAGCGTGACAAGACAGCTGGCCTCCCTTGCCAACAGATTTTGAGAAAGCAGGCTCTGAAGTCTTCTGAAACTCCTGGGATGGGGGTTTGGAGTCTATATTATGCTCTGGACCCAGGTGGCCCAAGTGGTAGTGTGAAATGCAACACCCACTGCAGCCGGACTTCCGGTTCCCATTTTTGTCTGTTACTGGAACGCAGCCCCCTCCCTGAGCTCACTAAGTCCAATGGGTCTTCCTTTGGGCTGCAGCAATCGCCTACTCTTGCCTGAAGCGCCAAGAGATGCCCTCAGTCATACAGCCAAAAAAAAAAATTTGAAAGTTAGTAACACATATAAAATTCATGGGGAGGTGTGCATAACAAGAATTTTATTCAGACTGAGTTATGGGATGCTACATAAACCCCAAAAGCAAAACTCATGAGGTTTATAAAAGCATCCCATATCAAGGGTGTGTATAAAATTAGAGTTTTTTTCCTTTTCTTTTCTCTATTATTTGTTTTATTGTCCTCCCCGTCCTTGTGAGCGTGCACGTGTGGAGGAAAATGCGTGCGTGCACAGTGGGATGCCCCACCCTACTGGTTGCCCATGCCCACCTGCACCACCACCGGACCTCCACCTGGTGACGGCGGGGCTGTAGGAGGGTGACCTCACACCCTTGGAGAGGAGAGCTGCTGCAAGGCAGCTCAGTCTTGCTCCCACCCTCCTCCCCCCTCCGTGCCAGCTCCCTGACCTGAGGTCGTCGCCGGCATGGTGTGAGGCAAGGCAGAGATGCCTCAGCCCTCTGCACCACTGGGCCAGCCTAAAATTTTACTTTTTAACATCTCCCCATACTTTGTTTAATATAATTGCTAGGTTCTGTTTTTTGCCACAGAATAAGCTGCAAGATCGGGGTCTGCTGACAGCTCTGAGAAGGAGGTGCAGCTGTAGTGTGTGCTCCTTGGCCCTGCTGTTGCTGTTCCTTGGGTCAGGAATGTGGAGAAGACAGCATGCAAGTATAGCACTGCTAAGGTCCTGCTGTAACAGTTCGGGATGGGATGGGGAGTGAAGAAATGTTTTTGGTAAGCCCCCCCATTGAATTTAAACCCCCTCTCCCACACGCACAGAGCAGGCTGCAGCCTGGCTCTGTACAGGCTGGGAGTTGAAAATGCTAGTTGGCATTTTCACATTCCAGCCACGTATATTGCAGCAGCATGAGTGTGCATGTGGGCTCTCAGGGAAACCAGGCGCATGATTATCGTTTTAATCAGCAGGTTATAATGGTGAATTATACCATGTTTACCTATGGGTTAAAATGGAGCCCATTTATTATAAACCATTTAAAGCATCCTTTTTGTCAAAAGAAAAATTAAGGACTAAATGTAGCCTAGGATTTATAGCAGAGAACTGTGATATTGGAAATCTAGGTTCATATCCCAACTAAAGTCACTTACTGACTGACTGCACAAGTCACTGAACTCGGGCCTTTTAGCAGATGATCTATCTACAAACATACGAACATACGGAATTTGCCAGCAGATAAAGGCCTAGAGGTCTATCAAGTCTGCTTGAATGTGCAGCTAGCACTCCTTGTTCTGCAGCTGCCCCTCCCTTCCACCCTTCCCCTTCATTGACCCTCTTCCTTGTCTTGTCCCATCCCCTTTTGAAGCAGTCCACTGTTCTACTGGATACCACTTCTGCAGGGAACACATTCCACCCAGCCACCACCCTCTCTGTAAAAAAAAAAAAAAAAAAAAAAAAAAGTGTCTCCTCATCTCCCTCCAGTCTCATATCATGGCCCCTGGTGTCCCTCCTCCCTTACTTTGAACAGCCCTCTGTACCTGTCTTGTTTATTCCTTTCATGTACTTAAGGTTTCAGTCTTGTCCCCTGTCCCTCCTCTCCTCCAGTGAGCATGTTCAACTTCTGTCTCCTCTGGTATGATAAGTCCCCAGCTCCTTGATCATCTTTGTCACCCCGCGCTGCACCCTCCAGTAACTTAATGTCCCTCTTCAGATACGTGCCAGTACTGCACGCAGTACTCCAGGTGTGGTCTAACTAATGACCTATACAGTGGCAGAATCACCTCCTCCCTCCTCGAGGATATACTCCTTGCAATACAACCCAGCATTTTGTTGGCCTTTGCAGCTTCCTACATTGTGCCGAGTTGTTCATTGACCCTGTAATGAGCACCCCCAGATCCTTCTCCTCTGTCTGGGCTAGCTGCACTCTTCCCAGCTGGTAACTCCTCCTTTGGGTTCTTCATCCCAAAATGCAGCACCTTGCACTTTTTGGCATTATACCCTAGTTGCCAGGTGTCTGACCAGGTTTCAAGCTTTGCCAGATCATCCTGCAACCCCTGCCATCCTCCTAGGTCGTCCACCACCGCTCCTACCTTGGTATCATCAGCAAACAGACTGATCTTGCTCTTGATGTCCAATGATATGTCTGCAGTGAATATCCCAAACAACACTGGTCCCAACACCGAGCCCTGTGGAACATCGCTCGTCACTACCCTTGGGTGTGAGCACTCCCACCCACCACCACCCTCTGTTGCCTTCCCTGAAGCCAGTTCCCTACCCATCTCACCAGCTTTGCACCTGCCCCTGTGTCTACTAATTTGTTTCCCAGCCTTCCATGCAGCACTGAGTCAAATGCCTTACTGAAGTCCAGATACAGGACATCCACTGCATGGCCCCTGTTCAGTTGGCTAGTTACCCAGTCATAGAACTCCACCAGATTGGTTTGGCAGGATCTGCCCCATATGAAGCCATGCTGTCTGCTGTCCTGTAGTCCTTTGGCCTCTAGGAGGGCCACCAGCCTCCTTCAGGATAGTCTCCATTAGCTTACCCCACGATGGATGTGAGGCTCACTGGTCTGTAGTTTCCGGTTCATCCTTGGGGCCACTCTGTGGAGGGCACCACATGAGCCATCCTCCAGTCCTGAGGTACACACCCGAATGTAGAGGCATTAAATAGGTCTGCCAAAGGTCCTGCAAAGACCTCTGCCAGCTCCTTCAGTACCCTGGGGTGGATGCCACCCAGGCCTGGCGCCTATCCAACCTCAGTGCCTTCAAACCCTCCCGAACTCTGCCTCCATGATTTACCCATCTGTCACCCTCCTCCTGTTTCTGCCATTTCTCCCCTGGCGTCACCCCTTCTCTAGTAAATACTGAGCAGAAGTACTATTTAATGTTTCTGCCTTATCGCATCTCTGCTTCCACACAACCCCTCCTCTTCCTAATCCTTACTATGTGGTCCTTGCAGCTCCTTTTCTCCCTGATGTACCTGAAGAAGTTCTTTCCCCTCTAATGCCTTGTGCCAGCCTGAGTTCTGTAGATGCCTTGGCTCCCTTACTGCCCTCTGTCACCTCCTTCTGACTCCGCCAAGTACTCCTCCTGTCCTCCCCTCTCCCTGTTTTCTGTACTCCTAAAGGCAGCTCTTTCCTCCTTACCTTTCCATGACCTCCTTGCTCAACCAGCTCGGTTTCTTTGCCCTAGCCTTCTTGCTCTGGGCCTTGCAGCAGGTTTTGTTTGCCTCCACTATCCCCAGCTTTATGAGCTCCCGTCTCTGGTTAGTGTCCATACTAGATTGAATTCTGGCCAGGTGCCCTTTTACCACTTCCCCCATCCTCCCAAAGTCGGCCCTCCTGAAGTCCAGCACTCTTGTGCCAGATTCCACTCCTTCCCTGCCATTTCCAGTGTGAGCCATACTGAGTGGTGGTCACTCCCTGACAGCGGTTCCTCCACAATAAGTTCTCTCACAAGGTCCCTATTTGCCAGCACAAGGTCAAGGGTATTCCCTAATCTGGTTGGTTCACTGACCATTTGCAGCAGGAAGCTGTCCTGGAAGGCATCCAGCAGTACCTGCTCCATTCTGTTCCTGGTTGTTGGGGTACTCCAGTCCACTCCTGGCATGTTGAAGTCCCCCACAATCTCCACACTACCCTTCTCGCAGGTCCTCTTGATCTGTCCTGCTAGTTCCCTGTCTGACTCCTCCATCTGAGATGGCGTCCTGTACACCACTCCCATTCTAAGAATCCTATTCTTGGAATCCTGGATTTGCATTCAAAGTGACCCTCCGTACTACCCTCCTCCCCTTCCTCCTTTACACACTTCAGTCCTTCCTTCACATATAGTGCCACACCCCCTCCTTTCCCAATCACCCTGTCCCTATGAAATAACATGTACCCTCGGACAGACGGGTCCCAGTCATTGTATTGGGTGGCCCATGTTTCTGTGATGGCTGCAATGTCCACCTCTCCCTCTGTCATGAGCACCTGTAACTTTGCAGTTTTCCTCCCAAGGCTCCTAGCATTAAGGGTAACCACCTTCCACCCTTTTCCCCCTCTTCCATCCTGCCCTCCGTTACTAGCATCACCAATAGTACTTACCATTTGTCCTTTGTCACTGTTATGGGGGGGTAAGCTCATATGGTTTCCCAACCTGTGGTCTCTGCGTGTCACTTGCCCAATTGCCACCCCCCGCTCCTAGTTTAAATTCCCTACTTCCTCTATGTACTCCTCCATCCTCTGTTTCAAC
This sequence comes from Neoceratodus forsteri, assembly GCA_016271365.2. Classification (NCBI taxonomy): domain Eukaryota; kingdom Metazoa; phylum Chordata; order Ceratodontiformes; family Ceratodontidae; genus Neoceratodus; species Neoceratodus forsteri. Next base: position 318,469,502 of record JADMNL010000022.1, read on the forward strand.
ACTTTCTTTCCCTCCTCACTCAAGTGTAGTCTGTCCTTGGCATAGAGACTACTGTCCTCCCAGGTCCCTCCCCACCCCCCAACAGCCCATACCCTTAAGCACAACACCAGGTTCTTAGCCATCCGTTAAATTCCTCTATTCTCAGCTTTCTTGCTGCTCTTGCTGTGTTTGCCTTGGGCACTGGAAGTATCTCCAAAAAAGTTACTGATCTTCCTGCCCCCTCACATAATTGTCCTAGTTCCTCAAACCTCCTCTGGACTATATCTACTGTCTTGTCAGCCAGGTCGTTTGTCCCAAGATGTATAATTAAATGAGGTATATCCCTACCCTATCTAGCATATTTCAGAACAGATTGTCCCACCCTTTCCACTGTCATTCCTGGCATGACCTCCACCCAAATGCGACTATGCCTCTCCCCCTTGCTACCCCACCTGACTCCTCTTAGTATTGAGTCCCCCAGCACTAAGATTCCACCACTCTTACTCCCTGCTTGATTCCATTCATCTCCCTCTCTCCTTTCCGGCTCCTCTTCTTCCTCCTGCACATTATTTCCCTTTTGCCCCTGTTGCACTTCTCCCAGCAGGACTCCCCGCTCCGGTTTGGCCCATGCATTTATCAATTACTCCTCTAATTTCATCATTTCCTCCTCCACCTTCTTCCTCTCTAGCAGTGCAAAACTATTTTCTGAAGACCCTTCACAAATGCCCGCCTCCTCTCTTCATAGTAACCTGTCTCTCCTTTCCACCCATGACTTTTGCCACCACTTCGCCTCCCCTCTCAAGTCCTATCTCCTCCTTCCATTTGTCTTTTGTTTCCTGACCTGGTTTCCCAGCAGTCGCTCTTCCTGGCCTGGGCCCCCTTGTCCCTGCTTCCCTTCTTCTGACCCTCTCCTCACCACTGTTGGCTTAAACGCCTCCCTCATCTCCCATTCTTCCTCCCTCCAGTACTGAGCTAAACCCACCCCCAGTCTGCCTTGCCTGTCTTAGTTCCTCCTGCAGACCCTCAATCTCCTTTCTGAGTTTCTCTGTGTGGTTGCACACTAAACATCCTCCCACACTCCAGGCAATTTTTAGAAAGATTGGTGCACCGCAGTTGTTGCAGCCTACCACCCTACCCATTGCTGTTGTTGCCCACCAGCAATCCCCCAACCCTTCCAGATGCAGGATACCAAACACTCCTCCAAGTCTCCCCTTCCCCCATCAGTGCAAAACATTTTCTTAATTTCCCATACCCACTTTGTTGTACATGTTTAGATAGATTGAGCAACTGCTTTTTATATTCCTAACCTTCCTATCCACACTCAAAAAGAGACTTTAAGTAGCTATTGCACAACCTTCTTCAAACTCCTACTTCTCCTTTCCACAATGCAATAACAATGCAAAGAAGTAACAATGAAAGCTCCTAGATTTGCAGTTACTTTCCTGCCACTGGGATAGCAGTCACCTCTTCACTTGCTGTTGTTCCATTCCTGGATGTCTGCTTCTGCTATTACAGGTGCATATCCTTTGCCCATTTGAGGACGTGATGTCAGAACCTCTGGTATAAAGGAAATCACGGACCAGGGGTGGGTGGGTGCGTTGGAGAGGTGGGACCAACCCAAGTCTTCCAGAAACAATCAGGTAGCTGAGGCCCCTGGTCAGACCATTAGTACCCTTCCCCACTATGCACTAACCTTTGCAGCTAGTGAAGCCAGCAAAAATGAATCACAATTCTACTCAAAGCCCCCAAAATAGGTTTGCTACCAAAAGAAACAGGTCTCCAATTCAAACAGCTTCACCAACAACACATCAAAATAGGCTTGAAATGAGAAGATATAGGTCTCTGATTCAAAGAAACAGCCCCAGTTAAATCACACCAAATAGGTTTTAAATCGGAAGAAACAGGCCTCTACAAATGCAGCCTGCTACACAGTGAAACATCAAACAAATGAGCCCACTTATAGCCACCAAAACAGTTTTCAAAATTTCAACAGCCCCAAAACAATACCCTGCTAGCCCCTTAGAAGTAGTAAGAAAGAAAAGAAATAACCTTCTATCAAGTAAAATCCACAAGAAACAACGTAAAAACAGCAAGAAGCTACTTTACTACCTAAAGAATGTAGGACTCACCTTGGAGATTAATCAAGACTGAAACACACTATCCCATTGGGGAAAAATATATGTTCTGTGTTGTTCCACATTGTCACTGGTCATTCATTTACTGCTGGGGTTACTCATGTTCACTTACTACGAGCCAAAACACTCCAAAGCTGTGACATCATCAAAGAACTCCAGTTTCTACCAAGTCCAAGGCAACCAACTTTGAATCCTCAGTCAGTGCTGGCTGAAGGGACACGCAGCATAGCCGTGGAGCTCTCCTGCTTGAAGAGTTTCTTTGAAACTTTTTTTGCTTTCTCCCACTGTAGTAGCTCTCAACAGAGAATCCTACTTGTTTTACAGCTAGAGTTTCGAGCACAGTTCAAGGGTCCTGAGACTCTTACTATGGGATTATCAGAAGTTCTGAAACCTCCTTGTGCTAGAAATGTGCTGACCCAGGAACCCACTGAAGCATTACAGGTAGTCTAACAGTGAGGAAAACATTATTTGGGGGGGGGCTTTGACATTTTGTCATTCATGTTTCGCTGAGCTCTGTACACAGTCACTATGAAGCACCACAGAGTGATAGCAAAGACCAGTCTGCGGTACATTGTAGCCTCGTACCTCTTTGTGCTATATCCACAGGGGTCACAACAACATCCCTGCACTAGTGCATAGGTCAGTGCGCTAGCACAGGGGAAGTGATGGGGGAGCCCTTGGCAGTGAGGCTGCTGGTATGTAGGGAGACACTATGCCATGCACAGCGGCTTCCTGGTGCTCTCATCTCCTGTTGCATGGTGTTTATGATCCCATGGTCAGATTTTTTATGGGATTGCTGGCTTGTGAGCTGGAACATTCTTCTGGGATGGGGAAGGAAACTGATGAGAAGGGACCAGGCTAGGGAGGGGAGATCGACCGGATGCCAGGGAGTTAACTCAGACAAGGGGAGTGGGTTGGGGGACACTGGACCACTGCCGAAGACTGGCCAGGAACCACCTGTTGTGAACTCGGCTTGGTCTGCAAGCGATTCTTAAGATGTGGGGTTGTGGGACAACATTGGAGATTGCACTGAGTGCACAGGGCACAGTCCATGGCATTGCACAGTGGGCCTGCTGCCATGCCATGGGCCAACCCCTACACCTGCTGCAGTTATTTTTCTTTCTTTATTTCAAGTTTCGGAAATAACTTTTGAGCAGGATGCTCTTTTTCGAAGGTTCCACATCAGTAAGAATAAAGCACATACATAAGAAAGCAGTTTACAAGACACAGTATACAAAACAACAGACAAATGTTCCTAGATTACAGGTAATGGTAATGCACGATACAGTATCTGTGAGGCAGAGAAGCACAGGCTACAAGGCACTAAGCAGTTCCAGATACTTATGCACTGACCAAGGTAGGCAGCCATGATAGATGGCTCTGTCTAGTGGTTGTTGTAGCTGGGTAGAAGTAAAGGATAGGAGCTGTGCCAGAGTCTTGTTAGTGCTTGTTAGTGAGTGGGGGGAGGAATGGGGCAAGTGGGGGGAGGCAGAGATGAGATCAGGAGATTGTAGTGGCGCCAGTGCAGGAGTAGAATATAGCAACACATGAGGGGGAACGCTATTTATGCAGGAGTCAACCACCGGTGTTCGGTGTATCCGGTAACTGTGGGCGTAAGGACCAAGGATCATGGGATGCAAGCCTGCAGTGGCCAGAAAAAGGGGGTGGGATAGTGGCCAGTGAGAGGTGGTGCGGAGAATCGGGCAGGTGCCCTGAATGAGCACCGACTATTGTCCAGGAAGTATTTTTTCACTTCTTATTTGAAAGAGAGGTGGCTCCTAAGATTTATTAGGTGGGCTGGGATCTCATTTCGCCAGAGTGGGGCTCTGTAAGCAAAGGATCGTTGTCCAAGGGATGTTCTCCTGAAGGGGACCAGCAGGGGTCCACAGTTCATGCCACTTGTCTGGTAGCAAGATTGATTACTTTGTAGAAAATCAGTGATATATGGTGGAGCCTTACCAAGCATTGTTTTTTTTTTTTTCCCCAGCAGACATGTCTGGAACTTTATCCTAGAGTCCAGGTTCAGCCAGTTGGTTTGCTCGTAAAGCGTGCAGTTCTATGCTGGTAGTGACTACATGGCCTATGTGAGACCAGTAAACAGCACTTTGCATAATAGTGTGAAGCGCCGCTGTCATAAGAGTGGTAGCAAGGAGGAGGCAGGGAACTATATACCAGTCAGTCTTACCTCAGTAGTGGGCAAGATTATGGAGGCACTCTTTAACCCATTATACCCATTAGTGCCATGTGGCGTTAGAACCATCCATTGCTTAACCTGACCCAAAATGGCAGCATCAGATACAATGAGTTAAGGAAAGGATAGTGCAACACCTGGAATCCATAGGAGCACAGGATCCAAGACAACATGGGTTTACAACAGGAAGGTCCTGTCAAACTAATCTCATAGATTACTTTGACTGGGTAACCAGAGTGGTGGACCAAGGGGGAAGCAGTTGATGTCGCCTACCTTGACTTCAGCAAAGCTTTCAATACTGTTCCACATAGAAGATTGATTAATAAGCTGGGTAGGTTCGGGGTGGGTCAGAAGTTGGTCAACTGGGTAGCAAACTGGTTGGCGGGCAGAAAACTGAGAGTGGTTATAAACGGTATACAGTCAGAAGAGATGCAAGTCACAAGTGGGGGTACCTCAGGGATCAGTCCTGGGGCCAGTCCTTTTCAATATCTTCATCAGTGACATTGCAGATGGACTGGAGGATAATATTTGTCTGTTTGCAGATGACACCAAGATCTGCAACAGAGTAGATGATCCAGATGGTGTGGGCAGAATGAGAAGCGATCTGGATAAACTGGCAAAATGGTTGGAAGAGTGGCAACTGGGGTGTAACGTAAAGAAGTGCAAGATCATGCACCTAGAGAAGAGAAACCCTGAAGCCACCTATAGGTTGGGAGGGGAGTTGCTGGCAGTCACAAAGGAAGAAAGAGACTTGGGCATCAGCATCACAGATGATCTGAAATCATCCAAGCAGACCACTAAAAGCAGTAGGTAAGGGTAGAGGGATGTTGGGGTGTATTAGTAGGGTTATTACAAGTTGTAAGAGAGAGGTAATAATCCCTCTTTACAAGACACTGTTTAGGCCCCATCTGGAGTACTGCATACAGAACTGGAGGCTGCACCTGCACAAGGACATTAACAAAATGGAAGCAGTCCAGAGAACAGCAACCAAAATGGTGCAGGGACTGCATCAGAAAACATGAGGACAGATTAACGGAGCTCAATATGTATACCCTAGAGCAAAGGAAGGAGAGAGGAGATATGATCAAAACATTCAAGCATCTTAAGGGCATTAACAAGGTGAAAGAGTCTAACATGTTTCAGTATATGAAAAATAGCAGGACAAGAGGACACAGCATGAGATTAGAGGGAGGCCGATTAAGGGGGAATGTGAGGAAGTTCTTTTTCACAGAAGGGGTAGTGGATGCATGGAACGGCCTACCTCAGGAAGTGGTGGATATAAATACAGTGCAGGGCTTCAAACAGGCATGGGATAGGCACAAGGGAGCAATAAAGATCAATATGAATAGATAGGGCATTGACAGAGTACAGGCCTGTGGCACATTCATAAGGTAGAAAAAAATGGGCAGACTTGATGGGCCTTGTGGTCCTTATCTGCCGACAACTTCTGTGTTTCTATGTCACAGGTTCTGCCCCTGCAGACAGTGGCTCACTTTTGCATATGGCAGTTTTGGTGTGTGGTGGTATGGGGAGTGTAGTGCACTCCGAATACCACCACTGCAGCTGTGTATGGTTGGGGTCCCTGATGTCTACAAAGTATCATTAAGGCCAGTCGTGGTACCCAGATGTCTACAAACGAATGTAGCCTCTAATTAGGAAGGTTCCATTCCCAAGATTTCTCTAGATTGGTGTAGCTTCTGGTAGAGCCAGTTGTATTACTGATGTTAGCACTTTGATTGATGGTAACTGATGTAGGTAGGTATGCACCTGCCCTTCCTACGTAAGCATGTTTCCTGATGCTTCATAAGTGAAGTAAATTAGCTGCTGGTTGCTATAGATTGTGGGTGCATGTCTACTTAATCAATAATATATGACAGGGTGTGGGTTGTGCTGGGATTTGTCCAAGTCTGGCTTGGTTTGGTCATGAGACCATATGCTGAGTGACCAAATGTGCACCAGAAGTGGGTAAATCCCAGCATAACCCACACCCTGGAGAGGTTATTGCAGTTCTACAATTGGCAGGAAGTAAAGGTTTAAAAAAATATATATTTTTTTTAAATCTTTTTTTGAATGGTCCCTGTTGCTAGGCAGAATACAGCTGCAGGAGTTTAACTAGACCCCCACCACCCCACAGACTTACTGGATGCCCTTTTTTTTTTTAATGTTTAGTTGTTTGTTTTTAACAGCGATGGAGCATGGTGTTGGCTGTAAGAGGCTGCTTGACATGAGCCTTGGGCATACTTTGTTGTGATCTGTGAGCAGCTCGTCCATGTCAGTTGATCAATGTGGTGAGTGGCTTGACTTTGTGAGCCAGCTGCTGGGTTCAGCTTCTCAGACTAGTTTCGAGGGGGCGTAGTCAGTATGCACTAAGTAATTGTTGATAACCAGTTGAAGATTGTTTAAATTATTTTTTTTTGCTGAACAGTGTTGAGAGTGTGCTTGTGTATGCAGTCAAGAGCGTCTGGTCAAGAGCAGCAGTTCCGTGAATGGGCTGGGTCAGGATGGGAACGGAGTGGCAGTTCCGTGAGCGGGCTGAGTCACGAGCAGAGCAGCAGTTCTGAATGTTGGCAAAAAAGTAAAAGCATTTTAAATCTGAACTGTATAATTGTAGGTACACTTTAGCACTGTGCTATGTTTGTTTTTGACTGGAGATACATTTTGGAAGCTGTGGTAAATAATTAGAGAAAAGTTTGCCATTTTGTCCATGTTAGCGGAGCACATTAGTTCAAAAGAAGATGGCGGCATTTTTGTTTTTCATTTGGAGCACCGAGAGTGAGTAAGGATTGGTTTTGATTAGGTTAACCGGTCCTTTATGTGTGGATTATGCAGGAATTTACCCATGCCTAAAGAAGCCAGTTATCCAATTACAAACCTAGATTTGGGGAACCCATTGTATAATAAGAAGTAGTTAGTTATACTACTAGGTAAATGTAGTCGACTACTAGACAGAAAGCTACTATTCAGAGGTGGTAAAATGCAAAACTAAACAACCCAAGCATTATTTTGTATAGTGTATTTCATGCACGTGTCTCAAAACTAGGGATGCCATGATGTGAAATTTTGATGATATCACATGTAATACAGCAGTTATCTTTTTTTTTTTTTTTTTTTTGTGAACTTTCTTTTTATTGAAAAAGTTTTTTTTAAATGCAGCAACTAGGGTACTCCTGGGACACTATACAGTATCAACAAGGTGTTGTGCTAATCATTTGGTTTTAGATACAGAGCTGAAAATCAGTGCAATTGTGACATCGTCACTGAGCGAACCTCCTCAGTCATTATTGACAATCGCTGGACAAAAGCAGTTGTAAATCTGATGTATAGTCTGAGCTGTGCTGCCAAGGGGAGGGAATACTGCAGTTACCATAATACCGTGGTATTACCGAATTAGTTATTTTTGTACAAAAGAAAACAAAGTCTCCTCAAACTCTGTGGTGAGAGTTGGTATGAGAGAGGTAGGCATCGCTAAAGACACACAAAACAGTTTCTTGGGAGGATTGAAAACCACGGTATACTGTGAGCCACTGTTATCAGGGTATCAGAAATTGTCCATGGTATCAATAATATGACTTGTGATATCGCAGTGTACTGTGAAATCGACATACCATGACATCCGTAGCCAAACACTTCCCATAATTTGTGTAACCAAATCATAACTAATGCTATGTTCTTTTCAGTTAATATTTTATATGGAGACTTTCATACTGTGTTTCATAAAACTTAACTTTACCGTGAACACGTACAGACATATAAAGATTCAAGATTACATTACTGAGGTACTCCATACAGGTACATTTCTACAGCATAGAAATAGCGAGCTAGGTTGCAGTGAGTACATACGCTTTGGTTGTAACTTCAGCAGTTTTAGGAAATGGAGAAAATATAGGGGATATGTAATGGTGCTGTAAAATGGACCCAATTATACAGGTTCCTGGTTGGTAATTCTCAGTAATTCAGTAAAGCAACCACACTATTTCTTTGCCAAATTAGTTGTAATTTGTTGAAGTAGTATATCATTTTTAGGCATCAGGTAGCCTACTACTACCTAAGTGTACCTGATACAATTTAATCTTACAGCCAATGGGGGAGTCCCATTGGGGTGTTTCTAACATGCAATCTAGACAGCTAGTAATATTTGCATTACAGGGCTACAGATTTTCAGAGAAATATGAAACCATATATCTCTGGATCCCTCGAGCAATCTATGGATAGTCTCAGACTGCATCTTCTCGAAGGGATGCTGGACATAACCATGGGTCCCATATTTATGTGTAGCAAGCTTAGAAAAAAAAATGCAAAGCTGGAATTTTCCAAAAACTACGACAGCAGGTTTTGCCTGGACACCTGGTCATTGATACATTCCCATAATTAAAGTTTTTGATACATCCTGTAACTACAATTTCTGAGACATCCTGTAATCAAAGTTCTTGGTTATGAGATGTACCTGACATTTGCCGAGACAGGGGAGTTATTATTCTCATCCTTGGAGGGGAAAACAAGTGGTGAGGGAATTGTATGTCTATCACAAATAACTTTTGTCTTAGGAGCCAGAAAGCATATGAGAGATGTGACTAGCTTGCTACAAATGTCAAAGTAACCTTGTACCAGCAACCAAATGAAGTATCTCATTATTTCTTATCAGTTTTCTGTTAAACATATTTTTTAACACAAGAGAATTATATGATGGGAAACTTTTAACAGTCAAGGCTAAACACAGTTATTAACAGCTGTGTGCATATCTCGGACACAACCTCGTCTTATGCGTTCAGCTATTTTTCTTCTTTTTATAGAATCTTAACAATTAACCCTTTTAAAGTCTTACACACACATACATATTAAGTGACATGGCGGTATTTAGCCACTTGCAGCCTTTTGCTGCTAGATATACCAATTCACATGTTGGCATCATTTAGTCATCTACTAGCCATCTTCACCTTTTACTAGCCCTTTGCAGTCTCTGCACTATCCATTCTACACCTTTCTATCTCCTCAACCTTTTGGTTAGCCAATTACATATTGTTGATACAACCTTGGCCACTGGTCACTAAACTTTGGCCACTGGCCACTTACAACAATCCCCACCTCGAAGGCAAGGGACCTGTATCGGGGACCCGAGTCTTCACAAAAGTAAACATAAAAATAAAGATGCTAATTATTAAATAAATGTTTTTAGAGCTTACTGCCCTGCGATTCTATCTTGTGATCTCCGATGACGGGCTGCTATTACATCTATTATTAGGGAGACATAAAATAAGGGCACGTTAGTTTATGTGCAATGTCCAAACTTAGCCATATTCCAATGGGAGATATTTAAGACAACAGGTATATGCAGAAATTGTACATTATTTATAAGGGTTTCAGGTACTGAAGTAGCAGTTAATAGGCTAGGGGGGCCGTGGTGTTAACTGGGAACACTTTTAACAATTCTGATTATGGGGGTGAGGGAAAACTGGTAAGGGGAGTCTTGAACCCCCACAGATAATACTTTGATTAGTATATACGTTTGGTATAACTAAACACTTTTGATCTTAATCTATTAATTGCATTTTAATACTTTTACCTTACATAATTTTTAAGCTATCATAATGCAAGCTGCACTTTTTTTAAAGCTAGAAAAACAGTTTATATTTGATTACATGAAAAACCTTTTTTTTTTTTTAAACTGGTTGCCAGCATACAGATCAAGGCAATTATGAAAGGAATCCTGTTCTGGAGTTGGTACAGGGGTGGTTACAGACGGAGCACAAATGGTGAGTTTGTAAAACATAGTGCAGATTCGGGGATGTCAACACCACAATTGAAATATGTGAAAAGATGTTAACAAGTGATACCACATATAACACAATATGACATAACAATATTTGTTGATGGAAAAGAGTTCATGGAATCCACTTTTAGAGTGGATAAGGTAGATGCTACCTGATGTTTAGGTGTGACACACCCTTGGAGCTTGATTGAAGAATCTGTTGATAATGTCTCTTAACAGATAAGTCCTTATAAAAGATACATAACCAGTTTAGAAGGTTTATATGAATAACAGTCCATGAAGTTCATATAAATAACCACAAGTTGTCATAGTTACAGTACAGGTGAAATGTTACTTGGAGAAAGGTGGTAACCCCACAAGGCACATGGGGCAATGCAGACAGTAATTTAAAAACAAAACACCAGCATAGTAAGAAAGTCAGTGTTTATATTGCTGGCTGCTGGATGGCTAGATTGACAGACGCATTGGCCAGGGGTGCCTTAGATTGTGCATTGAGTCCTTTTAATGAAGTAGCCACACACAGACTGGCATGGCATTTGTGTTGTGGTAGTTAATTACACCCTGGCACAAAGATTAACAGTCTGTAAAAAGGTAACGGTTTACAATAATCCATTAAGAACACATAGAAACATAGAAGTTGACGGCAGATAAGGACCGCAAGGCCCATCCAGTCTGCCCATTTCTTTTTCTACCTTATAAATGTGCCATCGGCCTTTGCTCTGTCAGTGGCCTATCTATTCATAGTCATTTGTATTGCTCCCTTATGCCTATCACATGCCTGTTTGAAGCCCTGCGCTGTATTCATTGCCACCACTTCTTGTGGTAAGCCATTCCATGCATCCACCACCCTTTCTGTGAAAAAGAATTTCCTCACATTCCCCCTTAATCGGCCCCCCTCTAATCTCATGCTGTGTCCTCTTGTCCTGCTATTTTCTTATATTTAAACATGTTAGACTCTTTCACCTTGTTAATGCCCTTAAGGTGTTTGAATGCCTCGATCATATCACCTCTCCCTCCTTTGCTCAAGGGTATACATATTGAGCTCTGTTAATCTGTCTTCATATGTCTTCTGATGCAGTCCCTACACCATTTTGGTTGCCCTTCTCTGGACTGCCTCAATTTGGTTAATGTCCTTGTGAAGGTGTGGCCTCCAGTACTGCCGCGAGTACTCCAGATGGGAGCCTAACCAGTGTCTTGTAAAGAGGATTATACCTCCCTCTTACGACTTGTGATACCCCTACTAATACACCTAACACCCCCAGCCTTACCTACTGCTTTAGAGGTCTGCTTGGATGATTTCAGGTCATCAGTGATGATGATGCCCAAGTCTCTTTCTTCCTTTGTGACTGCTAGCAACTCCTCCCAGCCTATAGGTGGCTTCAGGTTTCTCTTCCCTATGTGCATGATTTTGCACTTCTTGCATTAAATCCAGTTGCCACTCTTCTGACCATTTTGCTAGTTTATCCAGATCTCTTCTCATTCTGCCCACCCCATCTGGATCATCTACTCTGTTGCAGATCTTGGTGTCATCTGCAAACAGACAAGCCTTACCCTCTAGTCCATCTGCAAGGTCACTAATGAAGATGTTGAAGAGGACTGGCCCTAGGACTGATCCCTGAGGTACCCCACTTGTGACTTGCATCTCTTCTGACTGAATACCATTTACCACCACTCTCTGTTTTCTACCCGTCAACCAGTTTGCCACCCAGTTGACCAACTTCTGACCATAATAGAGCAATAGGTTTGTATAAAGTACCAGCCAGGTTTGGAAAAAGCAGCAGTGACGAAAATGGATGTCTTGCTTGAAGATCAATTGAAGAAAAATCTTCTTGCTGAAGTTACTTCATAGTAAGCAGAAACAATAAGCTTGATTGCAGAGTCTGAACTGACTGGACCTTTTTCAGTTGATTTAAAGTTCTACAAATAGGTGTAATTTTGCTGAAAACATTATATCTGCAGAGATAATAATAACTTGATTTATGCTATAGTTCTTAAATGGAACCAGTCGGGCACAAAGATGGTGATGACATCAAAGCTGTGGCAGTTGTTTTCTTTTCAGGAAAAAGATGAAGGTCTTGGCAGCTTAAATGAAAGTGTTACTGCTGTTGTACATGGAGATGTTGTGTGTGCCACACCGTGGAAACCAGCAAACTTGCAAAGTGTGTTAGAAACTGAGTTAAGAACACATAAATAACAATCTTTTGAACCAATGACTTTTTGTTTTGTAGAGGGTGGTGTGACAGAGCCTAAATTCTGGCAATTGTGAAAAGAGAAAATAAAAATGGGACATCAACCGCACACCTGGGGGTGCAGGCCGAGGTCCAATTATACCATTGGACCATCTGTAAATCCAATGTTATGGTTACATCCTGCGTTCAAATCACAGAGGAGGTTATGACAGTGATGAACATGATTTCCTTGTCTATTTGTTGCTGGCAGGCCTAACTAAGATCTATGTTATAAAATCTTGTAACATTACAATAACACACTTTAAACAAATAGTTTATGGCAGTATGCCTGTTAGACTATGCAGTAGTGGGACAAATATATTTCTCTCTCCTGGGCTGGTCTCCGGGCTTCCTTACTCCTGGGCTGTTCCTCCTGATGTCAGTGTGTCAGGCAGGTCCAAAACTGTGCAGCAGGGGGGATAACAAGCCCTCCACATCCGGAGATCTTCAGTCTACTTCCTGCCTTCGGTGAAGCAGGTACTCTGCAGCAGAGCCCTGTCACACGTGGCAGGACTGAAGATTTTCTGACAAAAAACAAAGAATAGGCTTCTTTTGGGGGATCGACGAAAACTGTAAGTGCACTCATCTTTACCAAAGTGGAGGTAGCCTTGGTGAGATGCAGCCTTAGCCCTGCAAGCTACACAGGCTGGTGTCACCTCGAAACGGCCTCGCTAAGCTGTGTTTTTCCAGCGTGTTAGCCCCGATGATCGCGCAAGGCTCCAACAACGAGCCAAAGGTGCATTTGGGCCGAAGACACATTGCAGGAGCTAAAGAGGCATTTTTTCGCACTGCGGTGTGATTCCCCTGCTGGTCGAAATGGTCGGAGGAGCTTGGGAGACTGCTCGTGCTACCTCACGCCCAGGTTTTTTTTTCTGGTGCCAAAACGTTCAGGGGATAGCGCTTCCACATGCTAGGCTGTTTTAACTGGAGGGGCTTCATTAGGCTTGAGGGGCATCATTGAGGAAGTGCTGCCACGCTGCTGAGCATTTGGGCAGGCTGTACTTGAAGGCTTGGGCAGAGTGCCCCCCCCAGCCAATCAAGTAAGTGAAAGCAAGCAACAGAAGGCATACAGTGCCTAAAGGCTTAAAGGGGCCATCGCTAAGGGGCCTTCACGGCAGTAGTTAAAGGGGCCATCACATCCTTCACAGCAGTACTTAAAGGGGCCATCACATCAGGGCTCATAGGACTGTTTTCTTCAGTTAGCAGTGCCAAAAGGACTGTTTTTTTTCATCCTTTCGCTCTGACCCCACAACAAGGGGGAACTACAGAAGATGACCTCAGAAAAATCAAGCCGAGGGGAAAAATCAAGCCGAGGGGAAAAAATGCCTGCACTTCAAGTCCCCTCTCCTGATTACCTTTGCTGGCTCACTCTGCCTCACATGCGAGGAGGCAGCGGCAGCTAGTGGGGAACAGCACAGCGGACACCTTCTTGTCTCAAACAAATGGTCAGAAGAGGTCCGAGCGGGCACAGTAAGGTATTCTGGAAAGGTCCAAATGGCTTGCTGCCTTGAGGTCTGAGTGGGGAGCAACGTCCCGGCACCCTCCCCCCTCCTTTGATCCTGAGCTCATAGACAGGTTGAGCAGAGCCTTTGCTCTGGACCCCTCTTCATTTGAGTGGCACCCTCCAGGATCACCAGATGGGAGACCACACAAGAAAGCCAGGAGAAAAAAGACCCCCTCCTCTTCCGACGAAGGGGGGCTATCCTCTCATTGCTTCTGCCTCAAGAAAAAATTTAAGAGACGAGGACAGATCTCCAGAGGAGGATGGTCACCATCATGCTAGCCACAGGTGAAGAAAAAGGTCTCATTCATGGAGCGGAACAAGGGGCAGATACAAGGGCAGACATCACAGGGGATACTCCCTGGGCTCCTCAGTCACCAGCTCTTCCACCGAAGAGAGAGCGATAGTAGATTCCTCGTCCGATCCTGATGACTCCCCAACCAGAAATTTCAACCTAGAGGACCTAGACTTCTCTATCAAAAAGGTCATATCTGAGATTCACGTCGGGCCCCCCCCCCCCCCAACTGGTCACCACACAAAAACGAAACAGGTTTTTTGTCTGGCGTCCACCTCTAGACCTGCTACAGCCTTCCCCATCCCTCCCGCCATTGAGGACTTGCTAAAAGAAGAAAGGCAGGGACCGGAGCGTGCGTATCCGGTTCCCAAACGGATGTCCAAACTTCTCAGGTTTCACAAAAAACAATCCGAAAAGTGGTTAGACTGCCCCAGAATAGACCCCTTAATTTCCAACCTGACCAAGAAAACTGTCATCCCAGCTGAGGGAGGGGCTTTGCTAAGAGGCCCCAGTGGACAGAAAGGTGGACTCATCACTCAGAAAAGCCTTTCAAGCCTCGGCAACCTCCCTTAAGGCCGCCACCACGGCAAACCCATTCTGCGCCAGATCCGCCTTATCTTGGGCATCGGATTTAGCTTTTCAGTTCGCAGAGGATCCAGAAAAGAACTCCCCCATTATTCAGCAGCTACAGTTAATGGGATTGGCCTCTGCCTATGCAGCGGATGTATCAGGAGAGGCGGTCCGATGTGCTGCATGGATCATGTTTTACCAAACCTCTGCTCGACGCAACCTTTGGCATGCGGATGCTTCCTCAAAGAGCCAGTTGGTGAATGCACCATGCGAAGGCAACCTCCTGTTCGGGTCGGCGGTGAAGGAATCAGGTGAGACAGCAAAGGTACATATGCCCCAGTCTAGGAGTCAGGGAAAAGCCTGACCTTCAATTGCCAAGGAAGTGCGCGGCAAGGAGACTGTCTAGCATCTATCGACCTGCAAGATGCCCATCTACATATTCCGATTCACAGCAGGCACAGGCAGTATCTGAGGTTCAAGCTGGGCAGCCGTCACTTCCAATTCAAGACTCTCCCATTCGGACTGTCCTCAGCCCCAAGAACCTTCTCGAAGGTCCTGGTAGCCGTAATAGCCCACCTACAGAACCGGGGAATCCTGCTATTCCCTTATCTGGATGACATCCTCATCAAGGCTCCGCAGCTCAACCAAGCGGTACAGGCAGTGGCGAATGTAGTCCAGTGCCTCATGGCTCATGGTTTTCTAATCAACTGGAAGAAGAGTTCCCTAATTCTGAGTCAGAGCCTGAACCACCTGGGAGCGGAATTCGGGACGCAGGACAGCAAGGTATTTCCCCCTGACTCAAAGTTCAGGGACCTGTTAAAACTCATCAGCAAATTCCAAAGGAACAATCAACTGCCGGCTCAGTTCTTTTTACAACTAATCGGGACACTAGTGTCACTGGCAGACTCAGTCCCATGGGCTCTGGTGCACATGTGGCCCATTCAGATGCACCTGCTCAAGCTGTGGTCCCAGTCCAGGCACAGTCGGCTCTCCCTCATCCCAGTGTCACAGCAGGTAAAAAGCACCCTTGCATGGTGGTCTCAGAGAAAAAATGTGATGAGAGGTCGAGACCTAGGCCATCCACATCAAACAAAAATCACGACAGCTGCAAGCCTCGGGTGGGGGGCTCACCTACAACAGATGTCAATCCAAGGCAAGTGGTCCCTGACGGAATCGAGGTACAGCATAAATGTCCTAGAGATGAGGGCAGTTCATCTAGCCCTGATGCACTTCCATCAGCAGGTGTGCAACAGGGATGTGTTGATTCTAACAGACAAGCGAACAGCAGTGGCCTACATCAACCAACAAGAAGCTCAAAAATGCTTTGGGAATCTCTTCTCCTCTTTCGCTGGGCAGAGAAGCACCTGGCAAGCATAAGAGCAGTGTACATACCAGGTCAGGAAAATATCACAGCAGACTGGCTAAGCCGTAGGGACGTTCTCCTGGAAGAATGGGAACTGAAGGACGCTGCCTTCCAGCTCCTCATACAGACGTGGGGCAATCCACAGGTGGATCTGTTTGCATGCCGACAAAACTCAAAGACTCAGCAGTTTTGCTCCCTGGCCAGAGACGACCTAGCATTAGCTCAGGACGCCTTCTCCCTAAACTGGGGTCGCCCCTGCCTCCTGTATGCTTTTCCTCCAATCCCGCTTCTCTCCAGGGTCCTGCACAAGGTGACCAGAGACAAGGCGGAGATGATCCTAGTCTGTCCTAGGTGACCACGCCGCCCTTGGTTCCCTCTACTCATTCAGCTGTCAAAGGCACGACCTTTCATTTTCCAGCTCACCTCAGACCTTCTTCATCAGGGTCCAGTCTTGCACCACAATCTGAGCAATCTATCCCTCTCGGCTTGGAGATTAAGTGGGAGACTTTCAAAGAGTTAGGTTACACTGCTCCAGTTATTGAAATGATGGTCAGCTCCCAACACACCTCATCCTCCAGGGTGTATTATAGTATATGGAGAAGATTCTTATTCTGGCTCCGCTCCAAAGATATAGAGGATCATCCAATAACCCTTCCGGTGCTTTTACAATTTCTACACGAGGGATTCGACAAGAGGTTGCAGCCAGCCACCTTAAGAGTTCAAGTTTCAGCACTGAGGGTGCTTTTGTTGGCCGACTCAGGGAATATGCTGGGGTCTCACCCTCATGTCAGGAGGTTTTTTAAGGGCAGCAATGTTAAAACGCCCCTCAATTAAGCCAATTGTACCACCTTGGAAACTTAATCTGGTCCTCAAGGCTCTAACAAAAGCGCCGTTCAAGCCTTTGAAGGAAGTATCAGTCATGTATCTTACAATGAAAGTGGTTTTTCTGGTGGCCATTACGTCAGCTGGGAGAATCAACGAACTGGGGGCGCTGTCAACCAAAGAGCCCTACACAATTTTTCATCCGGATTCGGTGGTACTTAGGACGGATCCAGGCTTTTTACCGAAGTTTATGTCTCTCTTCCACTGTAAGCAAGAGCTCATATTTCCTTCTTTCTGCTCTCACCTGAAAAATGAAAGGGAAAGAGAGTTTCACACTCTAGATGCGAGGAGAGCAATCAGAATCTATATTAAGAGAACAGACACTTTTCGCAAAACATCAAGCTTGTTTATTTTGACTGCAGGCCAAAATATGGGTAAAAAAGCATCAAAAGACTAGCCAGATGGATTAGATCAGTAATCACCATGGCATATGACAAGGTGGGACTATCTCTGCCTGGTCCAGTGAGAGCCCATTCCACCAGAGCAATGGCCATTTCATGGGCAAACTTCAGAGAGGCATCTCCAGCAGACTTATGCAGAGCAGCCACGTGGTCATCCATTCATACTTTTATTAAATTCTACCAACTGGATGTCATGTCCTTGGCAGAAGCATCTTTTGGCCGCTGAATGCTTCAGACAGTGGTGGAACCGTAAGAGCACTTAACATTCTTCCCACCCGGGACATCTAGGGATGCACTGCTTTTGGATATCCCAGAAGTAAGGAAGTCTGGAGACCAGCTCAGGAGAGAGAAATAGAAATTTTGGGTACCTGTAAATTTTCTTTCTCTGATGGCTGGTCTCCGGGCTTTGGATGCCCTCCCAGAATGTATATAGTTGGTTGGCCTCTGGGCCCTTATGCCGTAACTGTTCATGTTCTTTGTTTCCTAGTTCTCATAGTATTGTCTCAGGGGAACTGCACTGGAAATGATTGAAGATCTCCCGATGTGGAGGGCTTGTTATCCCCCCTGCTGCACAGTTTTGGACCTGCCTGACACACTGACATCAGGAGGAACAGCCCAGGAGTAAGGAAGCCCGGAGACCAGCCATCTGAGAAAGAAAATTTACAGGTACCCACATTTCTATATTGTTGGCCTATGCCAACTTAATAATAGTGCCTATTGCATCTGTGACCAGTGAATGGGCCTTACCATGGAAGCTTGAAGCATTGGTTCTTTGAGCAGAATCTAAATTCTGCATATTGTAATTGTTAAGATTTAAAATGACAAAACCTGCATAGAGTGCACTTATTCTTCAGGGGTACCTGTGAGTAATAAGACAAACGGTGCATTAATTTGTCTGGGGTTTTGCTTTGGAACATATTGTAGGGGTGGGTCAGCAATGCTGGCCCCAGTATTTAGGATTGGTTATGAGCATTAAAAACATTTATAAGAGGCCGTGGATTACCAGGAGAATTATAGTAGAAGGAACAATCTTAGAATAAGAGGACTGCCCGAAAGTGCAGAGGGTGGCAACTTGCAGAAATTCTGCTCAGACCCACTACCAAAGCTGTTAAATCTTGATCTGGGGAAAAGAAGCTTAAGACTGAAAGGGCTCATAGGGCCTTAGCCCCACAGCCTCCGAACGACCAGCGACTGCGACAGGTAATCTTTCGATTGCACAACTACCAAGACAGACAGGCCTTAATGATACCATTTAGAAATCAAAAAGAACTAATATATGATGGCCATAAGCTAACGTTACATCAGGATATGTCTCTTAGAGTGCAAAAAAAGAGGCAGCAATTTAATGTCCATATGGATGGCTTAAGAAAACGAGGGCTAGAATTCTATATGATATACCCAGCGACTGTTAAAGTGGAAGGGGACACCTTCTCTTTCTGGGAGGCAGAAAAGCTGCCTACTTTCATAGATGACTGGGATAGGAAAAATAAGAAAACGTGAGGAACTGCCAACCAGGAGATGGGAGAAATACTGTTGCACGGTGGTTGATAACGTTGTCAGCTAATACCAAGGGAACAGACTGTAAGGAAATAATAAAACATATAAATGAAGCTTGAATTCTGTTTCATATGGTGCTGAAAACTGTGCTGTTACGTTCTTCCCCACGCTGAACTGATGCGGAGATTTGCAGAGGCTGAATTTCGATGGGAATTTTATTTTGGGCTTGGTTGGAGCAGGGTGATATCTGAGATCAGAATACTGCATATGTGAATATAAGAAAGGGATAAAAAGGCTTGTAAAAATAGATTGACCTCCCCCTGATGTGGACTAGAGACCGAACTTTATTCCCTGAAAAGGGCAGATGGCATTAGGGGCTGAGGGAACTATGTAGGATGGAGGAAGGTGGACTAGGCCAAGAAAGATTAACAGAACAGACCGAGGAAATTTCATGAGGAAACCAGCCAGAGACTTGAGGGATGAAAAAAGAGCTATACAGAATTGGGTTTCAAGGATCGAATGATGTATGAAGAGGGCTCTTGACAAGGGAGAGGGTTGAGAGAAATGGAGAAGGAGGAAGAGATTCATATGAATGAAGGAACGTATGGATATAGGGTGGGGCGGGAGGTGGAAGGGACGAAGAAGTAGTTACAGGATATTTAAGTAAGCAGGGAAATAAAAGAAATAATATTTGATATGGAGTAAGGGTAAGATAGAGAGTTAAAATACTGTATGGTGTAAGCATATAGGAAATTAAAAGGCAGGAAAGAAGGAATCGAAAGATTCGAAGCACGCAGTAAAAAATGAAATGCAAGAGCGGAGCTAGAGCAGAGCGCAGAGGGGATGAATATCATACTTAAAATAGTGGTATGTTTCAAAAGGGGAAAACAGTTGGGGGGAAGGGAAAGAGGGGGGATTGTTTATTTACAGAGACAGTTGGGGAGGGGGGTTAGAGTTAATATGATAGGTTTAATATTTATAAATGTTATTAGTAAATGTTAATGTTAAAATGGTCTATGTACTGTATATTACAACTGTAAAGAGAAGTCAAACTAATGCTTGGACATTTAAGGAATATAACATGAGGTAAAATGGCTAGTGTAAATCAGGGGCCTGCCTATGGGACCAAAATAGTCTCATGGAATGTGAAGGGTTTTACGTCCCCTTCTAAAAGAGCGAAAATACTGGTGGCTCTGAAATGAATGAAAGTGTCAGTAGCGTTGCTTCAAGAAACTCATTTAGCTAAATGTGAACATAAGAAATTGGTGAGGGGATGTGTTGGGGCCTGCCACACGGCTGCATATAAAAAGAAAAAATAAAAGAGGGGTGGCAATTTTAATAAATAAGGAGCTTCCCTTTAAGGCCCAATGGGTGGTACGTGATTCCTTGGAAGGATGATATATTTTTGTGGTGGGGGAATTGGCAGGTAAGCAACTTACATTTGGCAATGTATATTTTCCTGGCGGATAATGATAAGGCCTTTTATCAGAAGTTACTTGATGTGTTAATTAAGGAACAATTCCTTAACGTTATTCTTGGAGGAGACTTTAATTGCGTGGCAGACCCCAAAATGGACTATCTGGGGAAATAGGGATAGAGTAGACAAAGCGATACAACAGTGGCTAGTTGGGCTAGCAGAACTGGGACTAATTGATGGCTGGCATACGGCTAACCCAGGACTGAAAGTGTATACATTTTATTCCAACCCACATAGTTCATGGTCATGGTTGGACCATATATATGTGTGTGTGTGTGTGTATGTATATGTATATATATATATATATATATATATATATATATATATATATATATATATACACACACATACACACACACACACACACACACATAGGAATCTATATCAGTATACGAAGGCGATGGATCATAGCCCAGTATTTCTATCGGATCATGCTATGGTGGGGATGGAGATAGCATTAACACAGGGGAATGAGCAGAGGGGTAGATGGAGGTTCCCTACTTATATGCTGTTCAGAGAAGATTTCAGAGAGTATATAAAAGAACAATGGAAATTCTATGAAGAGCAGAATAAGGGAACAGTAGAAGCTGAGAGTACATTCTGGGAAGCAGGTAAAGCATATATGCGAGGAGTTATAATAGGGTTTACAGCTAAGAAAAAGAAATAATGGAGACAGAAACAGAGAGAACTAGAAATTAGAATAAGAGATTTGGAAAAAGAGATACTTAGAGGAGGAAAAAAGAGAGAATTGAGGCTGGCAAGAGAAATGCTTAATGCAAATCTAGATAAGGAGGTTAACACCAGAATTCTCTTTGCAAAACAGAAGATATATGAATGGGGGAATAAACTGGGCCCTCTGCTCCTTAGGTTAATGAAAGGAGGGAAAAGTAGCCATAGAGTAATCCAAATTAAAGACCAGATGGGGAGACTATTAAAAGAAGAAAAGGAAATTAGGAACAGATTTGGGGAATATTATGAAAGCCTATACCGTGCAGAATGTGAAGGTAAAGGGGGGGAAGAGAAGATTTTCTCAGAAACCTTAAAATTCCAAAGTTAAATGAGGAACAAATGGAGAAATTAGGGGCAAAAGTCACGACAGCGGAGGTTAAGAAAGCGATAGGGCAATTAAAAAATGGCAAGGCTGCTGGTCCCGATGGGTTTGGGGCGGAATATTATAAGCTGCTGAGGGAGGAAGTTGCAGGTACCCGTGCAGTATCATGGAGGAAACTAGAGAGGGCCAAGGAATACCTAGAACATGTTGCCAAGCTCTTATTACAGTTGTTCCTAAGCTAGGTAAGGATTTAAAGGAATGTGGGTCATTTAGACCGATCTCTCTTTTGAATCAAGATTGTAAAATAATGACAAAAGTGCTTGCTGGAGGGTTGGAGGAAATGCTCCCCCTGCTGGTTAGTCCGGATCAGACAGGATTTGTGTGAGGGCGACAGTTGTATCATAATCTAAGAAGGTTACTAAATGTGATCTGGTGGGGTACTAAACATCCAGGGAAGGCCTGTATTTTATCAATGGATGCTGAAAAAGCACTTGACAGAATCGAATGGGAATATCTCTTGCAGAGATATGGACTGGGGGAGGGATTTATAAAAATGGTAAGTGCTTTTTACAAAACCCCGAGAGCACAGGTTCTGATCAATGGAGTACCCACCACATAATTTAAACTGTAGAGGGGAACACAACAGGAGTGTCCACTATCACCCCTGTTGTTTGCCTTAGCAATAGAACCATTGGCAATTAATATTAGAGATGATGGCCACATTCAGGGAGTTAAGGAGAAACTGAGGGAAATGTGTTATCACATTATACGCGGGTGATAATTCTGTTGTTCCTCACTTAGCTGGAGAAATCAGTCCCAAAAGACTTATTAGTCATAGAACAATTTGCAGAATTCTCTGGTTATAAAATCAGCCTTCAGAAATCGGAGATTATGTTTTTTTTTTGGGGGGGGGTGAAAAGAAAAAGGAAGCATGGGGTTTAAAAGTATTGCAAAAAACATTTACATATTTGGGCATAAAAATAGGGAAAACATTGGGGGAACTATATGATGAAAATGATAAGCCATTAATAAAGGAAGTCATACAGGACCTCAGCAGATGGAAGGAGCTGCCAATATCCTGGGTGGGAAGAATCAATCTCTTAAAAATGAATGTGCTTCCTAGAGTGTTATATATTATGCAGATGCTACGTTTTGGCCCAATGAAACAAGACATAAAAAAGTTAGAAAAAGCTTTTACAGGCTTCATTTGGAGGGGTAAACATCCAAGAATCAGTTTGAATAGACTAAAAGCACCTGTAGCACAAGGGGGGTTTAATTTCCCAGATGTTATGGGATACTTCTTGGCAACACAATATAGATATATCCAAAATTGGGTAAACAGGGAAAAAGTAGCTAGTTGGTTGGACTTAGAGGAAGAAGGGGTACTGGGGAGGGTGTCGGGATGTCTGGAAGTAGAGGGCCTAAAAAGATATGACAGAATGGAAACACCCAATTCTGTGGTGGTGGCGAGTTTGAAAGTGTGGGATAAAATTAGGAAGAGACAAAGTACAGATAAGCCTGATACATTGTTGGTACCACTGGTTGGGAATCTGGAATTTCTTCCGGGATTGGAAGATGAAGAATTTAAGTTGTATCAAACTAAGGGGATAAGGTGTATGGCAAATTTAGATACGGGGAATGGTATGTATACCTTTCAGGAATTGATAGAGAGACTGAACCTTCCAGCTTCACGCCTGTATAGATACTTTCAAGCGAGGGACTACTATAAACAGATAGTTAGTACCCTGGGTAACTCGGATCAGCTGTCTGAAACAGAAAGAGAAATATTAGGAGCCGTTAAAAATGAAAAAGGACTTATAGGGAGGGCAGTGAAAATAGACAAAAGTTCTTCCTAACATCTGCACAGGTGGCTAAAAAGTGGTGGGAAAGAGATATAGGAGAGGGCATTAGTGAAACTAACTGGCAACAAATGTTAGTCACTTAAAGGACTGTTAGTCTGCAATAAATATAAGGAAGCACAATTTAAGTTTATACAAAGATTATATTATCCGCCTGCCATGGTACAGAGATTTAGTTCTGGGATATCTCCAATGTGTAATAAATGCAAAATAACACAGGGTACGTATAAACATTACTCCTGGGACTGCACCATGATTGTGGCTTACTGGAAAGATGTTGCAAAGGAAATTACAGCTATGAGAGGGCAACCTATGGAATTTTCAAATAAATCATCATTACTTGGGGTGGAAGGGGAAGAAGAAGAGGGGGAATGGATTATGTACCCTAGATGGATTAGAATCCTTTTAGTAGTTGCTAGACAGGCAATTCAAAATGTTTGGACCTCAACTTGGGCCCCCACATTAGAGCTATGGAAAGAGCTCACACTAAAAGTCCTGCAGTAGATAAACTAACATACTGTCTGAAAGGAGAAGAAAATAGATTTGAAAGGACATGGACTAAATATATAGGCACATTGAATGTAAGGGACAGATTATTGTTAGAAGGTAGTGGTACAGTGTATTAAAAGAGGTTAGTGGAGAAGCAAGGGGATGGGAGGGATATTCTGCATAGAGAGGGTAAACTGTAAAAAGGAGATACATTTGTATAAATAATACTAAAGTAAAGCAGACACAGACATAGACCAAATCAATTTAAATTTTAATACCAAAGGTCATTGAGTTATTGACTTTTGGTTTTGTTCTTCTTGATTTGTGGTTTTATTCATGCTAGATAGTCATAGAATGTAGATAGAGGTAGACTTGGAAAATAAAAAAGAGAAAAATGACAGTAAGAAATGGAAAATACCTGTAAAAGGAAATATATAGAGCAAGATGGAGCTGATTTTTCATGCTGCTGTTATAGATGTAATAATCAAATGTAATGACTGTGATGGATTAAGAAATGTCATATGATAACTGTCACTCAATAAATATATTAAATAAAAAATGTATACATGTGGAGCACTTTTCTGAATACACACATGCTGTAGTGTAGCAAGATGTATATCAAAACATAATATAAACGTGAAACATAAGCATTTTTGCAATATAACAATTTCAGTATTGAGCATAATGCATAAAATACATTTTAAACACAGAACAAATATAGCTTGTAAGCTTAGTTCAGAGTCCAGGAATGTTAGAGTATTGTGAATTTACTCGTTGAACATAACCATGGAATAAGTTGCAGAGGGTGTGTGGTACAGTTTGTTTATACGTTACAGTCCTTGGTAAAAAATGCATCCATTGCTGTAAGGCTATGGAAAATTTTTTATATTTGTCTGACAGAATAAGAAAGCTGAAAAGACAATTAAAAAAACATAAATATGTGTGGAAATACATACACAATCCCCCCCTCCAGCTTAACTGATTACTTGCTGAGGGCAGAAGCCCTTGTACTAATAATAGGTGTGAGATTTAACTGTTTGCACTAGAAAAAGCAGAAGGACTGAGCTGGGTTATACTGTTAAAATACCTTGGGTCTTTTCAAGACCTGTAAATAAGAAACAATTATTAGCAAATACACATTTTATTTACCCCGTTGGGGAGACAGTGATGTACCTTGTAACCCTTGTGGGTATTGCACTGGAAGGAAGGGTAGCTTATCCCCCGCCCCCCACTACAAGCTCCTACTGTGGTGGAAGAGGCAGCTCGAATACTGTAGCAATAAAAATGTTAGCTGTGGATGGTGACATGGACATTAACCCAGAAGTGGTCTGGCAATATTAATAGCCAGTCGTGCAGCACCTTAAAAAGGTGTGCACTGGATAAATGGTAATGGGGTGGCCCCATTGCAGTCCCCACCTACCACACTTTAAATTATAACAAGATAATATTATAATTAGTTTAGTAAGTTTCATATCTTACTATAAAGATAGAAGAAAGGGAAGAGACAAACAGACAAACAACAAAAACCAAAACATACACAAGTCTAAAAATAAAACAAGATTATTTTCATAGGATAAAAGAAGCCAAGTGTCCCTGGGTTCCCTTATCCTAAGCATGACTAAATGTCAGCTGAGTTTATAAAAGATCCGGATTGATGGTAATACCGTATGTACGTATCTCTTAGAATGCATTTTAAAAAGGAAAAAAAAAATATTACACCATGGTCACATATAAAAACAAAGTCATTGTTTTTAACTGTAGATGGTAAACTCTCAAAACAGCTGTGATGTTTCTTTTTTAATCAGTATACTGTGTGTGTGTGTGTATGTGTATATATGTATATGTGTGTGTGTGTATATGTAATATATATATATATATATATATATATATATATATACACACACACACATACTATATATGTACGTGTGTGTATATATATAGTTAAAAAAAAGGGGAGGTGATGAATAATTCCCCCCTTCCAGCTGGAGTGCCTTGCATAGTATGGGAATCACATGATATTGTTCAGGAACAAAGGAGTTGTGCTTACAACCAAATGTTCGTGGAAGAAGGCCTTGAGCATTGCCTGTGTTGGCTGCAAGCCCAGAAGAAAGGAGAAAAAAAAGTTTGTTCCTTTTTACTTGGACAAAGTGCACATACCGTGTATATATAAAAAGTAATATGGTAGGGTTAATCTTTGGTGTGTTTTCATGAAAACATGCATTTTGTATGGAAATGGGTGCTTTAGATAGGTTGACACATCAAGTTTGAACTGGTAGTGACAGAGAATGTTGAAACACAAGAAGGTCAAGTTCCTTGCTAAAGGTCACCTAGTACGAAAATGATGGCTGTTGGGAATGAAACACAGCCATTTAGGTTTGAAACAATAGTGCAGTCTAATACTGAACTGCACTAGGTACAATCACATTACCTTTTGTGAGGAAAGTAAGCATTAATCACAGACAGAGAGAGGGCTCTACGGTGATTAATGCCCGCTGAAGGCGTTGTTGCACGAGGCGAAGCCCGAGTTTCAACCTCAGCGGCATTAATCACTGGTAGAGCCCGACGCTGAGGTGATTAATGCCCTTGTAACACGGACAAGATCAAGGGCTCCCTACCTCTCTCCATATTGTGTCCTGCATTCCTGCGGCACAGTCGCTGCTAAGCTGGCTCCATCCCCGTTTCTCTCGCTAACCCCGGCTGGCTGGCGCCACTTGCTGACAGGTGGCTGTGCAGTGGCCACTGCAGGAACAACACGGCATTATGGGGCGATAATGCCGTGTTGGGCTCGTGAGCAGCAACAGCAACACGGCATTATGAAAATAATGCCGTGTTGGGCTCGTGAACACGCTTCCCACAACAGCAACACGGCATTATCGTCTCACAATGCCGTGTTGCTCCTGCACCACATGACGCCCTCCCGCCTATCGCGTGGCGCCCTGGCAGGGCTCTCCATAATGCCGGGTTACAACAATAAATTAATACATAGGATGTGAATTAACACAGTTATAGTACTGTATCATGGAACCAAGTGGCCATTAAAATGCAGTGCACTATAAAATGGCTCAATATGGAAATGGGGGATACAATTACCTGTTCCATGAAATACAGTGCCATGGGACATTGCAGTGACACCAGGAGCAAAGAAAAGTAGATATACATGTTTTTATGCTATGTAAACTTGACTGTAGAAGTTTATTAAAGATCCAGTTAGGAATAAGGGGTTAAGTAATTTGGCTGTCAGCCCTAAGGAGCTGGCAACAGATTTAGCGTACACGTGGGGATGCATTTAGCAGTAGTTGTACAAGTAAGCTTAAAATGAGAATTTTTTTTTTAATGTATAAAACAACAAACCGTTGTAAGCTGAGCCCACATTAAAAACACTGACTAGTCATAAACACACCTTTAAAACACAGTACAGTACGCATTCTAGTAAACAATAAATCCTTGTAAACAAATAATTCTTCAGCACGTCTTTTTCAAACACCATTCATGTTCAACTACATAAACAATCAACACTTTCGTTGCCATCTTGAACAACTTCTGCCTAGGAAATCAGCTGTGACAACAGGATTTTAACCATAACAAAAATCTTGTACAACCCCAAATATTACAGATAGCAAGAACAACAGCTAATATTGACCCTGAAACATAGCCACACCAATAATTAGGCACGGAGCACAAAACAACTGTAGTATATACCATTGAGTCTGAATGTATCCTAAAGTGAATAGCAATACCAGTTGAATAAACACACATATATCACACCCAAACTGTTGCAGATGACATTAGAACAGCTTTAAACATTTACCTAAGGTAAGCAGTGGTTCTTGAACCTTACAGAAAATGAGAGACAAAAATAGGGAATGAACTGTAAGAACCCTTACCACATATCAGTTTGAGAAGAAACAGCTGCTTGCCCTCCAGGATTAAACGGGACAATTTTACGTTTCAAAATCTCTAGTTGTTTGGCCACGAATTGAACAACAGGCAGAACGTCTGATATCTCGGGTGTCTGGTGCATGAGTGGAGGTCTGTCAGCATTTCACATTTAATAGGAGGCATTTTTAATGTCTGTAAATCCAGTCTTTTTGTTAGAAAGGACTGTGTAGGGCAAGCTAATCTGACTTGCCTCCAATGCTGGTATACAAATATTTTATTTAAAAGAAACTAATTAAAACAGCCAAATATGAGGTAAAGAAGCTTTTCTTTTTCTTTTTACTGTAACATGTTCTGCGCCATAGGCAGTCAGTGCTATCTTGTAACCTTGACAACAGAACATAGTTACAGAAATAAAACTGGGCAGACATACAGTAAAAAAAACTTTAAAATAAAATATTCAGACTTACCCTGTGCCAATGTATTTTCCTTCTTCTTTTCTGATACACCAGTCTGATCCAGAAGAACGACTGCAGAACCTTTATTACCTTCCAGTGCTTCAACTATTAACCCTTTCAAAGGTTTTCTTTTGGCCATTTCAGTAACCTGCCAAACCAAGTCTTTTCCCAGAACTCTGGTGTGCAGTTTAAAAATCTGTAGCAGTACTAGGTACTATGTTGAGATCCAACTGGTGGAGGTCCCCAGTACCTGGGTTTGGGATTAAATGTTTCAGCCTCTGTAGGAGGCAAGGGAACTTGAAATTGATAAAAAGAAAAATACCCTTAAAACTGCACAGATAGTGAACATGGGGGGGAGGGGGGTTCAAATCAATCAGTCTGTAGTCACACCTACTGTGTATGCATCCACAGTGGTTTATTTTTCTTTCTCTAAATGTTGCCTATCTAACGTTGCTTGATCAGACACCCGCTTTTCTTCTAAAAGCAGCCTGAACTGTGACAGCCATCATCGGCTCTAACAGTATATGCATCTAGCAAGCACAAATTACAAGGACAGTTGCCGTTGCTTGTTTGAGAGACTTTTCCTTAATACATCTCTCCACATATCCCTAAACTTGGGGTCCTCAGACCCCCACATACATATACATTACCCTTACCCAGATTACAGCTGCTCCATAGACCTTTTCCTGTAGGTTCAAGTCCACTGGAACACTCAGAGTCTAGCAGACTCTTTTTCCCAGCCCCACAGCTAGGTTATGACCCTTATCCGTGCAGACTCTGTCTAGATTTAAAAAAAACAAAAAAAACGCTTTACCAAATTACCAGAATTCAAACCAAACCAGCTACGGGCTAGGCTCGCCAGTTATGTAAAATGGACCCAATTATACAGGTTCCTGGTTGGTAATTCTCAGTAATTCAATAAAGCCACCATACTATTTCTTTGCCAAACTAGTTGCAATTTATTGAAATAGTATATAATTTCTAGGCATCAGGTAGCCTGCTACTATCTGAGTGTACCTGATACAATTTTTTTTTTTTTAAACTTGAAACTTTTTTATTTAATGAATGATAAAATACAAATACATCTTTATGCTCAGGAAGTCCATCCATTCTAAGAAAACATACAGTTACATCAAGGTTTACATGAGGTTATTTTTAAACAAAGTTCATTCCATTGTGTTATGTATGTGAAATGGTAATGCATTGCGTTACTCTGCCACTTGAGGGCAGCATTCCGATATGTGTAAGCTAGAAAGAGAGCAGACAGAGAGTGTTGTTGCTGAGACCAGAGAGGCACCTGAATAAAAATGAAAGCTGCTCTACTCCTGTTGCAGTGCGAGTTTGTTGAACAAGACCAGAATAAATGTTAGAACATATAATTGGCGACGAGGTGTTTAATTACTCTCCGGTACCTGACCAGAACGAACTACAGCTGTGAGGGTTTTCCTGAGACGTAACTTTTGGACCCATGAGTGAACCCACGAGAGACACATAAAGATGGCCCGCGACTATAGGACATTTTGATGCCTTTGATGAAAATATGGAACAATGGACAACTTATATTGAGAGATTTGGACATTTTGTCACAGCAAATGATATAAGTGATGAAAAACAAGTGGCTGTGTTACTGATTGTTATGGGCAGCTCAACGTACAGTTTGCTGAGAAGTCTAATAGCGCCAGAAAAGCCCGGGGAGAAAACTTTTGCCAGTATTGTGGAGGTCTTACAGACACATTTCTCTCTGAGCCTCTGGTGATTGCTGAAAGATTTCGCTTTCACAAACGAAATCAAGCAGAGGGTGAGTCTGTTGCGCAGTATGTGGCTGTTCTAAAGAAATTAGCTGAGCATTGCGAGTTTGGCACCCATTTAGATGATGCCCTCCGGGACAAATTTGTGTGCAGTTTGAAAAGTGAAGCGACACAGAAGCGTCTTTTAATGGAGGCGGGACTGACATACAAGAAAGCGATCGAGATCGCTGTATCGATGGAAACAGCTGCACGGGGAGGCTCAACACTTAAGTGATTCCCTGAAAGTAAATGCTTTATCCTTCTCTTCTCCCAGGAAGCCTAATAAATGTGGTCACTGTGGGAAGGCTAATCACAGTGATAAGGAATGCTGGTTTAAAGAACAGACATGTCATAACTGTGGGAAGAAAGGCCACATTGGGCGAGGGTGCAGAGGGAAAAAGAAAGGAGGGGAAATCAATGGAAGCAAAGGGAAGCAATTTGCGAAATGTAGAAAGAGAGAAGTACATTGTGTGGAAACACAGGGAACATGCAGTGATGACACTGATACTTAATTAGCATTGCACGTGCTGACTCTTAAAGGGGAAACGGCAGCCATCTGTGTAACACCTGAAATTGAAGGGAAACCACTGAAAATGGAATTGGATGCAGGGGCTGCAGTCTCATTGATTTCTACAGACAAGTATGAAGCTATGTTGAGACATCTACCCCTGCAAACGACGGATGTTGTACTGAGGACATACACTGGCGAGGCAATTTCACCTGAAGGTGTCATCAAAGTGCAGGTGAAAATGAATGAACAAACGGCACTACTGCCTCTGTACGTGGTTAAAGGTAACTACCCTTCACTCTTAGGCCGAGAATGGCTGAAGAAAATACGCCTCAACTGGCAGGAGATAAGGACTGTTAATACGGGTGATCACAACACTCTAGAAACAGTGTTGCAAAAACATGCTCCTTTATTCAAAGAGGAGCTAGGCACAATGAAGGGCACTGAGGCAAGAGTGTCTTTGAAGCCACAGCACAAACCAAAGTTTTGTCAACCTCGCCCAGTACCTTATGCACTCAGACCGAAAGTGGAGGCCGAATTAACTCGCCTAACTGAAGCTGGAGTCTTGTCACCTGTACAGTGTAGTGACTGGGCAACGCCAGTAGTGCCAGTGGTAAAGAAAGACGGGTCCGTGCGAATATGTGGAGACTTTAAAGTAACCATAAATCCAGTTCTGTGTGTGGAACAGTATCCGATTCCACGCAGCGAAGACTTGTTTGCATCGCTGGCACAGGGCCAGCGCTTCAGTAAGCTGGATTTGTCACATGCTTATCTACAAATGAGAGTAGATGAAAACTCAAGGAAATATCTCACAATAACCACTCAAAAGGGTCTGTTCTGCTATAATCGCCTACCTTTTGGCATTGCATCAGCTCCAGCCATATTTCAGCGAGCTATGGACCAGGTTTTACGAGGTCTTCCAAATGTTCACTGTTACCTGGACGATATACTGGTGACCACCTGAAGAACCTGGATGCAGTTCTGCAGCGATTGGAAGATTTTGGCTTGCGTGTTCAGAAGGAGAAGTGTGAATTTTTCAAGACTTCATTGGAGTACTTGAGCCATACCATAGATGCAGCGGGCGTACACAAATCGCCTGAGAAAGAAAAAGCGATTGTGGACGCCCCAGCACCAGAAAATGTGAACCAGTTACAGTCGTTCTTGGGCCTGTTAAATTATTATGGCAGGTTTATTCCCAATCTGGCTACGATTCTCAAGCCACTAAATGGCTTGCTGTGCAAGGGGAAGTCCTGGTGTTGGACAAAGGACTGTGAGAGTGCGTTTAAGAAGGCTAAAAAGCAGCTTGTTTCTCAAGATGTGCTCATTCACTATAATCCACAGCTGAGCATCAAACTGGCGTGTGATGCCTCACCTTATGGGGGTGGGAGCAGTTCTTTCTCATGTTCTACTGAATGGGGATGAAAAGCCAATTGCCTTTGCATCCAGAACTCTCAGCAAAGCTGAATAAAACTGTGCCCAAATTGAGAGAGAAGTCTTGGCAATAGTGTTCGGAGTTCGCAAATTCCACCAATACCTCTATGGTCGGGAATTCACACTCCTCACTGATTACTGTCCCCTCACGACCATTTTCAGCCCCCACAAAGGTATTCCTTCCATGGCAGCAGCCAGAATGCAACGTTGGGCTCTCTTGTTATCAGCTCATAACTACCGCATTGAATACAAGAAGGCGGCTCTGCTTGGCAATGCTGATGGGCTCTCAAGATTGCCTCTGCAGGTAGCCCACAGTGACCAGGTGGACACTGTCGATGTCTTCTACATTAGTCAGCTTGAGAAATTACCTATCACAAGTTCTGAAATTAAAAAGGAGACAAAAGTTGATCCTGTGTTGTCTCAAGTCTTGGACTTAGTAACAAAAGGGAATTTTACTGTGAACCAGGACATTCACGGTGAGTTATCACCATTCTACATCAGACGTAATGAGCTTTCAGTACAGCAAGGTTGCTTGATGTGTGGGGTGTCGGTGATTGTCGCTAAAACTACGTATTAGGTGTATTGGACGAGCACATGTGGACACCGGGCGTAGTGAGAATGAGAGGCTTTAGCTAGAAGCTATATTTGGTGGCCAGGGATTGATTTGCAAATTGAGCAACAAGCAAAAACATGTACTACCTGTCAGCGTGTTCAGAAAATGCCGTGTCCCTCACCCCTACATCCCTGGATGTGGCCAGGTGCACCGTGGCAGCGCATTCATGTAGATTTTACGGGGCCGTGGGAGGGACACATGTACTTAATTATTGTAGATGCCCACTCAAAGTGGCCCGAAATTCAAGTCATGGACACTACTACTACTACCAGTAAGACCATTCAAGTGCTGCGAGGACTATTTAGCCATTACGGGATTCCTGAACAGCTGGTCAGTGACAATGGACCACAATTTGTTTCTAGTGACTTTGCAGCATTTCTGAAGTCCAGTGGTGTGAGGCATATTCGTAGTGCCCCATATCACCCCTCGACTAATGGTCTAGTGGAGCGTTTTGTGCAAACCACGAAGAATGCTCTGAAATCAGCGGGGGGGTCTTTGACATTACAACACAAGTTGAATAACTTCCTGCTGGCATACCGAAATACACCCCATGCTACAACAAAAGAATCTCCAGCAATGTTGTTTTTTCGACGTAAGCTTCGCTCTCGTCTTGATTTGCTTAAGCCAGATGTGGCATCAGAGGTTTTGAAGAACCAAGAATCTCAAATACTGCGACAGGCTCATTCAAAGGACAGGCAGTTCATTGTTGGTCCAAGAGGTGCTTGTTCGAGATTACCGGAAGGGGGAGAAGTGGACCTCTGGTGTGGTGACATCTCAGACGGGTCCAGTGTCATATACAGTTGATGTTGAATCTGGAGAGAAATGGAAACATCATGCTGAACAGCTCCTAGATCTTCAGCAGAGCACAGATGGGGACACTTCCAGGGAAGAAAACCCATGGGAAATGTGGATTCCATCTGCCGTAGCTTACAGAAGCCCCACTACAGAAGTCTCAACACCTTCTGAAGATGCAAAGGAGGAGGTGGAGAGGAGCAATGGTGAGGCTGTACAACCACAACCGAGGATCGGAGGAGGTACCAGACAGGGCAGCCATGCCAAGAGTTGCTCCACGAGACGTTATCCATCCGAATTTCCAAATCTCCAGATCATTTGAACCTGTGAGACATTTAAAGAAATAAATGTTTTGTGTAGTTAGAGAGCCAGATCAAATTATCGGGGCAGAATAATCCCTTGACTGGTTCGAGGCCTGGGGCAGTCTACCCCCCTTCCTCTAGCATAGAATGAACCATCTTAATAATAGCTAATAATGCTAATACTTGTTCATTTGGTAACAATATAATTTAGTGGGAGGAAATGTTATGTATGAAATGGTAATGCATTGCTACTTCTGCCACTTGAGGGCAGCATTCCGATATGTGTAAGCTAGAAAGAGAGCAGACAGAGAGTGTTGTTGCTGAGACCAGAGAGGCACCTGAATAAAAATGAAAGCTGCTCTACTCCTGTTGCAGTGTGAGTTTGTTGAACAAGACCAGAATAAATGTTAGAACATAACACATTGTCCATTTTATTTCTTTTCACAGGTTCCCTTGCCGTGAAGGGTATGATCATGGATGTCTCCGTTGTTACTGCTAAACTCTTTAACTGGCTATATTTCTGAACTTGTAATTCTCTATTCTCAACAGATAGAAATTCTTAGGTATCTCTCTTAATCTCCAATGCCTAAATAAAATAAAATAAAAAAAAAGGGGGTTTTCGTTCTCAGTGTCAGTTATTATTATTATCAAGCTTTACTGCTCTTTCCTTGTTGGCTTTGCAGTCTCTTACAGTCCTGCAATACCAGGTGATTACTCAGTTTACCAGGAAGTCTCCATATACAAACCCACCACCAGGGGAGCCCACTGGAGCAAAGTCCCCAGATCATCAGTTATAGTCTGAGCCTTGTAGCCAATCTCTATCTTAGGCCTGCAATAACTGCTCAAGGGTAGGAACACCCTCTTTTTCCTCTAAGTGGTCGAAGAAAGGGAGCCATCTAGCATTAAATTTCTCAGTGGTCAGTCTTAACCTTGCCGTGATTGCCTCCATGCTCTTTATTTGATTAATATTATTGTACCATTGGGTCATCGAGAGTGGGTCCTCCCTGAGCCACTTCTGGGTGAGGGACTTCAATGCCGCTGCCACCAGCACAAAGAACAAGTATTTCTTAGTCCGCTTTTTCAGATCTGTTGGAGGAAGTCCAAGCACTAAGTTTTCAAATTCTAGGGTTGTCCCCAGGGAGAATATTTTAATTATTTCTTTGGATATTTCTGTCCAAAAGGAGGATATGCAAGTACAGGCCCAAAAGATATGGTGGTGTGTGCCTTTGGACTCACAATTCCTCCAACATTTATCCGAAGGGAGGGATGCATAGTGGTGCGAGACATTTGGGGTCCTAAAGAATCGAATATTGACTTTCCATCTGAATTCTCTCCAAGAAGGTGAGTTTGTTGTTTTCTGGACCCCCCAAAAATCTCCTTCCATTTGCCTTCCGGAATACAGTGTTCTGCTTCTGCGTCCCAATGGTGTATTATTCTCTGAATGGCCAACGTACCCCTGTACTCTATTAGTATTTTGTATATTTGTGAAATATATGTCTCTTCCCCCCCTTTCCCCCAACTCTTGATTATATGCCCTGTTAAATCTGATTGACAGGAGTTAAACACTTGGTATAGCGGGGGTGTGGAGTAGGAGGGGCATACCAGGAAAGGAACAGCAGCAAGCGAAGAGGTGACTGCTCTCTCAGTGGAAGGGAAGTAAATGCAAATCTAGAGCTTTTCATTATTACTTCTTCGTGCATTGTTATTGTATTGTGGAAAAGGAGTAGGAGTTTGAAGAAGGTTGTGCAATGGCTACTTAAAGTCTGTTTTTGAGGTGGATAGGAAGGATAGGAATATAAAAGCAGTTGCTCAATATATCTAAATGTGTGCAACAAAGGAGGTAAGGAAATAAAATGTTTTGCACTGATAGAGGAGGGAGAGGGAGACTTGGGGAGTGTTTGGTATCCTGCATCTGGAAGGGTGGGGGTCCTGGCGGGCAACTCAGCAATGTGGTAGGGTGGTAGGCTGCAACAACCATGTGCACCAATCTTCTAAAAATTGCCTTGAGGTGGAAGGATGTTTAGTGTGCAACCACATAGAAAAACTTAGAAAGGAGATTGAGGGTCTGCAGGAGGAACTAAGACAGGCAAGGCAGATTGGGGGTGGGTTTAGCCCAATACTGGAGGGAGGAAGAAGGGGAGATGAGGGAGGGCGATTTAAGCCAACAGTGGTGAGGAGAGGGTCAGAAGAAGGGAAGCAGAGACAAAGGGGCCCAGGCCAGGAAAAACAATTGCCGGGGAAACCAGGTCAGGAGACAAAAGACAAATGGAAGGAGGAGATAGGGACTTGTGAGGGGAGGCGAAGAAGTGGCAAAAGTCATGGAGTGGAAAGGAGAGAACAGGTTACTATGAAGAGAGAGGGAGTGGGCATTTGTGAAGGGCCTTCAGAAAATAGTTGTGCTCTGCTAGAGAGGAAGAAGGTGGAGAAGGGAAATGATGAAATTAGAGGAGTAATTGATAAATGCCTGGACCAAACTGGAGCAGGGAGAAGTTCTGCTGGGAGAATTGCAACAGAGGTGAAAGGGGGAAATAATGTGCAGGAGGAAGAAGAGGAGCTGGAAATGAGAGAGGGAGATGAATGGAAGCAAGCAGGGAGTAAGAGGGGTGGAATCTTAGTGTTGGGCGACTCAATACTAAGAGGAGTTAGGTGGGGTAGCAAGGGGGAGAGGCATAGTCGCATTTGGGTGGAGGCCATGCCAGGAATGACAGCGGAAAGGGTGGGACAGTCTGTTCTGAAATATGCTAGAAGGGGTAGGGACAAGCCTTATTTAATTATACATCTTGGGACAAACGACCTGGCTGACAAGACGGTAGATACAGTCCAGAGGAGGTTTGAGGAACTAGCACAATGATGTGAGGGGGCCGGAAGATCAGTAACTTTTTCAGAGATACTTCTGGTGCCAAAGGCAAGCACAACAAGAAAGCTGAGAATAGAGGAATTAAATGGATGGCTAAGAACCTGGTGTTGTGCTAAAGGATATGGGCTGTTGGGGGGTGGGGAGGGACTGAGAGGACAGTAGTCTGTATGCCAAGGACAGACTACACTTGAGTGAGGAAGGAAAGGAAGTGTTGAAACAGAGGATGGAGCAGTACGTAGAGAAGTTGGGAATTTAAACTAGGAGTGGGGGGTGGCAGTTGGGGAAGAGATATGCAGAGACCACAGGTTGGGAAACCATATGAGCTTACCCCCCATAACAGTGACAAAGGACAAATGGCAAGTACTGTTGGTGATGCTAGGAAAGGAGGACAGGATGGGAGGGGGAGAAAAGGGTGGAAGGTGGTTATTCTTAATGCTAGGAGCCTTGGGAGGAAAACTGCAGAGTTACAGGTTCTCATGGCAGAGGGAGAGGTGGACATTGCAGCCATCACGGAAACATGGGCCACCCAATACAGTGACTGGGACCTGTCTGTACCAGGGTACAGGTTATTTCGTAGGGACTGGGTGATTGGGAAAGGAGGGGGGGTGGCACTATATGTGAAGGAAGGACTGAAGTTTGTAAGGGAGAAAGGGGAGGAGGGTAGTATGGAGTCACTTTGGATGCAAATCCAGGATTCCAAGAATAGGATTCTTAGAATGGGAGTGGTGTACAGGCCACCATCTCAGACGGAGGAGTTAGACAGGGAACTAGCAGGACAGATCAGGAGGACCTGCGAGAAGGGTAGTGTGGTGATTCTGGGGGACTTCAACATGCCAGGAGTGGACTGGAGCACCCCAACAACCAGGAACAGAAGGGAGCAGGTACTGCTGGATGCCTTCCAGGACAGCATTCTGCTGCAAATGGTCAATGAACCAACCAGGTTAGGGAATACCCTTGACCTTGTGCTGGCAAATGGGGACTTTGTGAGAGAACTTACAGTGGAGGAATCGCTGTCAGGGAGTGACCACCACTCAGTATGGCTCACATTGGATATGGGCAAGGAAGGAGTGGAATGTGGCACAATAGTGCTGGACTTCAGGAGGGCCGACTTTGGGAGGATGTGGAAGTGGTAAAAGGGTACTTTGCCAGAATTCAACCCAGTATGGACACTAACCAGAGGTGGGAGCTCATAAAGCTGGGGATAGTGGAGGCAACCACAACCTGCTGCAAAGCCCAGAGCAAGAAGGCTAGGGCTAAGAAGCCGATCTGGTTGAGCAAGGAGGTCATGGAAAAGGTAAGGAGGAAAAGAGCTGCCTTTAGGAAGCACAAGAAAACGGGGGGACAGGGAGGAGTACTAACAGAATCAAGGAGGTGACAAGGCAGTAAGGGGAGCCAAAGCATCTACGGAACTCAGGCTGGCACAAGGCATTAAGAAGGGGAGAAGGACTCTTTAAGCACATCAGGGAGAAAGGAGCTGTAAGGACCACATAGTAAGGATTAGGAAGGGGGTTGGGTGGAAGCAGGGTGCGATAAGGCGGAAGCACTAAATGAGCACTTCTGCTCAGTATTTACTAAAGAGAATAGGGGGTGACACCCAAGGTGGGAGAAATGGCAGAAGCAGGGGGGAAGTGGTGACAGATGGGGAAATCATGGAGAGCAGAGTTCGAGAGGGTTTGAAGGCACTGAGGGTGGACAAGGCGCCAGGCCCAGATGGCATCCACCCCAGGGTACTGAAAGAGCTGGCAGAGGTCCTTGCAGGACCTTTGGCAGACCTATTTAATGCCTCACTATATTCGAGGTGTGTACCTCAGGACTGGAGGATGGCTCATGTGGTGCCCCTCCACAAGAGTGGCCCCAAGGATGAACCGGGAAACTACAGACCAGTGAGCCTCACATACATCGTGGGTAAGCTAATGGAGACTATCCTGAAGGAGAGGCTGGTGGCCCTCCTAGAGGCCAAAGGACTACAGGACAGCAGACAGCATGGCTTCATACGTGGCAAATCCTGCCAAACCAACCTGGTCGAGTTCTATGACTGGGTAACTAGGCAACTGGACAGGGGCCATGCAGTGGATGTCCTATCTGGACTTCAGTAAGGCATTCGACTCCGTGCACATGGAAGGCTGGGAAGGAAGTTAGCAGGCACAGGGCGGGTGCAAAGCTGGTGAGATGGGTAGGAAACTGGCTGCAGGGAAGGCAACAGAGGGTGGTGGTGGGTGGGAGCTCTCACACCCAAGGGCAGTGACGGCGGTGTTCCACAGGGCTCGGTGTTGGGACCAGTGTTGTTTGGGATATTCATTGTAGACATATCATGGGACATCAAGAGCAAGATCAGTCTGTTTGCTGATGATACCAAGGTAGGCGCAGTGGTGGATGACCTAGGGGATGGCAGGGTTGCAGGATGATCTGGCAAAGCTTGAAACCTGGTCAGACACCTGGCAACTGGGCTTTAATGCCAAAAGTGCAAGGTGCTGCATTTTGGGATGAAGAACCCAAGGAGGAGTTACCAGCTAGGGGAGTGCAGCTAGCCCAGACAGAGGAGGAGAAGGATCTGGTGTGCTCATTACAGGGTCAATGAACAACTCGGCAGAATGTAGTAAGGCAGCTGCAAAGGCCAACAAAATGCTGGGTTGTATTGCAAGGGGTATATCCTCGAGGAGGGAGGAGGTGATTCTGCCACTGTATAGGTCATTAGACCACACCTGGAGTACTGCGTGCAGTACTGGCGTCCATATCTGAAGAGGGACATTAAGTTACTGGGGGGGGGTGCAGCGCAGAGCAACAAAGATGATCAAGGGGCTGGGGGACTTATCATACGAGAGGAGGTTGAAGGAGTTGAACATGTACTCACTGGAAGAGAGGCGAGACAGGGGTGACATGATTGAAACCTTTAAATACATGAAAGGAATAAACAAGACAGGTACAGAGGGGCTGTTCAAAGTAAGGGAGGGGAGGGACACCAGGGGCCATGATATGAGACTGGAGCGAGGAAGGTTCAGGAGGGAGATGAGGAGACACTTTTTACAGAGAAGGGTGGTGGCTGGGCGAATGCGTTACCTGCTGAAGTGGTATGCAGTAGAACAGTGGACTGCTTCAAACGAGGATGGGACAGGACAAGGGGGAGGGTTAATAAAGGGGAAGGGTGGAAGGGAGGGGCAGCTGCAGAATTAGGGGTGCTAGCTGCACATTCGAACAGACTTGATAGACCTCTAGGCCTTTATCTGCTGGCAAATTTCGTATGTTCGTATTTCCTAGTGTCTTGTGAGATACTCCTCTGGCGAGTTAATTTTACTGGGGATGCTGGACATTGGGCCAACTCTGTTAGTCCAGTATTGTCCTGTATATAGTGGATGCACTGAATGTATCTAAACGCATCAGTCTCCTTTAGGGTGAATTCCCTTTGTATCTCTGTGAAGGATTTCAGGCGGTCCACCCCCAGGAGCTGTCTTGGGTATTTAAGTCCCTTAATCACCCACTCTGCCAGGCGTGCATGTCCTCTATGAGCAGGGAAACCCGGCATATTGTACAGGGGGAGATATTCCCAGACTGGTCTTGGTATCTCCCACTCCTGTCTGGCTTTCAACCACATCGACATGGTGTGTTGTAGGAAGGTGTTTTTAAGCTGTTTTAATTCTTTGGGGAGAATTCTCTAAGGCAATAAATTAATTGGTCCCAGCTGGCAGTCTTCTTCTTCTATCGCCCGCCATCCATGACTCCTCCCACACATCAGTATTTTAATAACCGGTAATAACTGGGCAGCCAGATAATATTTGGGGAAATCCGGAAGCCCCAGTCCCCCTCTTTCTTTGTGTTCTATTAGTATATCCCAATGGACTCTTGTTTTTTTCCCTGCCCATATAAAGTCTGATATTTTTTTTCTTTTAGATCTTTCCAGTCCTTGTTGGGGATTGGTAAGGGGAGGCTGATGTATAAAAACAGTAAACAAGGAAGGTTGTTCATTTTAACTGTTTCTATTTTGTTTGTAAATGTTAGGGGAAGGACCGACCACCTATTCATGCCAGCGTACACCTGTTGCTTTAAGGACCCATAGTTGCATTTATAAATTAATCCTGTCTGAACGGGGATATGAATCCCTAAGTATCTAATTTTTGGTGTCCACCCATTTAAAAGGGGTCATTTCTTTTAGTCTCTGGTTTGGTGTTTCCCCAAGGCTAATACTTCTGATTTTTCTTTATTAATCTTGAAACCGGAGATATCCCCAAAGTTCTTCAATAAGTCTAATAGGTATGGGAGGGAAGCCTCTGGGTCCCCCAGGTAAATTAGGGCATCATCTGCATATAGAGATATTTTATGGGTTGTGTTTTGGATCTCTATTCCTTTCATTTCTTCCCTTTGCCATATGGCCTGGGCTAGTGGTTCCATACTAATCACAAAAAGCAGGGGTGAGAGAGGGCATCCTTGTCTTGTTCCTCTGCTAATTTTAAGAGGGGGGGATATTGTGCCGTTTACCCTCACCCACGCCTGGGGGTCTTGATAGCATAGCTTTATCCAATTCAGGAAGTTCCCTTCAATACCCATTTTTTCTAGTACCTGGAAGAGATACGTCCAATTTAGCCTATCAAAGGCTTTTTCCGCATCCAAAGAGATGGCAAGGTCTGTTTTTGTGTTAGAGGTTTTCTTCCGAATAATGTTTAAGAGTCGTCTTATGCTATCACTTAGTTGGTGATGTGGTATAAAACCTGATTGATCAGGGTGGATTAGTAATTCAATATATTTTAGAGCCAAATGGAAAGTATCTTTGTGAATATTTTTAGATCCTGATTCAGTAAGGCCATTGGTCTAAATGATGCACATTTCGTAAGGTCCTTCCCTGCTTTTGGAATCACTGTTATTAGTGATTTGGTCCAACTCTCTGGTGTTTTACCATCTTCTAGACATTTATTAAAGACTTCAGCTAGTATCTGGGCCACTGTGGTCCCTAATGCCTTGTAAAATTCTCCACAGAATCCATCTGGGCCTGGGGTTTTGCCCCCTGGTAACTGTTTGATAACCCCCATTATTTTTTCTGTTGAGATGGGGGTGATTCAAATCCTGTTTCATCGCCTCAGATATTCAAGGGAGGTTGATCGAGTCCAGAAATGTTCCCACTCCATTTTTAATTGTGGCTTCATCTTTTTCCTCTCCATACAATTTTTGGTGGAACTTTTGAAACTGGAGTGCTATTTCTCTTGGGTCCTCTTGTTTTACCCCTTGTGGTCCTGTGTCTTGTAGGAAGGGGATATACCTGTACATTTGAGCTTTTCTTAGCCTGAAAGCTAAGAGTTTTGGTGCTCTCCCCCCCCCCACCACCTCATGATATTTCTGATTTGTGAATCTCAAATATCCCTTCGCTTTTTTATTTTCAAGCTCTTGTAGGTTTTTTCAGATTTGGGTTAATTC
Organism: Neoceratodus forsteri; assembly: GCA_016271365.2. Lineage (NCBI taxonomy): Eukaryota > Metazoa > Chordata > Ceratodontiformes > Ceratodontidae > Neoceratodus > Neoceratodus forsteri. The sequence goes on from JADMNL010000022.1 coordinate 318,511,211, forward strand.
TTTTTGGATCTGCTGGTCGTGAAGGTTGGCTTTGTGCTTTTTCTCTGCTGCGGCTAATTCGGTTGACAGCCTGTTATAGGTGATAAGTCCCAGCTTCTTTTGGGCAGAGGCAAAGCTAATTATGTTCCCCCAATCACCACTTTAAGGGTGTCCCACTTAAGCAGCGCAGAATGGGTCGTTGGGTTATGAACTGTTTGGAAATCTTTGATATTTTCCTTTAATCTTTCCACTAGTGTTTTATTGTTCAGTGGAGAAACATTTAATCTCCACAGGGTTTGTCTGCCCTGGGGTAGCAAATTCAGCCCTGTTGATATTGGGGCGTGATCTGACAGGGTTATATTATGTATATTGGAGCTTATGACCTCATGAAAGTGTGTGACACTTGTATAAAAAAGATCTATTCTCGAGTATGATCTCTGGGGGTTTGAATAGAAGGTATAGTCTCTTTCCTTCGGGTGGTGTGCCCTCCAAACATCCACCAAGCCTAGCTCTTTTGTCAGTGTGGTTAAGACCTTTGAGGCTGTTTTATTCGTGGCCTCCCTCTTTGAGGAGCGGTCCCTTAACAGGTGTGGAGCTACATTGAAGTCTCCCCCCCCCAAGAAGTATCTGGCCCTGTGGCAGGTCAGCTTTTTTTTTAAAAAAAACTTTTTCACAAAAGGTCTCTTGTTGCTTATTTGGGGCGTAGACATTAATAAAGTGAATAAGCTTGCCCTGAATTTTTGCCGACATTCTCACATATCTTCCCTGCATTCCCCCTTCCGTAGCTTCTGTTGTCAGGTGTAGACCCCTACGTATTGGTATTGCTACCCTTGCCTTTTTTTGAATTAGGGTGTGAAGCCTCCACCACCTTCTCCACCCATGTTCGTCATAATATAAGATGCTCTGGCATTGATAAATATGTTTCCTGGAGGAGAATCACATCCCCCTCCCAGCTTTTTAAGTTCCTGCAACAGCCTTGCACGTTTTACTGGAGAATTTGCTCTTTTGACGTTATAGGAGCAGAAATTTAGGCAAATCATTTTGTTGTATATGGAGACTTCCAGTGAGCAACTGGGGTAGTGGCCCCTTTAAGTGTGTGCTCATACCTAAATCCTCTTACCCTTGTCTTGCTTGTACCCCTTTTTTATCTTGCTTATTCTCCTGTGTCTCTTTTTGAATCTTTGCTATAGAATAAACTGAGAACTTTATGACAAAAACAAATGTGATGAAAACAAAAAATTTAACTCTTAATTTACAACATTTGTCAACCATTGAACCTTATTCTACTGGACCAACCGTGGTCTAACACAGTAGAAGAACAGAAGTAACAATTTATTTGTTGTCAAGAAATCAACTCCCTTCCCCTTCCCCCGGCTTAAAAGAGAGGGAAGAAGAGAAATAGAAGGAAGGGACCAATGAAGAAAATCCACTCCCTGTGTGCTTCCCTGAGTCCCTGTCTCCCTTGATTAAAAGGAGAGAGGACGAGGGGGTAGCCTCGCTACACTTGTGATGTGTGTATCACACACCCACTGTCTCTACCTAAGAGGCTCAGAGCTGTTGTTTTATCCCTCGCTCTGAATTATACGTCACGTTTCTCCGTTCTGGAACTCCAACCCACCCCCCAGGACCCCTCCCATCTTTTTATACATAGTACGTTCCCTCCTCCCTTCTCGATCTATTTCACTGTGAAATATATGGCCTTTAAAGATAACCCTGGTATACATCCAGTATGGTAGCCCCTCATCTCTTCTCCCTTTAAGCGACCGCTTTTCCAACCCCTGGAGCTATTAATTGTTAGTGTCTTCCTTCAGACAGGGCAATAAATAGGAATGCATAAAATTTTCCTCCCTTACCCAGTAGCCCAAATTTTCGTGTTTGTGTTGCCCAGGAGGGCCTGCGCCGCAGGCGTTGCAGTTAAGGTAATGTGGTCTCTACTACAGCTCCTTGGGGGTGACCCCTCCGCCTTATCGAATCTCCCTGTTCCCGTGAAGGTTGCCTAACCCGTCTGCTAAGCTCAAGCTGCAATTTCTTTTAAACTATCGGGTGGGACGGGAGGCTCTCTGATATCGTTCTATTTTACCCCATGATCCCCTCCTCCACTCCTCCTGGTCTCCGGCTCAACCCTGCTACTCTCTTGTTCCAGTGTAGACCCTTCCTGCCCTCCCCTGCTCCTCATGGTCTTCCTTTCTCCTCTCCCCCAACCCGGCTTCATCCTTTAGGGTGGTTATCGCTGTTCTGATGATAATAATTAAGGCAGTAGTTTTTAGTTTCATTCTTGTAATGGCTGTGGGGCAGCAGTCTTCTAGGAGTCTTTCTGGAGGCTGAGATGCTGCCCTATTTGCAGACAACTCTCTGCCCTGAGGGAGGAAGTTGCCCGTCTTCAAGCCACACTGGACAGTAGTAAGGGAACCTTCCCCCAGGCCACACTGGACGGTAGGAAGGGAACCTCCCCCATCCAGGGAGCACCAGAGCCACCACCACTACCTCAGAGGTTGCGAGGAAGGCACAGCAGTTGGACCACAGTGGGCTCAGGGAGGGTGAGGATGGTGGAACAGAGGCACACCCAGTCAGTTGTTCCACACCACAATCCATACACCATTCTGGGGGAGCATAGCTCCCATATGGATGCACCCGTAGAGGAGACTAGGAGGCTGAGGATAACTGTCACAAGGGAGGCCCACAGGAAGGAGGCAGAGGACACCACAGGGAAAGGAAGCAGCTCCTGGTGGGGGACTCAGTTATTAGGGGGATAGAACTGGGGGGAGCAGGGAAAACTGAAGTAAGGTGCCTGCCTGGTGCCATGGCTTGGAGGGACAGGAAGTGCATCCTCAGGTTCACAAGAACAGCTGCACGGGAGTCTGAGCTGGACGTCATTGTCCACCTAGGGACAAATGACTTGGCTCATCATGAGATTAGAGCAGTGCAGAAGGACTTTGTAGAATTGGGGAGGGGCATAAGACAAGTAGCACACACAGTATCCTTCTCTGAGGTGCTGCCTGTCAATGGCATGAGTGAGGCGAGGGTACTTTGCACGATGCAGTTTAATGAATGGTTGAAAAAATGGTGTGGAGCACAGGGGTTTGGCTTCATTGGGGACTGGGGTTCCACCTGGAGGGACACCAGCCTATACTGGCAGGATGGTCTGCATCTGTCCAGGAAGGGAACAAGTCTTTTGAGCAATCGGTTTAAATGCTTCATTGGCAAGCTTTTAAACTAGTCAAGGGGGGAGGCACTGATAAGCAGCAGGAAAATCCCAGCCTCTCCCTACAAAACAGGGTACTAAATGAGAAAAAGACCGAGGTAGAAAGGTCTGTGGGGGATGCTGCAAAAGAAGGTAAAGCCATCAAAAAATGGAGAGCAATGAGTACCAATGCCCGTAGTCTGAGTAACAAGCTTCCTGAATTAGTGGCCTTGATGGAGGAGGAACATCTGGATATCGTGGCAGTCACAGAAACATGGTACACACAAAACCATGACTGGGACGTAAACATACCAAGATACACTATCTACAGGAGGGACAGGGAGGGTAAAAGAGTAGGAGGAGTAGCTCTTTACATAAGGGAAGGAATCAAAGCAACAGAACAAAAGGGAAAACAGGGAGGAGGAGAAGAAGCACTGTGGGTAAATTTGGAGACCGGCAATGGCACCACAATCCGCACAGGGGTTGTATACAGACTCCCTTCTCAGGGGGAGGAAATGGACAAGGAAATGATAGAAAGAATACTTAGAATGGCAGAAAAAGGAGAGAAATTTCTGATGGGTGATCTGAATATGCCAGATGATAACTGGAGTGCAGTTGCAACAGCCACTTCGAAGAATGGGGTTATTCTAGATGCTCTGCCGGGGGCATGCCTTAGACAACTAGTATTGGAGCCCACTCGAGAGGGAGCAATCTTAGATCTGGTTCTCTCAAATGGAGATGAAGAGAGGATCACAGATGTAGAAGTGGGTAGCCATCTGGGAACTAGCAACCATCAAACAGTATGGTTCACAATAAACACAGCAATAGAGTCAAGCCATACAAAGGCAAAAGTACTGGACTTTAGGAGGGCTGACTTTGCCAAAATGGGTGAGTGCCTAAGGAATGCACTAGCAAACAGGCAGGAAGGAGGGGTGGAAGAACAATGGGGAATAATAAAAGCTGCCATCACAGAGGTAACAAGCCTTTGTGTGAAGCAAATAAACAAAACGAAACGATGTAAGAAATCTCTATGGTTCTCAAAGGAAGTGGCAGTGAAGGTTCAAGAGAAAAAGAAAGCATTCAGGAAGTACAAGGAATCACAGAAGGAGCAGGACAGAGAACTGTATCAGTTAAAGCAAAAGGAAGCTGGGAAGGCAGTCAGAACAGCAAAGGCCCAAACCGAGGAAAAGATAGCCAACTCAGTTAAGAAGGGGGATAAAACCTTTTATAGGTACATCAGGGAGCGAAGGAAGACCAAGGGAGGATTAGTGAGGCTTAATAAAGAGGAGGGAGGGTGGCAGAGGGTGACTGTGAAAAGGCAGAGATACTAAACAAATATTTTTGCTCAGTATTTACTAAGGAAGTGGGGGAGGTACCTAAAACGAACAGTAGAAACACTCTGGATACAGAAGTTGATACCAGCCCATTTACAGAAGAAAGAGTTCTGAAAGAACTCTTAAAACTGAAGGTGGACAAAGCAATGGGGCCTGATGGGATTCATCCCAGAATTCTAAAGAACTAAGGGTAGAACTAGTGACACCACTGACTACCCTCTTTAACAAATCATGGGAGGATGGGGTGGTACCCGAGGACTGGAGAAGGGCAGATGTGATTCCCCTTCACAAAAGTGGGAGCAAGGCAGAAGCAGGAAACTACAGACCTGTTAGTTTAACCTCAGTGGTAGGGAAAATGATGGAATCACTTCTGAAGGAAAGAATTGTTATCTAGAGGCCAGAGGGACGCAGGACCCAAGGCAGCATGGATTCACAGCGGGAAGGTCATGCCAGACAAATCTGATAGATTTCTTTGACTGGGTGATCAAAGTAGTAGATTAGGGAGGGCTGTGGACATGGCCTACCTAGACTTTAGCAAGGCATTTGACACAGTCCCACACAAAAGATTAATATACAAGTTAGCCAGCCTGGGAGTGGGTCCCAAGATGACAGACTGGGTAAAGAATTGGCTGGAGAATAGGACACAGAGAGTAATAGTAAATGGAGTCCACTCTGAAGAAAGGGGGGTTACTAGTGGGGTACCGCAGGGTTCAGTATTGGGACCAGTCCTCTTCAATGTCTTTGTGCGACATTGCAGAGGGACTGGAAGAAAAATATGTCTCTTTGCAGATAACACAAAGATCTGCAACAGAGTTGATGCACAAGGTGGGGTGGAAAGGATGAGAAGGGACTTGGCAAGGTTAGAGGAATGGTCAAATGTATGGCAGCTTAGATTCAGTGCTAAGAAGTGGAAGGTAATGCACCTGGGAAACAAAAACCCAGGGGAAGAGTTCACAATGGGGGGTGAGATACTAACAACAACAAAAATGGAAAGGGACCTGGGGGTAGTCATATCAGATGACCTTAAGGTGGTCAAGCAATGTGAGAGGGCAGCAGGGAGGGCTGGGGGGATACTAGGATGCATAGGGAGAGGCATCACCAGTAGAAAACACAAAGTTATTATCCCTCTGTACAGACAGGTAGTGAGACCCAATCTGGAGTACTGCGTGCAGTTCTGGAGACCCAATCTCCGCAAAGACATAGACAGGATGGAAGCTGTCCAGAGGAGGGCAACTAAAATGGTGCAGGGTCTGCACCGGAAGACATATGAAGAGAGAGACTAAAGGAGCTTAATATGTATAGCCTCGAGGAAAGGAGGGAGAGGGGACATGATAGAAACTTTCAAGTACCTCAAGGGAATCAACAAAGTCCAAGAGGGTAGCATCTTTCAAAAAAAGAGGTGTGCAAGAACAAGGGGGCACAATTTGAAGATAGAAGGGGTTGGCTCAGAGGTAATTTAAGGAAGTATTTTTTCACAGAGAGGGTTGTGGATGCATGGAACGGCCTTCTGGAGGAGGTTGTGGAGTCAAAAACAGTGGTGGAATTCAAGTATGCATGGGACAGTCATAAGGCAATTCTAGGGGGTGGGGGTAGGAAGAAGTAGGCTGCTGGTTAACTAGGATCTGCAGCTTATCCATTAGGTAGGGAAATAGGCAGACTGGGTGGGCCAAGCGGTCCTTATCTGTCGTCAGAATCTATGTTTCTATGTTTCTCGTCTGTCCCACAGTTCCGTCCAAGTAACCTCCTCACTCCTCCTTATCCCTCTCGTTTAAGTCCCAGTCCAGGCTACCTAAGTCCCTCTCCCTCACCCTTCGATCCTCACTACTTTCCCACATGTCTTGCTCTGGGTCTGGAGGGTGAACGAGGTGGTCAGGCCTCATGCAGGAGGAAAGCCAAGAAGGCCCCAGCCTCAGCCTGCGTGTGATCGAGCCGTCTCTTAGTGGTTCTTCACCTATTGGTAGCCCTCAACCCTGGCCCACAAAAACTGCTCCATCAGCCAGCAAAGAATTTTGAAGAGAAACCCCCCCCGGCATCAGTGTGCTTTCATTTCCATCAACGTGAGCTCTGGAGGCCTTTTAGTCAGCAGGGCAAAAAGCCCGCCATTAGCTATGCCTCCGCCGATGAGATTTAACACTGCCCTGTGTTTCAGTAAGTGTCCCTTTAAAATAAGGCCTTTTCTATTCTTCTTATGCTGTGTCCCCGTTGTTTTTTTTTTTAAATAATTTCGGGCTTTAGATCTTTTTTATGTACCAGAGTTGTCCTCTCTTCTTCCCCCCATCCCCCTTTCCCTCTCCCCTTCCCGTGTTTCCCCATTCCCTCCACCATCTCCTCTGGAGCGGTAATCAGTCTTTTTTACCGTAACTGGGGGAGAGGGATAGCCACCACAAAGAAAGCAAAACCAAAAGAACATGAGGGAAAAGTGATCAGCTCTTTCAGGAGCAACTTATCTGTATATAGTCCCAAATAAAGTTTGTTAGTTTGCCGCTCTTCTCCCAATTCTCTCCCATGCGGCCGCTCAACTCGACTGTTGCTGGCTTATGTCTCAGCGCTGGGGGGATGATCTAGCATGCAGGTCTTGGTCTGGCTGCCTTCCTCCTGCCTCTGCCCTCTTAATTATCTTCTCTGCTTCTTTCACCAGTGTCTTTGGGATTGTACCTGGCCACGTCCTCTTGGTCCCTTGTCCCACCGTTTGCCATACATTCTGCTGGAGTTTTCTCTCAAACGCTTCCAATTCCAGATCTGGCAGTGCGATGCCCCAGTCTTTTAGCAGTGGGGTGGCCTCCAATATATTTTCAATGGTTTTCTGGCCCTCTTCCGTGTGGAACCTTAGCCTGGCTGGGAATAGTAGCTGACCCTTTATTTTTTCTTCTCTCTGACCTCCTTCAGCACTGCTCTCACTTTAAGTCTTTCTTGCTGCAGGGCTGGGGAGAAGTTTTGCTCAAAGAAGATGCTGTGCCCCTGGTATTTCGGCTCTTTGAGTCACCATGCTTCTCATAGGATCCATTCCTTCAATTGAAACAGCACCATCCGAACTACCCACGATCGGGACCTTGCCTCTGCGTTGGTTGGTTTCGGGACCAGAGAGCGATGTGCTCTGTCCAGGGTCAGGTCTAAATCCGAGGGTATTTCCATCAGGGATTGCAATAAATGCTGGATAAAATCAATTGTGGTGGCATAGCCCTCCTCGGCCCCCTCTGGGATTCCGTGGATCCGGAAATTGTTCCTATGGGAACGGTTTTCAGTGTCTTCCAGTCTGGCTTGGGTTTCTCTTTCTTTTTGTAGCAGGAACAGGAGGACTTTTGTCAGTGTCTTGCAGCTCCTTTATCTCGTTAATTTTCACTGTGTTTTCCGCCACCTTACCATCTGTGGTCCGTACATCTTGGCGCAAGTCCGAAAGCGAGGATTCTATTTTCTGCACCGATCATAATATTTTTTGGAGGGTTCTCTCAGCTCTCCTCGGAAGTAGAAGTTCGCTATCTTTTGTGTCTGCCGATGACTCTTGAGAGGTTGCGATCTCTTTGTGAGCAGGCCGCGTAGCCCTTTCTTTCTTTGTCCATGGTAAGCTATTTTAGCTTCATTTGGGAGCTATTGTTTTTCGCCATTTTCGGCCTGTTGTTTCCAGTGGTCATTTCAAAATCGATCTTTGTCTTTTAAAACTCTGTAGCGTGTAGTTTGTGGGAGGATTAATAAGTTAGATTTTTATAGATGGGTCCTGGAGCTCTTAGTCTAGCGTCCCATCATTCCCGTGACATCACCGGAAGTCCACCTGATACAATTTAATCTTAGAGCCAATGGGGCAGTCCCATTGGAGTGTTTCTAACATGCAATCTAGACAACTAGTAATATTTGCATTACATGGCTACAGATTTTCAGAGAAATATGAAGCCATATATCTCTGGATCCCTTGAGCAATCTATGGATAGTCTCAGACTGTGTCTTCTCGAAGGGATGCTGGTCATAACCATAGGTCCCATATTTATGTGTAGCAAGCTTAGGAAAAAAAAACGCAAAGCTGGAATTTTCCAAAAACTACGACAGCAGATTTAGCCTGGTCACCTGGTCATTAATACATTCCCATAATCAGAGTTTTTGATGCATCCTGTAACTACAATTTCTGAGACATCCTGTAATCAAAAGTTCTTGGTTACGAGATGTACCTGACATTTTGCCGAGATAGGGGAGGAGTTATTCTCATCCTTGGAGGAGAAAACATGTGGTGAGGGAACTGTATATCTATCACAAATAACTTTTGTCTTAGGCGCCAGAAAGCATATGAGAGATGTGACTAGCTTGCTACAAATGTCAAAGTAACCTTGTACCAGCAACCAAATGAGGTACCTCATTATTTCTTATCAGTTTTCTGTTAAACATACTTTTTTAACACAAAAGAATTATATGATGAGAAACTTTTAACAGTCAAGGCTAAACACATTTATCAACAGCTGTGCGCATATCTCGGCCATAACCTCGCCTTATGCTTTCAGCTATTTTTCTTCATTTTATAGAATCTTAACAATTAACCCTTTTAAAGTCTTACACACACATACATATTAAGTGACGTGGTATTCAGCCACTTGCAGCCTTTTGCTGCTAGATATACCAATTCATATGTTGGCACCATTTAGTCATCTACTAGCCATCTTAACCCTTTAATAGCCCTTTGCAGCCTCTACACTAGCCATTCTACCCCTTTCTATCTCCTCAACCTTTTGGTTAGCCAATTACGTATTGTTGATAAAAGTTTGGTCACTGGTCACTAAAACCTTGGCCACTGGTCACTAAACTTTGGCTACTGGCCACTTTCAACAGTGTGATGTTGAATACATGATTTCACTAGTCCTAGATGAAATCCTTGAACCCCTGACAATGATCTTCAACCTCTCCCTAAGGTGTGGCCAATTCCCATCACTCTGGAAAAAGGCTACCATCACACCTGTACATAAAAGTGGAGACAAGTCACTGCGTACCATTTATAGGCCCATCTCCATCCTCCCCCCATTATCCAAAGCACTTGAACGTATAGCCTCTGACCAGCTAGTAGAGTTCCTGGAAAAGCATAATATTCAGTGCCCTGAGCAGCATGGCTTCCATAAAGGGCATAATACCACCACAGCACTGTTGGAATTCACCGGCTGTATCCATGACACTCTGGATCAAGGACTATCTGTGGGGGGGGGAGCCATATTCATTGACCTTACAAAAGCCTTTCATACTGTTAACCACCACCTCCTGCTCAGACAGTTGGCTGCTCTTGGGCTCTCCAACGATGTACTGCCCTGGTTTGCTAGCTATCTTGGGGAGAGAGTTCAAAGTGTTAAAATTTCTGGAGTCTCATCAGCTGAAAAATCAGTCCTCTCGGGTGTCCCTCAAGGGTCAATTCTGGGCCCACTACTCTTCTTCCTCTTCCTTAACAACCTCCCTGGCATCTGCCAACAGAGGATACTACTCTACGCAGATGATGCGGTCCTCTTTTTAAGCAACCGGGACTTTAATCTGCTTGACAGTCAACTGCGACATGATTTCTGGCTAGTTGAAAAATGGTTTGGCTCATACAAACTTGTCATGAATTATAGCAAAACTAAGGTCATGTCTTTCTGCAACGCAGGTAGCAGGTATAAAACACTACCCATCACCATCAAGAATCAATGTGGGACCTCACTTGATCAGGTTCATGAGTTTAAATACCTCGGCATCACTCTGGACAGCCCACTCTCCTACTCCCAGCACATTGGGATGGTTGTGAAGTCTGCCAACATATGCCTTGGCCTGCTCCACAAGTACAAACACTGTATGACTCCTGAAGCCCTAAGACTGGCCATCCACAGCTCTGTTACCTCCATTGTCGATTACGGTCTAGTCATATATGGCTCTGCCTCCCCTACTGCCCTTAGGAGGATATCTGTGACACTCAGCAAGGCCTGTAGACTTCTCACGGGGGCTGATCGCCTAACGCACATCTGTGACCTATACACCAAGGCTGGATGGCTACCTCTCATTAGCAGAATACAATACCAGACCTGTCTGATAGCCAAAAAAGCTCTTCTCGGACTCATGCCACCAGGTGTGGCAAGACTCCTTACTACCTGCAGCAGCTCCCAGCCAACACGCAGTTCTCAATACCAGACTTTCCAGGTCCCCAGGTGCCGGACCTCACTGGGTCAGAGATCCCTCCTGCACAGGGCTCCTCAGTGGTTCAGTACACTTAACAAAGAAACTCTTGCTGCTGCAACGCTAAGCCCCTTTAAAAGGCAGTTGTGTCTATTCCTCCCCTCTACCTCACTTTGTGACTGCCTCCCCTAAGCCATGGTCATCACCCTCTACCCTAGTTGTAACTGTAACCTGCAATTCAAGCCTTGCATCCTTGGCACCAGCCCCCTCCCTCTCGCCCTTTGCCACCCCCCACCCACCATCCCCTCTGTACGGACTCATTTATATCAAAGGTCATCTGGTGCCTATCCCCGACGCTCCTCTCATCCTTATCTGACAACGGCACCTATCTGCTGACTTCCTCATGACCTTTTCCTACCAAGTATACTGTTTTTCCATGAACTCTGATAGAAGCTAGCTTGGCTGGTTCTACTGCAGCGTATTTATCTGAACACTCTATGTACAAGTAATCTATTTATTATTATTACCATTGTTATATGTCCCCCCGTCCTATGACGTGGAACCTTTGTAAACTAGCAGTTCGTGCTCAAAGATACTTGTAATCCTAGAGTTTAATAAATAAATAAATTTGAGTCACTCGTGAAGTCCCGAGGTCACTCACAGCGAATTCAAATAAATCATGTATTCAGCATCGCACCATTATGTAAGTGATTTTTTTTTTTTTTATTTAGTTGTTTAACCAGGTATAGCACACTAAGCTGAAAGCTTTTTTACAGGAGCGACCTGGGAGCACAAGGAGGTTAAGTGACTTGCTCAGGGTCACACAGTATGCAAGTGGAAGCTGTGGGATTCAAACCCAGGTCTGGTCTGCTTATGCAGTAGGTGTCTTGGTTCAGTTTTGATGTTTTTTTAATATGATTTTTTTTATTTTGTTTTGGTAGTGCAAGGTTTTGCACCTGGGAGTCAGAAATCCAGGCCAGGGATATACCCTGGGAGGAGACATGATTTAAGTCACGGAGGGTGAGAGGGACCTGGGGGTAGTGGTAGACGTCCAAATGAACAACTCTGAGACCTGTAGGAGGGCAGCGGCAAGGGCAAATGGAATACTGGGATACATTGCTAGGGGGATTACCTCCAGAAAGGTGGAAGTGATCCTTCCACTGTACAACTGCTTGGTTGGGCCACACCTCGAGTACTGTGTGGAGTTTTGGGGACCACATTTAAAGAGGGACATTACACTCCTGGAGAGGGTCCAAAGGAGGGCAACCGAAATGATCTGGGGCCTGGGGGAGAGGACCTATGAGGAGAGGCTCAAGGAGAGTGACATGTACACCCTGGAGGAGAGGAGGGACAGGGTGGACATGATAGAGGTCTTCAAACAACATGAAGTCTTGCTGTATTCTGACAATTGTGGTTAGGTCCTGCCTTTCAACTGCCCTGGAGAACATAGGGTTAACTTTTCTATGCATGGCATAGAATGTTCATCTCAAGCTCGGTTGAAGCCTCTGCCTGTTGTTATTCGAACTGCAACCGTCAGATTCTTTACTTTGCCTCACTGAACAGTCACTCCGGAGATTTCTCCTGCTGCTTGGTTCAAAGTCGGTTGAAGTGTCGGTTTTTAGTCGGTTTCTTCCGAAATTGTTGTTTCCGCATAGTCGGTTCAAGTCTCTGTCTGTGGTACCATGAATACTAGATAGATTTTGTTCTGTTTTCTCTGTGGAACTTGTAAAGCTGTGGATCGGTTCGGCTGAACGATCATTTTGAGGTAAATTTTGTACTTTACTTCATTGTGTGATTACCGGTCCATATCAGTTCTAAAAAAAAACGGGTCTTAGTACACTTTTTTCCAAGACCTGTGACACGGTCAGGAACCGATAGGGAAGTCTTGCCTGGTGGATTGCCGAAAAAAGGGTAAGTTTGGTTAGGTTGGCCATGTCTGAGAAACCCAAGAAAAAAACCAGGCCCACTGGGTTTCAACACTGCAGTGTGTGTGGGGAGGTCCTTGCTAAGGCTGATCCCCACACCACCTGTATTTATTGTTTGGGGTTTGACCACCTCGATTCAGACTGCCAAATATGTAAAAATTTTTCCAAATCTACTCTTGAGAAGAGATTAGGTAGACTGAGGGAAAAGGAGGTTGAGAAGTCCGCTGACCCGGATGGCCAGCCCGGTTCAGTTTCGACCGAACCAGAAGGAGTGCCCTCTGACCAGGGCAATACTTCTTCGGGCAAAAGGAGAGCCATTTCCGAGGGATCGGTTCCGACAAAAAGAAAGCGCAAAGATAAATCGACCAGTTCGGATCCAGAGGTTCATGTTCTGACCGCAGAAGAGATAGATAGCCAGGGCAATTCAAATTGTGGAATCGCTCCATCCAGTTCCGACCGATCCGGCTCCTTCTGGCAGGGGTTCGGTTCGGTTGGTTCCCCCGGTTCAAGAGTATACCCTTGAAGATTTTTATGAACCGGAATTTGAAGAGGAAGGGGAATTTGAGGATTATGATGTAAGTGAAGGTCTGGATGTGCCTGTGTAACCGGACATCTCCCCAGAGAGGCCTTCAGGTGCTTCCCCTCCTAGGCTTTCTGAGTCCCCTTCTCACTTTATGTTTTACAGAAAGGTGGCTGAAACCCTCCAGCTTCCTATGGAGGAGGCTGTGGAAGATCAAGAGGAGCCTGATTATGTAGAGATGATGGATATCCCACAGTCCAGGAGACTGTCTATTCCCCTCCATAAATCTTTTGGGAAAAAGACATTAAAAATGTTAAAGTCTTCTAACACTATACCTCCTGTGGATAGAAGAATGTACAAGAGGTGTACGCTTTCTGGCTCAGTCATGGAGTTCCTGTATCAACAGTGCAGCCATGTTGGGGTAGTGCAGGCTGCTGCCTGTGACAAGGCAAATATTCCCTTGGCTTCACAGCCCCCCTGACAGGGACTCCAGGGAGATTAATGCCATGGCAAGGAAGCAGTACATGACATCTTCTTTGGGACTCAGGCAGGTGAATTACATGGCCTGTACAGCCAGGTACCAGAAGTCCAGGTGGGACACTGTACTGGCACTGGCTAAACAGGCCTCCGCCCAGCTAGTCAAGGAGCTGGAGGAGGTGGCTGCAGATGGGATTGAGGCATCTAAGGTTCAGTTTCATGCTGCTGTGGACTCTAATGATGTTTCATCAAGAGTCATGGCTACATCTGTGGCTCTTTGGAGGATGGCTTGGCTCAGATGTACTAGCCTCTCACAGGACACCCAGGCTAAGGCCATGGATTTTCCTGTAGTGGGTAATTCTCTGTTTGGGGAGCAGACAGAGAATTACATGAAGAAAATGGATGAGTACAGGACCACATACAGGAATGCTCAGGCCAAGGAGAGGCAGGCAACTCCTCAAAGGCAGCAGTCTAGGGGCAGCGGCAGGCGGCCTTTCTACCAAGCACAGGCCTCTTCTTCTTCGTTTTCTCAGAGGGGGTTCTTCAGAGGGAGAGGCAGAAGGGGGATGAGCAGGCCTGGATCCACGCCTCAGCCTAAAGCCCCTGCCAAGCAGACACCCTGATGGGTCTGCCCGGGTCGACTCTCCTGTTCCAGTAGGGGGCAGGCTGGCTTACTTTGTCCAGGACTGGAAGTCTGTTACCTCAGACAAGTGGGTCCTGGAAGTAGTAAGCCAGGGACTGATTCTCAGCTTCCAAAAATTTCCAAAGATGAGAACCAGATCTTTTCCACCTGTAAATCTCTCGGAAACCCCTGCCCTAGAGGCAGAGGTTTCTTCTCTCCTAGCTTTAAGAGCAATAGAGTGAATACCTACCCTACCCCGGGGCAAAGGACTGTACTCCAGGTGCTTCCTGACCCCCCAAAAGACAGGGGAGTGGCGACCCATCCTAGACCTAAGATATCTAAACAAACATCTTTTAAAACCAAAGTTCAAGATGATAACTCTGGGAATAATCCTTCCCTCTCTAAGGCCAGGGGACTGGCTAGCCTCCTTGGACCTCAAAGATGCCTACTTTCACATTACCATCAGGTGCTTCCACAGAAAGTACCTCAGGTTCGAGTTGCCCTCAGGCCACTATCAGTTCAGAGCAATGCCCTTTGGCCTAACCTCAGCCCCAAGGCTTTTCACAAAGTGCCTGGCAGTAGTAGTTGCCTTTCTAAGAAGGCAAAAGATTTCCATATTTCCTTATGTGGACGATTGGCTAATAGTGGGTCAGTCTCCAGACCAAGTCAAGTCTCACCTGCAAGTGACCCAGCAAGTGCTTACTTCTCTAGGATTTCTTCTCAATCTTCGCAAGTCAGTTCTCAAACCAATCCAACTTCTTACCTTTATGGGGCAAAACTGGACTCGCTCAGAGCAAGAGCCTTTCTTCCCCTAGAAAGGGCAAGGGAACTAGCTTCTTCCTTCAGCCTTCGGGTATCTCGACCAGCAAGGCATTTCCTCCAGCTCTTGGGCCACATGGCAGCTTCAACAGCAGTGGTCCAAGGGGCAAGATTCCAGATGAGGGATATTCAGGTCCACCTGAGAGCTTTCTGGTCTCAGAGAAAAGGACTCCTTTACCAAACTGATTCCAGTGACTGACCTTGATCCAAGCCCTCCAGTGGTGGCAGGATCAGGACAATTTAAGGCAAGGTGTTCCTTTTGTTGCTCAGCGGTCCTTACCACGGATGCTTCTCTCCTGGGCTGGGGAGCCCACCTGGGGTCCCTTACTGCCCAGAGGCTGTGGTCCCCCCAAGAATCCCTTCTCCACATCAATCTTCTAGAGCTCAGGGCAGTTTTTCTGGCTCTAAAAGCGTTCTCACAGTCAGTTCAGAACAGACAACACCACCACCATGTGGTACATCAACAAGCAGGGGGGCACTCGGTCCACGGTCTTGTGCACAGAAGCCATGAAGTTGTGGTCCCTGGCTTATTCCCCTACAAACCTTTCTTGTAGCAGTTCACCTTCCAGGCAAGGACAATGTGCTAGCAGATGCACTGAGCAGGATTTTTCAGGGCCATCACGAATGGTCCCTGGACCCTCAGGTTTTGAAAGTGATTTTTTCAAGGTGGGGCACTCCAGAGATAGATCTTTTTGCAGCCCCAGACAATCACCAACTCCCTCTCTTTTGTTGCAGACCGCCAGTCCTGGGCTCTCTCCCTCTGGACACCCTGATCCTCAATTGGGAAGGGAAGTTTCTGTATGCCTTTCCCCCCTTCCCTCTCCTGTTCACAATCTTGGTAGAAATAAGGCCTCGGCCATACAAGGTGGTTCTGATTGCTCCAGATTGGGCCAGACAGCCCGGATACCCCCTGTTGCTGTCCCTAGTAGTCCATCTTCCTTTGTCTCTTCCCAGGAATTACAACCTGTTAACATCCTCTCAGGGAAGGATTTGGTACCCCAATCTTCAGTCTCTCTACCTCAAAGCATGGCTCTTGAAGAGTTAGAGTTTAAAGATCTGCATCTTTCCTAAGTGGTTCTGGATACCCTCAAGGCTTCTAGAAAGCCCTCCACCAGATAGACTTACAACTCCAAATGGAGAAGGTTCAGCATTTGGTGTTCTGAGAAGCATATTTCTTCAGACACTGCTGAATTGCCTGCGGTTCTGGATTATATGGTCCATCTTAATGGCCTAGGCCTCAGACCAGCTACTCTCAAGGTACACTTGTCAACTGTTTCTGCATTTTTGTCTGTTGGGAAGCCTTCCTCACTATCTTCCCATCCTGTGTTCTGTAAATTTTTAAAGGATTGCTTCACACCAATCCCCTTTAGAGACCCTGCCTCGCCTGGGATTGGAATGTTTGCATTGCTCAATTTATGCAACCCCTTTGAGCCTATGTCTTCAGCAGAGCTTAAGTACTTGACTTGGAAAACTGTGTTCCTGGTAGCCATTACCTCTGCCAGGCGTATCAGTGAATTGCAAGCCTTGTCAGTGGAACCTGATTTTACCTCCTTTCACAGGGATAAAGTGGTCCTTAGAACCAATGGAAGGTTCTTGCCCAAAGTGGTTTCAGACTTCCATTTAAACCAGTCTATGGCTCTCCCTGTTTTCTTGACTGATCATTCTTCCTCAGGAGAGAGGAGGCTACCCAGTTTGGATGTCATAAGAGCCCTTAGTTACTACATAGAGCGTAGCAAGGGTCACAGGTTTGACTCCCTCCAGTTGTTCCTCACTTATGGAGAAGTGGGAAAGGGCAAACCTGCCACCATAAGATCTGTTGCCAGGTGGATTGTGTCTTGTATACAGTTCTGCTAGGAAAAACTGGGAAACACTCCACCCTCAGGCCTAAGGGCTCATTCCACAAGAGGTACAGCTGCTTTCCTGGCTGCGGCCAGGGATATCCCTCTCTTAGAAATTTGTCAAGCAGCCACGTGGAAAACAGTCCATACCTTTACCAAGCATTACTCTGTGGATATCCAGGCTAGAACTGATGCTCGGTTTGGCACAGCAGTATTTCAGAGCCTATTCCCAAAGTAGGTTCTGTCCTTCCTCCTTGGAGGTACTGCTTGGTAGTCTGCAATTGTCAGAATACAGCAAGACTTCATGTTGTTTGAAGAAAAAAATTACTCAGCATAGTAATTATATATCTTCTAATGGAGTCTTGCTGTATTCTGACCTCCCTCCCTGCCTCCCCTCTCAGAACCTGTTTTTGGGAAGTGGGTGGGCAGGTGCAGTGTTGCACCCCGGGGTGTTTTATGCTTTCACTTTCCTCCCTTTTTGTTTGGGTGCTTATTTATTATTATTATCTTTAGTACATTGGGTTTTGCTTTTGGGTTTCCTGACTTGAGTCTTCCTTGGGAACCCAAAACTTTTTCAGCCAGTTGGCTAGTAGAATTTTTACAATTTCCACATAGAATTTTTAGTTTAGTTGTGCTCGTAAGAATCTGACGGTTTAAGTTCAAAACACTCCAGACAGAGACTTCAACCGAGCTCGAGCTCAGCGTTCCATGCCCTGCATGGAAAGTTAACTCTTAGTTTTCCGGGGCAGTTCAAAGGTTGGGAATCACAGCAATTGTCAGAATACAGCAAGACTCCATTAGAAGAAATATTAATTACTAAGGTGAGTAATTTTTTCTTGGCTCCCCCCTGGTTTCAGGTTGAAGTAAATCAACTGGGCTGCTTTCTGGCTCCGAGAGGTGCTGCTTTCTTTAAGAGTGGAACATTCATTTACTGTGAGTGGCTGTACTGTAGTTGTTTTCTTGTGCACTTGGTTTCCCAGCACTTCTGACTGGAGAGTCTTGCTGACATTGTCTATGGAGTGGACACTTGCTGAGACCATGGGTTGGGGTATTTGGGTTGAGATTTGCGTGAGGGGGTGTGGTTGGACTGGGTGGTGTTTCGGGTGGCGGCCCTGCAGGACAAATTTGGTGTCAGTGGCCTTGTGGCTATGGGGCAGTTGGCTTGTGCTTGGGTCCCCCATCAGCTGCCGTACTCCACCTAACCTGGCCCGTGTTGAGTGTCTCCACTCCTTTCTCTTCTAATACCATTGCATTCGTGGGGGGGTGGGCGCTCTCAGTGAGAGGGTGGATCTTCCTGAAGTTTACATCTGGACATAATTTCTCCACTTCTTCCCAGCTCTTGGTGAGAGCAGGGCAGGGTGAGCAGGCATTTGGAATTTTTGACTTAGCCTCCTTGGACCACTCAGTTTTGTGAGTAAACGGCTGTTTTTTTCCCCTGAAATGGCTTTTACTGTGGTGCAGGACTATGGAACATTGCATTTGCTTATCTTATTGTAAGCATTTTGGTGAAAGACGGTACTGTATACTGGAACATATGCACACCTGTTATACAAAACATGGAATTTGACGGCAGATAAGGACCACTTGGCCCACCTAGTCTGCCCATGTTCCCTACCTACTGTCACACCGTAGGCCCTACTTGATCTCCGGCTTTACCCCGCCCCCTTGCTTCTAAGGTTACCCTATACCTATCCCATTCCTTCCTAAATCCCATTACAGTTTTTGCTCCCACCACCTCCTCAGGGAGGTTGTTCCAGGCATCCTCCACCCTTTCTGTGAAGAAGTGTTTCCTTACATTTCTCTTGATTCTACCACCCCCTTCAGCTTCATTGCATGACCCCTTGTTCTTGTGCATCCTTTTCTCTGAAAAAGGCTTCCCTCTTGAACCTTGTTTATACCCTTGAGGTATTTGAAAGTCTCTATCATATCCCCCCTCTCCCCCCTTTCCTCCACTCTGTACATATTGAAGTCGCTCAGTCTCTCATAGGGCTTTTGATGCAGATCCCACACAATTTTAGTTGCTCTCCTCTGTACTGCTTCAACTCTCTCAATGTCCTTTCAGAGATGAGAACTCCAGAACTGTAGGTGGGGTCTCACCAGAGATTGATACAGAATTATCATCACCTCCCTCTTTCTGCTGGTGATACCCCTCTCTATGCACCCTAGCATCACACTGGCTCTCCCCACTGCCTTGTCACATTGTTTGACCACCTTTAGCTCGTCAGGTATTATAACACCCAGGTCTCTTTCCTGTTTGGTGGTCGCCAGTACCACTTCCCCCATTTTGTACTCTGACCCTGGGTTTCTACGCCCCAAGTGCATGATTTCGCATTTTTTTTGCATTGAAAATTAGTTGCCACTTTCTAGACCACTCCTCAAGATTACGTATATCTCTATTCATTTTTTTCCACCCCCCCCAACCCCTTGGAGTGTCCACTCTATTGTAGATTTTTGTGTCATCTGCAAAAAGACATACATTCCCTTCTAGTCCCTCTGCAATGTCGCTTATAAAGATATTAAAGAGGACTGGTCCCAGTACTGATCCTTGCGGCACCCCGCTAGTCACCCTCCCTTCCTTGGAGTGAACTCCGTTTACCACTACCCTCTGTCGCCTGTCCTCCAACCAATTTCTTACCCAGTTTCACATTTAATCCCACTTCTAGGCTGCCCAGCTTGTTTGAGTCTCCTGTGTGGAACAGTGTCGAAGGCCTTACTGAAATCCAGGTAGGCCACATCCACTGCTTCTTCCTGATCTACTTCCCTGGTTACCCAGCCAAAGAAATCCTGTAAAATTTATTTTGACATGATCTCCCCCTAGTGAACCCATGCTGCCTCAGATTTTGTGAGTCACTGGATTCAAGATATTTCACCATCCTTTCTTTCAGTAGTGATTCCATTAATTTCCCCACCACCGAACTCGACAAAGCCATCTGGAGCTGCTCCCCCTCATCACAACCCCCCCCCCCTTTTTCACTGTCCCCCCACCTCTTGCTCTCTGCGGTTGGTTTCAGACCCAGTCCCCCTTGTTTCACTGTCACCCAGCCTCTCGCCATCTGGGATAGCGTTAAAACCTATGCAGTTACTCTGCCATAGTCTATCAATGGATTTGGAGGTTTCCAGGGGTGTGCTACCTAGGGCAACTGATTAGAAATAGCTTAGTATTGAATCACAGCTGCTCAGTTTTTTTTTCTCCTGTTTGTCTAATTGTCATGTAATCGCTCTTTAATACCTAATGATCAAGCCTCTGTAACCACTGAATATGTGTATTGTCTTATTGTCCACCCTGATGTGGAACCTTTGTAAAAGAGCTCACACTCAGAGGTCTTTCCGAAATACTAATTAAATTAATTAAACCGAAGTTGGGCTGACTGGCCTGTAATTGCCAGCCTCTTCCTGCTCCCACTTTTGTGAAGTGGTACTACATTTGCCTTCCTCCAGTCCTCTGGGACCACTCCCGTTTCTGTTGCGTGGTTGAAAAGGACTGTCAGAGGCGCAGTCAGCACCTCTTTGAATATATTATATATAAGTTGCAAAAAAATTTCTTAATGCTCCAGTTAGGGTCAAAGTGACAAAAGCTGATAAATTGAGGCATTAGGGTTTCCCTAACACCCGCCCTCCCAAACCAGTCAGGAGAGTAGGTGAGGGGTGTGCCTTGGGATTCTCAAGCCTAATGTTCACCTCATTTTCATAAGTAGAATTGGCTTAGGGTGGAGGGGTGGGAAGGAGGGTAATTTAGTAAGAAAACTGTAATTCTAGACTGCTACTTGCTCTGAAAGCAAATTCTTCTCTGTCAAAAACTACAACAGGAAGCTATAATTGGAGGCACCTGCTTTTGTACTTCTAAGTTACACCCCCAATTAGCTTCACCCTCTGACTCGGTAAATGAAGCTGATACAGCCCCCTTCCTTAAACAGAGAAACGCACAGTGATTTCCTCCCCCTTTTTTTACTTAAATGAGACCCCCTGCTTCTAATAAAGTATCTGTTTGCTTAATCCAAACAGGCACTGACTCCTGCTGAGATAGAAGTGATTTATCAGTAAGAAAACTGTAGTTCTAGACTGCTACTTGCTCTGAAAGCAAATTCTCCTCTGTCAAAAACTACAGCAGGAAGCTGTAATTGGAGACACCTGCTTTTGTACGCCTAAGCCACACCCCCAATTAGCTTCACCCTCTGACTCAGTAAATTAAGCTGATACAGCCCCCTTCCTCAAACAGAGAAACACACAGTGATTTTCTTTTTTTTTTTTTTTAACTTAAATGAGACCTCCTGCTTCTAATAAATACCATCCATACCATACCATA
Source organism: Neoceratodus forsteri (assembly GCA_016271365.2). Classification (NCBI taxonomy): domain Eukaryota; kingdom Metazoa; phylum Chordata; order Ceratodontiformes; family Ceratodontidae; genus Neoceratodus; species Neoceratodus forsteri. The sequence goes on from JADMNL010000022.1 coordinate 318,532,317, forward strand.
TACCATCCTCTGGGATATGAGTGCGAAGTCTTGCAGGAACTTGAGAATTGCATGGCCAGTCTGGTGGTATAGTTGCCTCGACATTTGGTCTTGGGTGACTTTAACACTTGGGTTGATGATGAAACATCTATTCTTGAAATGCAGTTCCTCCTGGTGATGTCTTGTCTGGGCTTTGTACAGGTAATTGCCACCGGTACTCACCAGCACGGCCATGTCTTGAACCTGCTTTTATTGTTGGGTCTTGATATTAGTGATATTAGGATTGAACAAGTCACCTGGTCGAATCATCACGCCATGCAGTTTTTTGGGGCTCTTTGATTAAACTCCAATGTGGAGATGGTCAGTTACTGCTCTTTTAGAAATCTGGAGCCTCAGAGTCTTCTGGCGGTACTGGACATCTTGGGCATGGAGACGGCTTGTGTGATGGGAACCAAGGCAGCCATGGAGGACTACAGACTTGCTCTTTCAGCTGCAGTTGACTTCATAGCACCTGTCTGTGTCCACCCCTTGACATCCTGCCACAGGTCACCATGGTTTGATGGTGATCTGAGGAGGTTGAAGACAGGGGTGGAGGTTGGGCGTTGTTGGCAGAAGACCCGCTGGAGGAGGATGAATTAGCATTGAGGACTCATTCGATGGGTACCAGTGGTTGTCGCTCTGAAAAAGTCAGTATTCTGGGGACATGGATATGTTGTTCATCCACACTATCTTGCAGGTTCCTTGCCGCTTTAAATCTTGCTGGAAGGTCTTCAAGCTGGCTCCTCCCTCCCACCCGGGTGGTAAAACTCTCGGCTCCGCCCCATGACGCCAGATCTTCCTTACCGCTTGGAAGCTCAGGTTCCCTCCTTAGCGCTCCGCGTTTTCGACTGGTTCCTGATTCTTTGATTCGTCCAAATTTAGTTTTGAAGTTTTCTAAAACTTCGGTCTTCTTTTCCCTCGCGGCTGCGATGGACAGTTCGTTTCCTGGCTCTCGGAGGCGCCCTGGCGGGCGGAATATCTCCAGGACTGATCCGCACTCCAAATGTGTATACTGCCTCGACTTGGACCATAACCTGCAAGTTTGCGATTTGTGCTGCGCCCTTTCGACCAATGTCCGGTAGGATCGTGCGGCCTGATTGGGGCTTGGGCGCGGAGGTTTCCTCGCCCGGTAAAATCTATAGAGCTCATCGGGCGGTGTCCGCATTGGCTGACTCGGCTGAGAAGCTCGAACTCTCTGTCTCCCGGGAGGAGGCGGCGGCCAAGGCCGCATCTTCCTCCTCCTCCTTGGTCGCGGCATTTATCCCGCTCTCTTTGAGTTCCTCTCATTCGGCTTCGTTCAGGAAGCTTCGCCAGTCCCTCTCCTCGAAAGGGAGAGGGGCCATCGGGACTTGCCTCTCGGCCCATGTCGAGGGAGTTGCAGGTAAGTCCCATCATCGGTGTTTGGGGGAGCGGGAGAGGTCCCCTTCTCCGGACCGCCGACCTTCGACTTTGGTCGAGGTTGCGGCTCAGGCCGTTGGCTTCACAGTGTCCCCATCAGGCCAGCCGGCCAAGACTCCCGTCGACGTTGTCGAGTTTCTCTCGACCCGTCATCCGGGCGGTCGACTGCAAGAGCCATCAACCCTTCGCCGGTTTCCCCGGTGGAGGCGAGGAGTTCTGCCTGCGCCTTGAGCGGCAGTCCTCGATCAATCTGTCGAGCCGAGGAAGAGCAGGTGTCCCCGCTCCTTCCCAGACCCACCCTCGGTTTCGCGAGGATCTGGGTCTCGGTCTCGGTCCTCTTCTCGGTCAAGCTGCTCCCTCCGACTTCGGCGGTCTCAGTCGGGGCACCGAGTTAAGTGGCAACACCGTTCCTCCTTATCTTCCTCCTCAGATGAGGAGAGGATTCGACGCAGATGGCGTCGACGTTACAAGGAGTTTATGTGGCAGCAGTTGCTGTCGTCCGGAAATCAATCGACTCCGATTCATTCCCCGTCTATCAAGCAGCTGCTGCCTGAACGGTCGACGCAACCGCTTGCCGCAGTCGAGGTGCCCACTTCTGGGACGGTTGTTCGACCAAATCTTGCTGCCCCACCGATTGTGGTGGAACCTCGGTCGGGTCACGGCCTGTCCCGCAGGTTGTTGGTCACCCTCACTCCCGCCCGCCCCCGGCGAGTGAAGAGTGGCTCAGGCCTGAGGCAGCTCTTTGCAGACCCTTCGGAGTCCGACGATGATTCCTCCGTGTTCCCCAGGTGGGAGGGCCCGGAGTCCTCTCTGGACCGGTCTTTGGACGACAGCCCATCGTCCTTCCTGGGTCTGCTTAGGCTCATCTCGGAGTTCACTGGGATGCAGCTCGAACCCGTGTTCAAACGGGCCTATTATCCACTGATGGAGATCCTAGACCGAGGGGGCTCACCCTCGGAGGCCTTCCCGGTGGCTGAGGCCATTGTCGGCCCAGCCTTGGAGCTTTGGCAGCGGCTCAAGCCTAATGTTCACCTCATTTTCATAAAGTCTACACATCTGATCTTATATACAGATGGAATGTGGTGAGCGTTAGGCTTAAGAATCCCAAGGCATATCCCACACCTGCTCTCCTGCCCGGTTTGGGAGGATGGGCTGTTAGGGAAATCCTGCTGCCTCGTTTCCCAACTTTTGTCACCTTGACCCTAACTGGAGCATTAACAAAGCTTTTTTGCAACTTATTTCTTTACTTTTTGAGATACAGTAGTGTAATAGTATCCTTAGTCCACTGTGGGAGCGATATATGTATGTATGTGTGTAGCTGTGGAAGCACAGGGTCCACTGGGCCCTGCGCTTCCATTTATAGAACAACAGTGACCAATTTGCCAGCATAGCCTTCTTATTACCCCACCTCATATACCGTTACAGAAAATTTTCAAATCCCTGCCAAAACAGAGTGTGAAAAAACATTTTGGGCAGGATTTGAAAAATGGCAGTTGTGACATTATTGAGATGTGGGGTAATAAGAAGACTATGTTGAAAATCTTATGTCAGAATATTGAAATTGTCGAAAGTTATGAGCGGGCGTAGCGAAATGGCTACAAATGGTCATAACTTTGGCATTTTTTCATATTTTGACCCCAAATTTTCAACATAGTCTTCTTGTGACCCTACCTCATAAAACCCCATAGGTAAAAATGTCCAAATCCATGCCAAAATGCCATTCCGTGCCACAGGTGTGAAACACATTTTTGACAGGATGTGAAAAATGACAGCTGTACTGTTCATGAGGTGGTGTGAAAAAATGGCTATGTTGAAAATTTGGTCTCAAAATATTTAAAATTAGCAAAGTTATGCACGTGCGTAGAGAAATTTCAACGAACGCTCATAACTTGGCCATTTTTGGGAATGTTTTCACCAAATTTTCAACATGGCCTTTTTGGGACCTCACCTCATGAGCACTGGCACTGTCATTTTGTTAATCGGGCCCGGAAGGTGATTTTGCACAACAACCGCAAAATCACTTTCCAGGCCCGATTAATGAAGTGACTGTGACAGTGTTCATGAGGTGGGGTCCCTAAAGGCTGTGTTAAAAATTTGGTGTAAAAATTCCAAAAAATGGCAAAGTTACGAACCTAAGTTCAAAACGCCATTGAAATACATTATATGGCTCTTACCTTTATTCTTCAGTTTGCGGTTCGGCTTTAAAGAGAGGCAGACTTGTTCCTGTCCACAGAAGATGACAGCCCTTGACCTCTGATGATAAATATAGGGTAAGGGTGTGTGTGTGTGTGTGTGTGTGTGTGTGGTGGTGGGTGCTCAGTAGGAAGGTCGCAATGTGGGGGGACGATGAGGGACTGTTTTCTTTTTTTCAGGTTAAAAGAAAAAAAAAGACTCGGGATTTCGGGTGCCCAGAAAAAGTATTTGTGGCCCTAATTGTGAAAATCAAATATCAGAATCTAGTTTAACGGGGCCTGTTTAGCTAGGTTGTGGTGTTTGATTTTTAAAATGACAACTTTTTTGTGTATTTCCACACTTTTTAGTTGGTGGGGGGGGGACAAGATGACGGCTTATGAAAAAGGATTTTTTTCCCTCATAAAAAAGGAATAAATCTCGCAAGACTGAATCCTTTTTCACGAGATCAAATCCTTTGTTGAACTCGACATCTGTCCTGAAAAATGAACTTTTTAGGATATAATGGGAACTAAAAACTGAATAACTTTGCAATGGTTTTATATTTTTGCACCAAACTAACAGTGGCAGTTCTGTTACCCAAGTCCTTTCTACCATGAAAAAATGATGCCAAAATGCCACATCATCTGGGCGTAAAGCGACGGGGAAAAAACTGCAAAAAGGGTGGCCTTTTCCTTTTTTTCACTATCCGGATCTCAGAAGCCACACATCTGACCAGAACGAAACTTGCCACATCAAGAGATCTACCCCACACGACAGCACATACCAGATTTTGTGGAAATCCATTGCTCGGTTGCAGAGTTATTAAAGTGCAAAATTTGAGGTTTAACATTAAACAGGCTACTCAACTCTTAACTATATGGGCACGACCATGCCCCTATATTATGGCAGTAATTTGTAGTGGAACCTTTCTACTAATTGTCCAGAGCCTGTGTTACTTTATTGTTTAATTTAAATTTTGGAGTGTGTGTGACTGTTTAGGTTTAACTAACGTTTGTATAATTAAATGTTGTGAATGGTGGTCTTTTTGTGTAGATTTATTTAATTTTATTTGCGAAGTACTGTGGGGTGTGGGGAATGTTTAATTTAGTAGTGGGTGGGTATTTCATTTATTGTTTTGACTTCTTTTTGGGAGGGATAGTTTATTATGTGTCATACAGCAGCTAGGCCTTACTTCGTCTATTCAGCGGAGCAACTACTAGAGTGGCGTTCCTTTGGAGGGTTCCCCTGCACCCTGCTTGTGGTGGTGATTAACTGCTGCAGGGGGTTGGGAGGGTCCTCCAGGGGCACTGTACACAATGTAGATCTGCTCCGTTTGTAGATGGGGGGGGGGCAGGATCAGAAGTGTGGAGTTTAGGAGGCACCCGTGGATTAGGCCTTGCCATCAAGGGGTCCTCCTTGGTCTGATTCCTGTGCCCCGGGGTTCTGAGTTTTCTGGTCAGCAGGTAGCTAGTGGACTGGCTGACTCAGCTCCTCCCTTTAGGAGAGTTGTTGCAACACCAGGTCTCTGAGGAATAAAATGGTCTTGATGGAGGCTTTCATTGTGGATTCCTTGGCAGATCTGGTATGTATCACAGAGACCTGGCTGGAGGATGACTTGGGCCTTGTGCTTGAGACATCCATTCTGATGGATTATTGTGTGATGCACTGTCCTTGAAGGGAGCACAGGGGTGGGGTGGCGTAGCCATCTGCTTTAGATCCGCATTGGGACTGGTGGCGTATCCCGGGGGAGAGACCAGGTTGTTTGAATGCATGGCGGTGAAAGGTGGACTGGGCACAAGTTGCAAGATTGTGCTCATAGAAACATAGAATTTGACGGCAGATAAGGACCGCTTGGCCCACCCAGTCTGACCATTTCCCCTACCTGATGGATAAGCTGCAGATTCTAGTTAATCAACAGCTTACTTCCTCGTACCCCCCACTAGAATTGCCTTATGTCTGTCCCATGCATTCTTTAATTCTCCCACTGTTCCTGACTCCACAACTTCCTCAGGAAGGCTGTTCCATGCATCCACAACCCTCTCTGTGAAAAAACACTTTCTAACATTACCTCTGAGCTGTTCCCCCTCTATCTTCAAATTGTGCCCCCTTGTTCTTGCACATCTCTTTTTCTGAAGGATACTACCCTCTTGTACTTTGTTAATTCCCTTGAGTTACTTAAAAGTTTATATCATGTCCCCCTCTCCCTCCTTTCCTCAAGGGTATACATATTAAACTGCTTTAGTCTCTCCTCGTATGTCTTCTGGTGCAGACCCTGCACCATTTTGGTTGGCGTCCTCTGAACAGCCTCCACTCTGTTTATGTCTTTGCGGAGATGGGGTCTCTAGAATTGCACACAGTACTCTTGATGGGGTCTCACCAACTGTCTGTACAGAGGGATAACAACTTCCTGCTTTCTACTGTTGATGCCTCTCCCTATGCATCCCAGTATCCCCTCAGCCCTCCTTACTGCCTTCTCACATTGCTTGCCCACCTTTAGGTCATCTGATATAATTACTCTTAGGTCTTTTTCGATTTTTGTTGTTGTTGTTATCTCACCCCCCATTGTGTACTATTTCCCTGGGTTTTTGTTTCCCAGATGCATTACCTTGCACTTCTTTGCATTGACTCTGAGCTGCCATATATTTGACCATTCCTCCAACCTTGCCAAGTCCCTTTTCATCCTTTCCACCTCACCTTGTATATCAACCCTGTTGCAGATCTTTGTGTCATCTGCAAACATACATACTTTTCCTTCCAGGTGCTCTCCAATGTCAACTATAAAGACCTTAAAGAGGGCCGATCCCAGTACCAAACCCAGCGGTACCCTGCTAGTTACCCTCCTTTTTTCAATGTGGACTCCGTTTACTATTACCCTTTGCGTCCTGTTGTCCAGCCAGTTTTTTTTTTATCCGGGCTACCATCTTGGGACCCACTCCAAGGCTGGCTAACTTGTATATTAATCTTTTGTGTGAGACTATGTCAAATGCCTTGCTAAAATCTAGGTAGGCCATATCCACAGCCCCTCCCTGGTCTACTACTTTGGTCACCCAGTCAAAGAAATCTATTAGGTTCATCTGACATGACCTTCCTGCTGTGAAACCATGCTGCTTTGGGTCCTTTGCCTCACTGGCCTCTAGGTACTAACATTTCTTTCCTTCAGAAGTGATTCCATCATTTTCTCTACCACTGAGGTCAAACTAACAAGTCTGTAGTTTCTTGCCTCTTCCCTGCTCCCACATTTGTGAAGTGGAATCACATCTGCCCTCCTCCAGTCCTTGGGTATCACCCCATCCTCCCATTATTTGTTAAAGAGAGTAGTCAGTGGCGTTACTAGTTCTACCCTTAGTTCTTTTAGAATTCTGTGGTGAATCTCATCAGGCCTCATTGCTTTGTCCACCCTCAGTTTCAAGAGCTCTTTCAAAACCCTTTTTTCTGCGAATGGGCTGGTATCGACCCCCCTATTCAGAGTGTTTTTCTTGTTTGGTTTAGGTACCTCCCCCTCCTCTTCCGTTGTGAATACTGAGCAGAAATATTCAATATCCCTGCTTTTTCACTGTCACCCTCTGCCCACATTCCCTCCCCTTTATTAAGTCTCTGTATCCCTCCCTTGGTCTTTCTTTGCTCCCTAATGTACCTATAAAAGGTTTTATCCCCTTTCTTAACAGAGTTGGCTATATTTTCCTCAGTTTGTGCCTTTGCTGTTCTGACTGCCTTTCCTGCCTCCTTCTGCTTTAACTGATAAAGGTCTCTGTCCTGCTCCTTCTGTGTTTCCTTATATTTCCTGAATGCTGTCCTTTTCTCCTTAACATTCCCTTCCACCTCTTTAGAGAACCATAGTGTTTTTTTCCTTCGTTTTGTTTTGTTGATTTGTTTCACACAAAGGCTTGTTGCCTCTGTGATGGCTGTTTTGATTATTCCCCATTGTTCCTTCACCCCTCCTTCTTGCCCATTTGCTAGTGATTTTCTGAGGCACTCTCTCATTTTCCCAAAGTCAGCCCTCCTAAAATCCAATACTCTTGTTTTTGTATGGCTTAACTCTATGGCTGTGTTTATTGTGAATCACACTGTTTGGTGGTCACTTGTTCCCAGATGTCTACCCACTTCTAAACCTGAGATCCTTTCTCCTTCCCCATTTGAGAGTACCAGGTCTAAGATTGCTCCCTCCCGAGTGGGTTCCAACATTAGCTGTCTGAGGCATGCCCCCTGTAGGGCATCAAGAATGACCCTGCTCTTGGATGTGCCTGCAGCAAAGGTACGCCAGTTAACATCTGGCATATTCAGGTCCCCCATCAACAATATCTCCCCTTTTTCTGCCATTTTAAGGATGCCTTCTATCATTTTCTTGTCCATTTCCTCCCTCTGAGATGGGGGTCTGTATACAACCCCCATGCGGATTGTGATGCCATTTCCTGTCTCCAGGGTGACCCATAGTGACTCATCAACTTCCTGTTTACTCTTTAGTTCTGTTGCTTTAATTCCTCCCCTTATATAGAGAACTATTCCTCCTCCTCTTTTATCCACCCTGTCCCACCTGTAGATTGTGTATCCTGGTTATGTTGACATCCCAGTCATGGTTCTCTGTGTACCATGTTTCAGTGACTGCCACAATATCCAGGCATCCCTCTTCCATCAAGGCCAGCAGTTCAGGGAGCTTGTTACACAGACTGCATTGCAGGTGCATTGGTACTCATCGCATTCCATTTTTTGATGGCCTTACCCCTTTTAGCCCCATCCTTGTCCTTACTGCCTTTTTCTGCATTTACCCCTGTCCTGCTCCCTACTGACTTCTCTACCTTGGTGTTTACCTCTTTAACTACTGTGTTTTGTGGGGGGGAGGCTGGGATTTCCCTGCTCCTTTTCAGTGCCCCCCCCCTTGGCTAGTTTAAATGCTTGCCAATGAAGCATTTAAACCTATCACCTAGGATCCTGTCCATCCCCCCCCGGACAGATTCAGACCATCACACCAGTATAGGCCTGCATCCCTCCAGGTGGCTCCCCAGTCCCCAGTGAAGCCAAAATCCTGAGCTCCACACCAGTTTTTTAACCATTCATTGAATCCCATGGTGCGGAATACCCTAGCATCATCCTTGCCATAGACAGGCAGCACCTCCGAGAAGGTTACCGTACATGCTACTTGTTTAAGGCCCCTCCCCAACTCTACAAACTCCTCTTGCACTGCTGTGATCCCATTCACAGCCAGGGCATTTGTCCCTAGGTGGACAATGACATCCAGCTCCCTCCCTTGTGCAGCTGCTCCCACGATCTTGAGGATTCGCTTCCTGTCCCTCCAAGCCGTGGCACCTGGCAGGCACCTTACCTCCCTATCCCCTTTCTCCCCCATTTCTACCCCCTAATGATTGAGTCCCCCACCAGGAGTTGTTTCCTTCCCCTGTGAGGTCTCGTGACACCCTTCTGTGGGTCTCCTTTGTGGAGGTTCCCAGCATCCTCCTTGGTCTCCACTGCAGGTGCCTCCATAGAGGAAACACTCTTCGCCAGAACAGCATTTGAATTGTGGAGAGGTACAACTAGAGGGCTGCACCTCTGTTCCACCACCCTCTGCCTCCCTGAGCCCACCTTGGTCCAACCACTCCTCTTTCTTGGCAACCTCTGAGGTAGCGGTGGTGGTCCCTGGGTAGGGGAAGAGGTTTCACGGATCCTAGCCAGGTCAGCCTGGAGACGGGCAGCCTCCTCCCTCAGACCAGAGAGGTGCCTGCAAACGGGGCAGCATCGCAGCCACCAGAGTGTTTCCCGGAACACTGTTGCCCCACAGCCATTAAACTGCACCACTCCCATCTTGACTTATTTTGTGTCCCCTCTCCTGTTGCTTTGTATGCTTACTTTCTCCTCCCTCCATGTATTTTTACACCTACTTTCCTACTGCCTATGTGCCCTTACAACTCTCACCCTTCCTGTTCTGGGACAGGAACTTCCTGTAGTCTTCAGTAGTCTCCTTCTTCTGTGCTTGGATTCAGACCTCCAGCAGCCGGGAGAGAAAGAGCTATTTTTAAGGTTCCTTCAAGGTTGATGAAACTAATATGTCTCAGTGATCCTTCCCTTCCTACTGCCAAACAAGAAGTTCTGTTGTCAGTCAAATCCTGTGGCTATAAAAGTAGAATTGGCTTAGGGTGGAGGGGTGGGAAGGAGGGTAATTTAGTAAGAAAACTGTAATTCTAGACTGCTACTTGCTCTAAAAGCAAATTCTTCTCTGTCAAAAACTACAACAGGAAGCTATAATTGGAGGCACCTGCTTTTGAACTCCTAAGCCACACCCCCAATTAGCTTCACCCTCTGACTCGGTAAATGAAGCTGATACAGCCCCCTTCCTTAAACAGAGAAACGCACAGTGATTTCCCCCCCCTTTTTTTTTTTACTTAAATGAGACCCCCTGCTTCTAATAAAGTATCTGTTTGCTTAATCCAAACAGGCACTGACTCCTGCTGAGATAGAAGTGATTTATCAGTAAGAAAACTGTAGTTCTAGACTGCTACTTGCTCTGAAAGCAAATTCTCCTCTGTCAAAAACTACAGCAGGAAGCTGTAATTGGAGACACCTGCTCTTGTACGCCTAAGCCACACCCCCAATTAGCTTCACCCTCTGACTCAGTAAATTAAGCTGATACAGCCCCCTTCCTCAAACAGAGAAACACACAGTGATTTTCTTTTTTTTTTTTTTAACTTAAATGAGACCTCCTGCTTCTAATAAATACCATCCATACCATACCATATACCATCCTCTGGGATATGAGTGCGAAGTCTTGCAGGAACTTGAGAATTGCATGGCCAGTCTGGTGGTATAGTTGCCTCGACATTTGGTCTTGGGTGACTTTAACACTTGGGTTGATGATGAAACATCTATTCTTGAAATGCAGTTCCTCCTGGTGATGTCTTGTCTGGGCTTTGTACAGGTAGTGCCACGGTACTCACCAGCACGGCCATGTCTTGAACCTGCTTTTATTGTTGGGTCTTGATATTAGTGATATTAGGGTTGAACAAGTCACCTGGTCGAATCATCACGCCATGCAGTTTTTTTGTGGGGCTCTTTGTTTAAACTCCAATGTGGAGATGGTCAGTTACTGCTCTTTTAGAAATCTGGAGCCTCAGAGTCTTCTGGCAGTACTGGACATCTTGGGCATGGAGACGGCTTGTGTGATGGGAGCCGAGGCAGCCATGGAGGGCTACAGACTTGCTCTTTCAGCTGCAGTTGACTTCATAGCACCTGTCTGTGTCCACCCCTTGACATCCTGCCACAGGTCACCATGGTTTGATGGCGATCTGAGGAGGTTGAAGACAGGGGTGGAGGTTGGAGCGTTGTTGGCAGAAGACCCGCTTGGAGGAGGATGAATTAGCATTGAGGACTCATTACGATGGGTACCAGTGGTTAGTCGCTCTGAAAAAGTCAGTATTCTGGGGACATGGATATGTTGTTCATCCACACTATCTTGCAGGTTCCTTGCCGCTTTAAATCTTGCTGGAAGGTCTTCAAGCTGGCTCCTCCCTCCCACCCGGGTGGTAAAACTCTCGGCTCCGCCCCAGGATGCCAGATCTTCCTTACCGCTTGGAAGCTCAGGTTCCCTCCTTAGTGCTCCGCGTTTTCGACTGGTTCCTGATTCATTGGTTCGTCCAAATTTAGTTTTGAAGTTTTCTAAAACTTCGGTCTTCTTTCCCTCGCGGCTGCGATGGACAGTCGTTCCTGGCTCTCGGGCGCCCTGGCGAGCGAATATCTCAGGACTGATCCGCATCCAAATGTGTATACTGCCTCGACTTGGACCATAACCTGCAAGTTTGCGATTTGTGCTGCGCCCGCTTCGACCAATGTCCGGTAGGATCGTGCTGACCCGGTTGGGGCAGGCGCCCGGAGGTTTTCCTCGCCCGGTAAATCTATAGAGCTCATCGGTAGAATTCCGCATTGGCTGACTCGGCTGAGCAGCTGAACTCTCTGTCTCCTGGAGGAGGGCGGCGGCCGAGCCGCATCTTCCTCCTCCTCTCGAGTCGCGGCATTTATCCGCTCTCTTTGAGTTCCTCTCATTTGGCCGTTCAGGAGCTTCGTGATCCGTCTCCTCAAGGAGAGGGGCCATCGAGACTGCCTCTCGGCCCATGTTGAGGGAGTTGCAGTAAGTCCCATCATCGGTGTTGGGGGAGCGGGAGAGGTCCCCTGCTCCGGACCGCCGACCTTCGACTTCGGTCGAGGTTGCGGCTCAGGCCGTTGGCTTCACAGTGTCCCCGTCAGGCCAGCCGGCCAAGACTCCCGTCGACGTTGTCGAGTTTTCTCTCGACCCGTCACCGGGCGGTCGACTGCAAGAGCCGATCAACCCTTCGCGGTTTCCCGGTGGAGGCCGGTTCTGCCTGCGCCTTGAGGCGGCAGTCCTCGATCAATCTGTCGAGCCGAGGAAGAGCAGGTGTCCCCGCTCCTTCCCAGACCCACCCTCGGTTTAGCGAGGATCTGGGTCTCGGTCTCGGTCCTCTTCTCGGTCAAGCTGCTCCCTCCGACTTCGGCGGTCTCAGTCGGGGCACCGAGTTAAGTGGCAACACCGTTCCTCCTTATCTTCCTCCTCAGATGAGGAGAGGATTCGACGCAGATGGCGTCGACGTTACAAGGAGTTTATGTGGCAGCAGTTGCTGTCGTCCAGAAATCAATCGACTCCGATTCATTCCCCGTCTATTAAGCAGCTGCTGCCTGAACGGTCGACGCAACCGCTCGCCGCAGTCGAGGTGCCCACTTCTGGGACGGTTGTTTGACCAAATCTTGCTGCCCCACCGATTGTGGTGGAACCTCGGTCGGGTCACGGCCTATCCGCGGGTTGTTGGTCACCCTCCCGCTCCCGCCCGGCCCGGCGGAAGGCTAGCTCAGGCCTGAGGCAGCTCTTTGCAGACCGCCAGTCCGGCGATGATTCCTCCGTGTTCCCCAGGTGGGAGGGCCCGGAGTCCTCCCTGGACCGGTCTTTGGACGACAGCCCATCGTCCTTCCTGGGTCTGCTTAGGCTCATCTTGGAGTTCACTGGGATGCAGCTCGAACCCGTGTTCAAACGGCCTATTATCCCCTGATGGAGATCCTAGACCGAGGGGGTTCACCCTCGGAGGCCTTCCCGGTGGCTGGGGCCATTGTCGGCCCAGCCTTGGAGCTTTGGCAGCGGCCTACTTCCTGTCCTGTGCCCTCGGCCAGGATGGCCAGGAAGTATGCAGTCCCTATCGGTTCTTTGCCTGGTTTCTCGGAGCACCCCTCTGCTGAGGGGTTAGTTACCGATAACATCTTCCTGCGTTCAGCGAACGCTCGGGATGTGGATAGGCCCCCCGACAAAGAGTCCAAAAGGATGGACTATGTCGGGCGCAAGGTTTACGCCGCATCCTCCCTAGGCCTCCGACAGGCCAGCTCGGCTGCACTGATGGCACATTTCTCCTTCGCCGTCTTGGGCTCCTTGGATGAGGTGCTCCCTCATCTCCAGGCCGACCTGCAGACCACGGTCCGGCGGGTGCGGGACCAGGGTAGGGCGGTGGCTAAGCAGCAGATTCAGACTGCTCTTGACATAGGTGATTCCTGTGCCAGGTCAGTAGCGGCCATGGTGGCCATGCGCTGCAGGGTGTGGCTGAGGATATCCACCTTCTCGGCGGATACCCAGCACAAGTTGGCGGACATCCCCTTCTTGGGGACTGACCTCTTCGGCCCTGGAGTGGAGGGACACCTCCAGGAGACCGAGAAGTCCAATGCCACTCTGGACTCGGTCACCCCTGCCCAGAGGGACAAGGGCCGGCGGCAGCTTTGCGTAAGCCCTTGCTCCAGCCCGGCGCGCACGACCAGCCCATCAGCACCAACATGAGGGCCAGCAGGCTTGAGCTTGGCATCCTGACCCCAAGCCAGCGGCTTCCTCTAAGGGGAAGCAAGGAGGTAAAGGCTCAGGAGCTCCCTCGGCCTGTCCCTCCTCCAAGCCTGCTCAGTGACGGGCTGAGGGGCGCCGCCCCCGGCCTCGTCACCCCTACCTGGGTCCCCCCATGGGGACGGCTCCACCACTTCCTCCGCCCGGTCCGCTATCACCACGGACCGCTGGGTGTTGGAGGTGCTAGGGTGGGGCCTGCCTCTGGAGTTTGAGCAGGCCCCACCCCTTTGAGACATCACCCTTCGGGGGGCCATGGGGTCCGCAGCCTCACTGTCGGCCCGCCGAGCCGACATTACCCTGCTCCTCGAAAAGAGGTGATCAGGAAGGTGCAGATCCTCCTCCAGATCCGGGGTTTGTGTCCAGGTTTTCCCTGGTCCCCAAACGGACAGGGGGCTGGCGCCCCATTCTCAACCTGCATGACCTGAACCACTTCTTAAGGTCTCGGGCCTTCTGGATGGTCACTCTGACTCAGATATCCCATCCTTGGAACGAGACATGTGGCTCTGTTCCCTGGACCTCCAGGACGTATTCTCCACTTTTTGATCCGTCCGTTTCTTTGGAGACACCTCTACTTCAGAGTGGGGGGATGTCTTTACGAGTTCCAGGCCATACCCTTCGGCCTCTTCCCAGCAGCATTCCTGCGGCACCGAAGGGTCCGGGTGTACCCCTACCCAGATGGCGGGCTGACTGCAACCCCTCCAGAGTGGAGGTGGAGCAGTCCGGAGTTCTGGCCCTCTAGGTTGCTCTCAGACTGGTCTCCTCTCCAACGGAGCCAAGTCGGAACTCGTGCCAAAGCGGGTGATCCTTTCATCGGGACAGAGCTCGACTCTTTGAGCCAGAGCTCGGCTCCTGGCGGACAGGGCCGAAGTTCTTCCTCCTTTACCTAATCATGTCTGATTGGGCAATCGCGCCCTGCCCGGGACTTCCTGCGCTTCCTGGGCCTCGTGGCGGCCTACACCAGCGTGTCTGTTGGGCCCGTTGGTACATGCGCCCCCTTCATTGGGGGCTGGCCAGCCAGCGGTCACAATGCTGCGATCCTTTGGACCAGCCCGTGACAGTAACCCAGGGGATGTGGAATGCACTCCGATGGCAGACCATTCCAGCACATCTGCAGGACGGCATCCCATTCATCCGCCCCGAGTCGACGGTCCTCTTTGACCGATGCATTTCTGATTGGTTGGGGTGCCCATCAAGGGGAGCGCAGAGTGCACTGCCTCTGGTCCCCTCGGGAGTCCCGATGCCGTTTCAACCTGCTGGAGCTTCATGCGGTCTGCTTAGCTCGCGCCACTTTTGCTCCGTTTGTACAGGGTCAAGTGGTTCAGGTCCAGGCGGACAATACCATGACCATGTGCTACCTAACCCGCCAGGGCCGGACGCGCCCCTTGCCGTTACGTAAGGAGGTTCTTCGCATTTGGTCTTGTGCGCAGCCTGGAGGTGGTTTTTCCTAGCCATTTTGATGGCAGGAGCCTCCAACGCCCTGGCTGATGCCCTAAGCCGGATAAGGGCTGTGCCTTATGAGTGGTCTCTCCTGCCGGAGGTAGCACAAGATCTTTCTCCCACGGGGTCATGCCTCGGGCGGACCTTTTTCCCTCCAGGGAGAATGCGATGCCGAGACTGTTTCATGCCCGCCCCCCTCAGCAGGGTTCACTGTATGGGGATGCCTTTGAGGCCGCGGACCCCGGGCCTCTTCTATGCCTTTCCCCCATTTCCCTTGAACCACAGGCAAGGCGAGGAGGGACAAGGCGCAGGTGATTCTGGTAGCCCCAGACTGATTCCACCAGCTCTGGTATCCAGCTCTCCTTAGTCTCAGCCCCAGGCTCCCGAGGCGGCTTCCAGCCCGCCCGAACCTGATCTCTGTTATCAGGAGAAGGTATTCCATCCGGACCTTCAATCCCTGCACCTGGCGGCCTGGTTCCTGAGCGGCTAGTTGCCAGGTCTTGGGTTTCGGCGAGGTCCTCGACATTGTTGAGGCGTCCTGCCAGGAGTCGACCAGATAATGCTACGCCTTCAAATGGAAGAGTTCTCCATTTGGTGTTAGGATAGGGCCTGGTCCCTTCTCCTGTTCCTCGGCGAGCATTCCGGACTACCTGTGGTCCGTTCTTCTTCTTCTTCAGCAAGGGCTTCGGTCGACGACCCTTAAGGTGCTCCTGGCAGCCACCTCTGTCCTCCGGGTGTGGGCCGGAAGGCAGTCGGTGGTGCAGGAAAGGTGGTCTGATGCTTTTCCAAGGCCTTGATCACGCTTCCCCTCCGGGAAGAGAATCTCCATCTCCATGGGATCTACTGCTGGTATGGGCTTAGCTCACGGGCAAGCCATTCGAGCCAATGCACAGGTGCGATTCTCCCACCTGTTGTGGAAGAACACCTTCTTGGTGGCTACCATGTCAACCAGAAGGATGGGAGAGCTCCAGGCGCTTCCTTTGAGCCTCCTTATCTGGTCTTCTGCAGGGACAAGGTTGTCCTGCGCCCCACCCGAACTTCCTTCTGAAGGTGGTGTCGGAGCTTCACCTTAACCGGGTGTTGACTCTGCCGGTGTTCTACCCCATTCACACCTCGGAGGCCGCATATAGGCTCCATTTGGACCCTACTTGAGCGTTCGCCTTCTCAGGGAGCGTAGGGCTGAAGTTTCGGAGAGGTTCGCCAGCTGTTTGTCATCTACGCTGAAGCCGCACCTGGCAGACCTGCAGCCAAGCGGACGATGAGTGGGTGGGTCACCTCCTGCATTGATATCCACTATAGGTGGGCGGGCATGGAGCCTCCCAGAGGGGTAAGAGCTCATTTTACCTGCCTTACCGATGCATCGGTGGCTGCTTCTGGGATGTCCCTATCCAGGATATCTGCAGGGCTCCTACCTGGAAGTTGGCACATACCGTTTTACCCCCTACCACATCGACCTTGGGTCATGCCGGGATGCTGGTTGGGGCCTCAGTTCTCCAGTCTTTATTCCCTAAGTAGGGGGTGTGCGCCTTGCCTCCCTCCTCCCAGAGAACTGCTAGGAGTCTGCCAGATAGTGTGGATGAACAACATATCCATGTCCCTAGAAATACAGGTTACTCACCTGTAACAGGAGTTCTAGGAATGGTATATGTTGTTCATCCACACGACCCACCCAACCTCCCCGGCTTTGACGCATAACCTGGCTTCCAGCGGGCTAGATCTGGAATTATGGGGCGGAGCTGAGAGTTTTACCACCTGGGTGGGTGGGAGGAGCCAGCTTGAAGACCTTCCGGCAAGATTTAAAGCGGCAAGGAACCTGCCAGATAGTGTGGATGAACAACATATACCATTCCTAGAACTCCTGTTACAGGTGAGTAACCTGCATTTCCTGTCACAGGTGATTGCTGCCGGAAAGAACCGGATGACTCTGCTCTTCAGTACTGTAGACAGACTATTAAACCCAGAGAACTGTACCAGTTAAAGCAGAAGGAAGTGGGGAAGGTAGTCAGAATAGCAAAAGCCCAAACTGAGGAAAAGATAGCTAGCTCCATTAAGAAGGGGGATAAAACCTTTTATAGGTACATTAGGGAGCAAAGAAAGATAAAGGAAGGGATAGTAAGGCTTACTAAAGGGAATGAAGGGTTGGCAAAGGATGACAGTGAAAAAGCAGGGATACTGAATGAATACTTCTGCTCAGTATTCACAAAAGACAAGGGGGAGGTACCTAAATCAAAGAATAGAAGCACTCTGGATAGGGAGGTCGATACCAGTCCATTCACAGAAGAAAGGGTCCTGAAAGAACTTTAAAACTGAAGGTGGATAAAGCAATGGGGCCTGACGGGATTCACCCAAGAATTCTAAAAGAACTAAGGGTAGAATTAGTGACACCACTGACCTCCCTTTTAACAAATCATGGGAGGGATGGTGTAGTACCGGAGGACTGGAGGAGGGCAGGCGTGATTCCTCTTCACAAAAGTGGGAGCAAGACAGAGGTAGGAAACTATAGACCTGTTAGTTTGACCTCAGTGGTAGGAAAAATGATGGAATCACTTCTAAAGGAAAGAATTGTTGAGTTCCTAGAGGCCAGTGGGGCACAGGACCCAAGGCAGCATGGATTCACAGCGGGAAGGTAATGTCAGACGAATCTAATAGATTTCTTTGACTGGGTGACCAGTGTGGTAGGCCAGGGAGGGACAGTGGACATGGCCTACCTTGACTTTAGCAAGGCATTTGACACAGTCCCACACAAAAGATTAATATACAAGTTAGCCAGCCTTGGAGTGGGTCCCAAGGTAGTAGCCTGGGTTAAAAACCTGGCTGGACAACAGGATATAGAGGGTAATAGTAAACAGTGTTTACTCTGAAGAAAGGGGGGGGTTACTAGTGGGGTACCGCAGGGTTCAGTACTGGGACTGGTCCTCTTTAATGTCTTTATAAGTGACATTGCAGAGGGACTGGAAGGAAAAGTATGTCTCTTTACAGATGACACAAAGATCTGCAACAGGGTTGATACAGGAGGTGGGGTGGAGAGGATGCAAAGGGACTTGGCAAGGCTGGAGGAATGGTCCAAATATATGGCAACTTAGATTCAATGTAAAGAAGTGCAAAGTAATGCACCTGGGAAACAAAAATCCAGGGGAAGAGTACACAGTGGGGGGTGAGATAATAACAACTACAGAAATGGAAAGGGACCTGGGGGTAGTCATATCAGACGACCTTAAGGTGGGCAAGCAATGTGAGAAGGTAGTAAGAAGAGCTGGTGGGATACTGGGATGCATAGGGAGAGGCATCACCAGTAGAAAACAGGAAGTTTTTATCCATTTGTACAGACAGTTGGTGAGACCCCATCTGGAGTTCTGCATCCAGTTCTGGAGACCCCACCTCCGCAAGGACATAGACAGGATGGAGGCTGTCCAGAGGAGGCAACTAAAGGTGCAGGGTGCACCAGAAGACATATGAAGAGATATTAAAGAAGCTTGATAGGTATACACTCGGGGGTGGGGTGGGGATGATAGAAACTTTCAAGTACATCAAGGAATCAACAGAGTCCAAGATGGTAGCATCTTTCAGAAAAGAGATGCAAGAACAAAGGGCACAATTTGAAGATAGAGGGACGGCTCAAAGGTAATGTGAAGAAGTATTTTTTCACGGAGAGGGTTCTGGATGCATGGAACAGCCTTCCTGAGGAGGTAGTGGACTCAAAAACAGTGGAGGAATTCAAGAATATATGGGACAGACATAAGGCAATTCTAGTTGGGAGTGGGTAGGATGAAGTAGGCTGTTGGTTAACTAGGATTTGCAGCCAATGCATTAGGTAGGGAAATGGGCAGACTAGGTGGGCCAAGCGGTCCTTATTTGCTATCAAATTCTGTGTTTCAGTCAGTCTGCAGACCTGCAGACTAAAAGCTAGGAGGTGCGCTGCGCTCGTGGGAGTAACAAGTGGCGATGCAGAGCAAGGTGGCTAAGCTGTACAATAGCAAGAAAGAGAAACGGCTCGGCACTCACCAAATTAAGAATCCAGGCAGAAAGTTTAAAATATTTATTCCATCACCATGGAGGTCCAGACTAGTACCCACATGGGTATAATTGTTTCTGCTTGTGGAGAAAAGGCTGTCGAGGGGGGTCTGATAAAGGAGGGACTCTGTGTCCATCCCCCTTGGGAGCTGGAAGAATGCAGGAAAAGGCCTACTGGTAAGGTGTGGACCAAGGGAAGACGGAATCCCCACGGGAACACGAGCAGGGGAAATGGAAGTATAGGGAAAGTGTGGAGGTAGTCCTGCTAAATGCCAGGAGCTTGGGCAACAAAATGCCTGAGCTCCAGGCAGTGCTAACTGGGGAGATGTGGATGTGGCAGCGGTCACTGAGAACTGGGCCACCGCAGGGCACGACTTGGACCTGAACTTGGAGGGCTACACCATATTCGGGAAGGACAGGGGGGAGGGAAGGGGAGGAGGGGTAGCAATAATAGTCAAAAACTGCATTGCCATAGGAGGAGTGGAGGAGGTGGAGGGAACTATGGAGGCAATTTCGGTCACCTTGATAACAAGGGGGGGGCAAGAGAATAAGAATAGGAGTGGCGTATAGACCCCCTGCGCTGGTGGAGGAGCTGGAGGAGAGTCTGGTGGCAGATGTTGGGAGACACTGCAGATTGGGAAGGGTGGTGGTGTTGGGGGACTTAAACATGCCAGGAACAGACTGGGAGACTATGACATCCTCGGTGGCCAGGGAACAGAGGTTGTTGGATGTCCTTTAGGATGCGTTCCTAACTCAGCAGTTGGGGAAACCGACCTGGGAGGAGCGGATACTGGATGTGGTCCTGGCAGACAGTGACCAGATTGGGGGCCTGGAGGTAAGGGACCCGTTGGCGGGGAGTGACCATGCCATGGTCTGGTTCTGCCTGAACCTAGGAGGGGTAGAAGGCTGCACAAAGACGGAGGTAACTGACTTCAGGGGGGTGGATTTCAAGGAAATGGGAAGGATCCTTAAGGAGCACTTGGATGGGATTGGGCCAGACATGGACGCTGATAGTAGGTGGGAAATCATCAGGAGGGGGGTGCAGGATGCTACCAGCACCTGTGCAAGAGTAAGACGCAAATGTGGTAGGGCCCGAAAACCCTGCTGGTGGACCAGGGAGGTTCAGGAGGTGGTGAGGGGAAAGAAGGCGTCCTATAGGCAATTCAAGTGCTCAAGGTGTGAAAGGGACAGAGGGGAGTACGAGCTGATGGCCAGAAGGACCACTAGGGTGGTGAGGGCGGCTAAGGCAAGGAAGAAGCAGAACTTGGCCAGGGAAATTAGGAGAGGGAATAAGGGTTTTTTTTAGATACATTGGGGAAAAACGAAGGGTGAAGGGGCAGATTAGCAGGATTAAAACAGGGGAGGGATGGGCAGAAGACCCGGGGGAGCAGGCTGAGGTACTAAGTGAGTAGTTCGCCTCAGTTTCACCAAGGAAATGGGGCGATCACACATGGGAGGAGACAGTGAAACTGAGGGGGGGGGACCCTTACCGATCGGCAGGTCTGGGGAGGTGGGGGCATCACTGGCAGATGGGGGGGCAAAGCAGGGGGACGAGGTAGCGGAGATGGAAATCACGGCAGAGAGAGTAAGGGAAGCCCTCAGGTCCCTTAAGATGGAGAAAGCACCAGGGCCAGACACATTACATCCCAGAGTGCTGAAGGAACTGGCGGATGTCCTGGCGAAACCCCTGGCGGAGCTCTTCAGCATCTCTCTGAGGACAGGGTGGGTGCCCCAGGACTGGAAGGTGGGGCATATAGTGCCTATCCACAAGGGGGCTCAAGGGAGGTGGCAGGGAACTACAGGCCTGTCAGCCTGACATCGGTGGTGGGCAAGGTGATGGAGGGCATTGTCAAGGAGAGGCTAGGGGGGACCTGGAAAAGTCAGGGTGCCTGGACGATAGACAGCATGGATTCATCCCAGGGAAATTGTGTCAGACAAACCTTATGGAGTTCTATGACTGGGTGACAAGTGCCTTGGACCTGGGTAGACCAGTGGACATCCTCTTTCTTGACTTCATCAAGGCGTTTGACTCTGTTCCTCACAGGGGCCTGTTGGATAATCTGGGAGAAATGGGGGTGGGGAACCAGATGATCAGATGGATAGGCAGTTGGCTCCAGAACCGGACCCAGAGGGTCGTGGTTGGTGGGATAGTGTCATCCCCAAGGAGGGTCATTAGAGGAGTCCCTCAGGGATTGGTCCTTGGGCCCTTCCTGTTCAACGCCTACGTCTCTGATATAAGGAAGGGTATCAGGAGTGAGATGAGTCTCTTTGCGGATGACTCAAAACTGGGGGTGGTGGTGGATGGGGAGGAGGGGAAGGTGGCCCTCCAGGGGACCTGGAATCTCTGGAAAGGTGGTCTAGAAAGAGGAAGCTGAGGTTCAATGCAGGGAAAACAAGGTACTGCACCTCGGAGCAGAAACACAGGCCAAGTGTACACCGGGGGGGGGGGGAATGCTACAAGTCTTGATGGCAGAGAGGGACCTGGGGGTGGTGGTGGATGTCAAGATGAACAACTTGGAGACTTGTAGGAGGGCAGCGGCAAAGGCCAACAAGATGCTTGGGTGCATCGCTAGGGGGTTCACCTCCAGAAGGAGGAAGTGATACTCCCACTGTATAACTGCTTGGTGAGGCCACACCTTGAGTACTGCGTGCAGTTTTGGAGGCCACGTTTAAAGAGGGACATTGAACTCCTGGAGAGGGTCCAGAGGAGGGTAACCAAAATGATTTGGGGCTTGGGGGATAGGACCTATGGGAAGAGGCTCGAAGAGCTAAATATGTACACATTGGAAGAGAGAAGAGACCGGGGGGGACATGATAGAGGTCTTCATGTACATGAAGGGGATAAATAGAGGAGGAGCTGTCAGGGTGCTCCGAAGGAAGAGAGGCAACTAGAGAGCATGGGTGGAAGCTTGGGGGGAGAGTCAGGGGAGAAAGGAGGTGCTACTTCACTGAGAAGGTGGTGGAGCCATGGAATGCGCTGCCCAGGGGGCTGGTGGAGGCAGAAACGGTGGAGGGGCTCAAGAGGGGGTGGGACAGGTACAGGGGAAGGGTTCTGGAAGCGAAAACCAGTGCAGCAAGAATATCCGAGACTGGGAAGGGAGAAGCCAGAGAGGGAGAGGGAGGCAGCAAGGTCAGCTCCCAGGGTGGGGGCTAACCAAACAGGCAGACACGAAAGACAGTTAGGCCTATTCTGCTGGCATTTTAGTATGTTAGTGTTCATTCATAGGCACACACCACTTGCCCTCCCTGATCTGTAACTATATTAAGGAAATCAAGTCTTAGACTATTTGTGTGAATGTTCCTTTCCTCTGGGAAAGATCTGATGGCTGGAGGGAGCTGGGTGTGAGGCATAGGGTGGCACCGGTGATGTAGTTCAGATCTTTTGGGTGGTTCTGTTTGATGGCTTTTTTTTTTGTTAATTTACTGTACATTTCGTGTCATGACACTGACAAGCCGCCTTCAACCGCTGCTGCTATGCCAGCAGGCTGGCTGATCACTGTGCAATGGCTCTGCTGAGCTGGATTCTGCAAGTATGCGACTATAGATGAAACTCACAAGAAGGAACACACATTACAAATAAATAAACTTTCTTGTGGAAGATCATTTCTAGTGGAGCCTGGGGATCCCCTTGCAAATTTTCAGGGGTCCCATACAGAAGTGAGGGTGTCCCTTTCTGGTCAAATTCCTTTTATGTATCGAAATAATGGAAAGGAAAATAAACTTGTTTGAACAAAAAAATGATGCATCATTGAACCCTGTTCTCTTCCATAGAGTCTGAAACAAAATCTAGGGTTCCTGGGTCTCTTTCTGTGTGGTTAATGGAAGCTCTAGCTTAGAAAAGCACATTTAACTGGTATCTTGGTACTGCTAATAACTGTAGTTGGCCCTGACTTCTATGAATAATAAAAAGGGTTGCACTGTTGCCTGAATTCCAAATGACTGCTGTTTTTGTAAAGTGCTACCTTGAAACTAGGCAGTCCCAGTTAGTGTCCTGTACAATTCTTAGCTTTAATAAAAACTGAGCCCTGAACCAACCCCACAACTCCTGTACTGGTGGGTCAATTTACAATCCTTGTTTACTATATGTAGCTCCGGTGGGGGTGCACTGCTAGACATGACGACGACTGGGTTGTCCCCAGTCCCCATTGATTAGTATGAGATTCAAGGACTTTCTGCGGCTTACTGTCTAGCCTCCCTGAGAAATGAAGATTGGAATAAACAGTTTAGAAAAGCCAAGAACTGGGCTGGCCTCTTTTGTTAGTGATGGCATAGTTTCAAGGTAACTCTTGGCAGAATGAAGCCGCATTGTAACGTGGCACATAAAACTGAAAGAAATGGAAGCATTCAGATAGGTGAAAAGACACCATGTGGTACACCAACAACCATAGTTTATCACCATAGTAGACCATGGTTTGTGATGTAGTACCTGGGCAATCCACTATGGGGAAAAGCAGTATACAAGTAAAACTAATATGCAAATAATTTGCTGTTTGTACTTGTTCCAGCTTATGTCTGGCACAGGGATTTTGACATTTTCAAGATTGTTGTATGTTGTAACTGCCGCATAACTTTATGACTTACTGAAGATTCTACATTTAAACTCCACGTATACTGTTAATTATGCTGTAACAATATTTATTTAGAAGTGAACATTTATATACTATTACAATCATTTGTGATCTACTGCTTTCTAAGCAATTTTGAGTGCAATGCATTGTGGATGACTGAATAATATTATGTGTCCTAGTTTTTTCTTGATGAATGCTCAGTGGTAAAGATGAGCATGTAGCTTCTATAACCGAAAGCAAAAATAACAGAGGCAGTGAGATAAACAAAGCAAAATCAAAGAAAGAGGCTACTTCTATGGTTGAAAAGAAAAATAAAGTGAGAGAAACAAAAAGAAATCAAAGAAACAGACTAACAATACTAGTCAAAACAAGTATTTGAAAGGTGAAAGCAGTAAACATTATGTTGTTCTATCTCCTGCTGAGTTAGATAATTTAGAGAGGAAAAAAGTGAAGTTAATACTCAGGAAAATAGTACTTATTAAATAAAGTTTTTTTTTCAGATTGGCTTAAAGGGGCACTGTCAGCTGTACCCCTCCGTTTTTGGTCATCGCTCTGCAGTGTGCCTTTTGGCACACACCTAAATAATTATCACAGCAGAATAAGCCCATGAATTTAGAAATGCAGCACAAATACCTGAAATATAAGTATTTAGCAAAGTTAGTCTTTCCCTCGGGTCGTCCAAAACTCCGGTGATACCAGAAGCATAATCCCATTGAGGGCCGACCAGGACCGAGCGAGAATGTCGCGGCATTTTGTCATCACCGACTTTAAGAACATGCTGCCCATAAACGCAGGCGTCGCAACTGCTCCTGGTAATTTAAAAATTAAAACCAAGCCTTGCACGGCCGCAATTTACTTTAAACCCGATGCCAAAATCTCATGCATGCGCAAGGGCGGCAAGCTCTTGCGCATGCACGGGATCTCAACACATCTGTGTTCCAAGCATGTACAGGATTGGAGAGATTTGGGAGAGCCTGGTTGGAGCGTGTGCCTGGCATGAAAGTAAAAGTTTGTGCAGGAGACTTTTTTATTTTTTTTTTTGCAGAAGAGTTGTTTATTGTGACTATTTTGCCAGAATTTGTGGCTGGGATGTGTGCATTCAGGTATCAGCTTTTACAATCGTGTAGCGGTTTGTGCGATTGGGTGAAAGACAGCAGTTTTGGTGAATTTTCTGCTGAGTTCTCCCTTTTTGGACTGCAGTAAAAAATTGTAGCTAAACTGTTTTTCAGGTGTGTTTTGAATGTGCTACTTTTTTTTTTTTTTTTTTGATAAGTTGGGTTGGTAGAACAGTTGAGAGAAGGGGAGAGCACCAAAAGAAAACTGAGAATACCTAGCACTGACAGCTCAGGTGTGAGTGAAGTGGGCAGGCAGCTGGGGAGAGAGAATGATTATTAGAAATGTTGCTGTCACTTGCAAGAGCTGCAAGTAAGATGGCCTGGTTGCAAGACACAGCACTGTGTGTCATTGAACTGTGTGCAGGTCTTTAGTATTTTTTTTTTTTTTCATTATGTTTTTGTCGCTGGGCACCCCTAGCCCCATGAACGAGCTTGTCCTGGGCTCAGCAACCCTCACACTCACCTTGGGATGCCCCTGAGTGGGGCCGCAGAAGCGGAACTGTCGTGACTGGAGGGTCAGGCACCGAGCCCCGGCTTATACACGGGAACCGGCAATTTTTCCTGTTTTTGTCTTCCCCTAGAGCTGGGAATGTGCAATGATGCTAGCGGGAGAGCATCCGTCCCAGCTCCACCCACATTACGGTGCGATGCCGTGTCCTCCAGCCACCACCAGGGGTCAGCAGATGCCGGGACCAGCTAACCCACCTCCCAGGAGAAGGAGAGTGTCCTCTGGACGCTTGATCCTTCTCCTCCCCTGCCATCCCGTACCCGTTCCCAAACACAGGTTGCCGGCATGACGCGAGGTGTGGCATCCAGTGCCTCAACCCTCAGCACCGCCGGGCTGGCTGTAGTTCTTTAGTATTTTAAAACACCTGTAGCATTCCCCCCGGGGAGGGGGCAGTGCTACAGGTCTTGATGGCTGAGAGGGACCTGGGGGGGTGGTGGTGGTGGATGTCAAAATGAACAACTCGGAGACTTGTAGGAGGGCAACAGCCAAGGCCAACAGGATTCTGGGATGCATCGCTAGGGGGATCACCTCCAGAAGGAGGGGAGTGATACTCCCTCTGTATAACTGCTGGGTGAGGCCACACCTCGAGTACTGCATGCAGTTTTGGAGGCCACACTTAAAGAGGGACATTGCACTCCTGGAGAGGGTCCAGAGGAGGGCAGCCAAAATGATTTGGGGCTTGGGGGACAGGACCTATGGGGAGAGGCTCGAAGAGCTAAATATGTACACATTGGAAGAGAGAAGGACTAGGGGACATGAAAGAGGTCTTCAGGTACATGAAGGGGTAAATAGGAGGAGCAGTCTGGGTGCTTCAAGGAAGGAGGAGGGGCAACTAGAGGGCATGGGTGGAAGCTGGAGGGGAAGATTCAGGAGAAAGGAGGAGGTACTACTTCACTGAGAGGGTGGTGGAGCAATGGAATGCGTTGCCCAGGGGGCTGGTGGAGGCAGAGACGGTAGAGGGGTTCAAGAGAGGGTGGGACAGGTACGGGGAAGGGTTTGGGAAGCAAAATCCAGTGCAGCGAGAATATCCGGAACTGGGAAGGGAGAAGCCAGAGAAGGCGAGGGGTGCAGCAAGGTCAGCTCCCAGGGTAGGGGCTGACCAAACGAGCAGACATGAAAGACGGTTAGGCCTATTCTTCTGGCATTTTAGTATGTTAGTATGTAAGTAGAAAGGGCTTGGGGCTTTTAGCGTTTGGGAAAAAAAGGTGGCTGAAATTGGAAGGTGTAGTTGATAGTGTGTTGGTGCAGTGGCTCATTGGCAGTTTTTGCATGCAATGTCACAGGATTTACCTATGGCTAAAAGTGCCAGTCAGCTTATCAGAATGCATGATTCTGGAACCCCCATTGTAGAATGTTGCATGATACTGTATATGGTTTGGATTTCCGTAGGGAAACTAAGTTTACTATTTCACAAAAGAATCACATTAATCAATTATGACATCCATTAAAATCACCCAGAGCAAAGATTAATCAAACACCCAGTCAGACTGTTATCAGAGTGTCAATAAATGAGCAATAATAAAAAATCATAAAAATGCTCCACAAAATATCTTACTGTATGAGAAGTAATTAACCATCCATCAAGTATAAAACCACAAAAATGGAGCCATTTTATGTCATCCAGCATTTTGCTTGAAACAGTGCATTTGCTTCTCCAGTCTTATCCACACCAGCCCCAGCTCCATCCGTCACTCCCTGTGCTGTCCTAACCAGTGAGGATTTACCCAGGTCGGGACCTACGAGTGCCAGTGACCATCATTTAGATGGCTCGAGGTGCATAGGGTTTTCGTTTGTAAACATTTTTTATTTGTCCTGTCCACCACCTGTGTGATGCATGGGACAGACATAAGGCAATTCTAGTGGGAAGTAGGAAGAAGTATGCTATTGGTAAAACTAAAATCTGCAGCTTATCCAATAGGTAGGGAAATGGGCAGACTGGGTGGGCCAAGCAGTCCTTATCTGCCATCAAAGTCTGCCTGTTTCTATGCCAGGCGATGCTCTGACAGGCCTTGCAGGCTTGCAGCGTCCCTCCCTGTCAAGGAGGCAAGCTCCCTTTCCCACCGTAGGGGTCACTACAGTTGCAGAATCTGGTGCCAGACCTACCCAGCTGGGATCAGTATTATACAGCATCAACTACCAGGCCCCCCAGGCTGCCTGTCTGGCTGCTGAGTCTGCTGCTCAACCCTGGTCACCAGCGTAGGAGGGCAACATGCTGCCCAGTGGGTCATTGGGTAGACCCATCAAGCCTTTTTTTTTCTTCACTATGAAGCCACTTATCGGCTAACCATTATAGGAGAATAATTCCAGTTTGGGGTTTCACAAGGTTGATAATGCCACTCACCTTCTAAGCTTGTGGATTATTACCTTGTTAAACCCCTTGCTTTAATTATTAACCTCGTAAACCTGTCCGTACCCATCATTTGTTCTGTCTGTAAATTAAGGATTGACTTGTGTACTAATTGTGATATTCTGATTGTTTCTTGTATTTCAGGACTTTGTAGCTTTTATCATGAGGCTACAAAAGCAGAGGTAGCAAAATAAAGATGACCTGCTGACTGGACTGGAGGTTTATCGTAACCAGCGACGTTCTTGTAAATACAGCGTGACGCAGGAAGCTGCAGTAGACAACATTCTTCTGAGTGGATAACTGCCTTCAGACACTTTGGAGCCACACTGTTTTTCTCTTTTTGGAAAAAACAAAACTAAAACTCGCATTGCAAATATAAAGGAAAAAAATGTTTGCGAAACTCAAAAAGAAGATAGCAGAAGAGGCCGCCACTGCTTCTCGGCCTGGGGGTGCTGCAAGGATTCCCAGATCAGTCAGCAAGGAATCCATTACTTCAATGGGAGCAGACTCGGGTGACGATTTTGTATGTATTCTGTTTTATTTCATTCTTTATTCTTTGAATGTTTTGACATGTGGATAGCCATTTAGATGCAAAACTCAATTCCCAAGAGGGATCCAGGTTTTATGTGAGCAGAACAGACAACAGGGTCAGCATTATTTTGGAGATATGCTTACTCTTCTGGTGTGCGTACAGTGGAGGAGTGCCTTTATTTATTTATTTAGATTTTGGTAACCGGGTAAGCCCACTGAGACCAGAGATCCCTTTTTCAGGGGCGACCCGGAATTAGTTACAGTAAATTACATACACAGGTATCAATATACAGTATTTACAGCTGATACATACAGGGAATTGGTATCAAACGCTTAACACAGAGACAGCAGGCTTCACAAGGCTCACAAAATGTTAGACAGGTGCACTGTACATTTAACAATTTTGCATAAGAGATTCATGGGAGAAATAGAAGTGGCAAGATTAGTGACAGCATGACAGCAGGCCCGGGCAGGGAGCTAGCGATTACAACCACAGAGACTAAGTTCCAGAAGGTACACTTTGAGGCCTGACTTAAACCCTAGGAGAGTAAGCTTGTCCACCAGACTTGCTGGGAGGGCGTTCCATAAGTATGGAGCGACATACTGAAAGGAGCACTTACCATGGTTGGTGTGAACACGAGGGATATCCAGGGGACGACTTGCCGAGGATCGCAAGGTACGGCACTGTGCTTTTGGAGTGAGCAGTCCACTCAGATGGGGAGGAGGGCCGAAGGAGGTGAATTTAAAAGCCAAACAAACCGAGGAATAGGCTAACTTGTGCCGTAAGGTGGGCCGGTTTAAGTCCGCGAGGACCTTGCAGTGATGCCTCCTGGGTGAGGAGTTTGTTGCAAAGCAAGCCACCCTGTGGTAGAGCACGGAAAGTTTGCTGAACTCCTTCTCCCGGAGGAACTGTAGCAGGGGGGCCCCATATAGGATGGAAGGGGGAAGGTTGCAGTTGGCTATGGCGCGTTGCGTCTCGCCAGAAAGAGAGTTACCCAGCTGGTAGAGGAGTTCAAGCCTCTGGTGGATGGATCTAGTTAAGGAGTTGATGTGGGGTTTGTAGGATAGCTCCTGGTCAAGGAGGGTCCCAAGGTACTTGATCCTGTCTATGACCTCAACTCTCTTCCCTTGGGCTGTGTTGAGCTGGAGTAGTTTGCATCTGTCAGTGCCCAGATGTCTGGTCCCAAACAGAACAGCCTTAGTTTTTTCTTCATTCAGCACAAGAGAATTGGAGGTGAACCAGGCCTAAAAAGCAGAGAGACTGGCCTGCAGTTTGGCAGAGATGACACTGGGTAGTGGGTCACTGCAGTAGGCAACAGTGTCATCCGCGTATAGGATGAGGTTGCTCAGCCCTCAGATCCCCTCAGTGTCATTAAAAAAAGGGAGAATAGCAGGGGACCCAGGATCGAACCCTGGGGTACCCCGGAGACCACAGGTCTGGTGCTAGATTGTGTTCCTCTCCAACGGACTTTTTGGGTTCTATTGATCAGGTAGCTCTCGAACCAGGAGAGTGAGTGCGCATCCAGTCCAAGTCGGTGGAGTTTGGAAAGGAGAAGTTTGTGGCTGACCAGGTCAAAGGCCTTGGACAGGTCAATGAATAGAGCCCCATCAGGAGCCCTGGTCCATGGCCTTGAGGATGTCGGATGTGAGGCCGGATAAGGGCAGTGTCAGTGCCATGACCTTTCCTGAAGCCATGTTATCGTTGGCAAGGGTAGGTGCTGCTTTCGAGATAATCCTGCAGTTGATTGTATACCAATCTCTCGCACTTTCGAGAGGACAGAGTAGGAGATAGGCCTGTAGTTCCCACTTTGTCCCTAGGTCCTTTTTATGGACAGGGACAATAGTCGATACCTTCCATTTACTTGGGACTGTTCCTTCGAGGAGGGACCTTTTGATGAGCAGGGTGACCGGGTAGGCGTTTGCAGGGGCAGCGGCCCTCAGCAGCCGAGGTTCAAGCTGGTCATGTCCCAGAGAGGAGTTAGGGTTTATTTTGTGTAAAAGGGGAAGTACAGCAGTCGGTTTGACCAGTTTCAGGTGGAACTGAGGCCGAGGAAGCACCCAGTCCGCACTGCTGTTGTAGGGAATCCCAGAGAGGACGGTGGGAGAGAGTCCACTTGGATTGGAGAAGGAAGCACAGAAGGCTTCAGCTACTGCAGAGGGGTTGTTGGTCAAGGTATTCCCAACCAGGAGCGCACCTTCTTGTGCATTAGTGGCATTCTCAAGAAGAGTGTTAATGTGACCCTAGAATTTCTTAGGGTCTCGTAGGTGACTAGTTTGGAGATCTCGCAGGTACTTGGACTTAGCATGTTTGGAAGCTTTTTTTGCATTGGTTCCTCAACTCCCTGTACTTCTCCCAGTCAGATCTACTGCCTGAGGATTTGTAGAGTCCCCAGGCCCTGTCACGGAGTAGCATACTTTGCTTAAGGCCAGGGCTGAGCCATTTGTGGCACTTGCCCTGTACCCTAAGCTTTTTCGGGGCATGCAGATTGGCCACAGACAGAAATGAATTGGTGAAGTAGTCAAGCGTCTCATCCAGTGTGGGGAGGGAGACTATAGGATCCCAGTCCAAGGTTCACAAGTCTGAGCAGAGGTCTGCTGGTATGAGCCTGCTAAAGTTCCTGGCTTCTGTTACCCTAGCAGCAATGTTAGGGGGCTTGTTAGACCAGGTACAGAAAATTGGTGAGCGATCACTCAGAGAGTCAGCCATGATCCCAGCTGTCAATATCCAGTCTGGGCAGGAGACTAGTGCCCAGTCGAGTAAGGAATGATTGCCCGACTTAACATTATGCCTAGTAGGCAGATCGATGACTTGGGTTAGGGAGGAGTCCAGCATAGGATTCTTGTTGACGGAAGTCCCCAGGGCAAGCCAGTTTAGGTTGAAATCCCCAAGGAGAAAAGTCTCCCCCAAGGGGTGCTCAACCAGGGCATGGGTTAGGGATTCAAGGGAGGGGGCAGCCGATTGGGGCGGGAGGTAGGCACACCCTATGTACAAGGGTTTGGTGTCTCCGAGGAGCACTTTAATAAATAGGATCTCACTTACCGATCCACAAAGGGTAGGGTGATCAAACTGCGAAGCATGTAGGGCAGTGCTGACATAGATGAGAACCCCACCACCTTTTTTCCCAGCTCTATCCTTTCTAAAAGCATGATAGCCAACTAAGTCCACTTCATGAGGGAGGCTCTGTGGCTTGAGCCAGGTTTCAGTCACAGCTAGTACGTTGGGTTTGTACAGTGCTGTCCATGCCTCAAGGTCTTGGACTTTGTGTCTTGGGCTACCGATGTTTATATGCAGCAGCTTGAGTCCACTAGTATTGGCCCAGAGAGGGTTGGTAGGGTCACTGAGAGTGAGATTTGGGGAGTGGGGACCAGGGTTTAGTTCAGTGCCCCCCCCCAGTGCCAGCTTAAGCCTGGCAAGGTAGCCAGTAATTTTGGAAGGGATGTAGAGGATCCTCCGTAGGTCGTACATGCTAAGGTAGAAAAATAGGTTATAACAGCTACCCTTTTGAGATAATCCATGCACGAATAGGCTTAGTGTGTTGAACCCCTCCTTGCGAGGATCGAGGGGTCGAGGGGTGTGACCAATATTCCAGCCCAGTTCTGGGGAGAGACGGTCCCAGAGGTAGAGTTGATCAATCCCCAGTACCGGAGCTGTGTATGCGGGAGCAGCCATGAGTATCAGGCTCCACATATTTGCCGATCTGAGAGGGGACACCTGACTCAGGGAAGGACTGGGTCAGTTTGGTAGCCCTCAGTAAGGGTTTGGTTCTGAGGAGGGTAGGGTAGGCTAAATCCCCTCCTACTTGAAAGCTTAGAGGAAGGGGGGGGATTACAATGGGTCCTGTCTAAATAGTAGGAAAGTGTCCCACTCCTCCCAGGTGGTCAGAGGCAAGCTGGGACAGGAAACTATGACAGGTATGGTACAGCAGATAACTTGGAATAGCTCAATTACAGCATTAGGAGTAGCGGGGTTGAGGGGTAATTTTAATGCAGTTTCAGATTAATGCTAATAGGCAGTTACTAAAACCCATAAATTGATGTAACTAAAACCCATAAGTTGGAAGAGTAAGTTGTAGGGCAGGAGAATAGGAGCAGCCAAGACTGTCCATGTAATGCTAAAGGCTATAGTGGTTTAGAATTGAGCTATAAAATGGGATCATTCAAAACAGAGAGCACCAGCATCACAATACAGATTAAGACCAGTCAACAATATGAATATGACGAGAGGATATCAGCAGTACTTCTACCACCAGAGGGATAAATGGATCTGGTGGATAGCAAGTTAGGTTACTCTGTAGCAAGTATTCCAGGCTAAGATCAAGTTGGTAGTAAGT
The DNA here is from genome assembly GCA_016271365.2 of Neoceratodus forsteri. Classification (NCBI taxonomy): domain Eukaryota; kingdom Metazoa; phylum Chordata; order Ceratodontiformes; family Ceratodontidae; genus Neoceratodus; species Neoceratodus forsteri. Next base: position 318,564,621 of record JADMNL010000022.1, read on the forward strand.
CAGAAGTGATAAAGACTCTTGAAATTAGCCAAGTCAATTGTATAACAGTTGGAGTATTTAGCACATCAGGCTTTCAGGGATGAGGGAATATAATGGGTTAAAAGATATGACAGGCTGATCGTATCAGGTTGGGGGGCTGTCGTAGGCAGGAGTGGCCGATCGAGTTAGTGGGAGGGGATTGGGACCATTTAAAGGGAGGAGGGAACGGGGTGGGTAGGTGGGAAATTATTTCCAACAGTCCAGATGCAGTGGCCCAGGAAAAAGTCTTTCCAGTCGGTAAGCGGCTCAAGTATTCACGATCGGTGGGTGCAGCATAGCAAATTCAGTGGGTGCAGGCTTCGGGGGAGGTCCGCCAGAGCTAGCGCCTCAACCCCGAGGTGAAGAAACCTAAGTTTGGTCCGTGGGAGGGGGAGGAGACCCTCGGTAGTGGGCCACCATCTCCACAAGCCCTGAAGTATGGTATTGCACGTATAAAATAGCCTGGTATTAAAAACATCGAGCTGAGAAAATGCAGCACCATGCATATGTGAGTTACATACAGGCATGGCAGGTGACTTTTTTTATTTATTGAAATTTCGGATAAAACCTTTGAGAACAAGATCATTTCATAGGTTCCACGTTAGACGAACAATACACATTGGGAAAGTATGAGACGGAGAACAAACAAAACAAGGAATTATACAAGACATTACAAGAGTGCATAACTAGACTTGATTCTTCCTCTCAGAGATTTGTATTTGCGATGGCTGTCTTGACCCATTTAGTAACTGAGATTTTACGTAGATAAAGTGGATCATTTCATTTCCAGAACAAAAAATGTTTTTTCTGTTATGGGAGCAGTGCAGTCCAACTTTTATGTGGCCAACCTAGCATAAAACAAATGATGTAATAATGGCTGGAAATGGAGCATTTTGATTGGCTGACTCATATTGTAAAGGATTAGGTTAATCTCTGGAAACTAATTTAAAATGTAAACTATAAAAACATTAAGAAAATTGTAGTTTTTACAACAGCATTAAGGCACTGTGTAAAATAGTTTCAGTTAGGTGTTAAGACATGACCCAGGAGTTGGGTTACCGGAGTTAGTCTAGCCCTAGGGATATAGAAACACAGATAAATGACGACGGAAAAAGACCATTGATCCTTCTAGTCTGCTCGGTATGCCCTATGTCCACGCTACTACCCCCATTTTACCTACCTTACTACAACCTCCCTGGGGCATTATTAAGCCCTTCAGTCTGTCCCAGCTATGCTTAAGCCTTTCATTGTTATGGTGTCCCCCACCTCAGCTGGCAGGCTGTTCTATGGTTCAGCCACTCTGTCTGTAAAATAGAACTCCCTCCCATCCCTCCTGACTTTCTGACCTAGCTTCTACTCATGACCCCGTGTTCTAGATTTGCTACACCTGGTAAATCGTTCCTGGCACTTTACCTTGTTCATTCTTTTTAGCAACTTGAAGATCTCTATCATAGCTAGCTTTCCAGCTAGTACATGTTCAGTGTCCTAAGCCGATCCTCAAATGATCTGTCTTGCAGGCCGTGAATCATTTTTGGTTATTTTACACTACATCGTTTCCAGCCTGTCCCTGTCTGTTTTTCACTAAATGAAGACTCCAGAACTGGGCACAGTACGCAGGGTGTGGGCTCATCAGTAATATACAGAGCGGTAGTAATACTACTTTTTATCCTGCTGTCACAACCCCTCCCAGTACATCTCAGTGTCCTAGTTGCTGTCCTGTAGGCCTTGTTACATTTGCTAGATTTATGATGACTCCCAGGTCTCTTTCCTCAGTAGTAGTGCCCAGCCTAACTGCTCAGATTCAGTAGTTCATCTTGGGGCTCTTGTTCCCTGTGTGCATCACATTGCACCTTTTGGCATTGCATTTCAGCTGCCAGACTTTGGACCACCTCTCCAACTTTTGCAGGTTCCTCTGCAACTCCCTTACCCTCTCCTCACTGTCTAGCCTACCACAGAACTTTGTGTCATCTGCGAAGAGACACCTCTTTACCTGGATTCCTTCACCCATGTCACTGATGAACATATTGAAAAGGACTGGCCGCAGGACTGAACCCTGCGGAACGCCACTTGTGACCTCTCCTGAGATTTGACACCATTTACCACTACCCTCTATTGTCTCCTCTCTAACTAAGGATCCAGCCACCCATCTACATATGTACTTTGCTGCACCTAGATCCTCTAGCTTCTTCAGCAACCTTCTGTGTGGTGCCAGGTCAGATGTTTTGCTGAAGTTGAAGTAAAGTAAATCTACTGCTTGTCCCTTATCTACTGCCCTAATCACCCAGTCAAAGAATACTATCGGGTTGGTCTGACAAGACCTTCTTGCCATGTACCTGTGCTTGTTACTGTCCTGAAGTCCATTACTCTCCAAGTAGTCCACTTGGTCCTATTTGACTAGTGTCTCCATCAGATTACCCATGACAGAGGTAAGACTGACAAGCCTGTAGTCCCCCCCACCTTGTGGAGCAGAACTAGGTCCACTACTCTCCAGTCTTTCAGAACCACTCCTGAATGAATTGAGCACTTGACTAGCTCTGCCAGATGTTCAGCCAGTCCAAATGCCAGTTCTCTGAGAAATCTTGGATACATCCTAGCTGTCCTTTGTGCCTTATATACCTTTGGGGTGCAAGCCCTTTTTTGGCCTTCTCACTTGCGTACTCCTTCTGCCTCATTTCTGGGATCCCCCATCAGCAGCTTTTATGTTTGTTTCTGTCAGAGGTGCGCTGTTCTCTACTATGAAAACTAAGCAGAATGCTTTCTGCAAGGTCACCTCTATTTCCTTACCCCTTTGTCAGCCTGACTATTAACACTATAAGACATTATGCTTCAACTTGTGATCCTCCTAGGGTTAGATTAACTTTAACCCAACTAGAGCCAGTTATTTTTTCCATATAAAAAAGGACCAATTCTGTTTGGCAATATCTTAAAATCTGTTTTTTCCACAAATTGAAGAAAATGTTTTCTACAAAAATGTGGCTTAAAATGGAGGGATTTGCCCAAAAAGCTGGTGTAAGGTGTGGTTTTTCATGAGAAATTGATCCCAGGCATTTGTTTATGAATGACAAATTCTGTTTTTTTTACCAGTGTTTTCCATTAAAAATGGCAAATCATTGGCCCTCCCCAACCCCTGGTCAAGACTTAATGCTTAATTTAATCTATTTTAGAGACTGCTATAGTAAGTAATTTGTTTAAGTTTGTTACTTGATTGATCCCCCAGAAACAATTAAAAGAACGGAGACCTTTTTCAAGCAACGTAGACAAAATATGTACTAATCTCTTCTCTTATGTTTAATTTTAACAATTTCTTTCTCTTTGTGCTCTTACCTTTCTGTCTCTCTGCACTTTTCGCCGTCTGCTTTCTTTTATTGTTTTTCCTTGTTGTTTCACAAATGCAGTAGCTTTATCAATATAAGGGGCAAGGCGCAAAGCTGTACTTTAAATGGGGGAGAGTATGGGAGCTCAAACTAAAAGTATAGGAGGTACCCCCAATGCATAAATGCATAACGGGAAACATTGTATTTTGCCTCTGGAGCGTCCTGTTGTGTGTCTCTCCTCTTATAGGCAATCAGTTGGCATGGGCTGCCCTCCCCTACTAGCTAGGATGGATTGTAACAGTTTGAGAGAAATTTTATGACAAGCCCCATTCCTAAATTTTCTCATTCTTTACAGTCTAGCTGGTAGATTAGTCCTTACTTTGCAGAGATACTTTTTCCCTCAGCAAGTGGGTTTTTATTTCCATATTCCTCTGCAAGTCTTCAGTGTAGATACTACTCTACCTGGTTTCAACCAACCTTTAGCAAGAACTTTTTCTGTTTATTTTTTTATTACACAGTATCAGAATTACAGTCCTTTGAGTCAGAGACTCATTTACAAAGGCTCCACGGCAAGGAGAAACATAGGTTACAAGTCAAAGAACAAGCATTGAATAAGGTTAAAAACAGCGTACAGTACTCATTATACAATTCAAGAAAAGAAAGACAGGAAAAACAGCTGGTAAGGTGGGACAGGAGTCCCTGGTCGGGGAGGCAAGAGACAGGGGGAGGGAGGGAGAAGGCAGGACAGGGTCCCTTGTCAAGGTGTGCAAGGAGGGACAGAGCTAGTAGGAATTGGAGTTCGTTAGTAGCAGTTGCAGGTGCGAGAATTGAGGATATGGTCCCTAAGGAGGGTCTTGAAACTCCCGAGTTTATGCCTAGCAGCAATAGGATAGGGAAGATAGTTTAGCCAGATAGGGGCATGGTAGCAGAAAGTTCGCTGCCCTAAAGCTGTTCTGAGGTGTGGTACTTGGAGGGAAGGTTTGGAGGAACTGTGGGTAGCTACCGTCATTGGAGATGGGTGAAGGAGGAGGAGATGCCCGTTGGGGTGAGGCCACTAAGAATTTTCTTGGCGTACAGACAGGTCTGGTACTTTAGCCTTTTATCAGAGTTGAGCAAATTTGCGATATTGTAAAGAGTGCAAGTATGGGTGAGACTAGACAACATGCTTTGTTCAGGGAGACCCTTATTCTGTGCAGAATGGTGTTATCTGCAGAGCCATAGACCAGTATACCATAGTCTGAGTGACACTACGGAGGAGGATGCAGCAAGTTGCAGGGCCTCAGGGGGTAGATAGTGGCGATGGCGGTAGAGCTGGCCAAGTCTAACATTAACAGCCGCGCCAAGGAGGTGAATGTGCTCTTGGAAGATGAGAGCTGGGTCTAGGGTGATCTCAAGGAATTTAAAGTTCTGGACTTGTTCTAGAGGGTGAAGATGCTTGGTATGAATTAGGAGGGAGGAAATTTTGGATTTGTTTTGGTAGTGGGAGAACAGCATGACCTTGTGTTTTTTTTTTTTTGTTTGTTTTGTTTTTGTGGTTTTGTACCAACCTGTGATCAGAGAACCAGGCTGCCACCTTACCGAAAGAATCTTGGAGGGATAGTTGAAGAGAAGTTGGATTGGAGTGAGCGGAGAAGAGGACGGCATCATCTGTGTACATAATGATATTCCCAGGGCAGGCCTTGGGTAGGTTATTAACAAAAAGACTGAACAGAGTGGGCCCTAATATAGAGCCGTGTGGTACACCAGAGTGGACATGGAGGCAGTTAGGGTCCCATTTATTTTAACCCATTGGGATCTAGCAGAGAGGTAATCCTCAAACCAGGCGGTGGCTTCATTGGAGAGGCCGAGCTGGCAGAGGGTGGATAGGAGTGGGGGGTGATTAACAGTGTCGAAAGCTTTCGACAGATCGATGAAAACCGAGCCGGCCAGGTGTCCTTTGTCCAGGGCAGAGTGGATAGAGTTAGTGAACTCCAGCAGGGCTGTAGTGGTACTATGACCTCCCTGAACCCGTGTTGTTCGCCACATAGAAGGTTGTACTTATTGAGGAAGTCCGTAAGCTGATCCAAGACTATTTTTTCCAATGCTTTAGAGAGTGGGGGAAGGCTAGAGTAGGGTGGTAGTTCCCAGTGGAGGTACGGTCTCCACATTTATGGATAGGGGTGATAGTAGCCATTTTCCAGACTGAGAGAAACTTACCGAGACTGAAAGAGCAGTTTAGAATTCAGGTGAGAGGGGAGAGGATCACATCTAGGACTAGGCGGAGGAGTTGGAGGTCCAGGGAATCACTATTGTGACGGGTGCCACTAAGGGCTTTAAGGAGGTAAGGCTTTGCTTCCTGAGCCGAGATGGTGCAGAAGTAGAACGGTGGATGAGTGGGGGAGGGGGGTGGTGTAAGGGGGATAGAAGAAATTTGGCTGGAGAACTGAGCTAAGGTCAGGGAATGAGACATTTAGGATATCAGCGATAAGTTGTGGATCAGTAGAAATGGAGCCATTGATGTTGAGCTGAGTTGGAGGGGATGTCGAGGACTTGCCATTAATTTCCTTCAGGTTGTCTCAGAATTTTCAGTGGGTTCCCAGGTAGAGGTAAGGGACGCCGTATAGTACTCAGCTTTGGCTTTTTGGATAGCCTAGGTGCACTTGTTGTGTGCTGCCTGGTAGCATTGCCTGTCAGAGGGCAAGCCAGAGTCTAGTGCCTTTTGCCCGAGCTGGTCCTGGTGGTGCATCTGGTCCAGAAGCATCTGTGTGATCCAGGGGGTATCAGTGCATTTGATAGTACACTTGGTGAGAAGGAGCAAACCTATTGCAGGCCAGGTTGAAAGACTTAATGAAATAGTCAAAGGTGGAGTCAGTATTGGAGGCGAGGTAAATAGGGGACCGGTCCCAGTGGGCAAGGTAATCATTTAGGAGACCCAGTTTGCCTGGTTTGAGCCGGTGCAGTACAACTGTGATGGGGGCCGGTTTCTTATGTTTTTACATCCAGGTGCAGAGCACAGGGGATTGGTCACTTATTACATCAGGGAGTACTGTAGTGGACAGGATCTTCTGAGGGCAGTTAGAGAAGATTAGATCCAGAAGGGTAGCGGTTTTGTTAATGTGATTGGCACGGGTGGGGGAGATGACAAGCTGGGTGAGGTCTAGGGCCATAGTTGCGTCTTTGTAGAATTGAAGCGAGTTCGCAGGCAATTAATGTTCAAAATCCCAAGGTTATTTATTGGTTTGGCGGAAAAATTGAGAGGTGAGGTGATACTTGTGCGGTAAACAGCCTTGAAAACTTTTTCGGTGCAACAAAAAAATTGGAATTTGAAACGCTGGGGAATGTCTTTTTTAATTTTTATTTATTTATTTAAGTCTTGGATTACAGTACCTTTGAGCTAATAGCTCATTTACAGAGGTTCCACGTCGTATTGGAAAAGACATTGAGTACAACAGTTACATGCAAGGCAGGTTGTTACATATCAAGTACAATTAGGATCCATTTGACAATCATATTAGAGAGTAACTAGGAAAGGATATACAGCAAACATGTTAAGAACAGTTCTTGTCATAGGTACAAAAAAATAGATTTATGATAAAATAAGGCCTAGAACCTAGTGGTGAGAAGGGCAGGGTTGTGGACAGGAACAGAGAGGAGAGCCAAGTGGGGACAGTTGCAGTTCCCAGGGGTATGCCTGGCAAGAACTGGGGACAGAGGATAAATGGTGAGATTGCAATAAATTATAGGTTTAGCTGGAGAGTAAACAGGTGCATGGGACCTAGGGGATGAATGGGTCAACCAGAGGTGGGGGAAGGTGGGAGGGAGTTACCTTTAGAGAAGGTAGAAGAGAGTGGGCGAATTAGATGGGCATTTGGATAAGTGGTGAGATTGCAGTCAAATGTAAGCTTTTGATGGAGGGTTGACAGGTGTATGGAGCTGGGGGGACTTGGTCTACCAGAGGTGGGGAGAAAGGAGGGACTGAGTAATCTGAGAGGAGGGTAGAGGAGGGTTGGCGATCTTGGTGTGCTTCCAAGTGCTGATGTTATTACTCGGTTTAAGAGTCAGGTTGGCATAGTCGTGTGCTACAGTCACAGTTACTAGCTGAAGTAGAAAGGGCTTGAAGCTTTGTTTTAAATGGGCCTAGTTTAGTTTCGGATTGTATTTCAGCACTGAGTGTATTTATCCAGTAAGGCGCTCGATAGTCATAGGACTGTTGGCCTTGGGTGGTCCGCTTAAATGGGACTTTTAGGGGCTGGCTGTCTGTTCCTTTAGTACTCCTGGTTTTGTTGGACTTGCAGAGGATATTCCGCATGCCAGGGGGAGTTGGGCCTAGTGTGGATTTCTTAGCGAGTAGGCATACTTGGTACTGTATTCGACAATCCAGGTTTAGCCAGCCGGATTGGGCATACAACTCACAAGTGTAAGACGGTGCGCTGCCAGGACAAGCCTGCAGGCCTTATTGAGCATTGTTTTCATCCTCTTGAGGGCGGAGTCAGTAATAGCACTGTAGACCACTAGTCCATAATCAGTTACAGACAGACCCGAACTAGTCACTGCTAGTTTCAGGGCCTCATTTGTCAGGCACTGTTTGTTCTTGTGTAGCAGTCCTAGCTTGGCGTTTGTGGATTTAACAACAATATCTATTTGTTGAGTGAATGAGAAGGAACAGTCAAGTGTTACTCCTAAGTACCTGAAATTTTGCACCATTTCTATGGGTGCATTTTGGCTGTTCAGTATATTCAGGCGGTGGGACCTATGTCTATTGTGGGAGGAGGCAAATAACATAGTTTTAGTCTTTTTGTAATTTAGTAATAATTTTGATTTTAGGAGCCATGCTTCAATTGCTGAGAAGTTAGTCTGCATTTGTTTTTCTAATGCTACTGGGTCTGAGTGGCTGGAGTATAGCACCGCATCATCTGCGTAAAGCAGGACATTATCTTGCACAGGTAATGGTAGCTGATTGAGAAACAAGTTAAAGAGCAGGGGATCCAAAATGGAGCCTTGGGGGACCCCTGTATTTACACTCTGGTTTTCAGAGAGGACATCCAGGATTTTCACCTTTTGTACTCTCCCAGACAGGTAGCTTCTGAACCAGGCCACCATTTCTGGTGATAGTCCTGTATGCGAAAGCTGGTTAAGAAGTAGCTCATGGTTTACTGTGTCAGAGGCCTTGGTGAGGTCAATGTAGGTTGCCCCCACCAAGAGCCCACGATTTAAAGCATCATGAATAAATCCTGTAAATTCAACTGGGGCGGAAGTGGTGCTGTGCTGCTTTCTAAATCCGTGCTGTTGAGGGCATTGCAGCTGATATTTGTCAAGGTAGTCAACTACTTGGTCGTACACAATGCGTTCCAGAGTTTTTGAGAGCGGGGGGAGTATTGAGATAGGTCTGTAATTTGTATGACTTGTCCTAGCCCCGCTTTTGTAGACCAGTGTTACCACTGCGGCTTTCCAGAGCCGGAGGAATTTACCAGATAGAAGGGATAGATTTAGAATTCTTGTAAGGGGTTGGAGAATCGCATCAAGGGTGAGCGCAACTAACTTTAGGTCGAGCGAGTCACTACTAGCTCTTGATTTCCAGAGGACGTGTGAGAGGTATTTTTTGGCCTCGGCTCGGGTGATCATTTTGAGGTAGAAGGGAGGGGGCAGGTATGATTGGGTAACTGTCTCTGTATAGGACTGCTGACGCTTGGGGGTTCGAAGAAGTCAGGGGGTGGTACACCGCTGAGGTTGGTGAAGGCCTTATTGAAGGTATTGGCGATGATACTTGGGTTCTGGGTTGGAGTTCCTTCAACATTCAGCATGGTGGGGGGGGAACATACTGGGTTTGCCAGTTAATGTCTTAATGTTGTCTTTAACTGTGTGAATGCAAGGCGGGCTTCACTCTCCTTGTTTGTACTTTTGTATCATTTTTATTAGAGTTTCTTCACATTTACAGCACATGCAGACACAGGCACACCGCTACAAGTATATTACAAGCATGTTGGCAGCACTTCGTTGGACAGCAAGGCTTCAAATCTCAGTCTGGTCCTACAAAGAACTCTAAAAGACTTTAAAAAAAAAACAAGAATCACGACATCTGCGATCAGCTGAATACTATCACAGAGAGACAGAGTTCTTCCTCTATTAAACAGGGAGAGATGTTTCTAAGAAAATAAAACTACATCCCTCTTCCTGTTTAATAGGGTGAAGGACTCTGTCTCTCTGTGATGAAGTTATTTCTCAGCTAGAGTCTCAGATTCTTGGTTGTCATTTTGAAATTCTGGAAGAGTTATTTGTAGGATCAGAAGGAGATACGAAGCCTTGCTGTCAAATGAAGAGTTGCCAGCATGCGTATAATATACTTGTAGGTGTGTGCCAGTGTCTGTGTGTCGGGGAAGGGGAGAGGGTGTTCACTGGATTATCATTGAGAGAAGTCTGCAGGCCAACTTGGTGGTACTGAGCACTGAGGCACCTGCTTGCGATCTGGGTTTGCACTTCTGACCCTGGATGTCTGTCCTCGAACCAGTTCAACTTCTCCCCTTTTACAGGCATCGAGTTGAACACTGTACAAGCAAAAGGCTCCCTTCCCCTGGCAAGGGTGAAGGCCCTAGTGGATCTCGCTTCCTCCTTTCGACCTCAGGTCTCCCACCCAGCAAGACAGTTCCTCCAGCTCCTGGGCCACATGGCAGCTTCCACGGCAGTGGTGCAGGGAGCAAGGTTCCAGATGAGGGACATTCAGTTTCATCTAAGGTCTTTTTGGTCTCAAAGAAGGATTCACTTACCAAACTGATCCCAGTGTCTCAGACTCTGGTCCAAGCTCTCCAGTGGTGGCTGGACCAGGACAACCTCAGACAAGGGGTTCCATTTCTCTCTCAAGTCCCATCAGTAGTTCTAACTATGGATACTTCTCTCCTAGGGTGGGGAGCCCACCTGGGAGCCCTGACAGCTCAAGGAGTCTGGTCCCCACAAGAGTCTCTCCTTCATATCAATCTCCTGGAACTCAGGGCAGTTTTCCTAGCCCTGCAGAGCTTCTCGGATTCAAGGGCAAGGTGGTCCAAGTCAGAATGGACAACACCACCACAATGTGGTACATCAACAAGCAGGGAGGCACTTGGTCCTCGGCCTAGTGCACAGAAGCCATGAAGCTGTGGTCTCTGGCCTATTCTCTTCAGACTTCTCTGGTAGCAGTTCACCGTCCTGGGAAGGACAACATATTAGCAGATGCTCTGAGCAGAATATCACAGGGACACCACGAATGGTCCCTGGATCCTCACATACTGAAGGTCATCTTCTCCAGGTGGGGCACTCTAGAGATAGATCTCTTTGCAGCACTGGACAATCATCAACTTCCTCTGTTTTGTTGCAGACCTCCAGTCCTGGGGACGGTTCCCCAGGATGCTCTCATTTTGGACTGGAAGGGCAGGTTTCTCTATGCCGTCCCTCCCTTCCCTCTGCTGTTCAGAGTTCTGATGAAGATCAGGACTCAACCCTGCACAGTGATACTGGTGGCTCCAGATTGGGCCAGACAGCCGTGGTGTCCTCTACTGCTGTCTTTGTCAGTGTCGTGTCCCCTGTCTCTGCCCAGGACATACAATCTCCTGTCCTCCTCCCAGGGGCGGATCTGGTACCCTCATCTCCAGTCTCTCAATCTCAAGGCCTGGCTGTTGAAGAGTTTGAATATGCAGCACTACATCTTTCTCAGGAAGCTCTGGATATTCTGAAGGTCTCCAGGAAACCTTCCACTAGAAAAACTTGCAACTCCAAATGGAAAAGGTTCAGCATTTGGTGCTCTCAGAAAGGCATCCTGCCCGATTATGCAGACATTTCCACAACCTTAGACTATCTAGTTCATCTGAATGGTCTAGGCCTTAGGCCTGCCACTCTGAAGGTTCATCTAGCAGCTGTCTCTGCATTCCTCTCAGCAGGGAAGGGCTCTTCCCTGGCATCTCATCCTGTTTTCAGAAAGTTTTTCAAAGGTCTGGTTCACATTAACCCTCCCTTTAGGGAGCCCACTCCGTCTTGGGATCTTAATGTCTGCATAGCTCAGCTTATGCAGCCACCCTCTGAACCTCTGGCTTTGGCCGAATTGAAGTACTTGACCTGGAAAACTGTGTTCCTGGTATCTATTATTTCTGCCAGGTGGATTAGTGAGTTACAGGCTCTGCCAGTTGAACCTGACTTCATCTCCTTCCATAGGGACAAAGTGGTCCTAAGAACCAATAGGAGGTTCTTGCCCAAAGTGGTATCGGATTTTCATCTGAACCAGTCTATATCTCTCCCTGTGTTTTTCGCTGATCGTTCTTCTTCAGGTGAAAAAAGGTTACACAGTCTGGACGTTAAGAGGGCCCTTAGCTACTACATTGAGCATACTAAGGCATATAGAAATGACTGTCTTCAATTGTTTCTCACTTATGGTGAAGTGGGGAAAGGTAAGCCTGCCAGTAAAAGAACTATTGCCAGGTGGATTGTTTCTTGTATACAATTCTGTTATGACAAGTTGGGTAGAACGCCCCCTTCAGGCCTGAGGGCTCATTTGACTAGGGGTACAGCTGCTTCTCTAGCTGCGGCCAGAGATATACCTTTGTTAGAGATCTGTAAAGCAGCCATCTGGAAAACAGTACATACTTTTACCAGGCACTACTCCCTGGACATCCAGGCTAGGAGTGATGCTAGGTTTTGCACAGCAGTACTGCAGAGCCTCTTCCCAAAGTAGGTTCTGCATTCCCTCCTCCATAGGGAACTGCTTGGTAGTCTGCATTATGTCTGAATACAGCCAGACTTCATGTTGTTTGAAGAAAAAATTACTCACCATAGTAATGTTGTTTCTTCTAATGGAGTCTTGCTGTATTCAGACCTCCCCTCCCTGCCTCCCCTCTCAGAACCTGGGTTTTTGGGAAGTGGGCTGGCAGGTACAGTGTTGCTCCTCAGGGGTGTACCTTGTACCCTCCCTCTTGGGTAGGGTGGATGTTGTTGTTATTTTTCTGGTGTTTTATACTTAAATATTGTCACTACCTTTCCTTCTTGGGTTCTCGACTTGAGTCTTTTGGGCCCAAAAATAATTTTTTGCCCTTTGGCTAGATGTTGAACAATTTCCCTACTATAGTATGTTAGTTAGTGTGTTCGTAAGAATCTGCCGGTTACACTGAGAAGTGCCACAGACAGAGGTTTGAAAACCGAACTCGAGCTCAATGTTCTATGCTTCTGCATAGAGTTAACTCTTTCCTCTCCAGGGCAGTTCAAGTGCTGGGGCTAACTGCATTATGTTTGAATACAGCAAGACTCCATTAGAAGAAACAACATTACTATGGTGAGTAATTTTTTTTTCTGGTAAGTCCATGGGCCATACGACCCGTTTACATGGTCGACCAGAGTGCATACAATAAAATACAAATTACATCACAATGTTAAATTACAATCAAAATGTACAAAAATACAAGAGACAATAGTACAATACACATAAAAATGTCACAAGAGGATACATAAAAAATGTTATAGTGTTAGCTTTGGAGCCCCTCTAGCAGAGACTCTGGACTTGCCCAACTACCTTGGGTTCTATACCACTCGGTAGAATATAAGACTTTAACATATGTAGACTTTATGCTCATAGTGTGTAGAGGTCTTCCCCACTGAGCTTCTGGCCTTATGCAGGAACGTAATGCTTTCACCACACTGTCCGGTCTCTGTATAAGTAAGGAATAAGGCATGACAGAGGAGGGAATTATGCTATGTTATAACATGAGCAGATAGGTTTCTGTTACTTAATTGGTGGACATAGATCACAGGACCATTCATTAATTAATGTTAACAGAACAGTATGTGTTTGTGGTGAAGAGTCCGGAGAGAAATACATACACCCTACCAGATCTTGTTAATATTAGCCGAGAAATTTTGTAAAGGTAGCCATGTTGGTTTTTCTCCGTAGCGAGAGTCCATCAGACGTGATACTTCCCACCCACCCACTCAGTGGACACTGTAGTGGCAGGTGATCTTTGAAAATCTATCTCATCCAGTAATCCAATGCAGAGTACATCCATGTAATTCAACATAACAAGTCACATAATAGCAATTATCGTCCCCAACTTACTGTCATAAAACAGCATTACAACACATCCACTGCACTAAGAGTCTTCAGAAGCATCACATAAGTGTTTAAAAAAACAAGTTATTATACCAGAGTGCTAGCAAGTCTGTTCAGTGGGAGTAGTGAGAGACATGTTCCGTAGAAGTTTGCCGGTTTCCCCGCTGCCCCTTCTCATAATGTTGCCTCCCTTCCTAGTAATTTGTTCTGTAACCTGTAATGGTACTGAACTGTGACGTGGCCTTTGTGGGTGTGTGTGTGAGTCACAGCCGGGTAGTAATTGTTAGAGTGAGTACTCGTTACAGAGATGGAGAGACACAGGGAATGTGCACTCATAGCGAGGTAGGCTAAATGCCAGATAAACACTGAAATATTTTGTTTGTTGTGGCAGTGTGGGTTGTCGACCCCCGAAAGACGAAAGAGACCGGGGGGGTGGGAGGCGACACACAGAGAAGAGTGATCAGCGCAATAGCGGGAAGTGGCAGTGCCGAGTAGCACCTGTGTTTTTCTGTGTGTGTTAGTAATAGCAAAACGAGGGGACAGAGGTAATATGAATCAGCAGGGTTGTGTGTTGGCGGCAGTATGCAAGAAGACAGAGTCAGCATAGTATGTATTATGTGAGAGAGTACTGGATTAATTAGGGGAAGACGTGGCATAAGGAGCACTTCAGTGTAACCAGTGAAGGGAGTGGGAAGGGGGGTGAGATGCTGTGAAAAGTGACATATTGCAGTGTGAGGAAACAGAACAGTATAGCAGTGTGTTGTCAGCAGAATAAAAAGTTCTACTTGCTCCTTGATTGCAGTCTGTATGGCCTGTTCACCTTAAATGTCTGTGTTGTGAACTATTTTTACTGTGGCTGAACACAGAAAACTGTGGTTCCACGGCCAAAAATAGTGGAGGAACACTAAGTAGTTCCCACATTTTCTCCGTTATACCAACAGTTTTTTTTCATTTGTCCCCAAATGTGGCCCATGTTATAAGCGCAATAACCAACTCCAGGGTGTGTGGTTATTGGGGATTAATCAACACCCTGGGTGCTGTGAGGATACTCCGCCTGTGGCCTCATGCCTAACAGCGCACCCTGGGTGTTGATTAATCCCCAATAACCGCACATTCTGTCGTGGGTTATTGCTTACTTAACTTCCTGTACTTGCCATGTAATCTGTGATCTGAGTCAGACTTGGAATCCTAGGCTCTTGATTAGCTGTCATGTGACTTTGCATAGGTTCACTGCAGGGCAGTTGACGGGATTCAAGCAAAGAGTTTGAGTTACCCTTTGTTTCTGCATTCTAGATAGGTTAAGTGGATATTTTTTATTATTTAGACTTAGAGCAATGTTTGAAGAAGTTTTGCTGATGGTTTAGTGATGTTTGTATGTATGTTTCTGTTGTGTAGAATCAATTTTGAAATATATTTTGTGTGTTTATTAGATGTTTAAAATGATCTTCATCGGGGTATCTCAGTCATCAGGTCACACATATGGAAATTCACTGTCGGTGATGCAGGGTCCACATGGAAGATTCTCAGCAGTACCACTGGGGCTGCCTATATCGACAACTGCCGACGTCACCAACCCTATAAAGGCATGAGAGGCCCTGCGCCTTCCTCAGTTCTTTATTTTTATTTTGGTGCCTGCCCCGATCTTCCATTTGGAGGTCAGCCCTGCTCCGTCTGCCATCCCCCCATGCCCAGGCTTGGCCCCTGGGCAGGGCTGCTGGGCGGGCTCCCTCTCCCAGTGGTCACTGTAGGCAAGCCCAGGCTTACCTCCGGGTCAGGGCCACGGGAGCGGAACCCTCCCCCCGCTGGACATTGGTGGCAGTGAAGATGGCATCGCAGAACGTTATACCCGGGGGGGCCGGCTTTTTGTGAATGATGGATCCCTGGGGGTAGGGATGTGCAGTGACATCCAGTGTCCACCCTGCCCCCGTTAAGTAATGGTGCCAGCCGCAGCAGTACTCCCAGCCTCCGCCAGGGGTCCATAATGTGCCAGGCACTCTTCCCCCTTCCCCCAGAGAAGAAGAGCAGTCTGCAGGACACTCGATCCTTCTCCCACCGGCTGGCCCTCCAACTCCCGAGTCCGTCACCGAACCCGGCGGACGTCTTGCCGCTGAGCCAGAGGGCCAGCTGCCTCCTCGGTTCTTTCCCACCGTCGATTCTGTTTGCATGGGTCTTCATGGACGCTCTGACGCAGTTTCACCCCACTTTTGTCTACAACTTTATTTTACTTCATTTCATTTTCATTTTTTATTTTTCATACTTGTAGATCTGATGAGCAAATTGCCCGTTTTCACAGATGACAAGATACAGCAGTACAAACACAATAACGTAACAAATTAAAACAATCATACATGTACAACCAACAACAAAACATTAAAAAAATAATCAACAAGTACATTCAAAGTTATTCAATAACCATTGTTTGACGAGTTTTAAAACAACAAACAGTTTTGCAGTCAGCAGAATCAAATGGGACACTGTTATAAAAAAAGTGGTGCTCGACGGAGAAATTACCCGGTACCAATTGCTTTCTTAAAGAAGGGAATTTTAAAAGAAAATCTGCTCTGGGACCTGGTTCTACAGGAATGGGAAACGTGGGGAAAAAGATCAATGATTGATAAAGGCAAAAATCCTTTTAAGACTTTAACTAAAAAAATTCCCATTTTATGGGAAATTCTGTCGGTCAACAATAGATAACCAGAGGTTTTATACTTAGTTTTTCAGAATCTCTTTTTCATAAGAGAGTCTCTTACCTTGTTTTTTTTTTGGTTTTTGTTTGTTTAATTCTCTTTATGCTGCTACTTCACTGGCCTCTTAGGTCTCTCTCAGGTGTGGTCGCTTGGACCGGCCGGTTCCCCCTCTGCCTGAGGTCCTGTCCAGGCTAAGTCTCCAGCCCAGGATCTCTCCTTCACATCTACTGATCCTGCCCCCGGCTTTGAGCCCCCCCGAGGTGGGACCGCCTACTCCTCTGGTGCTCTATCTAAAATCTAGCAGGGGTGATTGGAGTGTGGAGGACAGACCAGCTAGGAGTGACCAGGTGTTGAGCGTGGGCACCATCCCCTGGACCCACTGTCGCCTACTCGGGTGCCAGGGCTTTTTCTGTGTTCTGGTGCTCCTGGGGGCGTGGATGTTCAGTGATGTCCAGTGTGCGATGGGCATGCTCCCGTACCCATGCACAGGGTACGGCCTCCCCTACCTTGTTTACATCGAGAGTTATTCCTTCCACTTTTCTCTTCTGTTGCTACCGCTGCGGAAAGAAGATTGCCTCTACAGACAAACATACTCTCTGTGTCTGCTGTCTTGGGCCTGACCATAACGTCTCTGACTGTGAACTCTGTCATAAATTCAACCAAACCACCCTCAGGTGACAAAAAAAGACTCTCAAAAATGTTCTGATGGAACAGCAGGTAACCATTTCTGAGCAAGGGTCTTTCAGGGTCCCTCTTTCCCAGTCACAGGTGGGTTGATCGAGCTCCAAGGCCTCTTAAGGACTGAGACAAGTTCTTGGGGGGGAGTCACAAGAAAGACCAAGAGCAGGACCACTCTCCCCCGGCGGCAGTCCTGCTTCTCGATGGCTTCTTCTTCCTCCAGGGGTACTCAGTCGGCTGCGGCTGCACTGATGCCTGTTGCTGTCCAGGTCTCTGTTCCTACCAGCCCATAATGACAGCGCCACTGCCTGTCTCTGGGGGTGGCTGGTCATCGACCCTCTGGTTGTCGGCCCCAGGTCATTGACGCCTGGCTCATCAACGACAGCCCTCCTGTCGAGGCCTGATGCTTCTCCAGGCCCTCGGGCATCGGGCTCTTTGGGCTCCCAAGGCCCGATTGATAGGTTTGTCACATTCTGTGCTGTTGACCCCTCCTCTGTCGACGCAGCAGTCTACTCTCGTCAACCTCAGTGATATTCTGACCAAGTTTACTACAGTCTTTGTCCATCAGATGGGCGCCTTTAGGCCTGGGTCCCCTGCGCAGTTGATGGATCTGTCATTGTCGTGGGCCATTGTCGGTCCCTTGTTCGTTGGACCTGGAGGTGGAGCAGCTTAATGTCAAGGAGGATTACCATCCTGACCTCATCTTGCCTGAGGAAGAGGAAGAAGAGGAAGAACCTCCTTCCTCCAACAGGTCAACTGGCTCCTCAGTGAGTGAGGACTCTTGTCAAGCATACTTCCAGGTCTCCTTCAGAGGACCCTACTTTCTTTAATGTTATGAAGCAGCTGTCCTCAGCCATGGGCTTCTATTCTGAGGAAGAGGATACCACCAGGCAGGATCTGGTGGACTTTCTGGAAATCCAGAATCTCCTCCTAGATCATTCCTCCTATTTTCCCAGCCTTAAGGAATGCCATTACTGCCACCTGGCACAAACTGACATGATTCTGGCCATGCCCACCAGGGCCTTCCTTACTATTCTGCCCAACCTGAGACTGATTTTGTGGTCATCAAAGCAGATCATGACAGGTCGAAGGTGCCTAAGCACTTTAGTTGCACCCCTTACAGGGAATACAGTAGGATTGACCTTCGGGGTAAGAGGGTATATGCCCCCTCTACATTTATTTATTTAAGTGTTTTACCAGGGAGGCATGCTGAGCAGACTA
The DNA here is from genome assembly GCA_016271365.2 of Neoceratodus forsteri. Taxonomy (NCBI): domain Eukaryota; kingdom Metazoa; phylum Chordata; order Ceratodontiformes; family Ceratodontidae; genus Neoceratodus; species Neoceratodus forsteri. The sequence goes on from JADMNL010000022.1 coordinate 318,582,575, forward strand.
CTGCTCGATTCCAGATGCGCCATGGGGGTAGGGAAAATAGAAGAGCATACAAACATATCCAGTAAGGTCAAATACATGATAAACGTAAAAGAATGGGAGAGCATACAAACATAAACAGTAATGACAATTTACTTGATTGCATAAAAGAAACCTTAGCAAGGTAGAGTACAATTTCCACAGGCAAGTACATAGCCATGGCATCAATATGGTAATACATACAAGGTACATAATTTGTGGTAGTGAGCTTTTACGATAGGATGAATACAAAACTAAATGACAGGAGACTTCTGGGAGGTTCCATCATCAGGTAAGTGGACGGAACAGTGAAATTTGGGAATGGTGAGTACCAGTGATAATTACCTTGATGCAGGGGTTTGAGGACTCCCTGTTGGTGAGCTCCCGGGGGTGCAAGTGCAGATAGGGTGGAAGTTTGTTTTGAGTAGGGAGTTAAGGTGCCTACCAGGTGTGGTGTGCCAGATGTCCGATGTGAGAGAGTTCCAGAGGCTAGGCATGTGGAAAGTGAAAGCTGACTGGCCTGCCGAGGTTGACATGCATGGGATGGCCAGCAGATGCGAGTGTTTATTTCTCAGTGCATAGCCCTGGGGAGGGGCCGAGAGGACCATGGTGAGATACATGGGGAGGGACTGTGACCATTATTTGGCCGTGAGGCTTGCACAATGGGCTTGACGCTGGCCCTACAGTGAGGGGAGGTCTAGGTTCCGGTACAGGACACAGTGATGAGTCCTAGGAGAAAAGTCAAGAGCAAAGTGACAGAAGGAATGGAAGAGGGGGTCCAGTCTGGCCAGGGTGGACTTTGGAGCGGCACTGTAGACTACGTCCCCATTGTCGAAGATGGGGAGAATCATCCTCTGCACTATGGCAAGTCTTGCCGGCAATGGGATGCAGCCGCGATTTCGATACAGTGCACCAAGCTTGGGGTGGAGCTTTTTGTGGATGGCATCAGTGTGTGCAGAGAAGGATGCTGGTCAAGCCATACCCCAAGATACCTGAAGGTGGAGCATGTTTCAGTAGAAGGCCCATCAAGGATGCGGAAAGGGGGAGTAGGGGGGTTGCCTTGAAAGTCTCTGCCGTGTGCCGAAGGTCACGGAGATGGTTTTCTTGGCATTGAGAAAAAGCTGATTTGAGTGAAACCAGCACCGAACTTCATTGAATTCCTGCTGGAGTCTGGTCGCTACTTCAGCAGTTGAGGCGTCAGATGTGTACAAAACTGTATCATCCACATACATGTGAATGAGATGTGCTGGGGCAGGCAGGTCGTTGAGGAAGATGGAGAACAGGAGAGGGCCAAGGACTGAGCCTTGCGGGACCCCAGAGGTGACAGGAAGGGAAGCAGAGGTGGCATTGCCAATTCTGACGGATTGGGATCAGTCTAGCAGGTAGGACTGGAACCACCTGGTGACCAAGTCTGAGAGCCCTGCATGAGAGAGTTTTGATAGCAGGAGTGTATGGGAGATGGTGTCGAAGGCTTTAGCCAGATCAACAAAAATGGCAGAGGTGATTAGGCCCTTGTCCGTACCAGTGAGTATGGAGTCTGTAAGTCTTAGGAGGGAGGTGGTGGTGGAGTGGGTCTTCCTAAAGCCAGACTGATAAGGTGTGGAAAAGGAAGAGGAATCAAGATAGGAGAAGAGTTGAGAGAAAACTAGTTTTTCCCTGGATTTGGCCAGGATAGGAAGCAGGGAAATTGGGAGGTAATTACCGGGTGTCAAGGGGTCACCGTCTTTTGGCAGCGGGATGACTGTAGCGTGTTTCCACTCAATGGGGACCGCAGCAAGAGAGAATGAGAGGTTGTAGAGATGTGCTAGGGGGTGGCGATGGCTGGGGCCGACAAGTAGAGTAGTTTGGAGTTGAGGCCAGTAGAGCATTTGCCCTTGTCAGGATTTAGGGCAAGCAGAGCTTTGTAAACTTCAGCAGGGGTAATCTGGGGGAAAGCAGAGGGGTTGCCTGCTGGGGGAGCATTTTAGGGGTGGGATGGCGGAGAGGGTTGGGTGGCTTGAGGGTTGGAGGCACCCAAGAGAGACAAGGTACAGTCCATAAAGAAGGAGTTGAAATGAGAGGCCACATCCAGGGGGTCAGTAATCATGGGGCCCACCAGTGTTGGGGTAGGGAGTTGTGAGAGAGGGCCAGAGAGAGAGATTTAACCACTTCCAAAATTGGGAGGGTTGGCTCAGGTTGGCTTTGAAGGTGTCGCTGAAGTATTTTGCCTTTGCCCTGTGGATCTGCCTAGTACAGGCATTTCGAAGGGCATGATATTTTTGTTGATGCATCTGAGAACTGGAGACCTTGAAAGTCTTCCATGCTGTGTCCCTGTCTTTGAGGAGTGTCAAGATGTCTGTGGAAATCCATGGCAGGTGGGTACCCCTCACCCGAGCCCTTTTAATCGGGGTATGTGAGTTCCAGACCACTATAAACCTTGACTTAAAGTATTCCCAGGCTGAATCAGTAGAAATGGCCCTTTGGATGAAAGACCAGTCCAAACTAGATACCTTGGGGCCGAGGATTGCCAGTTACCTCTCTCACATGGTCAAATACCAGAATACCATCTGAAAGAAGGGCAAGGCTGCTGCCCTGGCCCTCCCAGAATGTTCCCAGAAACAGGAGGTTCTTAAGTGCTTGTAGAGTGCAGAGGATATCAGTAAGCACCTCCTTAGGTCCCTCAACATATCTCTGATACTGGTGCCAGGGCTGCTGCCACAGGTATTTGCCTTTCGTAGGCACTCCTGGATGAGGGTCTCAGGTTTTGCAGCTGATGCCCAGCAAAAGGTGCTTAGCGCCCCTTTCAATGGCTCTAAATTTGGGCCAGATATTCAGGACATTATCAGTGACCTACAGGCATCTGGCAGGGCTGCTAAGTCTGTCCACTCGCTCTGTCATACGCAGCCTAGGAACAGACAGTGCCGTCCCTTTCACAAGGTGTCCCACAAGTCCAGAGCAGCCTCCCATTCTCCGGGTAAGAGAGCCTACCCTCTCCTCCTCTGGCACCACATCAAAGCGCCCCAGGGGTGACAGAGCAGCTCCAGCGACTGGGTCTGCCTCTGCTTGACTCCTTTGCTAGACCCCCCCTTCCAGTCCCTGACCAAAAGGCAGTCGCCGGAGGTCTGGTCTCCCTCCATCTCAATCAGTGGAGAACCATCACTTCAGATGCCTGGATTCCTCAGATTATAGAGAGGGGTCACATTCTGGGACTTAAAGAGATGCCCCCAGAGACTCCTTCAGCTCCCTCCACCTACACTCTGGCCCACCAGTACATCCTCCAGGAGGAGGTACAGTCTCTCCTATGGAAAAAGGCCATCAAGCCAGTGGCATGGCACCAAAGGAACAGGGGATTTTATTCTAGATTCTTTCTGGTCCCCAAAAGAACCAGAGATCTGAGACCCATTCTAGATCTCAAGGACCTCAGTCTGTATGTCCACTACAAAAAATTCCACATGGTCACCCTGCCAGGCCTGATGCCGCTACTCAAGCAGGGTGACCGGCTGTGCTCCTTGGACATGTAGTATGCTCACCTGCAAAGCTCAGTGTTCACACCGCACAGGAGATGACTCCAGTTTCTCTTTCAAGGTGAGCACTACCAATTCAAGGTATTGCCCTTTGGCTTATGCTCTGTGCCACGGGTCTTTACAAAGTGCTTAACAGCAGTTGCTGCAGCTCTCAGAAGGGAGGGACTGTATGATTTCCCATATCTGGACGACTGACTTCTAAAAGCCATGTCCAAGGAACAGCTCCTTCATACTCTGGAAGGAACTCTTCAGCTGTTCTCTTCCCTGGGCATTATTGTCAACCTGCCCAAGTCAGTCCTGACCCTGTCCCAGTGGCTGCAATATATAGTGGTGGTTCTGGACTCTGCGCAGGGCAAGGCCTTGTTACCTCAAAACAGGGCAGAGTGCCTCATTGCTCAGGTTAAGGAGGTTGTCCAGAGCCGTTATATCTTGGCCAGGGTATATCTGAGGCTACTGGGTCTGATAGCCACGGCCATTACCACGGTTCCTTTAGCCAGGTTGCACATGCGAGTCCTTCAGTGGACCCTCTGAGTGCTATGACACTAACACATGGATGAATTAGATCAGTTAGTACTAGTTTCCTCCTCAGTCCGCAAGGTGCTCCAGAGGAGGATGGACCCTCAGAACCTCTCAAAAGGGGTCTCATTCCAGATTTCCTCCCCTCTGCAGATATTCACCACTGATGCCTCTGTTTTGGGCTGGGGAGTGCATCTGGGTCCATTCCAGACTCAGAGGTCTTGGTCCCAGATGAAATCCTCTCTGCATATCCACATCCTGGAGATGCGCGCAGTCCTGTATGCCATGCAGGTCTTTCAGAACCATCTCCTAGTAGGTCAGCTGTTGATCCAGTCAGACAGTCTCAGTGTTGTCTATTATATCAGCAAGCAAGGGGTGGGGGGGACACACTTATACCTAGGGATGTCACAATATCACATTTTTAGTATCTCAATATTTGGGTAAAAAGTATCATGATAATCAGCAGAATTTAAAAAAGCAAAACTGTTTTCCCATACAGCTGTTTGGACATGGTTGCCACCAGTTCCAGCCTTCGGGTGTCCTGGTGCCCCCAGCCGCCACTCCCCCACTGTCTCACCAGTGGGGATCAGCATGGGGAGAGGTCCGAGGGCTCCTATTCAGCGTTAAGTACTACTGAAGGAAATCGCTGCTTACGGAAAGGATTGTGGAATATTTTGAATCCAGTGGCTTACAGATCAGAGGCAGCATTGATTCTCAACAGGAAGCTCATGTCAAACAAATCTGGTAGATTTCTTTGACTGGGTGACCAGGGAACTAGATTAGGGTGGAGCCTTGGATGTGGCCCACCTAGGTTTCAGTAAGGCCTTTGACACTGTTCCACATAGACTTGTAAACAAGCTGGGCAGCCTGGGAGTGGGTCCAAAGGTGGCAAATTTGGTAAGAAATTGGTTGAGTGATAGACGACAGAGGGTGGTGGTAGGCGGAGCTCACTCTGAGGAAGGGAGGGTGACCAGCGGGGTGCCAGAAGATCAGTACTGGGACCAGTACTCGTTTTTTTTTTTTTGCTCCTCCCCTGCATCTTGGCGGCCTCTCCTTCGAGATGCTTTGGACCTCACCCCAGGCAACCCCCACCGCCAACTGCCACCCCATACTGCAGCCCCCCAGGGTAACCCGGCGTATCCCTTCATTGGGTGGGTCCTCTCCTTCCGGGGAGAATGAACCTCATGGCATACCTTTTTGGCCCTGGGTGCTGCTGCGGTCTGTCCCGGCTATCCAGGGGCTCCGTGGTGGTGAGGATCCAGTGGCCGCATCCGGCCGGTTGAGATGGCCTTTTCCATTTTTTCTCTACCCCACCCCACCAAGTTCTCGGCCTTGTAGGTGGCGTCCTCATGCAGGGGCCTTGTTGAGGCATCACGTCCCCCAAGCATGCACCCAGTCTGCCCAGAGGTGCCCAGGCAGTACCCACCCCCACCCCCGGGAGGGAAGCGTCCAATGGATGCTTGTGCATTCTCTCCCTGCTGGACTCCACTCCTGGTATCTGGGCTCGGGGCACGAACCCGGGTTGCCAATGTGCTGAGCGAACCCCTTTGCTCGGCGCCACAGAGCCGCCCAGGACCGGTCCTCTTTAATGTCTTTATTAGTGACATTGCAAATTGGCTAGAAAGGAAGGTATGCCTTTTTTGCAGGTGACACAAAGATCTGCAATAGGGTAGACACTCCAGAGGGCTGGAAAAATGAATAGAGATCTAAGAAAACTTGAATGGTCAAAAGTGGGGCAACTAAGATGCCATGTGAAGAAGTGCAAAATCATGCACTTGGAGCACAGAAACCGAGGGCGGAGTACAAGATAGGGGGAGTGATATTGACGACCACCAAGCAGGAAAGAGACCTGGGGGTAAACATATCTGATGACCTAAAGGCAAACAGTGTGACAAGGCAGTGGGAAGAGCTAGTGAGATGCTAGGGTGCATAGGGAGGGTATCGCCTGCAGAAAGAAGGAGGTGGTGATACTGCTGTATAAATCTTGATTTGTGGTCTGAAGAGGGCATTAGGATTTTGTGGTCAAGGAATTGGCTACAGTCCTGTGCCCCTCGTGACTCCCAGGTTGGGCTACTGGCGTGGCCTGCCCTGGGGTGCTTTATTAGACCACATTATACCTCGTGGTCTTGTCCAGTTGGGAGTGGGGCCTATCTTCTGGTCAAAAGAAAGATTTGACAGCCCTGAGCCCTAATACTATTCGAGTCCTATGGATAACTTGGTCTGCTTGGATTCTGATGGATTTGGATTTTTACTTATCTGAGTCCCGAGATTTCTTGAGTCCTTTGGATAAGCTGGTCTGCCATATGGATCTTGATAGATTTGGATTTTTACCCACCTGCAAACAAATTTGACTCCTTCCTTGCAGTTTGAAGATTTTTATTATTATTTCATGATAAACTTGATTTGGACAGCGAGGTGGTGAGAGGACCTTGTGTCCATTTATTTTATTTATTTTACTGTTTTCCTCTACTCCTTGGTCGTGAGAGGACTGGGGGAGGGGAGAAGGGATGTGTTATTTTATGTGTTAAGTTGAATTATTTGATTTCTAAAAATATTTCTGCAGTGAGAGTGCTAAAATATTTTATCACTTTCCACCACTCCCTAGTCGTGAGAGGACTGGGGGATGTGTTATTGTATATCTCAAGTTTGAATTATTTGATTTTGATTGTATTTATATTTTTATTTATTTTATTTTAAGAGTCTTCTCACCGGGTATGACTTGATTTTCTTACTGGTGGGGTTGGTAAAATGTTGGGTTTATTTAATTTTAGTTAATATTTTGTATTTTGTTTTGGGTTTAGTTGTACTGCAGTGGTATGTGTTGGCCCTCAATCCCCACGGTGGTGCGCTACTCATCCTCCTTTCTTTGCGCCCTCCGCCCTTTTTATCCTCCCCATTATGATACTTACCAGCGTTGTAGAGCACTGGGAATTGCTTGAAGGAGAGGGAGGAGGGTGGGGGGCTGCGAACAAGGGAGGATGGACGAGGGGGGCCTTTGTATCTTGGTAGTTTGATCCAGAAGGCGCCCTTGGGTGAAATGGAATCCGGACTGTGGTTCGCCATGTCTGGTGCCCATACCCAAGGGCACTACGGAATTTAGTAGGCAGATGGGCCTGACAGCCTCCCAGGTTCGTGCAACTCGGGCGGTGTTATGCAATGCCAGGTCCGTCAGAAACCAGACTGGCATTATTGCCGATCTTGTGGGTTTGGTGGACTTGGCTTGCATCACTGAGACCTGGCTGGATGAAAATCCAGGCCCCACGTTGGAGGCCATGACTCTGGCCGCATACTTGGTGATACACCGCCCGAGATTGGACCGCGGGGGGGGTGGGGTTTGCAGTCTGTTTTAAGACAGAACTGGGCTTCACAAGTGTGGTAGTGGTGGAGGCTGAGTCCTTTGAGTGCACAGTGGTAGCGGGTGGTGGCTTTCGAATCGTACTCATCTACCGTCCACCAGGAGATGGGAGACGATTCTTACAGGAAGTGGCAGACTTCATCGTTGACATGTCATTTGAGTCACCCAGATTGATGGTTCTGAGTGACTTTAATGCCTGGGTCGACGATGAACTCTCACAATTTGGTAATCACTTTCTCTAATTAATGATTTCTTTGGACTTTACACAGGTGGTTTCCACTGCTACCCATAAATCTGGGCACTCCTTGGACTTGGTCTTTGTCTTAGGGATTGATATTTTCGATTTGGGGGTGGAACCAGTCGTTTGGTCAGACCACTACACCGTGATCTTCAATTTTAGCGCCCCCTTGAGAAGGCCTACCCCTGTGGAGATGGCAAGGTACCGCCCTTTACAGGATATTACTCCCCAAGGCCTTGCGGCGGTCCTTTACCTCTTGTCCCCCGTGTTGGCGAGCAGTAGCCCAGAGACCTTGGTGACGACCTATAACAGGGCTGTTACGTTGGCTCTGGATACTATTGCTCCTGTTCATGTGTGCCACCTTTCCCTTCGTCCCAAGGCGCCCTGGTTTGATGGGATGCTGCGGGAGATGCGGAGACAGGGGCGAAGATTAGAACGCTGCTGGCGCAGGTCTGCCCTTGAGGCCGATCGCCTTAGATTGATGGACCATTGTTTTGTCTATCAATCTGCAATCTCCCATAAGAAGGCAGAATTCCTGTCCAGGGAGATTGCAGCTGCTAGGAATCGACCAGCTCAGCTTTTTTGGACTGTGGACAGGCTGTGCACCCAAGCTTGTCTACAAGTTCGAAAAGCCTTTTCGCAATTAGAGTGTGAGGAGCTCGCTCGTTTCTTCGCAAATAGTGGCAGACATCAGGGCAGATCTGTGTCCAGCATCTTCTAAGGGGGATGCTGTTGATCAACATGAGTTCACAGTACCTCAATTTTCTTGGTGTTCCTTCAGCACACCTGATTTCGTGGATGTCGTTCGGATTATCCATGGTGTACGACCTACGAGCTGTAGTTTGGATCCTGGACCGATCTCCCTAATATTGGGTTGTAGTGACATCACTGGTCCAATCCTTGTGCAAATAGTCTGGTGCTCCCTGGAATCGGGTGAGTTTCCTAGCTCCCTGAAAGAGGCGGTGGTGACACTTTTCTTGAAGAAAGCTACCTTGGACCTGGACTGTTTCACAAACTACAGACCCATTTCAAACCTACCCTTTATTGGGAAGGTGATTGAGAAGGTAGTGGCTGTCCAACTGGAGAATCATTTAACCATCCATGACATCTACGAACCCTTCCAATCCGTTTTTTGTGAAAGACACAGCACTGAGACAGCACTAGTTCAGGTGTTTAATGATCTCCTGAGGGCGAGAGACCAGAAGAGACGTTCCATTCTAGCTCTTCTTGATCTCTCGTCAGCTTTTGATGCTATGGATCACGTGGTGTTAGCATGCTTGAGGCAGATTTGTGGAATATCAGGAATTGTCCTTCGATGGTTCACCTCATTCCTCACTGGGAGATCACAAAGAGTTGTGTCTGGGTTTTTTTTTCCTCAGGCCCAACTCCTTTGTTGTGTGGGGTACCTCAGGGTTCTGTGCTATCTCCCATGTTATTCGCAGTGTATATGCTGCCCCTAGGAGACATTATAAGACGGTATGAGCTGAGGTTTCATTGCTATTCAGATGATACCCAGCTATACCTGTCTTTCGCACCTGACCAGGATGGAGCTCTCTCAGTGTTTAACAACTGTCTGAAAGAAATCCAGGATTGGATGGATTCTAGTTGGCTGAAGTTGAACTCAGAAAAGACAGAGGTTTTGGTTGTGGACCCAGGCTGTTGGATAGAGGGGCCGCCTGCTGGTACACCCTCAGGAATTTTTCTTGGTGGTGTGTCACTTCCGACCTCCGAACGGGTGCATAACCTAGGGGTTATCTTGGATGACAAACTGACACTACAGTCACAGGTGTCAGCAGTCGTCAAGACTTCTTTTTACCATCTTAGGAATATCGCTAGAGTAAAACACCTTGTTCCGTCTGACATATTACCTACGTTGGTCCACGCCTTTATGTCCTCACGTTTGGACTACTGCAACTCCCTGTATTTTGGGCTTTCTAGGGTTGAAATCCACCGCCTTCAGCTAGTGCAGAACGCGGCAGCCCGGGTTTTGACTGGGACAAGTAGGTCCTATCATATTAGCCCGGTGCTGCATGATCTGCACTGGCTTCCTGTTTGGTGGCGGATCACCTTTAAAGTCTGTTTACTGACTTTCAGAGCCCTACACGATCAGGGTCCAGCCTATCTGAAAGACCTTCTGGCTCTTTACTGCCTGGGCCGATTGCTCCGCTCGGCCAACGAGGGGTTGCTAGAGATTCCAAGAGTGAGTCTGAAATCATCTGGTTGTAGAGCTTTTTCCTTTGCTGCTCCCACTCTTTGGAATTCTCTAACCCACCGTTTACGGGAGTGCACCTCCGTGGAGGAATTTAAGAGGGGCCTAAAAACTTATTGTTATCAAATTGCTTTTTTGGAATTTTGATTTTTAGCGGCTGATTAGACTGTAGTTTTATCTGTGTTTTATATCAAATTATAATGCTTGATTTGTATTACCTGTTTGTACAGCGCCTTGAAAATTGAAAGGCGCTTTAAAAATAAAATGTATTCTTATTATTATTATAAATCATTGGTGAGACCTCGCCTAGAGTACTGTGTCCAGTTCTGAAGACCACATCTCCGGAAGAATATAGAAAGAGTAGAAGTGGTCCAGAGGAGGGCAACAAAAATGGTGCAGGGCTTACATCAAAAGCCCTATGAGGAGAGGCTAAAGGTCATCAATATGTACACCCTGGAGGAAAGGAGGGATTGGGGGATATGACAGAGACTTTCAGATACCTCACAGGTATAAATAGGGTACAAGAGGGAAGCATTTTTCAGAAAAAAAAGATGCTGAAGAACAAGAGGTCATTCTATTGACCTGGTCGCTTCAGCATTTGCGACTGTCATGGATAATACAATGCAACACCGCTCCGCTGCTGCTCTCCCATACCTAGGTCCTTTACATAACGCACTTGCCCTAGTTGGCCTCTGCCCCGTCTGCTCTTCTGCATCTGACAGTGCCACCAGCCTGGCTGCTCTCACCCCACCCTCCCCCTTCCTCTATATCCTTACCTTACCCCATCTCATTTTTACCTCCCGCTTTCTGCCCGCCCTTTCATTCTACCACCCCTTTCCCCTTTTTTGTCCTCTTTCTTTCCATTTTACCCTCACCCTTGTCTGTTCGAATTTAACTTGTGATCCTGTGCCCTTATTTGTGAAACAAATGTCTATTGTTACGTGATACCAATGTCTTGACATGGAACCTTTGTAAAAGAGCCCTGGACTCAAAGGTAACTTGTAATCCTAGAACTGAAATAAATAAATTGAGCTGGAGGGGGTAGATTCAGGGGAAATATGAAGAAGTACTTCTTCACAGAAAAAGTGGTAGATACCTGGAACAGCCTCCCAGCAGAGGTGGTTGGGGCAAAACCTGTAACAGGATTCAAGAATGCATAGATTAGGCAGAAGGGAACCTTCCTGGTTAGGAACGAGAGGGTAAAGCCGGAGACCAAGTAGGGACTGCGGTATTACAATAGGTAGGGAAAACTGGCAGACTAGGTAGGCCAAGTGGTCCTTATCTGCCATCAGTTTCTATGTTTCTATGTAATTAAGTCAACTGGTGCACATACCTTCCCCCCCCCCCATTTCTTTTTCTTGTCCATCAGGCTGGCACATGTGTGATGATGCGGGTGTATGACATAAAGATATTACTCGTGTTCCGCCCCTGCACCCAGACAGCTGGAAGGTTGTTATTGCTGCACCATCCAGCCTCTGCTAGATGGCGACCAAGCAGCAGCTTGCGCTGTCCCCCCTTCCCAAAGAAGGAGAGTTGTGAATGGATGCTCAGTTCTCCTTCATGCAGTCAGCCCTCGAGCAGTCTAGGTTTATTCCTGAACCTGGTTTACTGGCGTGGCAACAGGTGAGGTGCCCAGGCCCTCAAAACTCCGCACCACATGGCCAGCACTGCATTTCTAATTTTAAGTAAAAATAGTAAAAATCTGATAAGAGGGTGGTGAGGAATCATAGTTGCACCTGGAAAGGAATGTGCTGCTGGAAAAGCAAGCTGAGACGCTTAATCATTCTATATCATGATATATCGTGCTGCACAATAATCTCGATATTGTTTTTTTACAACGATAAATTATCATCAGTGGTACTTATCGTGATATATCATCATACCGTGTTATCGTGACATCCCTACTTGTACCCCCTGTGCAGGGAGGCCATGAGAGTGTGGTACTGGGCCTTAGACCACAGTCTGATCCTCTTGGCGGTCCATGTCCCTGGCGTGCAAAACACACAGGCTGACAGCCTCAGCAGGACTCAGGCCAGCATGCACTAGTGGGAACTTCTGTCATCCGTCGCAGAAGATCTGTTCGCCAGATGGGGTCGTGCAGAGTTTGGCCTTTTTGCGTCCCCACTCAGTGCAAAACTGCCCAGTTTCTGCTCATGAGATCCAGGGCCCGGAGTTCTTGGTGAAATGCGTTGTCCCTCTCCTGGAGTGGGAGGTACCTTTCAAACAACATGAAGTCTTGCTATATTATGACATATGCAGTTTGTCCCAGCCTTAGAACTGCTCCGGAGGTGAAAGAGTTAACTTCCATGCCAGGCATGGAATCTTGAGCGCGAGCTCGGTTGAAAAAAACTCTGTCTGTTGATCTTCAAACTGAAACTGTCAGATTCTTTACTCCGCCTCACTGAACAGTCGCTCCGGAGATTCCTCCTACTGCTCGGTTCATTTCTCGGTTTTCTAAACCGCAATTGTATATTTTAACCGCAACCGGTCGGTTCAAGTTCTGTCTGTGGTATCGTAAGTAATAGATAGGTTTTACATTTCTCTGTGTGGAACTTGCAAACGTTGTTATCGGTTCGGTTTGAACCGATCAGGTTGTTGTTAAAATTTATTAAATTACATTTAGAGTCGGTTCTGGTTCTTATCGGTTCTAAAAAACGGATTTCATTATGGTTTTTTCCATCACTCCGTGACACGGTTGGGGAACCGATAAGGTGTCTTGCTTAGCGATTTGCCAGAAAAAGGGCAAGTTTTGGTTAGGCTGGCATTATGTCTGAGAAACCCAAAAGAAAAACCAGGCCCACTGGGTTTCAGCACTGTAGTGTCTGTGGGGAAGCCTTTGCCAGGGCTGACCCACACACCACATGTGTTTTATTGTCTGGGGTTTGACCACCTCAATGCAGACTGCCAGATTTGCAAGAATTTCCCTGCAGCTACCCTGGATAAGAGAGTTGGTAGGCTCAGGGAACGAGAGGCCAAAAAGTCCGCTGACCCGGATGGCCAGCCTGGTTCGGTGCCAGCCGAACCAGAGGTAACCTCTGACCAGGGCAATACTCGGGCAAACGAAGAGCTGACTCGAGGAGCCAGTTCCAGCAAAGAGGACTAGAAAATCAGCAGGTGTGGAGCCAAAATTTCCTTCTCCAACCGCTGCAGAGATAGCCAAAGCGATCCAAATTGTCCAGTCGCTTTCCCCGGTTCCGTCGAACTGGCACCATCAGGTAAACGGTCGGTTCGGTGGTTCCACTGGTTCAAGAATATGATATAGAAGAATTTTATGAACTGGAGGAGGGGGAGGAGGATTATGAAGAGAGTGAATGTGATTTTAAAGTCTGGATGTGCCCATTGAACGGACATCTCCCCAGACAGACCTTCAGAGTTCCCCCAAGGCTTTCTGAGTCCCTTCTCATTTTCTGTTTTATAAAAAGTTGTTGAAACCCTCCAGCTCCCTTTGGAAGAAGCTGTGGATGAACAGGAGGAGCTTGACTGTGGAAATGATGGATATCCCAGAGTCCAGGAGATTGTCTATTCCTTTACATAAATCTTTTAGGAAACAGACAATAAAGATTTTAAAAGCTCCTAATTCTTTACCTCCTGTGGATAAAAAGATGGACAGGAGGTACACATTGTCAGGCTCTGATATGGAGTTCCTTTCACAAGAATGCAGCCATGTTGGGGTAGTGCAGGCTGTAGCCTGTGATAAGGCAAATATTCCCTTGGCTTCACACCCCCCTGACAAGGACTCCAGGAGGATTGATGCCATGGCAAAGAAACAATACATGGCAGCATCCTTGGGACTCAGACAGGCAAATTATATGGCCTATGTTGCAAGATACCAGAAATCCAGATGGGATACTGTTATGGCTTTAGCGAAACAGGTCCCTGGCCAGCTTGCCAAGGAGCTGGAACAGGTGGCTGCTGATGGTATTGAGGCATCCAAGGTGCAATTCCATGCTGCAGTGGACTCTAATGATGTGTTTTCAAGAGTCATGGCTACATCTGTGGCTTTTCGTAGAATGGCTTGGCTCAGGTGTACTAGCCTGTCACAGGATACCCAGGCTAAGGCCATGGATTTTCCTGTTGTGGGTAATTCTCTGTTTGGGGAGCAGACAGAGAATTACATGAAGAAAATATATGAGTATAGGACCACTTATAGGAGTGCACAGGCCAAGGAGAGGCAAGCCACTCCTCAGAGGCAGCTTTCCAGGGGCAGGGCAGGCCTTTCACAGGCCTTTTACAAGCCCAGGCCTCCTCTTTAGCTTATGCCCAGAGGGGTTCTTCAGAGAGGCAGGCGGAGTGCGAGCAGGCCTGCTCCGCCCCTCAGCCCAAAGCTCCTGCCAAACAGGCACCCTGATGGGATGCCCAGGGCCGATTCGCCATTACCTGTAGGGGGCAGGCTGGCTTACTTCGTCCAGGACTGGGAGTCTTTAACATCAGACAAGTGGGTCCTGGAAGTAGTAAGCCAGGGACTGGTTCTCAGCTTCAAAAAATTTCCAAAGATGAGAACCAGATCCTTTCCACCTGCAAATCCATCAGAGGCTCTTGCTTTGGAAACAGAAGTCTCAACCCTCCTGGCTCTCAGAGCTGTAGAAAGGGTTGAGTACCTACCCTACCCCGGGGCAAAGGACTGTACTCCAGGTACTTCCTTACCCCAAAAAAGACAGGAGAATGGCGGCCCATCCTGGATCTAAGATACCTAAACAAGCACCTTTTAAAACCAAAATTCAAAATGGTGACTCTGGGAATTATTTTACCCTCCTAAGGCCAGGGACTGGCTAGCGTCCCTGGACCTCAAGGATGCCTACTTCCATGTTCTCATCAGAAGCTCCCACCGAAAGTACCTCAGATTCGAACTGCCCTCAGGCCATTACCAGTTCAGAGCAATGCCCTTCGGCCTCACCTCTGCCCCAAGGGTATTCACCAAATGCCTGGCAGTAGCAGTTGCTCACTTAAGAAGGCAAAAGATTGCCATCTTTCCTTACCTGGACGACTGGCTCATAGTGGGTCAGTCTCCAGACCAAGTCAAATCACACCTTCAGGTTACCCAGCAGCTGCTTACATCTCTAGGTTTTCTTCTCAGTCTTCCAAAGTCAGTTCTAGAGCCTGTTCAGCTACTCACCTTCATAGGCGCAGAACTGGACACAAAGCAGGCCAGAACTTTCCTTCATCTTGAAAGAGTAAAGACCCTGGTGGCTCTGGCCTCCTCCTTCACTCTGCAGGTCTCTCGACCAGCAAGGCACTTTCTACAGCTCCTTGGCCACTTGGCTGCTTCCACAGCTGTAGTGCAAGGAGCAAGATTTCAGATGAGGGACATCCAGTTCCATTTGAGAGCCTTCTGGTCTCAAAGGAGAGATCCTCTAACCAAATTGATCCCAGTAACTCGAACCCTGATCCAGGCCCTGCAGTGGTGGCAGGATCAGAGCAATCTGAGACAGGGGTTCCTTTCATCCCTCAATCTCACTCCTTGACCTTACTACAGATCGTCCCTCTTGGGATGGGGAGCTCACATGGCGACCTCACCACCCAGGGATTGTGGTCCCCTCAGGAATCTCTGCTCCACATCAATCTGTTGGAACTCAGAGCTGTTTTTCTAGCACTTCAGGTTTTTTCTGCATCTGTTCAGAACAAAGTGGTACAGGTCAGAACAGACAACACCACTACAATGTGGTACATCAGCAAGCAAGGGGGCACTCGGTCTTCGGCCTTGTGCACCGAGGCGATGAAGTTGTGGTCTCTGGCTTATTCCCTGAACACCTCCCTCATGGCAGTTCACCTCCCAGGCAAAGACAATGTCCTGGCAGTTGCTCTCAGCAGGATTTCCCAGGGCCATCACGAATGGTCACTGGATCCCCTAGTACTGGGGTTAGTATTTGCCAGGTGGGGCACCCCTCAGATAGATCTTTTTGCAGCCCCAGACAATCACCAACTTCCGCTTTTTGTTGCAGGCCCCAGTGTTGGGCTCAGTCCCTCTGGATGCCTTCCTTCGATTATTGGGAAGGAAGTCTTCTATGTCTTCCCCCTTCTCTCTCTCTTGTTCAAGGTGCTAGTCAAAATCAGATCTCAACCTTGCAATATGATTCTGATTGCTCCAGATTGGGCCAGACAGCTCTGGTATCCACTCCTTCTGTCCTTAGCAGTCCACCTTCCCCTGTGTCTCCCCAGGAATCACAATCTGTTAACCTGTGCCCAGGGGAGAGTTTGGTATCCGAATCTCAAAGCCCTCAACCTCAAAGCCTGGCTCTTGAGGAGTTGGAGTTTGCTGACCTACACCTTTCTCAAGGTGTACTCGATATCTTGAAAGCTTCTAGGAAGCCTTCCACCAGGGCTACTTATAATTCTAAATGGAAAAGGTTTTCCATATGGTGCTCTGGAAAGCATATTTCCCCAGAATCTGCTGATTTACCCACAGTCCTGGACTGTATGGTCCATCTAAATACTTTGGGGCTGAGGCCAGCTACCCTGAAAGTGCATTTGGCAGCTGTCTCTGCTTTTATTTCAGCAGGAAAGCCCTCTTCTCTTTCTGCTCACCCTGTATTCTCCAAGTTTTTCAAAGGATTGCTTCACCAACCCTCCATTCAGGGACCCTGCTCCTGCCTGGGATCTTAATGTTTGCATTGCTCAGCTAATGCAAGCCCCTTTGAGCCTTTGTCTTCAGCAGAGCTTAAGTACTTGACTTGGAAAACTGTGTTTTAGTAGCCATCACTTCTGCCAGGCTATAAGTGAATTACAAGCTTTGTCAGTGGAGCCTGATTTTATCTCCTTTCACAGAGATAAGGTAGTCCTCAGGACTAACAGGAAGTTCTTGCCTAAGGTGGTTTCAGATTTCCACCTTAATCAATCTATATCTCTTCCAGTGTACTTCACTGACCATTCCTCCTCTGGCGAGAGGAGGCTGCACAGTTAGATGTAAAGAGAGCCCTTAGTTACTACATAGAGCGTACCAAGGGTCACAGGTTTGACTCCCTCCAACTGTTCCTCACTTATGGTGAGGTTGGTAAGGAAACCTGCCACTAAAAGATCCATTGCCAGGTGGATTGTCTCTTGTATCCAATTTTGCTATCAAAAACTGGGAAGGTTCCCCTTCAGGCCTGAGGGCTCACTCTACCAGAGGTACAGCTAGGCCCCTAGCTGCGGCCAGGGACATCCCTATCTTAGAGATATGTCAAGCAGCTACCTGGAAAACAGTACACACTTTCACCAAGCATTACCCCTGGACATCCAGGCTAGGAGTGATGCTCGGTTTGGCACAGCTGTGCTTCAGAGCCTATTTCCTAAGTAGGTTCTGTCCCTCCTCCATGGAGGTACTGCTGTGAGTCTGCATATATACATAATATAGCAAGACTTCATGTTGTTTGAAGAAAAAATTACTCACCTTAGTAATGTTGTTTCTTCAATGGAGTCTTGCTATATTATGACCTCCCCCCCGCCTGCCCCTGTCAGAACCTCTGCTCTTGGGATGTGGGTGGGCAGTGCAGTGTTGGCACTTAATGATGCCCACCTTGTATTTTCACCCCTCTTTTTTGGGGTGTTTGGGTGTTGTATTTTATTTTATTTTATTTTTTGGATCCCCTGACTTGAGTCTTGGTTTTGGGACCAGAAAAATGTGTTAATATTTTAGTAGCCAGTTGGCTAGTGTAGGTTTACAGCTTCCACACAGAATCTTAGTGAGTTTTGCTCGTAAAGATCTGACAGTTTCAGTTTGAAGATCAACAGACAGAGTTTTTTCAACCGAGCTCGCGCTCAAGATTCCATGCCTGGCATGGAAGTTAACTCTTTCACCTCCGGAGCAGTTCTAAGGCTGGGACAAACTGCATATGTCATAATATAGCAAGACTCCATTAGAAGAAACAACATTACTAAGGTGAGTAATTTTTTCTTACGCCCTCACTCCATTTCCTCTCATTGAGAGGGTGCTAATCAAGCTGCAGATGGAGGGAGCCAGCATAGGAACATACGAAGAAGCCAGCAGAGGAAGGCCAGTTGGTCTATCAGGTCAACTTATATTGCAGGGTCCACAGCTTGAGTTGATGTCCCTGCCCTCCCTCCCCACTCCTCCCATCCTCCCTACCTATGATCCTTACTTTCCCCCTATGCTTATCCCAGCCTGTTGGGCACCAGTACTGAACTCTATACTCGGGATGCGGCCTTACCAGCGACCTGTACAAGGGCAGTATAACCGCCTCTCTCCTACTACTGATCCCCCAGATATACATCCTGACATCTTGTTTACCTTTGCTGCTGCTTTCTTACACAGCGTGGAGTGCTTCAGGTCACTAGTGATCATCACTTCCAGGTCCTTCTCCTCCTCTGATGCAGATACTTGGACTCCACCCAGGTAGTGCTCTGTCCTAGGATTCTTGGCTCCAGTATGCATAATTTTGCATTGACACCAAGCTGCCAGATCCTGGACCACCTCCCCAACTTTTCCAGATCTTTCTGTAGATCCTGTATCCCTTCAGCTGTGTCCACTCTTCGCAGAGCTTGGATGTCATCCGCAAATATGCACATTTTGCCCTTAATGCTGTCCCCAGTGTCACTGATGAAGACATTGAACAACACCAGACCCAGTACAGAGCCCTGTGGGACCCCACTGGTTACCTCTCTGGTACCAGTTAACTCTCTCCCCACAACCACCCTCTGGGTTCTGTCCCTCAGCCAGTTTTCCACCCATCTGGCCATCTTTTCGCCCAACCCCAAGATCCACCAACTTCCTGATCAACCTTTTGTGGTGCACAGAGTCCAAAGCCTTGCTGAAATTAAGATAGAGGATGTCTACTGCTTGGCCCCGTCTACTGTCTTAGTGACACAGTCAAAGAAGTCAATCAGATTTGTTTGACATGATCTCCCCTCCTGAACCCATGCTGCCTCGCATCCTGGAGACCCTGCTTCTCTAGATATTCCACCAACCTTTCTGTTAGTATGGTCTCCATGAGCTTGGCCACAATGGAGGTCAGACTGGCTGGTCTGTAATTCCCTGGGTCATCCCTAGGACTCCTTTTGTGGAGGGGCACTATATGTGCTGTTCTCCAGCCCTGCGGTACCACACCTCACTCTAGTGAACTATTAAATAGTGGCCCTGCCAGCTCCTCAGCTAGTTCCTTTAGTACCCTTGGATGTACTCTGTCCGAGCCTGGTGATTTGTCCACCTTCAGTGCCAGCAGACCCTCCCTCACTCTGTCCTTCTCTATCACCACATCTGTGTTTCCCTCCCTCCCTGCTCCTCTTCTCCCTCCTGAAGGCACTGGTGCGTCCTTCTTCTTGGTGAAGACGGAACAGAAGTATTCATTTAGTATCTCTGCTTTCCCCCATTATCCTCCTCCCACTCTGCCCCTTTCTTAAGCCTAACAATCCCTTCCTTCTTGTCCCTTTTCTCACTTGTATAGCAAAAGAAAGCCTTCTCCCCCTTCTTAATTCCTTCAGCTATCTGCAGCTCCTTCTGTGCCTTTGCTCAATGGACTTCCATACTTGCCTCACTAGCCAACCGTAGGTAATTTTCCCTATCCACCTCTCTTTTGGTCTTCCTGAAATTTTTATAGGCCAACCACTTATCCCTTACTGCCTGGGGAACCCCAGAACTGAACCAGCTGGGTGCTTTGACCCTTGTGTTCTTACCCCTGAGCATATTGCACTCAATCTGTGGCAACCAGTATTCCTTCCTTAATGATGGACCAGCTTTGGTCCACCCCCATATCTGCTTTGGTGCCCGCCAGATGGCTCCTTAGCACTTCGCCCATTTTTCTGAAGTCCACCCCCCTGAAATCCAAGATTTTGGTCTTAGTCAGGATGCTTTCCCAACCCATATCCAACTGGAACCACACTGTGCAATGGTCACTTCCACCCAGTGGCTCCCTGACCATTATTTCCTGTACACGCTCTCCATTTGTGAGCATCAGATCAAGAATTGCCTCAGCTCTTGTTGGTTCAGTGACGCCCTGAGTCAGGAACCCACTCTGCAGTCCTGCCAGGATCACCAGACTCCTAGTACATAATGTGGAGGGTATGCTCCAGTTCACCTTGGGCAGGTTAGTCCCCCACAATTACCACCTCCTTTCCTCGCAGCTTCTAATATATCCTGATAGCACCATTCTGGCCACAGCAGATATGGTTTCCATTACTGCAGCAGTTAGCAGAGGAACCTTTGTTCCCTCTGCCCCTTTTGCAAGGATCTGCAGACACAGGCTCAGGGGACCCTGGTCCACCCCAGTCTCAAGTCCCTGCGTCTGCATGCCTGGCTCCTGAGGACATAGCCATCGCCAATTTGGAGCGTCACAGAGGGTGGTAGTTGTCCTCTTGGCAGCTCAGAAACATTCTGCTAGAGCCATATGTGCCATGAAGTGGAAGAGGTTTGCCATCTGGGCTGCCAGGTATCACTGGGACCCTTTTACTTGTCTGATGAGCCAGATTCCGAACTACCTGATTTATCTGTCGGATTCAGATCTCTAGTACTCGTCCCTAAAGGTGCACCTTTCCGCTATCTCTGCCTTTTATGAGCACATGGATGGCCGCACTGTGGCTCAGTTGGATGTATCCCATACTTTTCTCATGGGCATCCTGCATCTGAAACCTCCAATCTGTTCCCCTGTCCTGGCTTGGGATTTGAATTTTGTTTTGGAGAAGTTGATCCTATCTCTGTTTGAGACTGTCGAGACTTACGAGCTACGCTTTCTGTCCTGGAAAGCATTATTTTTAGTTGCTATTACCTCAACTCGAAGGATTTCCAAGCTTCAGGCTCTCTGATGTGAGGGACCTTGTTTGATTTTTCACAATGACAGAGTGTCTTTGAGCACAAATCCTAAGTTTCTCCCTAAGGTTGTGTCTGAGTTTACCCTGAATCAGTCCATCCACCTACCAGTTTTATTTCCTGAGCTTGCCATCCAGCAGAAGCACTGCTCCATACGTTAGACATGCACAGAATTTTGAAGTATTATCTGCTCCGAACTAAGGCAAGGCAATTTTATTTATAGGGTGCCCAATCATGGAGGCTCTGGGCGCCTAACAATGGTTAAAACAAGACATGATGAAAAACAGCATGAATAAGTAACACAATAACAGTGCTTGCTTATAAATATAACAATTTAAAATAAATTAAAAGGGGTTTTCAGACTGTCACAGCAGGGACTAGAACAGGATGTAGTCAGAAAACTGGAAAAACTCAGAAAACTAAGAAATGCAGAAAGTTGAAGCAGCTTTTTGTTTCTTTCACCCCTTGTAGAGAGGACGTTCAGCTTTCTAAACAATGTTTGTCCAAATGGTTGGCACATTTTATTGTGTTCTGCTGCAACAAGCATGGCAAAGAGTTGCCAGGGGCGGTGAAAGCCCATTCCACAAGGGGCATGGCTACCTCTGTGGCTTGTTTCAAGTGGCCTTGAAGAAAACAAAATATTCCATCAGACAGGCTAAACGTAACCATGAATTCAGATTGGCTAAAAAAGTCAAGGATAATTATAAATCCTTTTACATATATATTTACAACAACATAAGGAGAGGGGCCAAAACAATCGGCCCTCTGAAAAGTAGCGACGGGTCATTGGTAACAGATAACCATAAAATGGCGGAACACTATAATTATTTTTCTTCAGTGTATAACAAAAAAAAAAACATGGCGTTAATACTCATTTAGCTTCTGCAGAGGATGACAGATTGAAATTAGATACAACAGATGTTAGAATTAGAATACTGAAGTTTAGTCCAAACAAGGCCCAGGGACCAGATGGGCTGCACCCCAGAGTCATTAGTGAGCTTGCGTGGAACTGGCTGGGCCAGTGACAGCTCTGTTTCAGAAGTCTGTTGATCAAGGGGAAGCATTGGAGGTTTTGAGGATGGCGGATGTGGTGCCAATACACAAAGAGGGAACAAAGCAAGATGTGGGCAACTACAGGCCGGTCAGCCTGACAGCTGTTTTGGGCAAAATTCTTGAGGGCATTATTAAGGATCACATTACAGATTCTCTGCATCAGCCAGAGGACATTGATTATTCGCAGCATGGTTTAACAAAGGGCCGCTCTTGCCAGACCAATCTTTTGGACTTTTATGGCAAGGTTAGCAAGGCACTGGACAGTGGGCATTCCGTTGATGTCATTGTTTGAGATTTCTCTAAGGCATTCAACAAGGTCCCGCATGGAGTACTGGTCCGTGCCCTAATTGAGCATAGCGTTCATGGTAACATAACCCAATGGATAGCTTCATAGCTGACAAAAAGGCAGCAAAGAGTCCGCATCAGAGGATCATACTCTGAGTGGAAAGAAGTTACTAGCGGGGTTCCCCAGGGGTCTGTATTGGGTCCTTGTCTTTTTAACATTTACATCTTCTCTATGACAACAAAAGCTGAAGTATGGGAATCTAAATTTCCTGACGACACCAGGATAGGACTGGTAGTTAACAACTCAGACGAGCAAACGTCTTACAGGCGGCATTGGGGGAGTTGGAGGAGTGGGCAAATTATTATAAACTCACATTTAATACAGAAAAGTATACTGTGATGCATCTTGGAAATAAAAACAGTTATTTCAAATATACGGCATAGCACATTTTATTTAAAAAGACGCCCATCCCGGAGGCTCTGAGCGGCGTACAGCAATCAATAAATACAGCACATCACAATAATACCCTGGATGGATCAACATTGAGAGAAGTTATAGATAAAAGAGATCTTGGTATTAATATCAGTAATGACCTGAGCTTCAAACAGCATAGCAATCAGGTGGTTAAAAAGGCTAGTAACATAGTATACGGCATCAAGAGACACATTAAGTGTAGAGAAAGAGAGGTCATGCTTCCACCGTACACTTCTCTGGTGAGACTGCATGTGGAATATTGTGCCCAGTTTTGCCCACCTGGAATCAAAACAGAAGTTAAAGCACTCAAAAGAGTTCAGAAGAGGGCTACATGCATGACAAAGGGTGTAGAGGGTATGGAGTACGATGAGAGGTTGAAGGCTCTGGGGTTGTATTCCCTGGAGTATCGGAGGTTAAGGGGGGAGACATGTGTCTCATATTTAAGCCCATAACATAACAGACGAAGAACTATGGGAACAGCTCGGGCTGGTTTTCAGGGAACAGAAATAATGCACAAGGGCCCTCTCGTTACAGCTAGCAAAAGAAATGTACCATACTAACAAAAGGAAATACTGGTTCAGTTTAAGAGTGGTGGAGGGGGTGGCCAGTAGCAAAATGTCTGACTTTAAAAGTAGACTAGATGAACATCTGATTGGTAATAAAATCCTGGGGTATGGCTAGATTATCTGGCGAGCTAAAATGGACTTTAGTCTTTCAAAAGCTCTGTATAGACCTATGAGTCTCAGCCGCTGACATTTACATGGCTGCCACCTGGACTGCCGTCCATACTTTCACCAAGTACTAAAGTCTGGACATTGCTTCTAGAGCCTGTGCAGGTTTTAGCAGGGCTATCCTACAGGGCTTCTTGTCCTAAGCTCTTTGGTTGCACTTCCTCCCAGACTGTTCTGTTGCATCTGTAACTGCTTGGGACTCATTCCATATGTGTGACCTGATGATTGAGATGTCCCTGATGAAGATAGAACAGTTACATAAGAAATTACCGTAACAGTAGTTCTTCGAGGGGATCTCAATCATCAGATCTGCCTTCCCTCCCACCATCCCCTTCTTATGGGTTTTCCTATTAGAACTGGCTTTTTGATGTATCCAGCCTTTTATTTTGGCCTGGGCACCTCTCTCCTCGGTCCCCCACGGCACGGGTGTGCTCCCTTAGTCTCCGGGGAAAGAACTGAAGAGGGAGCGGGGCTGCTTATGCCTTTATAGGGTTAGTGATGTTGGCGTGGGTGGCCTCAGTGGTACTGCTGAAAATCTTCCACATGGATCCTGCTTCACCAACGGTGAAGTTCCTACGGTGTGACCTGATAACTGAGAGCCCCTCGAAGATCTACTGTTATGGTAAGTTCTTACCTAACTGTTCTTTTTCTTGTGTTAGCAGCACTGGTGCTTTTTGGGTTTGGATTTTTGAGAAAGATGTACTGTATGTTTTTTTCAAAGTTGTTGGATATATTTCTTTACAGTTTGTGATTCTTGAGTAAAGTTGCCAGGGTGATGAGGGTGTGTTTGTAATTTTTATAATTTGCATGATTTCTTTTTGCTGTTTCGGTGTTTGATTTGCATTGTGACCTTTTTTGACCCTCAGGATATCTAATTTGCCTGTTGACCTTTTTGACCATGACTGGTTGAGTTCTCGATAAATGCACCTCTATCATGTCTTCTGAGCCAGGGTATATCTTGGGTTAACAAAGCACTATGGCCAGGCACCAGCTGGAATAAATCTGAGCTGCTGTCCCTTAGTGCCACAAAAGCCATGTTTATAGACTATGACTTTAAATGGATTGACATACCTGGGTATTTTAATTCCCTCAATGTTGGACAGACTAATCCCCTTGAATATAAACCCCCTACTTGGGGACCTTGAAATAGACATTGGTAGATGGAAGGCATTTAATTTATAAGTTAATAAGGTCTCCGAGGGGTGTCTCTTATGGTATAAGAGACACCAAGCGTGAGGTTTGGGCGAGGGGAACGCGAAGTGAAGCAGTGGTTCTGTCTGCCTAAACCTCCATGAGAGGTGTCTCTTATACCATAAAAGACACCCCTTGCAGGTCTTATTAAGTTATTATAAGTCACTCGAGTTTAGCGTGAATGATTTATAAATGGGTTTACAGTTTTTATAAATATTTGTTTATGCCATCCTCCCCCCATTCCTGAAGTGGGACGCTCTCCCGTAACGCTCTTGCCCAACAGCACACTGTAGACAGTATAAGATGTACATTGGCTCTGTGTGCGGATTGGCTGAAATCACCTTAGTAATTTATAATATCATTTTGAGGGAAAGATTAGTGCAATTAAAATGATGAGAGTGTTATACTATATGTTAAGGCTAATCGCCCCCTGAAGCTAACTGCTAGGCTATTCACACAAATTGACAAGATAATTAAAGTATATCTCCTGGGAAGATAAGCAGCCCAGATTTAACCTTACTAAGTTGAGGGCACATTGGACCACAGGTGGGTTCGGCCTCCTCAGCATAAAGAATATGCCCAGGTGTAGCCCTGCATCAATCAAGATGGTGGCCATTATGCAACCCAGAAGTCCAAATACCACAATAGTGTCACATTGAGGCAGCAGTGACTGCACCTCACCATCCAGCAGATGTCTGACACATATCCCTCCCTAAGACATTGAGAACTTAAACCACAATTGAAGCCACATGCCAGAAGTGGAGAGAATTCCAGCTGCTGATTAAATGGGGGCCCCACCATGTAAACTCGTTCAGCTGTGGTCCAGTCCCCAAATCAAGATAAACTGAAAGACAGGGGGATTGTATGCTGCACTGGGCATTCATACAGTTGGGGATATACAGTAGTAGACCCCGAAATGGAAATCCTGATGTTATTTGCTCAAATCTCCCATAAGTACCAGATTTCTAGGCGGCAGCATTGGCAATATGTACAGATACAGGCAGCTATAAAACCACTGTTGGCTGCAGAATATTGTCTGTGTGAATCCACAGACTGGAATAATCTAGTAAGCAGAGGTGGTACCTCCAGAGCGTAGTGCATGCACAGAGAACATATGTTTGGGGTTCCACTGGCCCCTAAACACAATTGGGAAGAGGAGCTAGCCTACACCATATAAGACAGTGCTTGGAAACGTTGGTGGCAGTCTGCATATAAGAGCTGTCTGGAGGTATATGGCTGCTACTTGCAATCCAAGATCTTACGTGGGTGGTACAGAATCCCAACGGCACTGCACCGCATGTAACTGCTCCCTCATGCCACATGTTGGAGACGCTCTGACCCTAATGCCAACATGGGTCATGTCCTTTGGTCCTGCAGCAAGGAGACTTCTGGAAATAGTGCTGTAAAGTCTGTGAAGAGGCCATGCAGTCATCTCTTCCAGATTGTCCCAAACTTTTTATCCTGGGAGATAAGAAAGCCAAAGATTTGGATACAAAAGATCCAGAGATGGGTGCAGCGTGATCTGCTTTGCACCAAACATCTTTTGCTTAGTGACTGGAGGGAAAGTCACTCCCCTCCCCCTTTTGGATCACTGGATAAGGAACACAGGGGAACATAGTGCCTATTCTGCCATAAATAAACTTGAAAATGTTTATAAAATATGGGAATCATTCTTTAGAACCTGATCCTGCAGATATCAGCAGTTCGACGGTTTGTCCCAGAGTCAGATACATATAACCTGACCTACCACCCCAGGATCACTTATATATGTCCCTACTATGGTCATTGGTGCCCATGGCAGTTGCTGAATCACTGGATCCCCAAGCCACAAATAAGTCACAAGCATAAAAAACAGGCTGATTGGAGGCTCTCACGTAAGATTAATGTGCGTGTACAACCTCAGGAGTGTGTCGTAGTAAAGAGGAAAACAGCTCACTGGTGAGTGAGGAAGTAGCATCACTATAGCAACAAGCTGCGGACAGTGTGTTTCACTAGAAAAAATTCTTTGTCAGCCAAACCATAAGTAATTAACAGTTGACGGCGCAACACATACAAATGTAAAATAACAGTTCAACCGACTAAACAACTGATGCAGCTTGTGTATAACCCAAATGCTGCCATGTCCAGTATGCGGCAAAGGTAGGCTTCTCCGACTTTTATGAAGTCTGCCTTTGCCGAATACTGGACATGGCAGCATTTGGGTTATACGTAAGTAAGCCTTTTCGTCTACCTCAAGAAAGCTTTTCCTTGGACAACATTTTTTAGAACAGCCACAGCAGTTGTTTAGTGGGTTCAGCTGTTAATTTATGTGGATTAAAACATATGGCATATGTTTGTATGTGTTGCACTGTCAACTGTTAATGACTTGTGGTTTGGCTGATAATAAATTTTCGGCTACTCTGTCCACAGCTTGTTAGTAGTGCTTACCCTAAACTCACCAATGAGCTGTTTTCCAAAGTCACAGGCATATTGAAAGTTTGGTGCTTCTTTATTGCCTGTAAAAGCGTACAGTTTAAATGTCACAGAACTGGCTAATGTTTAAGTTCTTTTCTGTTTTCCTTCATTTATTTCCTGTTCTATTCTCTCTACCCAGTTCTGATATCCTTCCCTTCTTTCTCCTCTTTATATTTTCTCCCTGTCCTTCATTCACAGTACGTATTTAGAGCTATAATAGAGAACTAAGATAAAAATAAATTATACAAAAAAAATCCATACCATGTAATGCTTATGAAATATAAATTAAGCTGTAAAGGCCAAGCGATGGATTGCCTATGCTGTGTAGTGTTATTTGTATAACAGTATATGTATATACATGAACAGGAAAAAAAAAAAGGAGAAATCTTTGACTACAAAGGAATATTGAAAATATGTATACCTTGTTATTTAACTGTGTAACACACTTTTCAGTCTTAACAGAAAGTAGCCCAGAGCAGGCTCCATGGCACTGAGTGGTGTGGCACCTGCCTGGCATGCTGGTGACCTGGGTTCGAGCCTTGAGTCCGGGACATCAGGAGCAGAGCCAGCAGGGAGAGTGATAGTGTCTGCATGGACACTCTCCTCCTGGGGGAAGGTGCTGAGGAACACCACTTGGAGAGTGATACGTGGTGGTGCGAAGAGCCTTGCTGGCGTGGGTGACCACATGTCGGCTGGCTCTGCCTCTAGGGCATTGCCATGGTGTATACCGTTATGGTGTGGGGGAAGGGCCCAGAAAACAGAAACTAGCACCTATCTGAGCCTGCTGGCTGACGGCAGCCTAGTCCTCCTAGCACGCTGCTCCTGCCCCCCAGCCTTGCATACCTAAGAGGACCCCCAGGAATGCTACTCCCCTCCTTGCTTCCAGGGAGGGGGACCCCCAGGTAGCAGGATGAGGTATGCCACCCTAACAGTGACATTTCTAGGGCGACATGCATCAATATCGACTACAGCGCCATGTCACTGTAGAAATGCCACTGGAAGGGGGCAGCCACTTCCCCCGACCTGCACCCCGCCCCCGAACTAACTCCGACCTGGAGTTAGTATCCTTTAGTTCAGGGGGTGCAGGGGGCAAAGCCCCCAGTGTAAAAGACAGTGTTGAACTTTGCGGCTTCATGCTGACTGCAACTTGCGGTCGACATGGAGCCCGTCGCTGAAATGCCAGTCGTGGTCTTTTTTGTCGCACCGGCATATATAACCCACAGGAAGCTGCAGTGGAGGGGTGAGATTGTTCTCCCCACTGGTGCCACAGCCTGCTGTAAATCCACAGTGATCTTATGGGAGAGTCATAGACTCAGGGGCCCAAAGCCTTCCTTGGCCTTGTCACGGGGGGGGGGTCACTGCTAGAGCAGGAAGATGGCGCACTACTTGCACTCCTCTTCAGGTCAGACCACATGCCTTGCCCTTGGACCACAAAACGAGCAGAAACGCAAGCTCGTTCTGTTACATGGGTCGCCTGAATGATGTGGTGATATACCTCTTCTGGGCTGTTACGACAGCCTGCACTTATTTTTAAAAAAATAGTCAATGTAACACTTGACAGCACTTGGTTTTCACAAAAAGTATACAGAATTATTGGGCTTGTGTTGCCCGGCAAGCATAAGTCTTCAGATGTTTTAATTATTTTTATTTTTAATAATCTGTTAAGGCTTCAGATGGAAGCAGTTCTAGAGAAGATCTGCCATCCCAGCTCCTCAGAAGAAACGATCAGATTCGGAAGCTGGAGGCCAAACTTTCAGGTACATATTCAGTCTTTGTACAAAATGAAAGTAGCAGAGATTGTGGTGGTATCATTTTTGAGAACAGTGCTTATCCCAGTAGCTTGCTAAAAAGCCACATTTTGACAGCTTACTTCAGTAATAGTGCAGTAGTTTTTAGCTATGAAAAAATCCCTTGCAAGGTGGTTTGCTTTAAATTGTGATACTATATGCAGTTATGTCTTCTTGACAAAATTATGTTTTCAGCTTACAGAGAACAAAACAAACTAGAGGAAATTTGTTTCCTTCATCTCCAAATTCTGGCTTTGTTTTCTCTCCTGATGTCTTACCTCTCCTCTTACACACCCCCCCCACCATACATACATAATCACTCTTACTTAAAAATACTTCATGTCACTCCTCCCTTCCTTGCCACAAGTTCTCAGTTGCCTGGTGACCTTCTCCTATAGTCTTTCCCTGTCTTTGATCCAACCTTCCCCTTTTGCTTTCTTTTTCAATTAGGATGAACTTCTCTGTGAATTCACTACTCCTACCATACCTACTTCTTGTAGCGAAGCCCCCTCTTTAACTCCCATATCCCTCCGCTTTCATTATTATGTATTTATTTATTTTGCTCCTTCCCTGTGCCACTTGACACCCCACTCCTACTGGCCCATTCATCCCTTTAACCTGCCAGTCTTGCCGGCCCGGTGGCACAGAGGGTTGAGGCGCTGGATGCCACGCTGGCGACCCAGGTTCGGGAACAAGCCTGGGTCATTGGAGGTCGGCGGGGAGAGGAATGTGGCGGCTTCGGCTGGTGGCCCTCTGCCTCGGGAGGGTGTAGAAGTGTCCTTGGGCGTGGTCGCCCTGGTGGGCTTGGTGGCAGCGCCGCTCAAGGACTGCAGTGTTAGGCGAGGAGGGTTGAAGAGACCTGGCACTGGAGCTGTGGTGCGCATGTGTGCCTCCACGGCGCATGTGCCACCACTTCTGTGGATCTCGGGTGTAGAATCACAGTGGTAATGGAGGAAACAGCGGGGGCCACTAAGGATGATGTCTCTGGACTGGCTCGGGGGATCTGCCGGGGCGCGCATAGCGCCTCAAGACCCCGAGACCGGTAGGGTTGGTGGATAATGAGGGTGACCTGCCACAGAAGGATAAAGAAAGTTGAAAATATAAAAACAAAAAAAAACTGCCAGTCTCCACCTTCACTGCTGATTGCTGCCTCCAGACTCTCCCAGGGTCCCCATCATCTTCAGAGGGTTTGGCTCAAGTCAGCTGGGGGGAGCCGCCTCCTTTGTCGGTGGCCAGTGAAGGACGGAGTCACATTAGATCGACTGAGAATCGCTGGCTAGTTGAGCTGCATTGATGTGCTAGGGGCCTGGGTGACGTGGGGGAATGAGGTGGCCATCATACGGCGTGCTGAGTCGGGTGCAATTTTAATTTTCTGTGTCCCACACACCACATTGATCCCCTCGCAACAGAACTGGCTACATAAGACTGAATGGATCTCCGAGTGGTGCTGTGCAGTACTATTCCCAAGAAGTGAGTGTCTGCATGGATATTCTTTCACGCAACTGGTTGGCCCTCCACTCCTGCCATCCAGGGGTCGGATTTTAACCAGAGTCGTCATCATGTCAAGCGGGCAGGTCTCCAGATAAGATTTTGGGGATGAGTACTGTGCTCTGCTCATTTTGAAAATGAGGTAAGCAAAACCAAATTCAGATGTGTATAAATGTGTAGTTTTTTTCTAGCTAAGAATTTAAATTGTAGTTTTTATTCAAAGAAGCATCACACATAGTCAATGCAGTTTGTACAACTCGTATGGAAGAGTCTGTGTTTATCATATAATTACAGAGCTTGAAATGTCAGTTACAGACATAAGGGATAAATCCAACACCCAAGAGTGTTGATTCTTTACCCACAGGAATTTAAATAGAAGGCACTTCTACAGAATAAATCTGAAAATCAGAAAATAGTAATTCATAAGACCTAGTTCCATCAGGATACCTCCGACATCCACCCCACCAAACTCCCGTAGCAGCATGCACCCACATCCCCCTCTCCCTAGTACATCCTCAAGGGACAAAGTCCTGGTCCATATAACAGACCCATTATTGCCATCTTTGAGTGAAGAGGGGCAGTTTATCGTATATAGAGGCCGTGAGGCATTCCATATTGTAAATGTCTAGGACAGAGCCAGCCTGTCGGCATAGCGGTTGGATTTCTGCTTGTGACACTGGCGACCTGGGTTCAGGAACGGACCTGGGTTGCTGGAGGGCCGGCTGGGAGGAGAAGGCAGAGGGTCCAACGACAGCTCGCCCTCTCCCGGGGGGAGGGAGAGGATGTGGCTCACTGTGTGCTACCTCCTGGCGGAGACTGGGAGCGAGACAGTTCGGCTGTCCCACTGAACGCAAGGGGCATGGTGGGCATCGGCATATGCCTTGATGTCTGTGGCACGCCACGCCTCTGGGGAGCAAACAGGAAAAACTGCTTCTCGGTTGACTGGATGATGGCTGCCGCCTCCTGCCGCCGCGAGTACCCTGAGCCCCCAGAAACCACCTCAGGAGCACCCAGGGACCGAACAGTTAGTGTGCTGGGTGTCTCCCTGGCACCTTCTCCCTTGGAGGAGAGGGACCCATCTGGTGAAGGGATACATCGGGCTACCTCTGGGATGGCTGCAAATATGAGGTGGCTGAAGGGGGACGGGACGAGAGTGTCGGTGGGGTCCATGGCTGGCCGGAAGGAGAGGTGAGCCGGGAAGCCTAAGAGGGAGGAGCAAATAATATATATACATATCTAGGACAATCTGTCTCCATTCTGTGACAGGTAGAAGGATAGGCGTTTCCTAGATAAAAATTGATCAAGTGCCAACAGTGCTCCAGATAGTGTTGGCAGGTAAGAGTAATTTACTTACCAGTTTTAAAATATTTATTTATATCTCAGAATTACAATACCTTTGAGTCAGAGACTCCTTTACAAAGGTTCCACATCAGAGTGTGCAAATTACAAGTACAGAAAGGCAAAACAAAACAAAAAAAAATAGTGCTTGGAACAATAATTGCAGTAACATCTGCAGTAATATTGAGAATCAAAACACAGTACTGAGTGAATGCTTGGTAGAATAGTTGCAGTAACAATGAGAATCAAAATATAAAGCGAATGCTAGATACAAGTGGCTCATTGGTCCAGGGGTTTGATTCTCATTTTTGGTGCAAAGGGTCCTGGGTTCAAATCCCAGACGAGCCCTTGAAATAAATGAAAAGTCTCTATGAAAGCAGTATTTACACAAGGAGGCATGTAAAGGATGAGAAGGGACTTGGCAAGGTTGTAGGAATGGTCAGAAGTATGGCAGCTTGGATTCAATGCAAAGAAGTGCAAAATAATGCACCTGGGAAACAAACACCCAGAGGAAGATTACGCAATGAGGGAGGGAGGTAGTAACAACAACAAAAATGTAAAGGGACCTGGGGTTATCATATCAGATGACCTTAAGGTTAGCAAGCAATGTGAGAAGGCAGTAGGGAGGGCTGGGGGGATACTGTAACGTATAGGGAGAGGCATCAGCAGCAGAAAACAGGAAATTGCTATCCCTCTGTACAGACAGTTGGTGAGACCCCATCTGGAGTACTGCATCCAGTTCTGGAGACCCCATCTCCGCAAGGACATAGACAGGATGGAGGCAGTCCTGAGGAAGGCAACTAAAATGGTGCAGGGTCTGCAAGAGAAGCCATGCAAGGAGAGACTAAAGGAGCTTAATATGTGTACCCTTGAGGAAAGGAGGGAGAGGGGGGACATGATAGAAAATGTTAAGTACCTCAGTGGAATTAACAAAGTCCAAGAGGGTAGCATCTTTCAGAAAAAGATATGTGCAAGACCAAGGGGACACAATTTGAAGATAGAGGGGGGACGCTCAGGGGAAATATGAGGAAGTATTATTTCACAGAGAGGGTGGTGGATGTATGGAACAGCCTTCCTGAGGAGGTTGTGGGGTCTAAAACTGTGGGAGAATTCAAGAATGCATTGGACAGACATAAGGCAATTTTTGTGGGGGGTAGGAAGAAGTAGGCTATTGGTTAAATAGGATCTGCTGCTTATCCTGTAGGTAGGGAAATGGGCAGACTAGGTGGGCCAAGCAGCCCTTATCTGCTGTCAAAGTCTATGTTTCTGTGTAGATAACAGTGCTGATACAGAGTGTGATACAGTGGAAGGGGAAAACACAGCAAGGGGGAACAAATGCACAGCAGTAAATACAACCATCAACTACACCGAGAATAGCAGGTAACAGTCTAAGCAGATATAGTCATCAGAGATATTTGGGGGCAGAAACCTTGGTGGGGGGGGGGGAGGCAAGGTTAAGTGCAATCACAGTAGCTACTTGCTAGGAGGTGCTGCTGTAGTTTAAAGGGCCCTAACTTTTGTTATATAGTAAGTAAAATATAGTGAGTAAAACAAAATTGGGATGCATATGAGTGCTGTAAATCTCTTAAAAAAATAAATAAACCGCTCCTTTTGAATCACCAGCTTTGTTATGATGCACTGTTCTTTGGTGTGGAGTATTTGTAAATGTTGAGAGAGTATTGGTACTCATAATTTTTTTTTTCTGAAGAGTATTTCCTAAAATGAGGTGAGTAAAACAGGTCGCTACTCCCCTTATCTGGAGCCCTGCAAGCGGGTACTCCACCACTTGGCACCACTGAGCTGGTCTCTCTTTTCCTTTTTACTCTTTCTTCCCACTTTCCGTACTTTTCTTTCCTACCTTTTCTGTCTCTGTACCCCAGGTCTCTTGGCTTTTCTTTTTCTGCAGTGAGTGTGTTGCTCCCTCTCTTAGAGCAGAATCCAGTGTGGTTCTGTTCTGGTTATTATTATTGATCCCACTATGCAATATTGTTCATTGTAAATTTTTGCTCAAGTTCGGTATACCTTGTCCTCCAAACTGAATATTGAAACAAGCTATATCGGCTCATCTTTTTCTTTCTTGAGCAGTAAATCACAAAAAAATCAAGCAAACCTGTATTTGAACAGTTTCTCTGCTTGACAGACAAAGGCATTAGGTTTTCATCCCTGTTAGTCTTTCAGTATTGTCTTGATAGCAGTTCATTTCCCAGTGTTGATATCTATTTAAACATTTTTTGTTCTTAGAATTAAGCAGCAGCAGCATGATGGCCCAGCAGTACTGCGGTGCAGTACCATGTGAACAACCCAGGTTTGTAAATGAGTCCATGGTCCCTGCAGTCCGACAGCTGAGGGCCAGGCATGCTGCTGGCAGCAGCCTTTCCTTGACCAGGTAGGACTGGCATGACCCCTATGGAGGGCTGTGGAGCTTCACCTCTTCCACAGGAAAAGCTGTGACAGATGAGGCTGTAAGCTGACTCTGTAATGTGACAGGGTGCTGTTGAACTATGGGAAAAACATCAGTGATGATAATCCCAGAGAGCTGCATGGATGGCACCTCTTCATCCCCTTTACACTAGGGTCCTGCATCAATCTTCCTTTGCT
Source organism: Neoceratodus forsteri (assembly GCA_016271365.2). Classification (NCBI taxonomy): domain Eukaryota; kingdom Metazoa; phylum Chordata; order Ceratodontiformes; family Ceratodontidae; genus Neoceratodus; species Neoceratodus forsteri. The sequence goes on from JADMNL010000022.1 coordinate 318,616,546, forward strand.
GGTTGTGGTCGCCTGTCAGGAGTATCGAAGTGAACAGCAGCCATCGGTGGAGGGAGTAACTGTTCTAGTTAGCATAAGCCTCTCAGCATTGATTTGATAGCAGTTTATTTTTTCCTGTATCGATATCTATTAAGTATCTTTTCTTATTAAAATTGAGCTGCAGCCTTGCCCCCCCTCCCGTGGCCCAGCAGTAGCTCATTGTGCTGTCATGCAGGTGACTCAGGTTTGGTAACAAGCCTGGGCAGACAGCAATGGAGATTAGAAAAAAGTGATTAAAAATTGAGCTGCCAGCAAACATTTGAACTGGCCTAGGCCAGGAAAAAAAATCAAAATGTTGATCCTCTAATGTTTTTGGGGCATTTTATTTCCCCAAAAAATCTTCCCTTTCTGAAGCTAAGTTATAGTAAATAGGTTGTAGTCCGTTATAACAACAAAAACAACTTATCTTTCATCCGTGGGAAGTTCTGGGGTCAGAAACTCTATGCGGACCGCCTGTGACAAAATCTGGTAAATATTCAAATAAAAAAGAGTTGAAGGAAAGCACTTTTTTTGAAATTAAAGGGGCAGTACTAGAGGAAAACATTGCACCCACAGCCACCAAAAGGAAGAACTGCTGAACACATTTAGAGCACGTTCCAAGCAGTTTAATGTTCTAGAGTGCTCGAGTGCAAAATATAAAAGATACTCACAAGTACCAGGTGCTGTTCACCTGACAGCGTGATGCTTCAAGATGACGAGTGATGTCTAATGTTTCACACGGGCAGCTGCTGGGCTTTGTCAGACACTGTCAGCCCGTTCGCTTAGTCCTTCTTAAATAGTGCTACATGTTAAGTGATACACATTTGTATCTCTGGTTGCTACCTGAAGTGGTACTCGTGTACCTATATTATGACTACTGTGATCTACCTATTACCAAGCGTGTACCACCAGTGAATGCCTGTACCACTGGCTGCTTTTTTAATCTAAGCGTTATGTACTGTACTGTTTGTTTGCTGTGATGCATTGCTCTCTTGACGAGGTGCCTTTGTAAATGAGTCTATGACTCAAAGGTCTGTAAACCGATGATCTAATAAATAAAATGAATAAATAAATACACCACAATGACTCAGAATATCATAGCAGACAGAAAGTCAAAGCTAGGCACATACTTAAGAGTAGAGCATTTTTGTGTTTAAAAAGTAGTTAACTATATAGAAACAGTGTCATATAACATCATTTATTTAAAAATGAAGTTGATCTGAAGTAAAATCCTCTACAGGCGATTGTAATATGACTAGCTCCAGGTATATATACACATTTTGATGTATACAAATGAAAAGTCACAAAACAAATAAAACCAGAATCTACTAAATTTGTATGAGTCAGATCTAGACATTTATATAGCAATTTTATTTGATTATACTAAGTGGAAAATATTAACTTAGTAACCCAACCTGGAGTTTCATTGCATACTTTCATCTTGAATGAACCCTTTTGTTACAATCTCATAAAAATATGCAGTAGTGAAGTTAAAATAATCCTGAGGATCAGCACGTTTGTCATGACCTTGCAGTCCAATTTACATGTTAATCACAATTTTTTTCATCCATGGTAACCGACCTTTGAAGTAGTGGGGGGATTTTAGCATTTGTGCCAGTTTTTTAACGCAAACGCTGACTTTCTGTTGCACACGAATACATCTTTTGAAAATAGCAGCAGGGCTACTTTGATGGAATCAGTCAAATGCAGGCCCAGCTTGCCTTTGTGTCTGCGTCCAGTCTTTTGAAAATTCCATCCCAGTATCTCATTCGCAGTGGGGTTCTGCATTTGGAAAACTGTATTGCTAAAAGGCCCAACGACTTGGTTGAGGTCGCACCATCTTCAAAAGTAGTTGCTCCACCGTCCAGCATAACAAGCAAACGAACAAATAGGCATGCAAATGTGCCAAACTGCATAAATGCATCAAAATATATACTACAGAAATATAATGGAAGGCACATTGTATATCCAGGATTGGATGCACACTGTTTAAAACAGAAACTACAGTCATGCACGGGTTTGTGCCTCTAGCTGGATTTTGAACCATGAGGCCCTGTTTCAGAGTACCTATTCTCTAGCCTCTGTGCCATGTTGGCTTTCTGCATTTGATATAGTACCTACTAGCTGTACTACTTAATTATACTAAATCATCTCAAAATGGGAAATTGTTTGACATCAGATGTCCAGTTTTTATAGATATTTAATATTACACTCATGACATGACCTGGCCAAGTGGCATGATGGCAGTGCTCTGCATTACCGGAGAGTCTTGAATTCCTTAGCCAGCTCTGGGTTTCCACCCTGGGGCTGTCAGGAAGCCAGGCTTTCCAGAGATTGGGAACCAGTAATGGGTAAGGAGGGCACATGGCTTGAAGCATCTCCTACCATCTCTCTCGTACCTTCTCATGGCCTTGAAGAACTCTGAGGGTTGTTGGGCTGTTACTTATTCCATGTACAGTCAGAAAGTGTAGTGAGCGAGCGTTTAGGCTCTGCACTCCTGAATGCTGGAATGCTATCCCATGAGCAATCCAAGCAGCCCAATCCCATTATTATTTTAAAAACAGACTGTTTCCTTTCAGTGCCCCGTGGAGGATATGCAGTTTATTGTAATTCTTATGTATCTGCCGCTGATTGTGCTATTATGTGTTGCATTTTCTGCACCATGCGTGCCAAACGCCAAAAGGTGCAATATAAATAATACCTGTTGGTAACCCCGCTATTAAGAACCATTGCAGGACAGAAATGTGTAAATGAAACCGCTACAAAAGTATATAAAAAAAAAAATACCCCTGGGAATATGCAGTTCTCACCCCAGGAATACTCCAGTATGCCTAACTCTTATGCAGTATGCCTTTAAGCCAGATCTGCCCGGGGATGGAATGGTATGCTAATGATGGAGTCTTTGGCTCATGCCATTTTTTCAAATGCTGTCACCTATCAGCTGCCTACATTCTAACCCTCAGATTTCTCTCTCCGCCTGTCAAGACTAGATGCTCGGAGACCTTCTCCTCAACATCTTGCTATGAAACTTTAAAAAAATACATGTAAGTATTATTTTATTTTCATTTGCTGCCCTTATCTTTTGTTTGTACTAAACCGTTAGCTTTATTTTACTTATATTGCTTTATTTTTCTCAGTTTCTCCCGGTTCGGGATAACCGTTGGGGAACCGAGACTTTTTTAGTCTTAGCAGAGTTTTTCTTACTAAAACTCCCTTATTTTGTTGTAAATAGTTTTATTAAAACTATTTTTTGTAACTGCTAATATTGGTTACTGAACCACTAATCCCGGTTCCTTTCTCCTTCGGTTCCCGGTTCTGATTGGTTCCCGAACAGACTTCAACCAATAGTTTTGTTAAAAAAAAAAAAAAAAAAAAAAGTTTAAATTTACTCGCAGTTGCGATTTTTGGGTTCTTTTGCTAAATATATCTGAAAAACCTAAGAAAAAGACCGGTGAACTTGGTTTCAAAAATTGTACAGAGTGTGGAGAAGTTTTTGCTAAGGCAGATAAACACACTTTTTGTGTTGTCTGCCTTGGTTATGATCATTTAAAAACCAATTGTGAAATCTGTAAGATCTTTCCAGAAAAAATGCATGAAAAACATTTGGAAAGGCTTAAAAGGGAATTGCCTCCACCTAAGCGTCCCTCATGCTCTGACCAGCCGACACCCTCAATGGTTATGGGTGAAACCAGAGAAGCCACACTTTCTACCCCGATACGAGTACAAAGGCTATCACGGAAAGGCGTGCTGAACCGGCTAGTTCTCTGGTTCCTATGAAAAAGACCAAGAAAACAAAACACACAGAGCCCCCTGCTGGTCAGCCTATGGGGAATTTTGCTGTGTCTGTAAACATGCCTACTCCTCTGGAGACTGCACAGGCATTTAAGGTCTTGCAGGCCTTGCAGGGTCTGCTGCCTGCTGGACAGCAGTCTGCAGGTCAGACCCCTGCTGAATCAAGCCGGTCCTCCCTGCATGAGAGGGAAGATTATGGGGAGTATGAAGAAGAACATGAAGGGGAGCCTATAGAACCTGAAGTCTCTCCTGAGCAAGAGTTTGACTCTTCTCCCAGGTCATCAGAGGATTATTCATCCCATTTTTCCTTTGTTAGAAAAATGATGGATGTTCTGAATATGTCTACCACTGAGGTGATAGAGGATGAGGAGGAGGCAGAGTACTTGGAAATGATGGGGTTAGCACCCACCAAAAAGTTACTGCTTCCCATAAATAAGTTTTTTAACTCATTGAGTCCTGGTGGCCATTTTGGGTCAGGTTCTGTAATGGATGGTTCTGACGCCATATGGCGTCTACTGGACCCAATGAGTTTTTAAAAGGGATGCGATAAAGCTCCTCCAAACACTTGGATCTGTCTCACCTTTGGATAAAAGGCTGGACAAGTAGCACCAGCTAGACAGGGAAGGGGCTGAATTTTTATTCTCCCACCCTGACCACCAGAGGGTTGTACAAGCTGCAGCCTGTGACAAGGCAAAGGTACCTTTTGCTTCTCACCCACCAGAGAAGGATTCTAGAAAAATAGGCAGTATGGCCAAAAAGGACTATTTATCAGCTTCTTTGGCCATAAGACAGGTTAATTTCCAAGCCTATGTGGCCCAGTACCAAAAATTCCTCTGGCAGTCCGTCATGGCTATGGCAGACAAGGCTCCTTTCAGTCTTCCAGCAGACCTTGCTAAGACTGCCAGATTTGGCTTAGAAGCTGCCAAATATCAATTTCAGATGGCGGCAGACACCAGTGGCACGGCTGCCAGGTGGATGGCCAATACAATTGCCCAGAGAAGGTTTGCCTGCTTAAGAGCCACAAACCTTACTCGAGACACTCGGAATAAGGCTCTGGATTTCCCAGTTGAGGGTAATTTCTTCTTTGGAACTCACACAGAAGCCTATATGAAGAAAGGGGACGAGTACAAGGCCACTTATAGGAGCAACTCTGCCAAATAAAAGGCTCCCCTGTCTACAAGACTGTATGGAAGGGGAGGCAAGGGCAGACAATTTCATTCCAGGCCTTTTTATCAGGCCATGGCTGCACCCCAAGTACAACAGTACCCTCAGCAAGGGTACTTCACAGGCAGGGGCAGAAGGGGTTCCAGGCGTGGTTCCCACTCTCAGCCCTAGGCAAAGCAGGACCCATGACTTGTTCTCCCATGCCACCTCCCCACTTCCAGTGGGGGGCAGACTGACTCACTATTTCTAGGCTTGGAAACAGATCACCACAAACAAGTGGGTCCTGGAAGTAGTGAGTCAGGAGTTGTCCCTAAGCTTCAAATCCTTTCCCTCTCTAAGAACCAGAGTGTTCAAACCAGCTTCCAGTATGGAAAGAAAGCTGTTGAAAAAAGAGATTCAAAACCCATTGTTGTCAAAAGCAGTAGAACCTGTGCCTCCACAGCAAAAGGGAAAGGGGTTTTATTCAAGATACATCCTCACAACAAAGTGAAATGGGGAGTGGTGGCCTATCCTAGACCTAAGGGTGCTAAACAGGTACTTAACTAAAGCCAAGGTTCAAAATGGTAACCTTGTCACTGATTCCGCCAGCTCTCTAAAAAGGAGATTGTCTGGGCATTCCTGGACCTAAAAGATGCATATTTCCACATCCCCATAAGGGAGTCTCACAGAAAGTACCTCATGTTCAGACTCCATTCAGGTCATTACCAGTTTTCAGCCCTGTCATTCATTCTCACTTCAGCTCCAAGAGTGTTCACAAAGTGCCTGGCAGTGGTTGTGGCTCACCTGTGAAGGCAAGGTGTCACGGTGTTCCTCTGTCTGGACGACTGGTTGGTGGTGGGAAAATCACCACAACAGGTACATTGATACATAGATAGTGTCGGCAGATAAGGGCCTATGGCCCATCCAGTCTGCCCATTTAAGCTTGTAAGTTCAGTTTATGTTTTCCTAGAAGTCTGTTGCCCCCTTACCCCTGACCTCCAGAATTCCTTTATGTCTATCCCATGCATTCTTAAATCCCGTGATTGTTTCAGCCCCCACCACTTCCTCTGGCAGGGTGTTCCACTTGTCCACCACCTGTTCTGTGAAGAAATTCTTCCTCATGTTTCCTCTGAATCGTCCTCCCTCCAACTTCATCCCATGCCCTCTAGTCCTGGAACATCTTTTTCGCTTAAAAATAGTGTATTCCTGCACCCTGTTCCTCCCTGTGAGATACTTGTATGTCTCTATCATATTCCTCTCTCCCTCCTCTCCTCCAGGGAGTACATGTTCAGTTCCTTCAACCTGTCTTCATAGGACTTGTGATGCAATCCATGCACCATCTTTGTTGCCCTCCTCTGAACCTTCTCTACCCTGTCTATGTCCTTACGTAGGTATGGTCTCCAGAGCTGTACACTGTACTCCAGGTGGGGCCTCACTAGGTAGAGGAACATCTACAGCTCACCCAGGGACTCTTGGAGTCTCTGGGTTTCCTGGTAAATCTCAAAAAGTCAGTCCTTCTCCCTGCACAAGTGCTGCAGTTCATAGGAGCAGAACTAAATACCCCGGAGGCAGGGCTTACCTTCCTCTGAACAGTAGCATGTCATAAGAGCAACTCAAAATGAGTGACTAGAAATATAGCGACTCATTTGGGGCGCTTTTATGGTGGGTTACCCTGCAGAATAGTGAGGGTAAGCAAAAGCCAATATGGGGAAGGGCGAACGGAAGGAGAGAATAGCAAGGGAAAGGGGTTTTCAGGGACTGGAGTACCTGCTGCTGCTGAGCTAGCCATGGGTGTGGTGATGTGGGAGGCTACCTCTGGCAGAGCAGGTACTGTTCGGACCGTGGTGTGGGTTGTATTTACTGCAGCTGCGACTCATGGGTACTTAATTTTTTTTTAATCCAGATTTTGACCCCCTCGACATGCACCCCTGGAGTTGAGAATCCTAATTCAGAGATGCGGGGTGGGGGGGGCAAAGCAGATACAGCTTACCCCCACGCAAAACACTTTATTTGGTTCCGGAAGTCGGTCGCTATAGTGTGTATATCGCTGATTTGCTTTTTGGCGATATACACTTGCCATAATAGTGATCGCTGTTTTGCATTCGCTATTATGACATGGGACTCCTCTGGACAGGGTAAAAAGTATTCTGCAGATGGCAGGCTCCTTCAGCCTGAACAAACCAAAAACTGCAAGACAGTTTCTACAGTTACTGGGCCACATGGCAGCCGCCACTGGCACTGTCCTGGATTCCAGGTTCCAGATGAGAGACATCCAATTCCACCTGAGGGCTCATTGGTGTCAAAGAAGATTCTCTTTCAAACCTGATCACAGTAACAAAAATGTTACTTCTGGCCCTTCAGCAGTGGAAAGAGGAAGCCAACCTCAGAGAAGGGGTTCCTTTTCAAAAGGAGCCTCCGTCAGTGATTCTCATAACAGATGCATCACTACTAGGGTGGGGTGCCCGCTTAGGGGATCACACTACTCATGGCACTTGATCCAGTGTAGAGTCGCTCCAGCACATAAACCTGCTGGAGCTCAGGACAGTGTTCCTGGCATGCCAAGCCTTCACACCACTAGTTCAGGGAAAGGTGGTACAGATCAGAACAGACAATACCACCACTATGTATTACATAAACAAGCAGGGAGGAACAAGGTTGGATCCTCTCTGTGCAGAAGCTATGCAAATTTGGACTCTGGCCTACTCCTTAGGAGTTTCTCTTTAGGCCATCCATCTGTATCTGCCAGGCAAGGACAATACCCAAGCAGATGCCCAGAGTCAGATCAGCCAGGCCCATCATGAATGGACCTTGAAAAGACAGGTGGAGGAAGTGATTTTGAAGAGGTGGGCACCCCAGAGATAGATCTCTTTGCATCCCACGAAAGTCACCACCTGCCACAGTATTGTTGCAGATCCCCAGCTTGGGGGAACAGTACCCTTGGATGCTCTGATTCTGAACTCGTTAGAGAGGTACCTGTATGCGTTCCCCCCGCCAATCTTCTCTGTGTCAGTCTTCACCATTCATCACCTTTGGGTATGTGGCCAGAGGTCACGACCCTGCGGGAGCTTTTTTTTTGGGATGGGCGGAGTCGACGTACTGTCGGCGCTACCCTCAAGGCTGGCGCACTGCGTGCCGCTCACAGGTTGGCCGTTAGGTGTCGTCGACTCCGCCCTCCTGCCAGTTCTTCGTCTCTCGCTGTAGAGGTCGCACCTCATGAGGAGCTACTATCAAGAGGTCTAGTACTATTGTCGTCAACGGCAAAAAATTCTTCCGACGCCAAGAGAAAGAACTTTTCCTGCCAGTTCTGTTTTCAGCACCACTCAATGCCGCTGTGGTAAGACTGTTCCTTTTCTTTATTTCTCAGCGATGGCAAGTCTTTGTTTAACTTGTTTTGCCGTGGATTATGTCTCTGTTGGGGGGCAAGAAGTCGTTGAAGACGGGGCGGTCCCCTATACGACTGTGTCCGTGCGGCCACAAGTACTCCGTCACCGACCAGCATGATTGTTGCCTCGCGTGTCTTGGCCCGCTTCACAACATAGATTCATGTGACACCTGCTTCTCCATGGACCATCGTGTAATAGAATAACGCGCCTGGAAAGTTGGACGAGCTTCGCTGACTTTTGCGGGCCGGGCACGCACTCGTCGGACCAAGCTGCGGTCTCTCAGCCTTTCCTCCATGTCCCCTTCCGGTTCTATATGGACCGTGGAGGAGGGGGCTTCTGCTCCTAGTAGCCTCACCGTTTCAGAAGCCCCTTCTGCGGTGCAGAGGGCCCAGTCAGTCCCCCCTTGGGGTCGGGCGGGAGGCACCGCTCTGGCAGTTGCCCCTTCGGGAGCGAAGACTCCCCCGATGTCATTTCCTCAGGCTGGGAATCCTGGGTCGGCACCATCCTCAATGCTGTCCATTGGTGCCATCTTGGGCCTCGGCGCCGTTCATGGTGCCGTGGATCCTGATGACGCCGTGGTTGGTGCTGTATCCGCTGTCGACTCCATTCGCAGCACCGATGGTGCCGATGGTGCTGTGGAAGGTTCTACGGCACCGTCTTTGACTGATTGTCACTGACACCGAGGCTGGGGACGGCACCGTGTCTAGCTCTGGTGCTGCTTGTGGCACTGAGCGAAGACACGGTGCCGAGGGAGCTGTCGGCACCGTCCCTGACTTCGGTGCCGCTTGCAGTACCATGGGTTGGGACGGCGCTGTGGCAGACATAGACTCCACTTCTGCTACCACTCTCAGTGCCGTATCTTCTTCGGGCACCGTTCGCAGTGCCATTGGAGAGTTCAGCGCCAGCTCTGATGCAGACACCCGGACTGGTACCTTCTTCGGTCAGGACAGCAGCAGGTGTCCGCTTACAGTCTGGCACCAGACTTCGGTCTATACCTCCTCGGAGACAGAGTCCGAGTCTGGTTCGGACCAGCTGTCTGACTCTTTGGAGTTGGCGGCTGACGTGGACACCCTGGTAGTTTCCTCGGCTGACTGGAGCCAGCCTCCCTCTGCGAGGCGGACGGTTGCCCCCGAGTCTAGGGTCAGGTGTGCTGACCAGCAGGCAGTGGTGCAGGCCACTATTGCTCTGCAGCTTGGGCTCGGAAGGTTTTCTGCCCCCTCAGTTGCGGTACCCCCTCAGGTGATGTGCCTGGTTTGCCCAACTTTGGGGCCGATCGGAGCACCCACAGGAGGGGAGGGTGCTACTCTCTGGGTGGTCCCCTCAGGGACTGACCAGGGTTGTCAGCTGCCTAGGCTAGTGTGTGCGAGGAGGAGGGCTCTTTCGGACTCTGAGGGGTTGAGGGGTCAGGGTTCGATGCGGCGACCCTTTTTTGGGACCCACCTGGGTTCAGGAAGGAGTCGTAGCGCAGACCCCCGCCCTTCTCTCTCAGTCTCCTTGAGAGGGCCCTGGTCTTTGGCGGGTAGGGACCATCCTTTTGGAGTTACAGGGTCCCGGTCACCTCACAGGGGGGAATCTTGAGGGCACAGCCTAGGCAGTTCCAGTATGGTTGATCAGCTGTTGGCTGTAGGGTTTTCTGGAGCCCCTTCTTCTCTTGAGGCTCCTGCTGTGCTCTCTTCTCCGGACAGAGGACTGTCGCCTTCTGCCATTGGCCTTGCCCCCAATCCTCTGTCACCTTCTCCTGTGCTCCCAGGCATTCTTGGTCCTAGGGGACCTCTCTCCTGGGAGCAATTCAGGGGTGCGGCTGCTCACTTCCCTTCGTATGTCAGGGCCATGGACAGACAGATGTTTCACCATCACCCTGAGCAGCCAACCCCTTGATCTCCGAGGTCCTCCGCTTCCTCATCCCCCTCCTCAGGAGGAGAGGAGCCCTCTGTCCACATCTCTCCTGCTGCTGATCTTGCAGAGTATCAGCGTTTCCTCGTGAGGATGATGGAGGACCTGCATGTCACCCCACCCACTCAGCACAATCTGGAGCATTCGACACATGCCCTCCTAGGTGATTTCAGTGCAGACACAATTGTGGTGCCCACCAGGCCTGCTCCTTTCCAGGAAGCGTCATTGTGATTCTGGCAAAGACCCTTTTCCAGTCCCAGCCTTTAGGGATCTGAGCCAGAGGTATTGTGCCCCCCCCCCAGAGTCTCCAGGACGTATACGTCATCCTCAGTCAGGACTGACGCAGCTGGACACTCCTGATGGGCTTTGCGCCCTCCACCGTGACCGGCCCCCAGATGAAGATTCCATGGATTTTGACTTCTGGGGGAGGAGGACCTTCTACTCGACATGGTTGCTTCTTTCAATATCTGCACATCAGGCCCACTGTGCTACCTATGATAGGTTTCTGTGGTCCAGGCTAGGTCAACTCCTAGCCTCTATGCCTGATATGGAGGTAACCAGACAAGCCATTGCACTCTCTGCACATGGCCTGCAGCTAGCAAGGCACCAAGCGAGAGCATCTTATGACGCCAATGAGGTAGCTTCCAGGGTTGTAGGGACAGCGATCTGCACTAGGCGGACGGCATGGCTGCGTCTTTCCTGGTTGTCATCCTTGGCCCGGCATAGGGTGATTTCTTCTGCGTACCGGAGAACCCATCTTTTCTCCCATAGGGTGAGGCGGCATCTGTCGGGGCCAACTCCTGCCCCCTCCGGGGGGGGGGGGCCTCGTCTCACTCTCCCAAGTCTTGGGTCTCATCAGACCTGTAAAGGTTCTCCCTCCCAGTTTCTCACCCACTGAGAGCTAAGGGACTTAGTCCTTTAGGGTCTAGGGCCCCCTTTGGGGGGCTCGGTACTCACCCAAAGGTGATGAATGCTGAAGGTTGATACAGAGAAGATATGAAATACCTGCCCTAATTCCTGATCTTTCTGTGTGTCTTCGCCATTCATCACAATCCCACCGTCCATCCCCCCGGGACCTCAGTCTCTGGGTCCCCCTCCCTCTGTGTGCCCCTCCCCCCCGCCTTTCCGCTGGTCAGGAGTGGGGTGACCTCGGGCACACAGGGGGATTTTTACTTCCTGTCAGGAGGGGAGAGGGATCAGAGGAGGGGGCACTTTCTCCTTAATGCTTCGGCTCCACCCCTTTGGGGTGGGAATTGGTGGTTGCCCTCTCTTTTTTTTCTGTCTCTCCTCCTCTATCCTACTCTGTTCTTGTCCCTAGGGACTCATCCCTCAAATTAATTTAAGAAACTTTGTTTCTTACCTCCAGATAGGTGGTTTCAGGGTAGAGTACAGCCCTGTATCCTGCTTTTTCTTCCAGAACAGCTGCTTCTGCTCATGTCGGAGTTTATTGCCAGTGATTCTGTGCCTTAAATTCTGGCAGTTCAGCCTTCTGGCTACTCCTTCGCAGTTTCTATACAATCTGGAGACAGGTCAAAGGTTCAGGGTATGTCGTCCCACTCCCTATTTCTAATTTTTCCCTTCCTCCTTCCCTCTTCTTTCTGCTTCCAGAGATTGGGGTCCCTCCCAATCCCCTTAGATTTCTAACTCTCCTTCTGTCCGCTCAGTCATTTATTTCTCCTTTTAGTTTGTATATCTTTTCCTTTCTCTGTCCCTTGGACTTCCTTGTCCCTCCTCCCTACCCTTTCTTACTCTGGTGACTCAGAACTGGTGGGAGGGGTGAGTCGACGACACCAGCAGCCAACCTGCAAGCGCCACGCAGTCGTTGGCCTCGAGGGTGGCGCCGACAGTGAACTCCACCCATCCCCAAAAAGGCTCCCGTGGGGTCGTGACCTCAGTCCACATACCCAAAGGTGATGAATGGTGAAGATACACAGATCAGGAATTACGATAGGTACGTAATTTTCGTTTCCCTCTGATGTACAGGGTGCTACTCAAGCTCACAGCCCAGCCAGCCTCAATGATCTTGATAGCTCCAGATTGGGCCAGATAGCCATGGTACTCTCTGCTGCCCTCCATGTCCGTGACCGAGCCAATGCTCCTTCCTCAGAGGCACAACCTGCTAACCTCCAGTCAGGGGTGACCCCTGTACCTGAACCTCAGATCACTAAGACTCAAAGTATGGCTCTTGAGGACCTAGAGTATGCAGGCTTGCATCTCTCTGAAAGTGTTCTGGATATTTTAAGGGGGTATAGGAAACCTTCCACCAAGAAAACCTACACCTCTAAATGGCAAAGGTCCTCTATCTGGTGTTCCACCAGGGATGTAGTGCCAGCTCAGGCAGGGGTTCCAGCTGTGCTGGACTACCTTACTTATTTGCATTCACTGGGCCTGCAGCCCACTACTTTAAAAGTTCACTTAGCTTCAGTGTCCGCTTACACTTCAGCTATGAAGAATGCCTTTATGGCATCAGATTCTATCTTTAAAAGGTTCTTTAAAGGGCTGGCCCACCTGCACCCCCCCTCACAGGGAACCGGTGCCAGCCTGGGATCTAAATGTCTCTATTGCCAAGCTCATAGGTCCCTCCTTTGAACCCATGTCTTCAGCTCCTTTGAAATATGTTATGGAAAACAGTTTTCCTAGTGGCAGTCACTTCTGCTAGAAGGATCAGCGAGCTCCAAGCTCTCTGCATTGAGCAGGACTACATTCCATTCCACAGGGACAAAGTGGTCTTACGAACTAACAGAAAATTTCTTCCAAAGGTGGTCTCAGACTTTCATTTGAATCAGTCCATCACCTTACCTGTTTTCTTTACTGAGCATTCAAGCCCTGGTGAGTGTAGACTGCACAGTCTTAATGTTAAGGGAGCTCTTAGCTACTACATGACAGTCACCAAGGCCCATAGACAGTGCAGGAAACAACTGTTCCTGACTTATGGGAATGTGGGAAAAGGAAATCAGCATCTAAGAGGTCCATTTCTCGGTGGTTAATCCAGTGTATTCAGTTTTGCTATTCAAAAGCTGGGAAGGAGACCCCAGCAGGGCTGAGGGCCCATTCCACAAGGGGTACAGCTGCTACTGTAGCAGCTTTCAGGGATGTTCCTGTGGTGGACATCTGTAAAGCAGCTACCTGGAGAACAGTGCACACCTTTACCAAACATTATAGCCTGGATACACAGGCTAGGGGTGATGCCAGGTTTGGCACAGCTCTCCTGCAGAGCCTTCCAAAGTAGGTTCTGTGCCCACCTCCAAAGGGACAGCTTCTTAGTTTGCATAAGAGTTAGGAATATTGGAGTATTCCTGGGGTGAGAAGAAAAAATTACTTCTAGGGACATGGATATGTTGTTCTGTCCACACTTACTGGCAGGTTCCTTGCCGCTTTATATCTTGCCGGAAGGTCTTCAAGCTGGCTCCTCCCACCTACCAGGGTGGCAAAACTCTTGGCTCCACCCCATGACGCCAGATCTTCCTTACCGCTTGGAAGCTCAGGTTCCCTCCTTAGCGCTCTGCGTTTTAGGCCTGGATTAACTCGTCGGTTAAACCAAAACTTATTCTTAAATTTTCTAGACTTCGGTCTTTTTCTTCCTTCGTGGCTGCGATGGACAAATCGACTCCTGGATTTCGGCGGTGCCCTTGTGGACAGAAGATGCCTCAGACTGATCCACACTCCACGTGCGTTTACTGCCTCAGGCACGAACACGATCCGCAGGCCTGCGAATTGCGCAAGTCCTTCTTGGTCAACATTTTCGAAGACCGTGCTGCCAGACTTCAACCTTGGGCACCCCGAGAGACGTATTCCTCTGGTTAAGTCGAGGGAGGCCCGTTGGACGGTGTCTGCAGCGGCGGGCTTAGCTGAGCAACTTGAGCAAATGATCGCTCTCGAGGAGGAGGCGGCCCAGGTCGCATCTTCTTCCTCGGTCACGGCATTTATCCCGCTCTCCTTGGGCTCCTCCAACTCTGCTTCTTTTAAGGAGCTTTGTCAGTCCCTCTCTACTAAAGGAGAGGGGCCATCGGGACACTCCTCTCGGTCCAAGAAGAAGGACTCAAAAGGTAAGTCCCACCGCCGTCGACGTCGGGAGTGGGAGAGGTCCCTTCCCGGATAGTCGGCACTCGACTTTGATCAAGGTTGCGGCTAAGGCCTCTGGCTTCACGGTGTTCCCGTCAGGTCAGCCGGCCGAGACACCCGTCGATGCAGTCGAGATTTGTCTCGACCCGTCGGATGGGCTGTCGACGCCAACAACCCATCTTCACCGGTTCCCCCGGTGGAAACCGAGGACTTGCCCGTGCCTCCTGTGCCGGAGTCCCCGGTCAAGCTCCCTGAGCCAGGGGAGGAACAGGTTTCCCCCGCTCCCTCCCAGACCCACCCTCGGAAACACTGAGGATCTCGGTGTTGGTCTCGGACCTCCTCTTGGTCCAGCCGATCCCGCCGTCATCGGCGGTCTCTGTCTTAGCACCGAGGAAGCATCCTCGTCATTGTCCTCCTCTCGGATAGGCTGGCGCCAGTTGCGTGCGGCGCTCACGAGGATCTAATGTGGCAGCAGCCTTTTGTCCGGGAGCAAGCCGACTTGTCGCCTTCCCGCCATTATGGCTGTCGCCTGAGCGTCAGCAACCCTCTTGGTCATCGAGGAGCCGGAGCTGGCGCCGGTTGTTCGGCTGAAACCAGCTGCACCACCCATTGTGGTGGAACCCCCGCCTCCACAACCAAAAACTGGGGCTCTGACAAAGGATTCTTGGTCGGGTCTTGGGTTGCCCCATCGTTGTCGGTCACCGTCACTCCCGATCGCCCTCGGCAGGTGGAGGGTGGCTCAGGCCCTTGGCAGATGTTTGCAGACTCCTCAGAGTCTGACGATGACTCTTCCCTGTTCTCCAGGCCTCTCGACCTGGAGTCCTCTCGGGGACAGTCGGTGGACGAGAGCCCATCCTCGTTCATGGGATTACTTCGGCTCATCTCAGAATCTACTGGGATGAAGCTCTAACCCGTGTCAAAGCGGGCCAAGTATCCCCTCACGGAGATACTGGACCGAGGGGATTTTCCTACGGAGGCCTTTCCTGTGGCTAAGCCATTGTTGGCCTGGCCCTGAGCTATGCAGCGGCGCTTCGTTCAGCTCCTCGCCAGGATGGCTAGAAAGTATGCTGCGTCCCACTGGCTCACTCCTTGATTCTCAGAGCACCCTCTGCGGAGGATTGGTGGACCGACAGTGTTTTCTTCCGCGCCCGTGAACGCTGGACTTGGACAGGCTACTGACAAAGAGTCCAAGAAACTGTACTCCGGCGAAGTTTACGCTATGGCTTCCTTAGGTTTTCTCGCCAGGCCTGTTCGCCATACTGATGGAACATTTTCTCACGCCCTTTGGGCCCTGATGAGGTGATTCCTTATCTCCCGGTGACCTCCAGACTACAGTCAAGCAGGTGCGGATCAGGAAGGGTGGTGGCAAAGCAACAGCTCCAAACTGCTCTTGACATTGGAGACTCTTGTACCCAGTCAGTAGCGGCCGTAGTGGCCATGCGCCGCAGAGCTTGGCTGCGGATCTCCACCTTCACGGTGGATACCCAGCACAAGCTGGGAGACGTTTCCTTCCTGGGTACCGACTTGTTTGGTCCCGGGGTAGAGGGTCACTTGCAGAGGATCGAGAAGTCCAATGTCACCTTGGACTCGGTCATGTCTGCCCAGAAGGACAAAGGCCGCCAGCAGCACCGTAAGCCCTTTCGGCCTTCTGCCCCTGCGGCACGTCTGGCCCAACAACACCATCATCAGGGCCAGCACGCTCGCACTTGGCACCCCAAAGCCAAGCCTGTAGCTTCCTCCAGCAGGAAGCTAGGAGGAAAAGGCCCAGGAGGTCCCTCAGCTGGTCCTTCCTCCAAGCCTGCCCAGTGACGGGTTGAGGGGTGTCGCCCCCAGCCTCGCCACCCCCCCCGGGTTCCCCCCCATGGGGAGACGGCTCTGCCACTTCTTTTCCGCCTGGTCCACTATCACCGTGGACCACTGGGTGTTGGAAGTGATAGGAAAAAAGGTCTGCCTCTGGAATTTGAGCAGGCCCCACCCTATCGTGCTGTTGCCCCACGGGGGGCTATGGGGTCCACAGCCTCTCTGTCGGCTCGTCGACCCAACAGTGCTCTGCTTCTCTAAAAGGAGGTGATCAAGAAGGTGGTGGATCCTCCACCAGACCCAGGGTTCCTGTCCAGGTATTTCCTGGTCCCGAAACGGACAGGGGGTAGGCACCCCATTCTAGACCTACACGACCTGAACAAGTTCCTAAAGTCTCGAACCTTCAGGATGGTCACTCTGGCACAGATCATTCCATCCTTGGAACGAGGCGTGCGGTTCTGTTCTCTGGACCTCCAGGATGCGTTCTTTCATGTCCCAATCCGTCCGTCCCACCAGCGATTCCTTCACTTCAAAGCGGAGGGGTCCCTTTACGAGTTCCGGGCCATGCCCTTCGGCCTCTCTCCAGCTCCCAGGGTCTTCACCAAATGCATGGCAGTGGTGACAGCATTCCTGTGGCACTGAAGGGTTTGGGTGTACCCTTACCTGGATGACTGGCTGAGTGCAGCCTCCTCCAGGCTGGAGGTGGAGCGGTCCAGGGATCTGGCCCTCCAGGTCTGCTCTCAGATTGGCTTCCTCATCAGCGAGGCCAAATTGGACCTCAGGACAAGCGAGGTGATTCAGTTCACCGGGCAGAGCTAGACTCTTCGAGCCAGAGCACAGCTCCCGTGGACAGGGCCGAGGTTCTTCCTCCTTGCCCAATCATTTCTGGTTGGGCACTGCGCCTGCCCAGGACTTCCTGCGCCTCCTGGCCTCATGCGGCGCCTGTACCAGTGTGGTCAGTTGGGCCCTCTGGCACATGTGTCCCCTTCAATAGGGGCTGGCCCGCCAATGGTCACAGTGCTCCGGTCCTCTAGACCAGCCAGTGGCGGTTACCCAGGAGATGTGGAACACTCTCCAGTGGTGGATCGTTCCGGCTCATCTACAGGAGGGCATCCCATTTGTCCGCCCCAAGCCGATGGTCATTCTAACGACTGATGCCTCTCTGTTGGGTTGGTGTGCCCATCTGGGGGAGCACAGAGTGCATGGCCTCTGGTCCCCTCAGGAGTCTCGATGCCACATCAACCTGCTGGAGCTTCGAGCGGTCCGACTAGGACTCACCACCTTTGCTTCGTTTGTACGGTGTCAAGTGGTCCAGGTCCAGACGGACAATAGCACGGCCATGTACTACCTAAACCGCCAGGGCGGGACGCACTTCTTGCCCCTGTGCAAGGAAGCTTTCCACACTTTGTCCCTCGTGAGCAGACTGGAGGTGGATCTCCTAGCCATCCATGTGGCGGGAGCCTCCAACACTCTGGCCGATGCCTTAAGCTGGATAGGTGCTGTATCTCACGAGGGGTCTGTCCTGCCGGAGGTAGTACACCGATCTGTTCTCCAACTGGGGCACACCTCAGGTGGACCTGTTTGCCTCCAGGGAGAATGCGAAGCTGAGGCTGTTTCATGCCCACCCCCCTCAGCAGGGCTTACGGCAGAGGGATGCCTTCTCGAGGTCGTGGACCCCAGGCCTCTGCTACGCCTTTCCCCCATTTCCCTTGATCCACAAGGTGCTTCTCAAGGCGAGGAGGGACAAGGCGAGGTGATTCTGGTAGCCCCAGACTGGCCCCACCAGTTCTGGTATCCAGTTCTCCTCAGCCTCAGCTCCAGGCTTCCGAGGCATCTTCCAACCCACCCGGACCTGATCTCAGTCAACCAGGGGAAGGTATTCCACCCAGACCTTCAATCCCTGCATCTGACGGTCTGGTTCCTGAGCGGCTAGAGTTCCAGGCCTTGGGTCTTTCCGACGAGGTCCTCAGCGTTGTTGAGGCATCCCGTAAGGAGTCGACCAGAAAATGCTATGCCTTCAAATGGAAGAGATTCTCCATTTGGTGTCAGGATAAGGGGTTGGACCCTTCCTTCTGCTCCTTGGCCAGCATTCTGGACTACCTATGGTCCCTTTCTCAGCAAGGGCTTCGGTCGACGACCCTTAAGGTGCACCTGGCAGCCATCTCTGCTTACCGGGCGCGGGCCGGAAAGCAGTCGGTGGCACAGGAGAAGGTGGTCGGGCGCTTTTTTAAAGGCCTTGATCACATATCCCCTGGTGCGAGAACCTCCACCTCCGTGGATCTACTGCTGGTATTGGCTAAGCTCATGGACAAGCTTCATTCGAACTGACCGCAGGTGTGACATCTCTCACCTGTCATGGAAGACTGCCTTCTTGGTGACTATCACGTCAGCCAGAAGGATGGGAGAGCTCCAGGTGCTTTCCATCGAGTCTCCTTATCTGGTCTTCCACAAGGAGGAGGTTGTCCTGCGCCCCCACCCGAAATTCCTTCTGAAGGTGGTGTCGGAGTTTCACCTTAACCAGGTGTTGACTTTGCCGGTGTTCTACCCCAATCACACCTCGGAGGCCGAATATAGGCTCCATACTCTGGACCCTAGAAGAGTGCTTTCTTATTATAAGAAGCGGACGGCTGAAGTTCAGGGAGAGGTTCGCCAGCTGTTTGTCACCTACACTGAAGCCGCACCTGGCAGACCTGCAGCCAAGTGGACGATAGGCAGGTGGGTCACCTCCTGCATAGATCTCTGATATAGGTTGGCGGGCATGGAGCCTCCCAGAGGGATAAGAGCTCATTCTACCCGCCATACCGCTGCTTCAGTGGCTGCTTCCAGGGACGTCCCTATCCAGGAAATCTGCAGGGCTGCTACCTGGAAGTCAGCACACACCTTCATTACCCACTACCTCATCGACCTTGAGTCACGCCGGGATGCTGGTTTTGGGACCTCGGTTCTCCAGTCTTTATTCCCTAAGTAGGGGGTGTGCACCTTGCCTTCCTCCTCCCGGAGAACTGCTAGGAGTCTGCCAGTAAGTGTGGATAGAACAACATATCAATGTCCCTAGAAATACAGGTTACTCACCTGTAACAGGAGTTATAGGAATGGTATATGTTGTTCATCCACACAACCCACCCGACTTCCCTGGCTTTGACGCACAACCTGGCTTCCAGCGGGCTAGATCTGGCGTTATGGGGCAGAGCCGAGAGTTTTCACCCGGGTGGGTGGGAGGAGCCAGCTTGAAGACCTTCCAGCAAGATTTAAAGCGGTAAGGAACCTGCCAGTAAGTGTGGATGAACAACATATACCATTCCTAGAACTCCTGTTACAGGTGAGTAACCTGTATTTATCACAGTAATCTTGTTTCTTCCAGGGGATACTCCGATATTCATAACTCTACCACCCTACCTCCCCTGCTAGAACCAGTGGCCTCTGCACTCCATCCTCTATTACCAGGGGTATGTGTGCCATACTCTGGCTTTTATATTTGGAACAGTGTTCAATGGTTTTACACTCTTCAGGTGATTCTGACATTAGGGGGTGTTTGTTAGTCTTTTTCCTCCTGTTGAAGGTTTCTGGGTGTTCTGTTATTATTATTATAGATAATTATTAAATTTGTCTCGGGCCCTATCTTGTCAGGCATCCATGAAATCTGAGGGTTAGAATGTAGGCAGTTGATGGGTATCAGCATTTGAAAAAGTGGCACGAGCCAATGATTCCATCATGAGCATACCGTTCCATCTCCGGGCAGATCTGGCTTAAAGGCATACTGCGTAAGAGTTATGACTACTGGAGTATCCCCTGGAAGAAGCATGATTACTGTGTTAAGTAATTTTTTCTTCCAGTACCGGTAATTTACTTAAATTTAGCCTCAAAAAGCACTTGTGTGCCAGTATTCAGATGTACATGTTATTAGTATATCATCTGTATGAAGCAAAACTAACACATTGCTATGAACTGCTATCTGTAGTAAATCATCATGCCACATTGTCATGTTGGGTATTGCATTACTATATGTTTCTCTGATCTGTCATGTAAATGGAACCTGTGTCCAGTGAGGTCTTACGTGGTTTACGAATGAATGAATCTATAACTAAAAATAAAACCTACAGTACCTACCAGATGAACATGAAGTGGTTTCAGGTGTGGAAGAAACTTGTAGACTTCCCTCCCAGCCAGGGGATAAGGAGCAGTCACAGCAACTTTAACATTAGAAATAGAGATGGGAATGGGGAAAACGTGATGGTGGGTGGCGGGGGCACAAAATGTGAGGAACTGAAAGGTGCATTTTTTTAAAGGGCATGTATTTACTAAGGTAAAATACATTATAACTGCTGTTAAAAAATGTTTTAATGTTTTCTAGTCCCCCCATGTGAATCTCTTAACATATTTCGGATCAACAAGGACAAAATGGAGTCGAAGCTGCAAGCTCTGCCCTGTCCAGTGATGTTTTGGGGGAAGGATTAGTGCTGCTAAGTACATAGGAGGAACCTGTTAGAACAGAAGACACAGGGACCTCGTGTTGACGATGGGGAGCTGGTAACGCCAAAAGCAAGCCAAGAAAACCCAACCAAAAATGCACACTCAAAGATAAACCACTATACCAGCTGCAGTGCAAAAAAAGTAATTTAATGGGTACTGTAGAAAGGTAGAGCAATAACCCCAAACAGGCTATTTAGTTTCTTTTGGGGCAGGAGTGGAGGAAAATAAACACAGGAGGCATCTCCAAAGTACTTAGTTTTTTCCACCTCTTCTGACCCCCCCCCCCAAAAAAAAAGAAAAGGCCCTTTTAGTCACTGCATAGTTTGCTGTACTAACCCTTTCTTTTCCTCAAAACATCACTGAGGAGGGCAAGGCGTGCAGCTTTGCCTCAGTTTTAAATATGCAGCTCCCGTGGGGGGGGGGGTCTGTGGGGAGGGTGTTTTTAAAGATATGTTTCAGTGCATGTATGGTGTTTCTTTTAGTTAGGCTGATAGGTGCATAATGTACCTATCAGCTTAACTTCTGCAACCTGGATACTAGATCTTTAAACCAAAAAATGCTGATAAACATTTTATACAAACCTCATGAATAAGCTGACAGAACATCAGGGTTGGACTGGGGTACGGGGGCCCACCTGGAAAATTGATGCAGGGGTCCACCTGGAAAATCGACAAGGAAGGGCCCAGGGTGACACATTCTTATCAGTATTCCACTTGCATTTAATATATGAGCTCTGTGTTTGCATCTTAAATTTACTTGCAGTGCCCAAACAACCCCATTTAATTAGAAGATAGGTGACAAATGCAGAGATTTTTTAAGAGTTCAGAAGGTGGCCAGGTATCCAACAGAGGGGGACCACCTGAAAATATCCAGGTTGGCCAGTCCGACTCTTACTATAGAGCTGGGGAAAGACAGTGTGGTGTGTTCACTAGGAAAGTTCAGTAGAGGCCTAGAGTGTATTTCTGAAATTGTATACTGAAATGGGTAGCTGCCTTTTAATGGACCCTAGGCTGCTTATATGTTGTTGCATTGTCCAGTGCTAAAGATGGGTAGCTCAGCTGGTCACCACCTCACCACACCTTTGTTTTAGCCCTTATTTGGTTAGTGCCTGCCTTTGTTGCTCACTGTATGGCATTTTGGCCTATCTGGCATAAAGGGTTAATTAAGCATGATAGGGAGAGCAACAGCCAGTATATAACTGGAGTTCAGTGCTGTCTGCATGCCCCCTTTTTAGTGTCTTTTTCCATGAAAGCACTGGGACAGCATTCTGGTTTGGATTGTACCAGGCATGTTCAGGATTTGAATCTATGTTTTGACTGGCTCACATTGGGAAATCTTGATAAATCTGTGCCCTGATTAGACAATGTACAACTTACAAACAGTGTCTGACCTTGGTCTCATTTAATCATCATGTGAGAGTTTCCAGCATTCTGGCTTGTGTAAACTTTGCAGGGTTGTATGTTGCAATAAATTTTGAAAAAAGAACTGAACATTTGATTTACTGCCTAAAAAAGCTATAAATCAGCGTTTGTTCAGAGCAAAATTATTGCAGTGCTCTTTTATTATTGAATATTCTGCTGTGCTGAGAAATGGTATACTGTCGCCGCAGCAACTCCCTGACGGCAAAGACCATCACAGCGACAGGATTTGGGCAAAATCCACATGTCACTGTGATGGTCTCTGCACGGCCAGGGATTGCCCTTCAGGGTGTTCTCACCCACCCGTCCAACTCTCACTCAGAGTTGGAATCCTAGAGACCGGGGTTTGGGGTACAGCCCCTGATGAAAACATAGAGGCATCCTCGACACCGCATTGCCAACACTCGGAAATGCAGCTGTCTCTGTTGGGGATGTCTCTGTGTCTGCTGTCGCTGCGGCATGGTAAAACCCTGAGAAACCAAGTAGGTCCTTTTTGACTGGCACTGAATTTTCCTCTCCAATGTAAAGATGAAGATAAAAAGCCACTTTTATTCTTTAATATTGATGCACTGCAGAGTATAGTGCAATTGTATCTATATCTTCCAAGACTCCGTCTTCTCCATAGAGCCCCGATCTTTGATCTTAAGGCCGATGGGGCTAGGACCCTATGGGAGCAAAATGTTTGCTAGGGTGCTGACAATGGTGTCGGCACGAGTGCATGCGGGACACTGCACCGGAGCAAACAACCGTTGTCAACGCACTAATAATCTCAGTTCTCTCCCCCCCCACAGTTGAGTGCACACCATAGAAGCACATTTTTGTCTCTGTTCTTCTCATCTCTTATATTGCTTTTCTGTGAAGTATGTTGGGTTAAAGAAAGCCTTTGAAACCCAAACCTTGGAGCACCTTTTTTTTGTTGCTGTATGTCTGGGAACATCGCCCACTCCAGCCATCATACTTCATGTTTCTCTTGCATGGAACCCAACTACAGCATGGAGGACTATCGTGCCTGTGCTTACTTCAGTTTTTGGATATTGAAGTATCGGGCTCTGAGGCTTGGACATCCCCATCTTTGACCGGGGCATCCGTCCAGGTGGTACTCTGGTAAGACTTTAGATTATCTCCTTATCTCCCCCCACCCAGTCTCCTCGCTGCTCTTTGGAGCTAGATGAGTTGCTGAGCTCTACCTCCCTCCTTGAGCTGGGATCATGATGGAGTTTCAGGTGGTGGTGGTGTCAGGCAGATCCTCGGCTCCTTCTGGATATCTGGTGAGCACCCACCATGGTCCTGTAGCCATGTGCACCAGACTGTCCTGTTGCCAGGGTCACATCTTGGGTGCTCGCCTGTTCCATGGCAACATCAGTGCCGACTGTCAGTGCTGATTTGGACATCTGCTCTGCATGTGGCCAGTGCAGCTGTTGGTGCCGGTGTGCTTGAAGGTCACAAGCGGTAGTGCTACTGCTGCACTGGTGGGCCGACTATCTGCAGATAATTCTGATAAAACCCAGCATGCCATCCAGGAAAGTAATTGGTGCCTCTTTACATGCCAGAAAACTTTTGCCCCGTGGTGTTTTTTTCGACAAGCTGCCATATAGACCAAAATATGATTTTATCTCCTCGTGTTGACATGGAACACAAAACTCCTTGCCTCATAATGCCCTCAGCAGTATGCTGTCTCACACTCAAATCTAATATCCATCAAACCTTTCTCTGTGCCTTCCAACTCTCGCAGCAAAATCAGCCTACTGGATTGTAGATCATCCTCAACAAGGCCCTTACCATCAAAGACCATGTACTCAACTTAAATCTGGACCTAATCTGCTTTACTGAAACCTGGATTCCCAGCGATGATATGGCCACAACCCACAAGCTAGTATGCCCACTCATTTGGCTTACATTTCATTCTATGTCCCAAGGGTCGTGCAGGGGGGCCGGGCTTAATGTGGAAACATCCGCTCTCTGCACAACCTATTGACAGCTCATCTTTTGCCTCTTTTGAGCATCTGACAATCAAATTTTTCAATCCTTTAAACTGTACTGTTCTTTTGATTTGTGCCCCCCCCAAATAAACGGAATCCTTCTGTAATGATTTCTCTACCTTAGTGTTATCCTTTGTCCCAGTTTCCTCTCATCTGCTTATTCTTGGTGACTTTAAATTGTCTCTACTCAAAATGCTCAGCGTTTTTCTGATGTTGTTGACATCTTCTGCCTGGCACAGCTCATTGATGCACCTACCCACTGAAAGGGTCACTAGCTTGACCAAATAATCCCTCATGGACTTATCATGCTTCCTTTTATTACTATGACTGGGCCCTCTCTGATCACATTCTTTTTTATTTCAGTGTCCTTACTTCTGATTCCCATTACCCTTCTGGTCCTCAAAATGCTGCATTTGCCAATTGTGCCCTGGCAGCCTTAAACCATACCAACTTCGGCTCGTCCCTCTCTGACGCTTTCACGCCATTCCACAACATCCACAGTGCTGAAGAACTGGCTGTCTACTACAGTAAACTGCTAACATCAATTTTAGACAGGCTCACTCCACTGATACCTAGTTAAAAACTCTTCCCACCCTCACAATGCAAGGTTCAAACTGTTGCTGCAAGAAAAGTGAAAGTGCTGGCAACTTGAATGCAAATAGATAAAACACAACACCAGTGTCCACAGGAAATTGTATTATACAGCACTACAATCATCTTTTAATCCTTGCTAAAAATGACTAACTACAGGACCCTAATTGAGACCCATAAGTCTTTACCCAGTCAACTCTTTCAGATCATTAACTCCCCTGTGAAACCACAGTCTACCACGTCCACCTTGACAGCTTCTCACCTGCTTGATTTCTTTGACTACAAAGTACACTCATTGACATACATGCCTTTAAACTTTGATATCTTACCAAGTCACCTCTGTTTGGCCACTCTTTCTGCATTTCAGCCACTCTTTAAGGCCAAGGTATAGACCACCCTGAACAATTCTGGCATAAGTAGTCAATCCTCGACCCCACTCCCACTTGGTCACTCAAAGACATCTTCCTGCAACTCGCTCCACTTATCACTCTTTAACTGTTCCTTATCCACTGAAATCTTCTTTATTTCATTCAGATCCGCAGTCATTCCTGTTTAAAGAGGCCAATTCTTGACATCAACCTGGAAGTCGGCTATCTCTAGATTACCCATTTACCTTTACTCTCAAAGATTCTGGAAAGGGTTCTTGCCTAACAAGAGACTGACTGCCTTACCATCAGTGGCCTCTTTCCTCACAGTCACTTTGGTTTTCATAGCGCCCATAGTACAGAAACTGCACTACTTAGAATTTCTAACGATTTACTGACCATTATTGATGGCACCTCACCAGTAGCCCTGCTGCTTTTGGTTATATCTTCCTTCTTCAGCAACATAAACAACTAAATAATGTTGGCTTGGGGCTGCAAGCCTCCTGTGGCATCTGTAACACCATCCTTGGCTGGATATTTTCATATCTGGCAGATTGCCAATAGTCTGTCAGGTTGAACAAATTCAGCTCCATCTTGAAACCTTTTCCCTCCGGCGTCCCTCAAGGCTTGTTCAGGGGCCATGTCAGTTCATCCTATGCATGACCCTACTCACTATGGTGATCGCTACTCATAGCTTATCTGTACTTTCACCTGTCTTGCTCATTGCTTTAACGATATTCAGGCCTGGATGACAGCTAACTCCTCTGCCTCGGCACCAACAAGTCAGAGCTTCTGATCTGTGACACCAGAAAAAAAATAGAGCTTCTCAGTCTCATCATGCTGAATTTCTGCCCCTCCATGTTCATACCAAGTCATAGCTTGCTTAATCTTGGAGTACAGCTTGATTCGATCTTGCAGATGGATAACCATGTTCACTACATAGTCAAAACAGCTTTTTCCCATCTCTGCAACATAAGCTCAGATCTGTCCCTACCTTAATCTGGACACTGCCACTACCCTTGCCCACTCTTGTTTTCTCTCAGTTAGAAAGAAGAAAGTCCCTTTTGACTGGTCTGCTATCTAATAAAAGACAGTATTTACAACAAGTTCAGAATGCCTCTGCTTGCCTGTTGAGTAGAATTAGAAAGTTTAATCACATCACTCCTATACTGGCCACCCTGCACTGGCAAGCTGTTCATCAACGAATTGCTTTGAAGTTCTTTTAATGCTTTTTGATAGTCTGACTGGTCTGGCACCCCCCTTCCCATTTCTGCTCTTTGTTACACAAATATACTCCCTGGGCATGATTTTCAAATGTGCCATTAGATTGGTGCATACTGCGCTGAGTGGCTGCTTGTGGCAAACCTGGGTGCACTAGGGATCCTGCACCTGATTTTAGAAAACGCTGGGTTCCAGTGGGGATATGGCAGCCCCACCCTGGCATAACCCCCTTCTGCCTTGGTGCATCAGTGCAGCCATTGGAAGGATGGTGCAAGCCCAGCTGGTGCAGGCAGTCTCCCTGGTGGCACAGGCTGCATTAGAAAATCAGGACTGGAGCATGCTGTGGCGCAAGGAGCCCCTTGCACCATTTCTCCCTGATGTAAGTCCCTTGTGCCAGTCTGGATCCTTTGAAACTTGAGCCCCCCATCTCAATCTGCACTCTTTGAACCTACACCTGGTAGTCCCCCCTTCCAGACTGGTTACTTATGGCAACCAGGCCTTCCCTATATTACCCTGTCTGTCATTGTGTAAGGCGCCCAGAGCCTCCGGGATTGGGTGCCATATAAATAAATGTTACCTTACCTACCTTACCTTCCCTAACCTATCTGCAGCTCTTGGCTCTGGAATAAACAACTTGCCGAACTATGACTTTGTGCTGATACTGACATTTTTAAAAGCATGCTAAAAACATTTTTATTGTGTTGTCTAGCCTATAAGGTATTGTGATTTTCTGTTCTGTGTCCTTGCTGTAACGTGCCTTGAAAATCTGTACGGCGCTATGCTAATGAAGATAATTTTTATTATGTTTAAATTATTTTTTATTTTTTTCTAGCTTAGTAATTCTTAGACCTTAGTGCTGCTGGGTTTTCACCCACTGCTGTCTGTTTACTTCACTCTCTTTAGAGTTTGTTGTTTGCTTTCCTCTCTGTCAGATTGTTGGTAATTCAGTTTAATTTCCTGTGGAGTATTGACTACAGAGGCAACGTGCCAAGGATGTTTTGACTTCTGATGGTCATCAAGGTATTCGGTTTCTGATACAATATCCTGGTAGTTTTTTTATTCTCTTGTCTTTATTTTATGAAGACTGGACTTGTAGAATTGCATATTCTTGCTCTTCAGCATATTATGTCCTGTAATTTGAGGGATGGCACTTATTTTCATTGACTGCCTTGATAGTTTGCCCAAGCAGATTACCTGGGGCATCTATAGACTACTGCTGTACCCTCTAGTTATAGAATGCCCAGTTTGACAGCCTTAGCGGGTGGCTGCGTGGTCATTGTCTTTTTTTTTCTGTCTCTCTTGCCATTGGGTTTCTGGGAAATAGGGGTTCCACGTCATATGAGCGAATGCACAGCAGTGATCGACATATGAGTGAGTGCACATCACACAAAAAAACGCATTGGCGATGTGCACAACAGCGGGACCATAGACAGAGCCCCCGCACCCACCCTGACTATTATAACCAGCTCCGAGGGGGGGCCTGACACTGGAGTAACAAAAAAAAAAGTTAAGTGCTCACACACAGAAACCGAAAAAAATATAGTGCTCCTGCCCAGGGTCGAACCTGAATCCTTCAGCTCTAGCGGCATACGCTGCCTCCATTAGACCACACGGCCAGCTCGGACCAACCAACCAAAACTACTTCCTACATCCTCTACATCATAGATCCCTCCTACTGTCACTCTCTCTATACTCGCTATTATTGTTTCATCATCCCTCTCTATATCAACGTTCGCTAACATATCCCACTCGCTCTATTGCATGCCACTCAAAGGTAGTCGCTCAATTGTAGTCGCCCATATCACTGGATACCGGAAAGAGGCTGGGTGTTCCTTGGTGGATAGCAAGGAGAGGGCCACAGGAAATGAGACATTGTTTAATGTTATCCAGTGAATGGTTGTTACACAGTATGTTGATGTTTGTCATTTCTGTGGAGTTTCTGTATTATCTTATAATGCAGCCTTACATATTGGGTTACCGAAGGCAGATTTACTGTATGTACTCTTCATATTTGCTTATTAATATTCTGTGACATGTACTTACTTGGAAAAGCTGCTGTATTATTATATCATTTATCTGTGTGTATTCATGAAATGTATTTAACAGACGTTACAAATAATAGGATATAGTGAAATTAGGTAGATATCGTATTACCTGTTAAGCCTAGTGACTCCTGGCAACCTCAATGAGTCAAGGCATGAGTGAGAGTTACACAGAGGTCACTGAAACTGTACAAGATAAATGCATTATCACACACTGAACCACTGCATATTCCATTTATGCAACAGGTTTAGATGTTGTGTGAACATTTTGATTTTGGTAGGTGTAAATAATTTGTCAAAAAAGGGAAAAGAAAATTGAATTGTATGCTGTTTTTTGCTAATTATAAAAAAACCAAATGGTATCTATAAATGAAACACCACTCATTTTGTAGATATTTTTGAGCTGAACATTTTTCGTGCTCACAGTACCATGCTATCATTTTTTGTTTTAAAGTTATTCATATTTGTTTGTCAAAAAAGTGAACAAAAAATTACATTTTCTTCTGTTTTCTTGCTAATCATATACAATATACAGGGTTTATATAAATGAAACATTAGTCATTTAGTAGATAATTTTGTGCTGAACAATTTTCGTGCTCACAGTACCATGTTATCTTTTTTCGTTTTTAAGTTATTCACATTTAAATATGGTTAGTACTGCTTCTGAGGCCGAACATTCTAAATGAATTCTGAAGAGAACTGTGTAGATAAATGAGCTACTGATGTACTTACTGTGTGGATAAATGGGTGATGATGTAGTTACTATGTGGGTAAATAAATTTATCCACATAGTAGCACAGATAAATGGATTTATCAGTGCAGATTTATTCAGACACCTGTTGCATAAATCATAATAGTCTGACTACAACAAAGTTAGAATAAAAATACTTCAAGTGTACACAAAAAACTTTCTGGTGGTCTGTGAACTACTTTAGTCAGTCAGGCTTTATTTAACCAGGGTAAACACCATTGCGCAAGCTCATTTACAAGGAGGCCCTGGGAGGGCTTACAAAAGGTAAAACATCACAGTACCACATACAAAAACATTAGATACAAACATTTTGTCATGGAAAGAAAAATAAAATCAGAAACAAAAATAAATATATGAATGCAGTAAGCACAAAATAACAAAGATAGGGAGGTATAATACATAAGTCTTAAGTCAGGAGTGGAACTCAGGGTAGTACAGGGGGTCAGAGGGTGCTGGTGTGTGGGTGGGAGGGGAAGGGAAGGGGGGAAGAAAGAGAGGGGTAGTTAAGTACATGGGCTAGCTAGGGATATAAGAAGTGCTAACATGGCAGGTAAGTGCAGAACACAAGAATAGGGCGACCTCTAAGTAGGCTGCGTAGGTCATGAGTAGCAGCTTCATGATTCCTTTAAGGAATGATTAAGTAGATTCTTGAAGGGAAGCAAGCCAGTGAGGTTTGAAAGTTTTAGAGTTTTTTGGGAATTATTCCAGAGTGTTGGAAGAGCATGAGTGATGGCAGCAGCACTGAAGCGGTTTTGAATTTTAGGAATGTCGTGCAAAATGTAGGTATATTTCCTGAGGGAGTAAGCCCCCGTGGAACACGAGAACAGCTCAGAGATGTAATTAGGGAGTTTATATGTGAGGGCCCTGGACATCCAGGTGATGGCGTTCTTAGTTCTCCTTAATTTCAGGGACTGACAACCAGCTTGGGCGTAAAGTGTGCAGTGATGAGTATTGTATGGAGTGTTGGTAATGAATGTGATAGCCCTGTGTGATAGAGGATATCAAGCTTTGCGAGCGAGGCCATGGGGCAGTGGCTGTAGATAAAGTCTGCATAATCGAGCAGAGGAAGAAAGGTAGACTGCACCAATCTTATTTTGGCTTCCTGTGTCAGGAGATGCTTGACACGGAAAAGAGTCCCAATCTTTGTTTTAATTTTTAGCCAATTCAACGAGATAAACGGAAAAGGAAAGTTTGGCATCTAACCAGAAGCCAATATACTTGAACCTTTCTACAGTTTCAAGTAGTTCCCCTGGGAGGGTCATGATCTGCAGCTTATATGGTGCGACGTGGGGGGCAGTTATTGACGCGTGAGGGGAGAAGAACATGGTTTTTGTTTTTCTTTGCATTAAGTAGTAATTTCAATTCTAGAAGATTGCGTTGGAGGGTGTCGAATTCGTGTAGGAGGTCTGTGCAAGCAAGTTCTAGTGAGGGCCTGGCAACATACAGCACGGTATCATCTGCGAAAAGATGGATGCAGGCCTTGTTAATGTTAGAGCTAATGTCATTGATATATATAGCAAAGAGTAATGGTCCAAGAATAGAACCTTGTGGCACGCCTCTTTGAAGTATTTTTTTTTGGGGGTGGGAGTGACTCCTTGAGTAGCTTTCACTTGCTGTTTCCTACCCACAGGGTAGCTACTGAACCAATTTAAGGCCATTGTATCGAGTCCTGTATTGCTAAGCATAGTAAGTAATAGGCCATGATCGACAGTGTCAAAGGCCTTACTCAGATCCAAGAATAGTGCACTGACGTGTTTTTTGGTGTCTAGGGCGACCAACCAGTCGTTGGTCACCTTTGACAAAGCAGAGACAGTACTATGGTTAAGCCTGAATCCAGATTGGAGGGGATTGAATAGATTATGAATTTCTAAGAAAGCTCTTAATTGTGTATTGACTAGTTTCTCGAGGACTTTAGACAAAGTTGGTTGTAGCAAGATAGAGCGGTAATTATTAAGGTCACAGGGGTTGCCTGATTTAAATAGCGGGACTGCGAGGGCTGTTTTCCATTGGTGAGGTAGGAGCTCTTGGGAGAGGGATAGGTTAAACAAATGGGTAATGGGAGCGACCAGCCACTGAAAACCTAGTTTTAAAAAGAAGGTTTCAAGAAGATCGGCTCCTGCGCTTTTGGTATCAAGAGCCAAAAGTAGGTCTTCCACCTGTTTGTAGGTGACAGTGCTAAAGGAAAATTTAGAAGTAGGACTGCTGGGGTGGAGGGCAGGGTAGTGGTAGCCAGGTTGATTAGCTGGTTCCTCAGACTGTTTGCGGGGGAGGTGTCAAATGCAAGCCCTGCAATAGCAAAACGGTTATTTAGTTGTGTTAGAATGTCCTGTTCATCTGTAAAAGTAGAATTGCCGTCTGTGATCTTGGCATGTAGTGAAGAGGCCTGGCTGTGCCCCTCGATGTCTTTCAGAATTTGCCAGAATTTGGATGCATTGTGCTTTGATTAGGCCAGTGCGGCTTGGAAGTATTCAGTTTGCGTGAAGTATTCAAACACTAGTTACATTTTCATCCATCAGATATACAAAATGAATGAAATATATGTGCTAAGGTAAGGATTAGCCATATTCATGTTCCCAGTAACAAACATACATTGCAAATTTATGATATTGTTTTGTGAGGCACTCCTCCATCAACACTCACACCAAGTCTTGAAAACATACAGTATATTATGACAAAAGTCCTTCCTTCATTAGCAGGCTGGGTAAAACAGCTCCCACCTGACCACTGGCCATTTTACAGTTACTTTATGGTTCAAAGACCTCTACTGTTGTCCAGAAAACCTAATATAAATCATCATTAAGTCTGTTGTTGTTCAGAGACTTAAGCATTTCAAACGTGTAAAGATCAGTTTTAAGAATTACTTACAGTAATAAAGTTACTGCACTGCTCCTACACGCTCTCCGGCATGTTAGTGTGGTCGGGCAGAGCTGAAGAAATTATCTCCTTTTATATCACTGTTATGGCCCTGTACAGGCTGTGTCATGCTGATGAAGCAAGGCAGGCACAACGGTTGTGTGGCAAGATATGAAAATCTGTCTCCTGGTTTAGGGTCGTGAAGGTGAGCATGCCAGCACTAGGTGAGATGTTTGCTGTTAGTATATAAGCATTTGCCAGAAGTACATTAATTACACCTTATTCATTTAAATGCCCATTTCTTGGCAAGTTTAAAATGTTTTAAATATGATCATAGTATTGCATGCAATTTAACAGAAAACTCAAAAACCTTGGACTACATAGTAACAATTGGACACACAGCATTCTTGAAAAAGACAGTGATTATTTCTGTGTGCTTATTTCAAGTCATTAATGTCATAGAGAAATATGTACCAGTGCTCTTGGTGATAAACATGTATCGCCAGTTAAGTCTCAGTGTAGAATGATAAAGTCCAGACATAGTAATCCGAAAATAAGTTTAACCTACCAGATTGTTAGAGCTTTTAGGTGAACTGTACTAAATCACCGCAGGATGCCTCGACAGTCGAGGTGGATGTGGGACTAGAGATAATAAGAGGGTATGTCAGCATACTAGAATATTATGATGTAGTGTGATGTACAGTATGTGGAGGGGTTAGGCGGTTTTGGGACGGGGATGTCCGGTGCTGTACAATGAGCTGGGCATGTAAATGCTTAAACAGGTTCAGTGACCACCAACAAGCAGCCCATTTAGTTTCCCTGTTCATACCAGTTTGTTCATTCAAGGCATCCATTTCATGAATCCAGCGCATTTCTGTGCATTCCAGGATTTTGTTAAAATCACCTCCTCTTGTGGGTGGAGTAATCACCTCAAGACTCTAGAAACAAAGGGAAGCTCCAGTGTGTCCCACCATGTTATAACGTTCTGCTACTGGAGTTTGTGATTTTTTTTTCTAATATTGCTCGTATGCTCTTGGTTATGAATTTTGATCCTTCTTAATGTCTTTCCTATGTATATATGATCACAGGGGCAGTATAAAATGTAGATGGCCCCTGTTTATTCTGATGTAATGTGTTGCTGTACGGGGTATTCCTTGCTCGTAAAAGGATGCATGTATACTGATTTCGTACTGGTATGTCCATATGTGCACTAATGTCCATATGGAACTATTCCTGGTTTGAGAGGTCCTAGCAGTAACGGAGTTTTTCTTTTTCCCTTCTGGGTGTTCTGTCTGAACAAGTCTATCGTTAATGGTAGCTACTTTTTTTTTTGTTGCCACCATAGGATACCCATTAGAAATACTTGTGTTCTGAGTTCTGAGTTTATGCAATCCTTATCGATGTGCCAGTGAGAATTTAAAATTCTTCCAATCTCAGGTATTTTTGTGTTAAATTTCGTGGAGAGCAGTATTCTGTTCTGTTGTGTACCTCTCGTTGTACCCTGAATTTCCTGTTCTTGTGTGACATTTCTGATTCTCTGTGTTGCTTTATGCATGGTTTTTCTGCCATACCCCCTTTGTGAATATCTGAGTTTGGCATCGTTAAGTTCCCTTTCAGAGTCTGTGTTTTGACTGCTGTTACGTCTGACTCTTAAAAATTGTAAATAAGGTATACTCTGTATGAGATTTCTTCAGTGTTAGCTTTGAGCATGTAGAATGGTGTTTGTCGCAGTTGGTTTTCTAAAAAGTGTAGTGTCAAGTCCTGTGTCACTCAGTCTTATAGTTATGTCAAGGCTAGCAACACTTTCCTGACTGCTGTGCGTGGCGAATTTCAGATTTGCCTTTCTTGAATTCAGAAATTGAAAACGTTTCCAACTCTTCCATACATTGACTCCACACAAAGAGGTTGTCTATGTACCTCTTAAAAATTGTAATGTGCTTGTAGTATGGGTTTTGTTGCTCATTCAGAAGGTACTAATTTTCATATACATGTATGTATGCATTTGCCTATCCTGGGGCCATGGTAGACCCCTTGGCCATGTCACAACTGTGTTCAAAAAATGTACCCTCAAAACTGAAAAATGTTAGTGTTAAAATGAATTTGGCTAAAGCTTGAAGGACTCTTGTTTTGAGGTTCTGGGTGTGTGTCCAAAAGGGTATCCATAGTCTTAGCCCCTTCCTGATGTGGACTTGAGTTGAACAGATGCACACATCCATAGTGATTAGTAGATAGTCAACACTAGACTGTGGGAGGTTGGCTTCTTTTAGAATTTTCAGTAAGTGTGTAGTGTCTGTGAGATTATCTATTTATTTATTTAAAGTTGATAACCGGGAAAGGCACACTGAGCCGGCGCTCGATTCCAGGTGTGACCTGGGGCAGGGGGTAAGGAAGCAGTACATTTGTATAATTTACAGTGCATAGTTTCATGGACATGAGATATACAGAAATACAGTCATAGTCAGAAGTTATAACAGTACCTGAAAATTGGGCCTAGCAATATACAGTTAAATACAAGGAACAGCGACATGTACAGCTAAATAATAGGAGCAGCAACACCTGAGCTAACGGAATAGGACTAGGTACTAGGTGCAGATGAGAGTTCCCAAGTGTGTACAGCCTGTGTTGTGTACAATGGTGACTGTAGGGGAACTTCAGTAGCTTATAGGGGACAGAAGAAGAAGAAATAAGAGCTGGAGTTGGCATGAATTTAGGAGGGTGTGGAGATAAGTAGAGATATTTTCTACCAAAGGTTGGAGATGGTAATCAGAGACTGGTTCAAAAAGACTTCCTATACTACAGATTGTCGGCCTCCCGGGGGGGCAGTTGCATTTTTGTGCACCTTAGGAATTGTGTAGGAACATACAATTTGATGACAGACAAGGACTGCTTGGCCTATCCAGTCTGCCCATTTCTCCTTACCTACACTATTACCGTAGACCATGCCCGATCCACAGCTCTTTCTTCCTCCCCCCTTTTCCACTATGATCCCCTTGTGCTTATCCCATGCATTCTTGAACCCCACCACTGTTTTCACCCCTACCACCTGTGCTGGAAAGCTGTTCCAGGAATCCACCACTATTTCTGTGAAGAAGTACATCCTCACATCTCTTCTGAATCTACCCCCTCAGCTTCCTAGCATATCCCCTTGTTCTTGAGTACCTTTTCTTTAGAAAAATACTTACGTCCTGTACCTAATTTTACCCCATGAGGTATTTAAAGGTTTCTGTTATACCCCCCGCTCCAGGGTGTACATATTAAGGTCGTTTAATCTCTCCTTGTAGGGCTTTTGATGCATGCCCTGCACCATTTTAGTTGTCCTCCTCTGGACTGCCTCCACTCTGTCTATGTCCTTCTGGAGATGTGGTCTCCAGAACTGGACACTGTACTCTAGGTGGAGTCTTAACCAGCAATCTATACAAAGGCAACACCACCTCCTCCCTCTTTCTGCTGGTGATACTCCTCCCTGTGCACCCCAATATCGTATTAACCTTCCCTACTGCCTTGTCACACTACCTGGCCACCTTTAGGTCATCCGATATGATAACCCCCAGGTCTCTTACCTGCTTGGTGGCTGTCGGTACCACTCCACCCATTTTGTACTCCAGCTCTGGGTTTCTGTGCCCTAAAGTGCAGTATAAAAGTTAACCTTTTATTGGACCAACATAGATGTAACAAAAGAAATCCGTGCTTAAGCTTTTGGACCAACCAAGTCCTTCCTCAGAAGCTTCCGAGGAAGGAAGGACTTCGTTGGTTCGAAAGCTTAAGCACTGTTTTCTTTGGTTACATCTATGTTGGTCATATGTTGGTCCAATAAAAGGTATCAAACCATTTGTTTCTGGATCTGTCCTTACAAGGACCAATATGGCAACTAACTAATTCTGTGTGTTATGAAAGATGGGAATTATAGGATGTGTTTGCAACAATAGATAAACTTCTCAGTCTTTTAACCAATGATTTTAAGCCATTTTCTGCAGTAGTACTGCCAGTTCTCTCTTAAGTTCTGGTGTGGGATTTCTGTCTAATGGCTTGTAATTTCTGTGCCTATGGCAGACTCTCTGATAGTGCTCATAGTTCAGCACAACAATCCCCCCCCCCACACACACACACACTCTTGTCTGCTGCTTTGGTCTTTCTGCAAGTTACTAAGTGCTGCTCTTGCTTTGTTGCTCAGGTTATCCCTTTTTAGTCTTCTAGCTTCATTTCTAAACAGACTGTATTTTGGCCCTTATAGTGCTTGTGTATATTTCTACAGATGGTTTCCTTCCTGCTGGTGGATTAAACGTGAATTTGACATCTGCGGCTTTCTTCGTGTTCATGTTGAAATTGAGATTTAAACCATAGCTGCCTAATACATTTCTGGCTGTCATATTCCAGTTCAAATGTGCCAGAAGAGGTACGGGGGCAAATGAAAGGCCTTTAGAAAGTACAGCCATCTGTGTTTCAGTGATGGTTCTAGATCTCAGATTGAAGACTGGCACTATGTGGGTCCCTGTTTGGGAGGCTGGCCCTTACAGAGGCGATAGAAGGGCAACATTTCAGAAGACCTCACCAGAGAACAAGAAGCCCTTAAGCTACAACTAGAGGAGTTTAATAATACCCTAGAACAAATTAAGAAGAAGCTGGTAGAATACGAGGATGGGATAAAACAAAACCAAACAAAAAAATGTAAATTTTAGTGAGATATTAATGATTACAGGGATAACAAGGTTTATACACACAAAAAGTATCTACGCAGGCAACTCTACACTAATCGACAAAAACAACTGGCTCTAGAATCATCATAGAAATGGAGATGGCTGTACTTTCTAAAGGCCTTTTATTTGCCCCCTGTACATCTTCGGACACATTAGAACTGGAATGCGACATCAAGAAATTTATTAGGCAGCTATGGCTTAAAGGGGAACTGTCATCTACAGGATTTCTTAACATCTGAAAGCCCATAAAAAGCCAATTTGAATGAGCCATTGTGTTTATCTGTGAGTCTTTGCAGTCCAGAGTTATACATATGTAAATCAGGTTGTAATTAAGGGTTGCTGGCAGCCATATATATGTTTTGGGCTCATGACAGGAAATGATGTCACCGAGGCCGTGGTCCTCCTTTGACTGTATGTAATCCAACAGATTAAATAGGAGATCTGTTTTATTAAGTGTGTTTTAAGATGTTATTACAACACTTCATACATTTATAATAATTGTTTTTTATGTGCATTGAAACTGAGTTATCATCTTTACATTTCAAACTGTTAGTAAAAATAATCCATCTTCAGGATTGCTTTAACCTCTAGGCTATACTGCCAGGTGATCATCAAAAACTACACATCTCGCGGCAGGGGCAAGGTGCCGACCTGTGACGCCGGCGATCTGGATTCAAGTAACAGATTTGGGGAGTCGGAGGGCCTCCCGGGGGAGAAGGATTGAGCGTCCAGTGATGGCTGTCCTTCTCCAGGGGGGAGGGTGACAGAGTGTTCGGTGCCTTACAAACTCCTAGCGGAGGCTGGGTGTACTGCAAATACTGACAAGTTCAGGGGCGGACGCTGTCCCCGCCCCAGTACACAGGGGGGAAAAATACCACTGCTGCTGCCTGGATGAAACCAGCCTCTCCGCTTCAATTAGCTCCCAGGGCTGGTTCCGCACTATGCACTAGGTCGGTGCCGCAACCCTGCCCTTTGGGGAGCGTCAGGGCACGGGAGTTATGCTGAATTGGGAGTGGAAGTGGAGAGGGGGTCCGTGACTGGGCTGAAGGTACTGGAGGCAGAGTAGTGGCAAAAAAAAAAAGTATAATAAAAAAAATTAATAAATAAATAAACTACACATCTCAAGGCTGGCTCTGTGGTGCCAACAGGTATTGGGGCCCCATATCAGGATTTCTAAACCCTGGCTGTGTTCATGTAAGTACAGATTTAAGGGACTGCCACAGCATTAACTTCTGTCTTTTTCCATTGCTTCTCTTGCAGCCTTTTCTCTTACAATTTCAAGTGTGAACTCAGGTCTACAAGATGCAAATTTGACTACATACCTACTGGCCTTGCATTATGGGATCGGGACCAGTCAAGAAATGTGTAGCTTTTGATTATCAGCTGGCAATACAGCCTAGAGGTTAACACAAAGAGCTTTGAACAAGCTTTGTTCACCCAACAGAATGGGGTTTGAGCATGTGTTAAGATTCTGGAAATATTATACTCTTTCTATCCAGATTTGATCTGGAAAGAAAAAAACAATAGGAGGCAATTACTTGTTTATTAATTGCAAAAACTCATAGTTGGACAACATTGTTAAAACATGCATAACCTGAAATGCATTATTAAAATATAGAATAATGTAGGGGTGGGTATGTGTAACCAGAATTTTACACAAACCCTAGGTGTGGGATGCTACATAAACCCCGAGGACGAAGCCCAAAGGGTTTATAAAACCATCCCACACTGTGTGTGTGTGTGTGTGTGTGTGTAAATTCTGGTTCTAGGGACATGGATATGATGTTCTATCCACACTGTCTGGTAGTTGCCTTTCCCTTTAAGGATCACCGAAAATGTCTTCAAACTGGCTCCTCCCACCCATCCGGGTGGTAACTCCCATGGCTCTGTCCCATGACGCCAGATCTTCCTTTCCGTTGGAAGAAGCAGGTTCCCTCCTTACCGCTCCCACGTTGACTATGCCCTGGCAGTTAAATCTTCGGATTTACTTTCTAAACTTACACTAAAACTCTTTTGAGTTTCATCTTCACCTCGATCTTTGATCACGACCATGATAGAGGATAAATCTTCGTCTGGATTTCACCGGTGCTCATGCGGGCAGAAGATGTCGCGTACCGATCCTCACGCCATGTGCATATGCTGTCTTGGCCACAATCATGATCCGCAGGCCTGCGACTTTTGTCGGTCATTTCAGCTGAATGTCCTGGAGGACTGCACTGCCCACCTAAAGCTGGGCCATCCAGAGAAACGTTATCCACCGGTCAAATCAAAGCATGCCCATTGGGTGGTCTCTGCTAGTGTTCCCATTCATGCATAACTGCACGTGATTCACATACAAATTATGAAATTCAGGTACATTTTTGTGTGAAAGGGGTACACTGCACCCCCATAATTCTGTTTGTAGTACATGTACCCCACATAAAATTTTGTAGAAATGTTACAGTGAACCCTTGTAATTTAGTGTGTACCCCTGAAAATATTTGGGGAGGGTACAGTGAACCCCAGATCTGCAGTCTTAATGAGAACTCTGGTCTCCGCGGCTGCTGGGTCTGCTGAGCTGTTAGAACAACTTAGGGCCTTTGTGCCGCTGCTCAATCCTCTTCTTCCTCAGCCTTTGTAGTGCTCCAGTTGGGCACCACCTATTCGGCCTCCTTCAAGGAGCTGTGCCAGTCCCTCTTGACCAAGGGAGAGGGCCCTTCCAAGTCGCACAGTTCCCGCTCATGGAAGGAGGAGTCTAAGAAGGATAAAGAGAAGACTCCTTATTGATGCTTCTGGGACCAAGAACATTCCCGCTCTCAGGAATCTTTGGTTTTGACTATGGTTGAAACCACGGCCCTGACCACTGGCTTCACGGTAACCCTGTCGGACCAGTTGGCTGAGAAGCCGGCTGATGATGCGGGTGAGATTTTTCTCGACCCTATTGACTGGTTGTCGTCTGAAGAGGCAGACAACTCTCTTTTCAGGACTCCAGGCCTGCCGGTGACCACTGATGGTTTGGCCCAGCCTGCTGAGCCGGATCCGCCGGTAATCAACCCAGACCAGGAGGAGCTCTGCACCTCCCCAGCTCCCTCCTAGGCCCCCCGTCGGCACCACCGATGGTTGAGGTGTCGGTCATCCTCAACTGGAGTTGAGCAGGTCCTGCCAACATCGGTGGTCTTGCTCCGGCATCATGGTAGCGGCGGGCGCCACTCACATTTCGCTCGCCTCCTCGGTGAGGAGAGGCTTCGTGCACCAGTCGACGCTACGAAGACCTCTTGTGGCAACAGTTAGCTCTGTCTGGGCGAAGCTGACACTGGCTACCACCCTGCCATTACCTGGCTGTTGCCTGAAAGGCTGACGCCACCCAGCCAAGCGGGCCGGGCTGGACACTATTCTCCCCAGTGGAGCCTGTTCAGACCACATCAGCTCGGCCGAAGCAGGCTTCTCTGCCAATCGTGGTGGAGCCACCACCTAAGCAGCTGATGACTGGGGCTCCGAACAAGGAGTCTCGGCCGGCGAAGGAGCTTCCCCATAGGCTGTCGGTCACCCTTACACCTGACCGTCCGTGGCGGGTCGAGGGTGACACGGGTGGTCACCCGCTTTATGCGGACTCCTCAGAGCCCAAGGATTCCTCCTTGCACTCCTGTCCATTGGATATGGAGTCGATCAGGGATCTCTCCATGGACGAAGGCCCTACTTTGTTCATGGGCATTTTCTGCCTCATCTCTGAGTCTACGGGGATGAAGGTGGAGCCCGTCCAAAAGTGGGCTTGATATCCCCTTACAGAAATTCTGGACAAAGGGGATTCTTCGACAGAGGCCTTCCCAGTGGCCAAGGCCATCGTTGGCCCTGCTTTGGAGCTTTGGCAGTGCCCTGCCTCTTGCCCTGCGCCCTTGGCCTGGATGGCCCGCAGATATGTGGTGTGCACCGGTACCCTTTCCAGGTTCACGGAGCATCCCTCGACTGAGGGGTTGGTGGCTGACTCCGTGGTTTGGCGCTCGAGCAATACTGGGGACATCGATAGACCATTGGACAAAGTCCAAGAAATTGGACCATTCAGCCAAAAAGGTCTGTGCTGTCTCTTCGCTCAGCCATCTTGATGGCACACTTCTCTCATGCCATATTAGGCTCCCTGGACAAGGTGATTCCTCACCTTCCTGTGGACCTTCAGACCACGGTCAAACAGGTCCGAGACGAGGATAGGACAGTGGAGAAACAGTGCCTCCAGATGGCTCTGTATATCGGTGATTTTTGTGCCCGCTCGGTGGCAGCTGTGGTTGCCATGTGCTATAGGGCTTGGCTGCGGATCTTGACCTTCACGGCAGATACCCAGCACAAGCTGGTGGATGTCCCCTTTTTGGGCACTGACCTATTTGGGCCTGGTGTGGAGGGTCACCTCCTGTACATTGAAAAGTCCAGTGCCACCCTGGACTCTGTGACATCTACCCAGAAGGACCCCAAGGGCTCCAAGCAGCAGAAGCACCCCTGTGGCAAAATCAGCCCAGCATCAGTCTGGCCAGCAGACTCAGTCCTGGCGACCTTGTGCCAGGTCCATGGCCTAGGTGGTCTGAAAGCCCGTGGGGAAGGGACCTCGTGGCTCCTCATTTGGATCCTCCTCCTCCTCCAAGCGTGCTCAGTGATGGGATGAAGGTCACCATGCCTCCCCTGGGTCCTCCTGTGGGGGACCGGCTCCGCCACTTCCTTTCTGCCTGGTCCGCTGTTACCATGGACAGGTGGGTTTTGGAAGTAGTTGGTCAGGGTCTGCCTCTGGAATTCGAGCAGTACCCTCCAAGCTAAGCCCGCACCCCATGGGGGGCCTTGGTATCCGCAGACACTTGGTCGGCTCTTCGAGATAACATAGCCCAGCTCCTCTGCAAGGAGATCATGGTCAAAGTTGTGGATCCTCCGGAACACCCAGGGTTTGTCTTCAGGTATTTCCTGGTGACAAAGCGGATGGAGGCTGGCACCCCATTCTAGATCTGCATGACCTGAACAAGTTCCTCAGGTCCCCACCTTCAGGATGGTACCTCTGTCCCATATCATACCGTCTCTGGAGCAAAAGATGTGGTTTTGCTCTCTGGATCTCCAGGATGCATTCTTTCACATTCCGATCCATCCGGCCCACCGAAGGCTCCTCCGCTTTCGAGCAGAGGGAGCCCTTTACGAGTTCCAAGTCATGCCTTTTGGCCTCTCCTCGGGGTCCCAGGATCTTCACCAAATGCATAGCAGTGGTGGCAGCTAACCTGAGGCATTGAGGGGTCGGTGTGTACTGCTACCTAGACGACTGGCTGATAGGTCCCTCCAGGCAGGAGGTGGAGCGGTCCAAGGACCTGGCCCTCCAGACCTGCAACGACCTTGGCCTCCTGGTCAGTGAGGCCAAGTCAGAACTCGTGCACTCGCAGGTGATCGACTTCATCGGGGCAGAGCTTGACTCATGCCAGGCCAGAGCTCGGCTCCCGGCAGACATTGCGGAGGTTCTCTCCTCTTTTGCCCAGTCATTTCTGGTTGGGCACTTGCGCCCTGCCTGGGACTTCCTGTGCCTTCTGAGTTGCATGGCGGCCTGCAC
The DNA here is from genome assembly GCA_016271365.2 of Neoceratodus forsteri. Taxonomy (NCBI): domain Eukaryota; kingdom Metazoa; phylum Chordata; order Ceratodontiformes; family Ceratodontidae; genus Neoceratodus; species Neoceratodus forsteri. The sequence continues at coordinate 318,658,566 of JADMNL010000022.1, forward strand.
CAGCGTGGTTCAATTTGCCTGTTGGCATATGCCCGCCCTGCAGTGTGAGCTGGCCAGCCAGTGGTCTCAGTGCAAAGGTCACTTCGACCAGCTGGTCACTGTGACTCAGAAGATGTGGGACGCCCTCCAGTGGTGGATTGTCCCAGAGCATCTCAGGAAGGGTTCCTGTTTTTCCTGTCCGGGGCCGACTATCATCCTGATGACCGTTCCCTCTCTCATGAGCTGGGGTGCCCACCTGGGGGATCACAGAGTCCACGGGCTCTGAACCCCCCAGGAGTCCCGATGCCACATCAACCTGCTGGAGCTCCAAGCAATTTGACTAGCCCTGACCGCATTCGCTCCATTTGTCTGGAGTCAAGTGGTCCAGGTCCAGACGGACAACACTATGACCATGCACTACCTCAACAAGCAGGGCAGACGCACTCCTTGCCTCTGTGCAAGGAAGCTCTTCACATGTGGACCCTTGTGCGCAGCCTAGAGGCAGATCTCCTGGCCATCCATGTGGCAGGAGCCTCCAGTCAGCTGGCAGATGCCCTCAGCTGGGTAGGCGAGGTATCTCATGAGTGGTCCCTCCACTCGGAGGTGGTTCACAGTCTTTTCTCCCAGTGGGGCACCCCTCAGGTGGACCTGTTCGCCTCCAGGGAGAACACAAAGCTGAGGCTGTTTTGTGCCTGCCCTCCTCAGCAGGGCTTGCTGCAGGGGGATGCCTTCTCAAGGCCATGGACCCCAGGCCTCTTCTATACCTTCCCTTGATCCACAAAGTGCTCCTCAAGGTCAGGAGGGACAAGGCACAGCTGATCCTGGTGGCTCCGGCCTGGCCTCTACCAGTTTTGGTACCCTATTCTCCTCAGCCTCAGCAACAGACTCCCGAGGCGTCTTCCAACATGCCTGGAACTACTTTCCATCAGTCAGGGGAAGGTACTCCACCCGGACCTTCAATACCTGCACCTGACAGCCTGGTTCCTGAGTGGCTAGAATTCCGGGCTTTGGGTCTCTCCAAAGGTGTCCTCACTGTCATGGAGGCATCTATAAAGGAATCAACCAGAAAATGCTATGCCTTCAAATGGAAGAGATTCGCCATTTGGTGTCAGGGCAAGGGGTTGGACCCTTCTTCCTGACCAGTGGCTAGCATTTTGGACTATCTGTGGTCTCTCTCCCAAGGGGGACTTCAGTCAACGACCCTTAAGGTGCACCTGGCAGCCATCTCTGCTTACCGGGCGCAGGCTGGTCAGCAGGCAGTGGCACAGGAGAAGGTGGTCTGGCGCTTTTTCAAAGGCCTTGATCACGTTTCCCCTCCGGCGCGTGAACCACCACCACCATGGAACTTGTTGCTGGTTTTGGCAAAGCTCATGGGCAAGCCATTTGAACTGATGCACAGCTGTGACATGTCTCACCTATCATGGAAGGCCACCTTCCTGGTGGCTATCACGTCAGCCAGAAAAATCAGTGAGCTCCAGGCACTCTTGGTGAAGTCTCCTTACCTGGTCTTCCACAGGGTCAAGGTTGTCCAACGCCCCAACCCCAATTTCCTCCCGAAGGTTGTGTCGGAGTTTCACCTAAACCAGGTGATGACTCTACTGTTGTTCTTTCCTAATCACACCTTGGAGGCCGAACACAGTCTCCATACTCGACCTGAGGCGAGCGCTCGTTTATTATAAAAAATGCATGGCTGGAGTTTGGGGAGAGGTTCGCCAGCTGTTTGTCACCTACGCTGAAGCCGCACTTGGCAGACCTGCAGCCAAGTGGACGACTGGCAGTTGGATCACTTCCTGCATTGATCTCAGCTATAGGTTGGCGGGTAGGGAGCATCCCGGAGGGCTTAGGGCTCATTCCGCCTGCCATACTGCTGCGACGGTGGCTGCTTCTAGGGACGTCCCTATCCAGGAAATCTTCAGGGCTGCTACCTGGAAGTCAGCACACACCTTCATTTCCCATTACCACATTGACTTAGAGTCACGCTGGATGCTGGTTTTGGGGCCTCAATTCTCCAATCTCTGTTCCCTAAGTAGGCGGTGTGCACCTTGCTTCCCTCCTCCTGGAGAACTGCTAGGAGTCTGCCAGATGGTGTGGATAGAACATCATATCCATGCCCCTAGAAACACAAGTTTCTCACCTGTAATAGATCTTACTTCGAGAGGGTAACGTCCTCTCCGGGGGGCCGCTCGGCGATGGCTGCCTTGGAGGCTTCCAAGGCGGTGGCGGCAGCAGCCCGCCCGTCTGGCTCGTGCTCAGGCCCTTCGGGTGCCTCCGGGCTATTGGAGGCCTCCGCTCCCAGTAAAGCTGCCACCGTGCAGCCTACTGGTTTGAGCTCCTCTGACGTCTGCACGGAGACGGTCGATAAGTTGCCCGACCCTTCGGGGCAGCGCACGGCCCCTCTTCCACCCGACCAGGCCGTTCCTCCTTTGCGACCTGCCTCGGGCGATGGGTCCGATAAGTCGGATGTCGGCTCCTCCGACATCCGCCCGGACTCCGCTGATAAGTTGGATGTTGGCCTGCCCGATGCCCGCACGGCGGCTGAGCCAACACCGGACCCTCTCAAGTCCGCCGTTCCCGGCTCCCTGCAGCCTTCGCTGCCCTCCAGGGACACTGGTTCTCCTCAGCCTGACCCCTGGGATTTTTCCTCTCCATCCCCGGGTGATGCCGAGGTTCCTGCTGCACCCCCGTCAGGCCGTCCGCCCGCTGGGCCGACTGACCTGACGTCGGTTCCCCGGATGTCTGCTCCAATGCCGGTCTTGCCGACACCAGGCGACATCCCGCTCCCGGATGCCGCTCCAACGCCGGGCCTTCTGCCCACCGGGCCTTCTGCTCCAGGCCCTCCTGCGGGCCCTGGCCAGGCCGCTCCAGCAGCAGACCCCTGTCCCGGGTGTCCGATACCGTCTTACCTGGCTCCGCAGTATCTGACGCCCCACTACCTGACGCCGGCCTATCCGACGCTGCAGTACCCAGTGCCTCAATACCCGACGCCGGGTTTCCCGCCGTTGGGTTATGGATATGCGCCTTACAGGTACAATCAATACCCATATCCCCCTCCTCCTCCTCTACTGCCCCCTTAGCCGCCAGTGGACTTGAAGGAGACTCTGGCCTCCTGGTGGGACGAGGCCAATGCTCAGCTCACCAGAGAAGTGGAGAGTCATCTCACGATGACGGTGCCGATTCCGGCTCCTGTATGTCCGCGACGACTGACTCCCTCCCTCCCCACCTCCGGACACCAGGGGCGAGCCCTCTGGTTCCATTGTGGGGCAGGATACGCTTCCCTGAGGACCTTCCAAGGGGTCCGTTCTCCTCTTCATCTTCTTCCTCCTCCTCGGACACCTCAGACGACTCCGATGGTTGCTCCAAGCCAGACGACAAGCCACGCTCTCTGTTTAAGCCCAGGCCTAGGACTCCTCCGAAGTCTCCTCCGGAGGATCCTTCCTTTACGGAGTTGCTGCGCAAAATTCAGGAGGTTCACAAGTGGCATTCCTTGGAGCCGGATCCACAGCATAAGAAACTCGCCGAGCATCTGTACGTGCCCGAGAAGGCTCCTACCTTGGTGCCACCCTGGATTGAGCCTCATGCCGATCTTGTTTCCACTATTTGGAAGCAACGATCGGCTTTAGCCCCGCTTCCTCGGAAGTTGAACAGGCTATATCAGGCTCCCGAGGGTGTTGACTTTCTAGATTCTCACCCTCAAGCTGATTCAGTCGTGATTAGCGCCACTCATGGCTGGACAGCTAACCTGAAACATCTGAGCTCGTCTCCACCTGACAAAGAATCCCGTTTTCTGGACCAGTATGGGAAGAAGATCTTTGCTTCTTCCACTCTGGGAATTAGGGCCCTAAATTATGTCGGTCACATGGGGGATTATCAGAAGGCGATTCTTAATGATGTGGAATCCAAATTGGACTCCCTTCCTGACACTCAAGTCAAACAGGAAGTGGCTGACCTCGTCCGCTCTGCACATTCGGCCAGTCGGCACATGCTTCGTGCTACATACGGTGCAGTGGACACTGCTGGTAGGAGCTCCGCTTTCTCCGTAGGCTTATGGCGTCATGCCTGGCTCCATGTGTCAGGGTTGGTCCCGGAAGTGCAGTCTGCTATTCAGGAAGCACCCTTCCGGGGTTCGGTGCTGTTCGGTGGTGATGTCAAGTACATTATAACCGATCTGCAGGAGAAGGGGACCGCACTGAAGTCTGTGGACTCCATGTACCACCCCATCAAATGCAGCGCCGTCCCTTTCGTAGGCGGAATTGGCAAAAGGTGAAACCCCAGGGAAAGCAGGGCAATAAACGCCGGGCCCCTCTGGCTGCCAAGCCCCCTCCGCCCAAAAAAGCAGCGGGTGCTTCAGCCGCGATGCTGCCCCAGACCACCTGACTCCTTTCCTCTCCCACAGCCTCTGGGCTTTCCAGAGGAACCAGTAGGAGGGAGGTTTTCCCTCCACCTCCCAGGTTGGGAGAGGATAACTTCAGATTCCTGGGTGCTCCAGCTGATCGCAGAAGGACACTCAATAGAGTTTCTTCAGAAACCCCCTCGACATCCTCCCCCAAGGTCGTCGTACTCTCGGGAACATCATCTTCTGGTCCAGGAAGAGATTTCAGCACTTTTGCTGAAGGAGGCGATAGAACCCGTCCCCATTTCTCTTCAGGGAATGGAGTACTATTCCTATTTCTTCCTGGTTCCAAAGAAAACGGGGGACGTGAGGCTGATTCTCGACCTCAGCTCCCTGAACTTGTTCGTGGAGTACAAGAGGTTCAGGATGCTCTCACTGCAGAGCCTCCTGCCCCTTCTCCGGCCGGGACAGTGGCTGTGCCTACCTGCATATACCTATCCGCCCTTCCCACCGCAAATACCTGTGTTTTGCATTCCAGGGGGACCACTACCAGTTCAAGGCCCTCCCATTTGGTCTTTCCTCGGCGCCCCGGGTGTTCACCAAATGCCTTTTGGTGGTAGTGGCCACCATCATACCCAGGGTGCAGGTTTTCCTGTACCTGGACGATTGGCTCCTGGCGGCCCCATCCAGGGAGGAACTCCTGTGCTTCCTTTCCCTTACCCAGCAGGTCTTTGCCTGCCTGGGTATTACCATCAACCAGGCCAAGTCCCATCTGATCCCGTCCCAGAGGCTCCAGTTTATCGGGGCGATCCTGGACATGACCTCTGGCATGGCCTTCCTGCCACCGGACAGGGCGGCCACTCTCCAGGCCCAGATCAGCCTGTTGTCCAGCCGCAGGCGGGTCAGCGCCAGGTCAGTCCTTTGCCTCCTCGGGCTAATGGCGGCTGCGATTCTAACAGTCCCTCGCACTCTGCTCCACATGAGAATCTCTCAGTGGACGCTCCGGTCTTAATGGGATCAGCTGGTGGACGACCTAGATCAACTTGTCCTGGTCTCCACTCCCATGGCTTGGGACTTGCAGTGGTGGATGGTTCAGGAGAACCTCTGCCGGGGAGTTCCCTTCAGTCCCCCCCCCCCGACGTTGACTACGGATGCCTCCAGCGAGGGTTGGGGAGCCCATCTCGGTCCTCACAGAACCCAGGGCTCCTGGTCCAAGCTCGAGAAGTCTCTTCACATCAATGTGCTTGAACTAAGGGCAGTACTGTATGCTCTCCAGGCTCTGTATCTGTATCTGTCTCCTGGTCACCTAGCTGTACAGAGGGACAATATGTGTGTGGTCTGGTACATCAACAAACAGGGAGGAACTCGTTCCTGCCCCCTTTGCAGAGAGGCGATGCGAGTCTGGGATTAGGCAGTGCAGCACAACCTACACCTCATGGCATCTTATGTCCCGGGGGTCAAGAACACGCTGGCAGACAGGCTAAGCCGGTCATCTGCTCTAGCTCACGAATGGGAACTGGATCAGGGGTTGTAGACAACATCTTACTGTGCTGGGGAACTCCACAGGTAGACCTGTTTGCGTCCCCTCAAAACACAAAACTTCCCGTCTTCTGCTCGCTCGCTCCAGGGCATGGCATTTTTTTGAGAGACGCTCTGTCTCTAGACTGGAAGGACAGATTCATCTATGCCTTCCCCCTGATTCCACTGATTACGAGGGTCTTGCAGAAACTCGGTTCGGAAGGAGCTCAAATGATTCTGATCGCTGCTTTCTGGCCCAGGCAAGTTTGGTTCTGTCTTCTGCAACAGTACTCAGAGGAACCTCCTCTTCCTCTTCCTCTGTTGCTATTTTTGCTGACCCAGGATCAGGGGACCCTGGTCCATCCAGGCCTCAAGTCTCTTCAGTTGCACGCGTGGCTCCTGCAGACGTAGCTCAAGCCCGATTCGGGCCCCCGAGTAGCTGAGATTCTGATGGAGGCCAGGAAACCGTCAACCAAATCTACTTATGCCATGAAATGGAAGCGGTTCTCTATTTGGGCTACCTCCAATGATGTCGAGCCCTTCTCGTGCTCTGTCGGCCGACTTATCTGCAACACCTCTTCGATCTGGGTCTCAGCCATTCATCCTTAAAGGTTCACGTGGTGGCTATTTCGGCCTATCATGTCCCCTTTACAGACAGAACATTTGCTCAGCTGGAGGTCTCTAAGACCTTTTTGAGAGGGGTCCTTCATTTACGACCCCCTATCTGGGTTCCTGACCCTCCTTGGAATCTGAATTTCATTTTAGAGAAGCTTACTCTGCCTCCTTTCGAGCCGGCAGCCTCAGAGGACCTAAAGTTCCTTTCTTGGAAGACTCTCTTCCTAGTGGCCATTGCTTCTGCTCGACAGATTTCCGAGCTTCAGGCCCTGATGTGTAAAATCCCATATTTGATTTTTCACAAGGAACGTGTGGCTCTACCTACCAACCCTAAGTTTCTCCCTAAGGTGGTAATGGAATTGACGCTGACTCAATCCATAGAGTTGCCTGCCTTTTTCACGCAGCACTCCAATCAAGGAGAGTACCTCCTGCATACTTTGGATGTTCACCGAATTCTGAGATACTACACCAACAGGACGAAGGATCTCAGAAAGACTGATCAACTGTTTGTCTCTTTTGCTCATAAAAGAGAAGGCAATGCTGTTTCTAAGCAATGCCTATCGAAATGGTTGGCTCATTGTATCACTTTCTGTTATGACAAATACAACAAGACCCTGCCGGGTCAAGGACGAGGCCACTCCACCAGAGGGGTCGCTGCCTCTGCGGCTTGTTTCAAGAACGTGTCAGCGGCTGACATTTGTGCAGCCGCCACTTGGACTTCTGTCCACACCTTTACGAAACATTACAGTTTGGACATTGCCTCTCGCCGTAGAGCAGGCTTTGCTATGGCTGTTTTGCAAGGCCTCCTTTCCTAAGGCCTTCACAACCAGAGGGTGTGCTTCTGAGTAGCTTTCCTCCTCCAGTTTGCTTCTCCTTGTTCCAGACTGCTTGGGACTCAGTCCTATATGTAATTACCTACTGCAAGAGCCCTCTAGAAGTAAGATAGTGCAGTTACGTAAGAACTTACCGTAACAGTAGATCTTCGAGAGAGGCTCTTGCAGTAGGTAATACCTTCCCGCCTTCCATCCCCCTAAGCTTTTTCAGCTCCTTTTCCAGGAAGGGAAATATCTGCTTCTCACTCATCTTGCCTTTTGGCCTTTGACGGGAAAGAACTGGAAGGCGGGCATGGGGGACCGCCCCTTTATATTAACGCCCCATGACTTCGGTCACCTGATGTGGGGGCGGTCCCCCGCCAGAGACTGCTAGCTAGAAATTTTTCTGTTGGGTCCTGACGCCGGCCGGCATCAGTCCTATATGTATTACCTACTGCAAGAGCGTCTGTCGAAGATCTACTGTTACGGTAAGTTCTTACGTAACTGTACTTTCTATGAGTGGTATATGATGTTCATCCACACAGACCCACCAGACCTCCCCAGCTTCGGCACACAAACTCTGCTACCAGTGGACAAGTTCTGGCGGCATGGAGCGGAGCAATGGGAGTTATCACCCAGGTGTGTAGGAGGAGCCAGCTTGAAGATGTATCCAGTGATCCTTAAAGGGAAAGACAACTGCCAGACAGTGTGGATGAACATCATATACCACTCCTAGAACTACTGTTACAGGTGAGTAACCTGTGTTTTTTACATATACACTCACATCCATGTATTATTTTAATGGTGATCATTTTTCCCTTTCAGCGCAGTTCAGTTAGTGCAGCACTTCTGTCAGAGATACACACACACACACACATATACACACACACACACAGCCTGTCTCTCCGGTTTTTTTTTTTCTTTTCGTTTGCGTAATTTTTTTTTTTTTACATTATAGTGGTAACAGCATTCTGGAAAGATGTGGTCCATCAGCATAGCTGCATAGTGTAAGACGCGCTCAGAGGGTATGAGCGGCAGGATCAATCAGATTGATTTTTTTTTTATATTTTCAAGGCAGGATCAACTATATAGATATTTAAAAATATTTAAAAAATTATTTGTCTTAACAGTGTATGGCAAAGCTTGAGTGCCGGTAATGGAGCTACCATGTTGGGCAAGATGTTCAGTCCGCCCACAATGAAACTACGTGCTAGTTAGCTTTCTGTGGTGACGCTTAATTGACAGGTGCTGATTATAACCTCCCAGTTGTAACCAAAGATATCAACCGGAAGGCTGTAACTGGAGATGTGTCTTTATCTGTATGTAAAAAGTGATCACCATTAATTAAAGAGTATTTTACATCATCTGATGAAGTTAACCGAAAGACTTTGGACGGAATGGGATTTTCTACCGTAACAATGCCAGAGTTCTATTGGATTATTTTTACTAACAGTTTGAAATGTAAAAAAGGTAACTAAGTAGTTTCAATGCACATACAAAACATTTATTATAAATGTAGAAAGTGTTGTAATTACAGAATCCCATTCCATCCACAGTATTCCAGTGAGAAAGTGTTATATTTTTAACTTCATCAAAAGAAGTAAAATTCTCTTTTAATAATGCATTTCAGATGCATGTTTTATCTGTGTTGTCCGTCTATATGTTTTGCAATTAATAAACAAGTACTGTAATTGTGTCCTATTTTTTTTTTCTTTTCAAGTCAAATCTGGATAGAAAGAGCATAATAGTTTCAGAATTATAACACATGCTCAGATTGTTTTTGCTGTCTTTGTCCAGGAAAGGCACACTGAGCAACAGCTTGTTCCTGGGTGTGTTGTGGGAGCACAGGGAAGCCATGATGCCAGGCCAGTAGGTACGTACAGTAGCCACATTTGCATCTTGTAGTCCCGAGTTCACACCCAAAATTGTAAGAGAAAAGACTGTAAGAGAGGAAATGGAAAAAGACAGAAGTTGGTACTGTGGCAGCCCCAGAAATCTGTATTGACATGTTCAGCTGGCAGTATAGCGTAGAGGTTGAGCAATCCTGAAGATGGATTATTTTTACTAATAGTTTGAAATGTAAAGGTGATAACTCACTAGTTTCAATGCACATACAAAACAATTATTATAAATATAGAAAGTGTTGTAATAACACCTTAAAACATGCTTAATAAAACAGTCAAATTCCTATTTAACCTGTTGGATTAAATATAGTCAGAGGACCAAGACTCTAGGTGACATCATTTCCTGTCAGGAGTCTAAAACATATGGCTGCCACCAGCATTTAATTATGGGCTAATTTACATACGAATAACTCTGGACTGCAAAGACTCACAGATAAACACAATGGTTCACTCAAATTAGCTTTTTATTGGCTTTCAGACATTAAGAAATCCTGTAGATGACAGTTCCTCTTTAAATCTTAGTTTCAACATGAATCTATGGTAGACACTTGCAAAAGGGACTTTAAGAAAGCCTTTCATAAAAAGCAAGGCGTGCAGCAGAAGATAATACTCTTCTGGTCCCGGTGGCTTGTAATCTGTATTTCCTCCCTGGATTGTAGAACAATGGTTTTAAGGAGTGGGAATGCAAGGGTGTGAACTGTCTGGTCAGCCTTATCACTAATGAGGGCATGTGCTCGTTCAAAGACCTGGAGGGGAACACGGGACTCCAAAATTCTCCTTGTTTTAGATATCTGCTGGAGCCTGGGTAGGGACCCAGTTTGTCAGTCGCCTCTTGCACAGGATGAGAAGTTAATTTATGCCTCCAGGCAGAACAACAAGGAGCTGCTAAGGTAAGGCAAGGTAATCTTTATTTATAAAGCGCCTTTCAAATACCAAAGCGATATACAATACCACAACAAAACCACACAATCAAGTGAATAAATAATTAACTGACAAATAAAATGCAGCAAATGAATAAATAGGTTATAAATCATCAAGTTCCTGAGAAAAACATCTAAAAACAGTCAGAGAAAAGCTTGTAGAAAAGATAATTTTTTAGATTAGTTATGAAACTTTCGACGGTCAGGCATTCTCTTAACTGATACAGAAAGCTGTCAGGAGAGATCACACATGTTTCCCTGATCTCACTGGTAAAAGCAAGGCTCTCTGGGAATGGACTCTAGGCCTTCAGTTTAGGGAGGATGATTGGACTTTGCTCCTGCCAGTCACACATTGGATTATTGTTGTGTAGCAGACAAAAGGAGGCCAAGTCTAAATTTATACATCACTTGTGCTGCCCACCTGTGGTGGTGCATAAGTTCCACCCCATGGTCTCTCCTCTGTGTGGCAGGTGTGGTAACATCATGGGTACATACTTCCATTATTTCTGGACCTACCCCATCCTGCACTGTTTTTGGATGGAGGTGGCGCAGGAACTTTCTCGCACAGTGGGCCGGTCGACGCCAGTAGCACCAGTCTCCCTGTTCGGTATGAATGACCTGGAAGAGATGGGGTGGATTCCCTTTCCCCACTGGATGAGAGTTCTGGCTGTGGCGAGACAATGTTTATTTAACACTTGGGTTTCTTGTGCTCGACCCACGATTCAGCAGTGGAAAACCCTGGGGATCCAATCCCTAGCGGTGGAAAGATTGTCCTGTTGTCATAAGGGGAGGGCAGAGAGGTTCCTGTTGGTGTGGGAGCCTTTCTTGCAGTCTCTCTCTTTCCCCATCGGAAGTACAGCTTCTTAGGGAGTCAGGCCTACCAGTGAATTGTTACCATCTGTAATTGTTGTTTTATATATTAATGTAATTGTTTTTATGGAATTATGTTTTATTATTGTAAAGTGCCTTGGTACTTGAAAGGCACTTAAAAATAAAGCTTATTATTATTATTATTACATGTTTAGTCCTGGGGCATGATGGAGGTGATATGAGTGGCATTGAGATATACCTTTATCATACGACATTGGGTGGGGTCCCTCCCTGATGCAGTGACTTACTGTTTGATCGTATAAATTTGAATAGTTTTTTTGACACCAGTTCAAGTTCGTCTTGAGGGAATGGACTGGTTGCTTGTTATTGGTTTGGTTTTCCTAGTTCTTGTTTGTCTACGTTTTTGTTATCCTTTTCCTTTTTCATTGCCTGTCTGTATTCTAGGTATGTGGTATTTTGAGCATAGTAACTTAGTTACAAAATTGGTTATATACTGTGTTCTATTTCGGTGCTTGGTCAATAAAATTACAAAAAGATTACACAAAAAAAAAAGACCTGAATGTCAAATCCAGATGTAACCCACCAGCAGGATGTATCTTATCTGTAGAAATATACACAAGCACTATGAGGGCCGAAATACAGTCTTTACTTAGAAATTTAACGAGATGGAAGACCAAAACAGGATAACCTGAGCAACAAAGAAAGAACAGCACTTAGAAACTTGCAGAAAGACCAAAGCATTATTTTAAAACCAGCGTACAAGGGTGGGTGGATTGTTGTGCTGAACTATGAGCACTATCAGAGAATTTGCCAGAGACTCTTGAAGATCAGTGAAATTACAAGCCACTAGACACAAATCCCACAGCAGAACTTAAAAGGGATCTAGCGGCACTACTGGAAGAAATGTCTAACAATCATTGGCTAATCCTAAAATTCATATCTTTATACAATTCCCAAGGTGCACAAAATACAATCAACTCCCCCAACAAGGCTGATTGTTTCCAGTATACGGCTTTTTGCACCAGTCTCTGATTATGTCAATTAACGTTTCCAACCTTTGGTAGAAAATATCTCTACTTACCTCAGAGACACTACACACGTACTGAAAATTCTAAATGAAGCCAGCCTCCCACATGCTGCTGTTGGATACCTGCTAATCACCATGTCTGGTGTTTTGGATACCTGCTAGTCACCATGGATGTGTGCGAACTGTACACCTTGATTCTACACCAGGAAGGGGTTGAGGTTATGGGCACTCTTTTGGGCACATGCCCAGAACTCCAGCACCCAAAAACAAGAGTCCTTTAAGCTTTAGCTTAATTAATTTTAACAAAACAAAAAAATTCTCAGCTTTGAGGGTAAATTTTTTTAACAGAGTTGTTTCATGGCCATGGGGGTCTACCATGGTCCCGGGTTAGGCAAACGCATACAACCATGTATTTGAAAATTAGTACATTTTGAATGAGCAACAAAGTTCCATACTACATTACAAGTTGTAAGAGGTATACAGACAACCTCTTTGTGTGGAACAGTGGTATGGAAAAGTTGGAAATGTTTTTTCAATTTTTGAATTCAAGAAAGGCAAATCTGAAATTCAACATGCACAGCAGTCAGAAAGGTGTTTCTAGTCTTGTTGTGACTGTCAGACTTAATGACATAGGACTTGACACTACCTTTTTTAGAAAACCGGCTGTGACAAACACCATTCTACATGTTCAGAACTACCATTCAGGAAGTCTCATATACAGAATAACGTATTCACAGTTTTTAAGAGTCAGACATAACTGTAGTCGACACACAGACTTTGAAAGGGAACCTAATGAAGAAAAACTCAGATTTTTACAAAGGGGTTGTGGCGAACAAACCCTGCATAAAGTAACACAGACTCCAAAATGTCACACAAGAACAGGCAATTCAGGGTACAGAGAAAGGTACACAACAGAACAGAATAGCGCTCTCCACGAAATTTAACACAAAAATACATGTGAGCAGAAGAATTTTAAATTCTCACTGCCACTTCATTAAGGATTACTCTCAGGACATGGGTGTTTTTAATAAGCATCCTATGGTGGCCGGCGCAGCGGTTGGATTTCCGCTTGCGGCACCAGCAACCTGGGTTCGGGAACGAGCCCGGGGAGCTGGAGAGCCGGCCAGGGGAGGAAGCTTGAGCGTCCCAGGACAGCTTGCCTCTCGGGATAGCCTCGGCGCTTGACTGGCCCCAGGCAGAGGTCTGGAGCACAGCATGCTTCGAGGCGAACATAGTGGGGAGATATGCACCTGATGTCAGGGCACCTCGCGACGCCCACAACAGAAACAGGAAAAGCCTTCCAGCCCGAGGAGATGGAGCACCAGAGCTAGCCCTAGTGCTTCTGCCTGTAGCGCCTGAACTGATAAGAGCAGAAGTGTTCGGGTGTGGGCCCTCGTCCCGCTCCAGGGTAAACCAGCTCCATGGCCCGGATCAGAACGGACCAAGGTAAGGTGGATAGCAGGGTTAGACTCCATTGTGCTGCCAAGGAACTGGAGCTGGAAGAGAGTAGGGGGTGATAAAGTGTGATTTCAAGAGAAGCATCCTATAGTGGCCGTTAATGATAGACTCCTTCAGGCAGAACACTCACAAGAAAAAAAGAAAACACAAACTCAGATCTTGCTACAACGGCACTCTTTCAGCAGGCAACACCGGTAGGACTGAAGCCGCCAGGTGCCAGGACCACACAAAAAACCTTTAGCTAGCAGTCTACAACGGGGGACCACCCCCATGACGTCCGCACGCTGATGTCCACCTATCCTATAAAAGAGATGGTCCCCCAGACCCCAGTCCTTTTCCCACCATCGACCCACGCACGTCTGACGTCCACCAACACCTGCTTCAGTCGATTGCCATTTTCTTCACACTTTACTCATGATTTCTTTCTTTTTCAGTGTCTTTATCATCGAATTTCTGTGTTTTTCTCCTTTTTGTTTGTCTTCTTCTCCAGCTTCATTTTCTAACTGGCCTGTGAAATGTGCCTGTGGCAAGCAGATACCTGCCAAGGACAGCTACTCTTCCTGCCTCCTCTGCTTAGGCCCCAACCATGACACCGAGGTCTGCAAGCACTGCCAGAACTTCAACCAGGCCACATGGAGATGCCACTTGAATCCCCTCTAGAGCCACTTGTTGCAGAAGAAATTAGCCACGATGGAGAAGGAGCTTCAGGCTGAAAGTTCTTCTGGCCCAGTGGCGCAGGGGCTTGAGGTGCTGGCGCCTTACCTCATCCCACGCCGGCGACCCGGGTTCGGGAACGGACTCAGGTCGTCGGGGGCTGGCAGGAGCGAGAGAGGATCGAGCATTTGTAGGACTGCTCTCCTGTCCTGGGTGTGGGTTCTGGGGTCTTGTCGCGCTGCAGTGGCCTCTGGTGGAGACCAGGAGCACTGCTGACGCATACAAGAAGGAGGAGGGGAATAACCAGAAAAGCGGAAATACCGCTTCCTGTAGCCGGATGACGGCTGCCCGGCGCTCTGAGGCCATCAAAGGTCCTACTGAGCTCCCCGCCTCAGCAGCATCCCTGGGGCTAAAAAAAATAGGAGTGCTGGTCTGCCCCTTGGGTGGTGCCTTCCCCCTCGGGGTTGGGGGACCCATCCAGCGAAAGGGTTACGCCGGGTCACCCTGGGGATCGGCTGCGATCTGAGGCAGGTGGAGTCTCAGAGGATGGATGGATCAGGGGACTGCCTTGGCAAGCCTGAAGGAGTGGCTGCCGAGGAGTACGTAGGGGGATGAGAAAAAAGATCACTCAAAAAAAAAAAGTTCTTCTACCTCCCCAGCCTCTGGGGCATCGTCTCCTTCTTCTTCCCAGAAGGAGAAGTCTAGTGGGAAGCACAAGCACCGGTACGAACTCTAGAACCGTCCTCTGTCAGCCTCTTGCTCGCTGCATAAACTGGTTTCTGCTTTGGGTTCTTCCTCCTGTGGAGGTCGGCCCCTCTGGCCTCAGCAGCCCTCACTCCCTCCGGGTTTCCAGTGGCCTTGCCGCCTGCCCTCATCTCAGTCACAGGCGGTGGCTCTTCAGGGCAACGGACTTCCTCCTTTGCCTTCCAGACCCTGAGGTTCAGGCCCTTAATCCCCACGGGTTCTCAGCCAGGCAGCCCGACTGGGCTTGGCTCCTCTGGCAGCGGGTTTTTGCTTGTTGCCCCCAGTCAAGGCGTTGCCTTCGTTGTTCCGTGACTCCGGGGCCGCACCAGCCCTTCCAGGCATCGCCCAGAACAAGCGCTTGCCTCCTCTTCAACACAGATGACGTCTCTGCCCCTGTCTCGAGGGCTCTCCCCCTTTCAGGCACCAGCCTCTCCTCTGGGGCTTATGTCAGCTCCTTCTCCAGACCAGCGCCAGCCTTCACCTTCTAGGCCATTGCTGGCTCCACTGACGCCCACACCAATGACTCCTCAACCGTCGTTGCCTCTGCCCCAGCCTGCACCTCAGCCATCACCTGCTGGCCCTCCTAGAGACTCCCAGCTGATGCCTGCTGTACCGATGCCGAGGTACCCTATGCTACCTCCTCCACCTACATACCAGTACCCTCCACCTCATTATCCTTATCCACCATATAATCCTCCTCCTCCAGTGGATTACAGTGCCTTGTTCACAGCTTGGTGGGCCTTTATGAAGGACAAGGGCACACCTAGGAGGCTGCCCTCTCCACCCCCTCGGGACCCCCCCCCCTCCTGGAGACCCAGACTGGGTGGAACCCAGCAACTCCTATACTACAGGGGATTTTGGTGGTCATACCGGCGCCTCCCTCCCATGTACGGAGGACCATCGCCCACCGACGTCGGTCCCAGATAGTGACTGTTTGGGAGGAGATGATTCCTTCTTTTCCTCAGACTCGTCTGAGGGGTCGGGCACTCTTCTAATATTCAGGGGCATGCTTAAGAGACCTCCAAGTCTCCCCCTGAAGATCCCTCCTTCATGGATATGATGTGCCATATCCAATCCCTCATAGGATGGGATATTGAGAAACATACCCTGTAATGCCTTCCCCTGACACTTTACTTGTGGAAGATGGAAACCCTTCCTTTGGAGGTTCCCCCCCCTTGATCAAGGCATATGATGCTGTTACCAAGGTGACATGGAATCACCCTTCTACCACACGCCAGTGGGCAAGCCTTTTTATGGTGCACAGCCCATGGCTGATTTGGTGGTCATGAGTGCTGTCCACAACCATAAAAAGCCTAAACATTTCAGCACCCATGCTCCGGATAAGGAATCCCGCCAGCTGGACCAGTTGGGCAAATGGGTATACTCTTCCGCCACACTGGCCATTCGGGCTCGGATCTATTTAGTCCATATCGTGCAGTATCAGAATGCCATTTGGGATCAGGTGAGGGATTTGGTGGCAGCCCTTCCTGGTGATTCCACCAAAACACAGTTGGTCCAGCTTCTTAAGTCTGGATCTGACTTAGGCACTCTTGCTCGGAGCAGCCTACGACACTGTTGATGCTGCTGGACGTGGGGTGGGGGCCAGAGTCTGCATTCACCGCCATTCAAACACCATGAAGTCTTGCTATATTATGACTAATGCAGTTAGCCACTGCACTTGAACTGCCCCGGAGAGGAAAGAGTTAACTCCAGGGAGTCTGGAGTTCTACAGCGCGAGAGCGCTTATGCCAAAGCTCTATCTGGGCAGTTTCAAATGAAACTGTCAGATTCTTTACTCCGCTTCACTGAACAGTCGCTCCGGAGATCAGCTCCTTCAGCTCGGTTCATTTCTCGGTTCAAGCAAGTATTTTCGGTTCATTTGAACTGGCAAAAAGTATTTATTTTACCGCATTTTGGTTAAAAGCTCTATCTGGTAAACCGTAAGTACAAAAATTAAAGTCTGTGTGGAAATTCAATTATCGGTTCGGTTTTGAACCGATCGGTTTGCTGAAATTAACGCTTTTAAAGTGTTGGTTGGCTTTTAGAGTCGTGGTTCCTCTGTTCTTATCGGTTCTAAAAAACCTTGCTTTGAAATTAGGTTTTTCAAATACCCGTGACACGGTTAGAACCGATAAGGGTGTCTTGCCTGGCACTGCCATCAAAAGGGCAAGTTTTTGTTAGGCTGGCATTATGTCTGAGAAACCCAAAAGAAAACTGGGCCCACTGGGTTTCAACACTGTGATGTCTGTGGGGAAGCCTTTGCCAAGGCTGACCCACACACCACTTGTGTTTATTGTCTGGGGTTGACCACCTCCTGTCAGACTGCCAGGTGTGTAAAAATTTCCCTGCAGCCACCCTGAAAAAGAGATTGGGCCGGCTCAGGGAACGAGAGGCCAAAAAGTCCGCTGACCCGGATGGCCAGCCCGGTCCAGCACCCACTGGACCAGAGGGAGTGCCCTCTGACCAGGGCGAGATTTCCTCGGGCAAAGGAAGGCTGGTTCAGAGGAACCAGTCCCAGTGAAAAAGACAAAGAAATCAGTAGGTTTGGAGTCCAAAATTGTCTCTCCAACTGCTGCAGAAATAACTAAAGCCATACAGATTGTCCAGTCACTGTCTCAGGGTCCTGTCGAACCACCAACAGTTGGTAAAGGGTTGGTTCTGCTCAGTTCCAGTGGTTCAGGAGTATGATGTTGAGGAATTTTATGAACCACAGGAGGGGGGGAGAACTTGATCAATATATATGTGGCTGGGAGGGTCTGAGTGCCCATTGAACCGACATTTCTCCAGACAGACCTTTAGAATCTCTTCCTATTCTGTCCAAGTCCCCTTCTCATTTTATGTTTTACAAAAAGGTTGCAGAAACCCTCCAGCTTCCTTTAGAGGAGGCTGTGGATGAGCAAGAGGAGCCTGATTATGTAGAAATGATGGATATACCAGAGTCTAGGAGGTTGTCTATTCCTTTGCATAAGTCATTTAGGAAGCAAACAACAAAAATTTTAAAAAATCCTCATTCTGTCCCTCCTGTAGATAAAAAAATGGACAGAAGGTATACTTTGTCAGGCTCTGATACAGACTTCCTCACTGAGCAGTGTAGTCATGTAGATGTGGTTCAAGCTGCAGCCTGTGACAAGGCTAATATTCCCCTGGCCTCACATCCTCCTGATAAGGATTCCAGGAAGATTGATGCCATGGCGAAAAAACAGTATATGGCAGCTTCTTTGGGACTCAGGCAGGCAAATTATATGGCTTATGTAGCTAGATATCAGAAATCTAGATGGGACACAGTATTGCAGTTAGCCAAGCAGGCACATGGCCAGCTGGCTGGTGAGTTGGAACAGGTGGTTGCTGATGGCATTGAAGCCTCTAAAGTTCAATTTCATACTGCTGTTGATGTTAATGATGTTTCCTCTAGGGTCATGGCCACTTCTGTAGCTTTCCGTAGGTTGGCATGGCTCAGATGCACTAATCTGTCCCAAGATACTCAGTCAAAGGCTATGGATTTTCCTGTGTGGGTAATTCTCTGTTTGGGAACAAACAGAAAACTATATGAAAAAGATGGATGAATACAGAACTACCTACAAAAGTGCCCAGGCTAAGGAGAGGCATGCCACTCCACAGAGGCACGCTCCCAGAGGTAGGGGCAGGCCTTTCCACAGGCCTTTTTACCAATCTCAGGCCTCCTCTGCGTTTGCACAGAGGGGTTTCTTCAGAGGCAGAGGTAGACGGGGCACAAGTAAACCGTCCCCCTCCCCTCAGCCTAAGGCTACTGCCAAGCAGGCACCCTGATGGGGTGCCCAGGGCCGATTCTCCTGTACCAGTGGGGGGCAGGTTGGTTTATTTCAGCCAGAACTGGGTGTCCCTAACTTCGGACAGATGGGTTCTGGAGGTAATAAGCCAGGGTCTGGTTCTCAGCTTCAAACAGTTTCCAAAGATGAGAGCCAGACATTTTCCACCTGCAAATCCTACAGAAGCCCTTGCTTTGGAAGCAGAGGTTTCTTCTTCTCTTTTGGACTGCAAAGCAGTAGAAAGGGTCCCTCCTTGCCATCAGGGCAAGGGGCTGTACTCAAGATACTTTCTTACCCCAAAAAAGACAGGAGAATGGCGGCCCATCCTAGATTTAAGGTACCTGAACAAGCATCTTTTGAAACCAAAGTTCAAAATGTTAACTCTGGCAATGATTTTGCTTTCCTGAGGCCAGGGACTGGCTGGCTTCTCTGGACCTCAAGGATGCCTATTTTCATGTTCTGATCAGGCCTTCTCACCGAAAGTACCTCAGGTTCGAACTGCCTCAGGCCACTACCAGTTCAGGCAATGCCCTTCGGCCTTACCTCTGCGCCAAGGGTATTCACAAATGTCTAGCTGTAGTAGGGCTCATTTAAGAAGGCAAGGATTGCTATGTTTTCCTACCTGACGACTGGCTCATAGTGGGTCAGTCCCCAGATCAGGTAAAATCCCACTTGCAAGTCACCCAGCAGCTTCCTCACTTCCTGGGATTCCTGCTGAATTTACCAAAGTCAGTTCTGGAACCAGTTCAGGTACTAACTTTCATAGGTGCAGAATTGAACACAAAGTTAGCCAGGCATTTCTTCCCTCAGAAAGGGTAGACAGGCTCATTGCCCTGGCATCCTCCTTTACCTTGCGGGTCTCTCGACCAGCAAGGCATTTTCTGCAACTCCTAGGGCACATGGCTGCTTCCACAGCGTAGTGCAAGGAGCAAGATTCCAGATGAGGGACATTCAGTTCCATTTGAGGGCCTATTGGTCTCAAAGGAGGGACCCCTTCCAAATTGGTTCCAGTGACTCAAACTCTGATCCTGGCTCTACACTGGTGGCAGGATCAAAGCAATCTAAAACAAGGGGTTCCTTTCATTTCGTCTCCCACTCCCTCACCCTCACCACGGATGCCTCCTGTTAGGGTGGGGAGCTCACTTGCGACTGTCCACTCAGGGAGTGTGGTCTCCTCAGGAATCTCTGCTCCACATCAACCTTTGGAACTCAGAGCTGTCTTTCTAGCTCTTCAGGCGTTTTCAGCTTCTGTCCAGAACAAAGTAGTTCAAGTCAGGACAGACAACACCACAACAATGTGGTACATCAGCAAGCAAGGGGCACTCGGTCTTCAGCCTTGTGCACCAAGCAATGAAGTTGTGGTGTCTGGCTTACTCCTGAACACCTCCCTGATAGCAGTTCACCTTCCAGGGAAGGACAATGTCCTCCAGGATGCCCTCAGCAGGATTTCTAGGGCCATCACTAATGGGCTCTGAATCCTCCGTGCTGGGGTCGGTCTTGCCAGGTGGGGCATCCTCAGATAGATCTTTTCGCAGCCCCAGACAACCACCAACTTCCTCTGTTTTGTTGTAGGCCTCAGTGCTGGGCTCAGTCCCCTGGACGCTTTCAGTTGGATTGGAAAGGGAAGTTCCTGTATGCCTTTCCCCTTCCTCTTCTTTTCAGGGTACTAGTAAAATCAGATCTCAGCCCTGCAAAGTGATTCTGATTGCTCCCAGATTGGGCCAGACAGCCCTGGTACCCACTGCTTCTGTCCTTGACAGTCCACCCTGCCCTGAGCTTGCCCAGAGTCCACGACTTGCTGGCCTGTGCACAGGGGAGAGTGTGGTATCCGGACCTCAAATCCCTCCATCTCAAGGCATGGCTATTGAGGAGTTAGAATTTGCTGACTTACACCTTTCTCAAGGTGTTCTGGATATTTTAAAGGCTTCAAGGAAACCTTCCACTAGGACCACTTACAATTCTAAGTGGAAAAGGTTTTCCATCTGGTGCTCTGAGAAGCAGATTATCCCAGAATCTGCTGATCTGCCCATTTTACTGGACTATTTGGTCCATTTAAATTCCTTAGGCCTTAGGCCAGCTACCTTAAAGGTTCATCTGGCAGCTGTCTCTGTTTTTGTGTCAGCAGGAAGCCTGCTTCCTTTCTTCTCACCCTGTGTTTTCCAAGTTTTTAAGGGGTTGCCAGCTAACCCTCCTTTTGAGAACCAGCTCCGCCTGGGACCTGAATGTTTGCATTGCTCAAATGCAGCCTCCTTTGAGCCTCTGTCCTCAGCAGAGCTCAAGTTTCTAACTTGGAAAACTGTTTTCCTAGTGGCTATCACTTCTGCCAGACGCATAAGTGAACTACAGGCCCTGTCAGTGGAAGAAGATTTTATCTCTTTCCACAGAGATAAGGTAGTCCTCAGGACTAACAGAAAGTTTTTGCCTAAAGTGGTTTCAGATTTCCACCTGAACCAATCCATATCTCTACCAGTATTTTTCACTGAGCATTGTTCCTCAGGTGAGAGGAGACTGCACAGCTTGGACGTCAAAAGAGCCTTAAGCTACTATTTGGAACGCACCAAGGGTCACAGGTTCGAATCCCTCCAACTCTTCCTTACCTATGGCGAGGTTGGCAAAGGGAAACCTGCCACTAAGAGGACAATTGCAAGGTGGATTGTCTCTTGTATCCAATTTTGTTATCAAAAACTAGGTAGAGAACCCCTCAGGACTGAGGGCTCACTCACTAGGGTACAGCTGCATCTCATGTTGCTAGAGATATTCCCATTCTGGAAATCTGTCGCTGCTACTTGGAAAACAGTTCACACTTTTACCAAGCATTATTCCCTGGATATTCAGTCCAAGAGAGATGCTCGCTTTTGGCACAGCTGTGCTTCAGAGCCTATTTCCTATGTAGGTTCTGACCCTCCTCCATGGAGGTACTGCTGTGTAATCTGCATTAGTCATAATATAGCAAGACTTCATGGTGTTTGAAGAAAAATTACTCACCTTAGTAATTGCTTTTCTTCTCATGGAGTCTTGCTATATTATGACCACCCCCTCAGTCTTCTACTTGGGTAGGGTGGCAAATTAGTGCAAGCACTGTGTCATGCCATTGTAGTTTTTTCCTTACCTTCTTTTATTTAGGGTTAGGGAACTAGGTTATTTTATTTAGGTATATATTGGCCCCCTTCCTGGACTTGAGTCTTTGGGGGAAGGGGGTCCTAATGGTGCTTGTCAGGGGGGTAACTAATAATACTATTATTCATTGTTATTATTGTTATTGTTGTTTATATTGTTATTTCTACTAGTAGGTAGCCATTTGGCTAGTGTAGAGCTTTCCACACAGACTTGTTGCTTAGTATTAGCTTCGTAAAGATCTGACAGTTTCATTTGAAACTGCCCAGATAGATCTTTGGCATAAGCGCTCTCGCGCTGTAGAACTCCAGACTCCCTGGAGTTAACTCTTTCCTCTCCGGGGCAGTTCAAGTGCAGTGGCTAACTGCATTGGTCATAATATAGCAAGACTCCATGAGAAGAAAAGCAATTACTAAGGTGAGTAATTTTTTCTTCCTGGCTCAGGGTGTCCAGGTTTGCACCAGTTGTTCAGGCCAAGATCATGGATGCCCCTTTTTGGGGCTCAGTCTTGTTTGGGGGAGACGCCCAGGATATCATCTCCTGCCTCCAGGAATCGGGTAAGGCCCTGAGGTAGGTACACTCCCACATACTGCTCCCAGCCATGATCCTCCCAGTGCCAGACCTTTTGCCGGTCCTCCCACCAGCCTTCCAAGGGCCAGCAGTCGAAGGGACCCTTTAAATGCAAGGTTATCACCCACCTTCTGGAGCAACTGCTCCTAGGGCCCCCAGAGCGCCCTCAGCTGCTCTGCCATCCCCCCCTGCTCCACTGCCTGACCCCCCCCCCCCAGCAGAGGCCTTGGGGGAGGTAGTCGGGGCTTGGTTCTCCCTGTACCTAGATGGGTGGTGCACTGTAACCTCAGATCAGTGAGTGCTTCAGATCATCGAGTGGGGTCACACCCTTCCCTTGAGTTTCTGCACCCCCCCCGAAAGCCCTCCCTCGCCTCCCATACCTACAAGCCCATATCTTCCTCATCTAGGCCAAGATGCAGGTGCTCCTGCACAAGAGGGCCATAGAACCCATCCCCCAGGTCAAATGGGAAAGGGGTTTTACTCCCACTTCTTTCTAGTCCCCAAGAAAACAGAGGATCTGCGACCGATCCTGGATCTAAGTCGCCTGAGCCTCTACATAGGGTATAGGCACTTCAGGATGGTAACCCTTCAGGGACTGTTACCCCTCCTTCACCAGGGGGACTGGCTCTGTTCCCTATTATGTAGGAATGCCTATCTCCATATCCTGGTTTTCCCGGCCCACCACCGCTTCCTCCATTTCTGCTTTCAGGGGGACTACTTTCAGTTCCGGGTCCTTCCTTTTGGCCTTTTCTCAGCACCTCGGGTCTTTACCAGGTGTCTAGCAGTGGTGGTGGTGGTGGTTCTGCAGAAACAGGGATTTTATGTGTTCCCTTACCTGGACGATGGGCTGCTGATGGCCCCCTCCAGGGATCGTTTACTACAGACCCTGGAAAGCACCTTTTGACTCTTCTAGCTCTTGGGGATAACTATCAACCTGCCAAAGTCTTGTCTGTCCCAGAGCCAGCATCTCCTGTATATAGGAACAGTCTTGGACTCATCTCGGGGTAAGGCTTTCTTGCCGGAGGATAGGGCAGGATGCTTGAAAGTGCAGGCCTGGTTCTTCTCTTCCAGTTGCCATGTTGCAAGCATTTCTTCATCTACTGGGGCGTATGGGCGATGGCCATAACCACGGTTCCCCTGGCCCTGCCTGCATATAAGAGTTTCCCAGTGGACCCTTTGGGCCCAATGGGACCAACGCACCGACGAATTGTAATAGCTGATGCCGGTTTCTGACCCACTGAGATGGACCTTGGAGTGGTGGCAGAACCACGCCAACCTCTTAATAGGGGTTCCTTTCCGCTTGGTATCTGCTCAGCAGATTCCTACCACGGATGTTTCAGGGCTGGGCTGGAGAGCTCACCAAGGAGGCCTCCATTCCCAGGGAGTTTGGTCCGAGTCGGAGCAGCATCTCCACATCAACGTGCTGGAGATGTGGGCAGTTCTTTATGCTCTGCAGCCTTTACAGACCCACATTCTTCCAGGCCTGCTACTGGTGCAGATGGACAACACGTCTGTAGTCTTTTACATCAACAGACAGATGAGTACTCACTCTTCCCCCTTTTGTCAGGAAGCAATGAGAGTCCTGTACTGGGCCATCGAGCACGACCTGGAACTCTCAGCCATCCATGTTCTAGGTGTCCAGAATGCCCTGTCCAACAGTCTAAGCCAGTCCAGGTCGAGGGCGCATGCGTGGGAACTCCTGCCCTCGGTGGTCGAAGATCTCTTCAACAGATGAGGACACCCAGTGTTGGACCTTTTGCGTCCCCACTCAACTCAAAATGGCCACTTTTCTGCTTGCTCGATCCAAGGCCTGGAGTTTTCTGGTGAGAGGGGTTGTTCCTCTCCCCAGTCCAACAGAGGGTTCTCCTGATACTCCAGTTGGAGGGGGTGGAGGTGATTCTCATAGCTCCCTTCTGACTGCGTCAGATTTGGTTCCCTCTACTTCAGCAGCTGGCAGTGGAACCTCCAGTTCCCTTGTTCCTCTGCACCGGCTTGCTCTTCCAGGAGCAGGGCACCCTGGTCCATCCAGATCTCAAGTCCCTGCATCTTCATGCATGGCTCCTGTAGATTTAGCTATCGCCTGCTTTGGAGTGTCTTCCAGGGTTGGCGATGTCCTGGTGACTGCCAGGAAACCTTCCATGAGAGTCACCTTTGCCATTAAGTGGAAGCGTTTCTCCCTCTGGGCTACAGCTTGCCGCTTGGATCCCTTCACTTGTCCGGTGAACCTAATTTTGGAGTACCTCCTCTTCCTTTCAGACTCCGGTCTGGGGTACTCTTCATTAAAGGTGCATCTTTCTGCCATCTCTGCATACCAGGCACCCATAGAGGGCAAGGCTGTTGCCCAGTTGGACCTCTCCCGCACATTTTTGCAGGGCATTCTTCATTTGAAACCTCCCATTCGGGACTCTGTCCTGCCCTGGGATCTTCTTTTTATTTTGGAAAAGCTCACTCTGCCTCCCTTTGAGCCGGTCGAGAGTTGCAAGCTACACTTTTTGTCGTGGAAAGCAGTGTTTTTAGTTGCTATTTCTTCTGCTCAGAGGATTTCCGAGCTCCAGGCTCTGATGTGTAAAGAGCCTTATCAGGTTTTTCACAAAGACAGGGTGTCTTTGCATACCAACTCTAAGTTCTTGCCTAAGGTGGTGTCGGAGTTTACGCTGAACCAATCCATCCACCTTCCAGTTATTGCCCTGAGTATTCTAATCAGGAGAGGCCTTGTTGCATACTCTATGTTCACAGAGTGCTGCGGTATTACACAAACTGTACCCAACGCGTTCGCAAGACTGACCAGTTGTTTGTTTTGTTTCCCTATAAGAGGGAAGGGGCACTTGTTTCGAAACAGTGTTTATCTAAATGGTTGGCAAATTGTATTGTGTACTGTTACCGTAAGTATGACAAGCCCTTGCTTGGGGTGGTTAAGGACCACTCTACTAGAGATATGGCAGCCTCTACCACCTGCTTCAGGAATGTGTCTGCTATGGACATCGTGCAGTTGCAACTTGGAGTTCAGTTCACACCTTTATCTGGCACTACAGTCTGGATATAGACTCCAGACGCAGGGCCAACTTTGGACTAGCTGTCCATCAGGTCCTTCTGTCATGAAAGGCCTTCTGCTGTCTGTTTTTGCCTCCTCCCGGCTGACTTACGGTCAGTTCCGATACTGCTTGGGACTCAGTCCTACCAGTGCTGCCTGCTGGAAGAGCCTCCTTGAAGCAAGATAGTACAATTACATAAGAACTTACCGTAACAGTAGATCTTCCAGAGAAACTCTTGCAGCAGGCACTGCTTTCCCTCCCTTCTTTACCCTGATAGTATATTCTCCTTTGCAGCTTCACTGCTTTTCCTCAGCCTTGAGGAACCGTCTTGGTTCTCCATTGTTGCTTTGTGCCCCGGGGTCTCCGGCAGGAGGACTGAGGTAGGTCTGAGGGACCACCCCTTTTATAGGATAGGTGGATGTCAGTGTGCTGACGTCGGTGGGGGTGGTCCCCCGCTGTAACCTGCTAGCTAGAAGTTTTTCGTGTGGTCCTGGCGCCTGGCAGCTTCAGTCCTACTGGTGTTGCCTGCTGCAAGAGCTCCTCGTGAACATCTACTGTTACAGTAAGGTCTTACATAACTGTATTTTACTTCTAGGATCCCTCAAACCAGTGATGGCTCAATTTATATATTGCTCTATATTTATTTATTTTTTCATTTAAAATTTGTTGCCCGGGAAAGGCACACTGAGTAGAAGCTCATTTCCAGGTGCGACCTGGGGACAGGGGTACAGTTGTGGGGTTTCTCATACTGGGGCCCCCTCTGGACAAATGCACTACCTCATGACATCTGTGATGCAGCAACAGTTGGCTCTGTTAAACACAAACTGTGCCAACACCTTCTCACCACGGGTACCTCTGCCTGCTCCCAAAAATCCCACCTCAAGTCAGTAATCCCATTGTCGTAGTCTGCACTTTTTCTTTTTTTTTTTTTTTTCTTTACTTACCCTCTAGCACTTCTTAACCCTGTCACTGTTCTACTGGGTAGCCCCGACCTTGCACTTCACTGACCCTCCATCCTCTCCCATTGCACTGCCATGCCCCCCACCTCTCTTCCCTACCCCTACCCCTCCACCTCCTACCCCCACCCCCCTTCCTCTTATCATTACCTCTCCATCTTCTCCCCCCTTCCCCTTCCTCTGTCTACTCTAATGATTTTTGTCTCTCTTTGATGCAGGCATACATTGTACAATACCTCAGTATAGTGTAACCATGTACTTTATCTGTATTGTTGTACTGTAACATGTTTGTATATTTGCT
Organism: Neoceratodus forsteri; assembly: GCA_016271365.2. Lineage (NCBI taxonomy): Eukaryota > Metazoa > Chordata > Ceratodontiformes > Ceratodontidae > Neoceratodus > Neoceratodus forsteri. Next base: position 318,685,116 of record JADMNL010000022.1, read on the forward strand.
ACCGAACCACTCTGTATTTGAATGTTTATGTATCACTCTGTACTTGTTAACTGACGTGGAACCAATTAACAAGCATCTTCTTACTGGTGCTATCCAAGATTTCAAAATAAAAAATATAACCAAGGGATGACAAAAAAAATTCAGACACAGTATAGTACAGAAGAAACATAAAATATACAGCAAGGCCCCCTGTTTTCTGAGGCACGCAGCAATTGCAGCAGAAATTATGACCTGTCACAGAATTTGGGGCATGTTGCAGAATTTGGGGTTGGCCGCAGAAATTGCACAGAAATTGCTCCGGTAAGATAGACAGAGACTGACACCACTCCTTTCAAGCAATTCCTCTACCTATATGTAGCTTTATAAGAACTAAAATTCACCCCAACCGCCTCAAACCATCCCCATCCAGCCCTGAGAGCTCCGAGTCATCGATTTTTTTTTTTATATTGGCACCCCATTTTGGTGCAAGGCTGTGTGATAATCCTTTGCCTTTTCCTGTCACTGCTAGTGGGCCAGAGTGCTTTTGTTTTATCTCAGTAGTGCTTTGTAGGACCCACACAAAGCCATACTGGGGTATGAATCCAGCATTTGGGTCCAGCAGTAATGGAAAGAGGCAGAGGATTGTCCTATACTGTTGGACCAAAAAAGGGTGCCTATATAAAAAACCGAGTGACTCAGTGAGGCTCTGGGTGGAATGACTTTTGGGACTTAGATATGTAGGGCTGGTATTTCTTGTTTTATGAGTGGGGCAGAGTAATGGGTAAAACGATACTTTACAATACTTTTGAGGTAGAAAGAGGCAGAGGATCACTGTACAGTGTTGGGCTGGATAATAACATACATTAAAATCTACAAGACCACTCAATGGCATTCTCAAGGCTTGTTAGGAAAGTGATGGAGTTGAGATGGGCAGTGGTGGGTTTTCCTGTTTTAAAACCATGAGAGGGTAAAATGCTCGGGGGTGGGGGGGGGGCAATTTGCTATCCTTATGGGGTTTAGGGCACAAGTGGTTGCTGTGGATGGGATTGTGAGGTTGCCAGCCTGATGGGTCAACTCTGGTGCCACGGGGAGAAAAATGTAAATGATAAAAAATGCAAGCAAAGGGACAGCTAAGTAAATAAAACAAAATGTTGGTGCAGGAAAAGGATAAGAGAATGCTGGATAAACTGAAGCAATTAAAAAGATGAAACCTAGATAACTAATCTTTAGCTTTTCATGTTTCTTATGTAAGCTGTGGAAACAAAATGAAGAGAAAAACACATTGAGAAAGTAGAGAAAGTCATAATGACTTTGCAGATGAAACATTTTTTAATTTTTTAACATTTATATGTTGCTCCAGGACAATATGCAAGGGTGGGCAAGACAGATTTCAAGCTTACTGCATCAGAACTAAAAATGCCAGAGGGACAAGTAGATTTACTCAGAGCATCAGTGCAGCTTCTGAGTTTTTTTAAGCACAAATAGCTTGACCATTCAGTACAGTAGTCATTTTTTCTATACTTTGGTAACCAGGTAAAGTTACAAAAGAATAAATCCAGAGTAGCCCACCCCCAGTTTGAATAAATCAAATTTTGGCTCTGTTCAACTGGCAGCCCCATCTCTTCTACTCCCCTAGTCTGACAGCCAAGCCCCCAGTGTGTTAACATTCTGTGATAAAATTGTTTGGAGAGCATTGCAAATACCATCCTTTTCCTTTCTGGGTGAGTAGTGGTGTAGAGATGGGTGGAGGTGGGCTACACTGGATTTTAAAAACGTTGATCAGGCAAGGCTTTTGGGGCCCGGATCATGTTAGGGAGAGGAGCAAATATCTTACTGCCTTTAGGTCTAGGGTGGGGGGATGTTGCAAAGAGCATCACTACCATTATGGGGAAGGGGGAGGAAAGAGAACACTGCTGTGATTAGATCTGGGGAAGAGAGGAGAGGACAGATTATTGCAGCCATTATGTAGATTGGGGGGAGGAGATAGTATTACTGCCATTAGGTAGGTGGGGGAGGAGAAAGCTTTTCTTTTACAAGGTTTTAGAGAGGGAAGACAAGAGCAGAGTGCTTTGCAACATTTTGGTCTGGTCTGGAGTAGAGGTAGGAGCACTGCTGCCATTTTTTTCCTCGGGGGGGGGGCTTTGCCCTACTTAGAAACACAGACAATAGCTGTGTCGACACAGCAGCAGCATTACTCTTTTTGGACCGCAGCAGTGTGGTCCTGACCAGCAGCAAGTGGCAAACCGCCTGTCCACATAGCCCCTCTATGCACTGTTACATTCTGAGCTGGTGAGGGGCCGTGCATCAGGGGGGCCGAACTGTCACTTGCCACCGCAAAGACAAAGTGGACGTGTTGTGATAGCGCAGACAGTCCATATAGCAGTTTAATCCGCTGCAAGTCACTCACTCCGGTCGGTGTCCCCAACTTGGCCAGATTAATGGATTTGGGGGCCCTACTTCAAGTCATATTTTGGGGCCCGGGGGGCCCCTAAGCACCAATATCCCACTCTTCGGCGCTGGGCTGGCAAGGTGGCAACGACCAGGGTACTCAAGCAGGATGTGGTGGTTTAACATAACAGGCGATGTGTTCAGGTAGTTGATGTGAGGATTTTTTTGTATTACAATAACTTTTTTATGTTTGTTTGCATGCATATGCTAGAAATTTAGTGCCACCATACGAGTTTTTGTAGGTGTGCCTCCCCAGTCCCAGTGCCTGCTCCCTTTCGCAAGCATGGCTGCACCACGCCAATGAATGTCCGAGCTGTCTATGATAGCCGTTCAGATACAGTGGCATACAGTTGAAAACGTAAAACCGCTGCAATCAGCGGTTGTAACATAGGCAATTTGCATACTGCCGTCGGCAGGTACTATACATACTGCCGTCGGCAGTATGCAAACTGCCTATACTCAGCACTGCATCCTGAACTGAACTGTCATAGACAGCTGCCTTGCAGTTTCCCCCTCCCCAAACACTCAAGTAGCATGCTGGGAGCCCACCCCAGCATGCTGATGCGCTCCCTCACTGCACTCAGTATGGCTGATGGGAGTGCCTAATCCCCCATTGACTCCGCCCTCCCCCACAGCCTTCTAGGTGCCACGCTGATCAGCGCCTGCTGTGGGGCCATATTTTTGTCTCTTTTAGGAGCAGGAGCACACCCCCCAAAAAAACAAACAAACACTGCAGTGGAATATTGGAATGGGGAACTCCTCGACACACTTCCCACTTTGGTATTTTTTAAAGTCTGCTCACTAGCATCCCAAGAGATTCTGGATTCAAGAGGTTTGTAGTAAATATGAATTTGAACAGAGTTTGAATATTTTAGCCCTGTGCCCTAATAAATTAAGGTCTTTGGTGTTTAAGGTGCAATTAATACCGATTATATACATTTGAGATTGGGTTGGATTAGTGTACTTTTCTTGATTGTTGTTTGTTGTATGGGCACTGCTATCCAAATGGATATAATAAGGTACGGTAGATTTTTCCCCATTCCAGTATTATGAGACCACTGCAGTGTTTTTTTTTTTTTTTGGGGGCTCCTGCTCCTAAAACATCTCAGTTTATCAATTTTGTGGTCATATAACCCAACCCCACTACAATTGCTCCTACATATAATTCTAATTGTTGTGAACTTTGACTTGTCTGTGAGTGACTGTATATGGGACAGGGTCAGGGACACAATCCAAATGACATACCTGACGACAGGGTACAGGCTGCTGCTGCACTGATGATGATGCAGAGAGTTCCTCCAGTCCTTCCTGACAGGCTGACAGTGGGACCCTGCAAATTCTGCAGTGCCCGTGTACCGTTCGTTGCCACTCGAAGAAGTGGGCAGTGGGGCACTGGCACTCTTGCTTTCATCAGTCACCGCGAGACCAGGCACTCAGGCAGCAGGGCAGGGGCAAACACGAATGACCCGAGTAGTCCAACTAGTCTCTTGTCTCCACAGTCCTCCTGGTGTCCAGACGTTCAAAACAACGGGTGCCCAGTTCTGCTTCAGGCCCAGCCTTCTCCCGACCGACCATCGACAATGGTTGACCATGGCGATCACCGGTGATGGTGACGAGCCGACGAAAACACCTGTTCCCAGGCCTGACCTCTCTCTATACTGCCTATGCCAGCCATTCAGCTCGAGACCATCATGATCATCGATGAGTCGACCGAGTCCACACTAAGCAGCGTAAGTGAGCGCTTCTTCTACAACTTGTGTGCAGCATTCTCACCGTGACCACTGGCTCGACAACCGACCCTCTAGTCTCTGTCCATCTGCACAGTCCTCACGAGTCGATGAACGATGCCATGCAGTGCCGCATAGAGCGAGAGTACTGACGACTACTGTGTGTTGATTTCCGCTACTCTGAGTAGTCACACCTCCTAATGGTACACTGGCCAATAAAATGATGCAGCGTGCAGACTGTTGCAGAGAGGCCCACTCACACTTTGGGGGGGGGGGCACTGCCTGGACTGGAGCGGAGTTGAAGGAGAACTTTCTTCTTTGACATGCTGCGCTACTGTCCCAGCGCAGCAGCGATAGTACACAGTAAGGCAAATAAATAATTACAGTTGTGGAAGGGGTGGGGCCCTTCTGAACCATGGGACCCTAGCCATGGCGTAGTGGCGTGCGATAGAATCTGGCCCTGGTCCCCAGCTTCGAGCGGAACCAGGGACCGGCTTAATGAGTGACTTGCCACAATCGGGTACGTGCCCACACGGTCACATTTGCACTGGAGCAACATGAGCGATCGGGTCACTCCTGTGCAAATGTGACCATGTAAACAGGGCTAATGAGACTACAGAGGCAGAAGGAAAAAAAAAAAGGGAAAATACAAAAAGTTAGCTGAGCCACCCTACTAGGCTAGAAGTAGTGCATCAAGATTCCATGAGGGCAACCCATGATTAGGTGCGATCCTGAGATTACCTGCTCTAGGACAGCCCCTGGTCAGAGGGCCTTGCAGATGCCAGGGCGTTCAGGCTAGGGAAATGAGGTGCACATGAAAGAAAATAAAAAAATGAAGCCAGTGTAGGAAAGATGACAACAAAGCTAAAGATGATTAGTTCAACTTTGTTGCAGGAAAACTCCATTGAGCAGGCTCATTCACAAGGAGGTCCTGAGGAACGTATACAGACAAAGGAAATTACATACATAAAATCTTCATACATAAAATTATATGGTACATAGTGCTCAAAATAAGACATAAAAAGGTAATATTTATAAACATAACCTGGAGAAATCATTAAAAGTAGAGAAACTACAGTCAAAAAAATTGGAACAAGAGCAATAGGATGCATAAGGTGAAGGGAAGAATATAAGATAGGTGCAAAGGGGGGAGGAGATGGAGAAGAGAGGGAGGATCTTGTGAAGGAGAAGGAGGAAAAGTGCAGAGGAATAGCGAAAGTAAGGATGACTGAAATAAAATGTAAAGGGAGGGCGGGGAAGGAAAAGGAGAGGTAAGTAGAAGAATTAGGGAGGGGAACTGAGTTGTTGATATAAAAGTCAACGGTCAAGTAAGGACTAGAAACAGCCACAGGCATTTTTTTATTTGGTTGCAGCAAAGGTTTTAAAGAGATTAACAGAAACAATGCTAGAGAGTTTCAGTATAGACTGGAGCTGATTCCAGATAGTTGGAGGTGCATATGAGATGGCACGTTTACCAAAGGAGGTACAAGTCCTAGGTACATCTGGAAGGATAAAGTCAGAATTTTTAAGGTAATACGAACTGTGGGAGATGCGAATAAGGGATGTTATATAGCTCGGTAGTTTGTTCAATTGCCAGTGTGAATCAAACATCTGGTAGTAAGCGACGTCCAAAATGTGAAAAATAAACAAGGAAAGAGTGAAACAAACAGAGAAAAAGATAGAAATAATCATGTTGACACTGCTGATGTTTAATATTTTATGTTTTTAATATATGGCAGTTTTCAGGGTGGCAGTATGGGGAAGTCTCTGTATGCATCAATAGCCTGCCACCCCCAACTACGACTGTGTATGGGACCCCGATAGGTGAAGGGAGTCTTAGGTGCTTCATGGCTGGTCTACTTCAAGCTGTCCCGTGGAGAAAAACTATTCAGCTATTTGCGTTGTTGCCAGTACGTTGAGGCGGTGCCTGCCATTAGCCATTAATGTTGCATGACATAACATTAAGCCCTAAATAGATGTAGATAAATATAGAGAACCAGGACGGCTTCTGAAAAGCAAAAGAATAAAACTTAAGTGAAACTATGTAGCTTACATTTATGTGGTGGAAATCAGAGATCCTCCTTACAGGCCATCCTTGCTCGGGTCCCCCAAAACTGTAAAGCTGACTCTGTATTATTTACATATAAATGTTCCTCAGAGCTTTAAACCTTGCCACAGAATTTGACCTAACAGTGCTGCAGAAGTTCAGCGTCCCTGCCGCAGAATTTACATCAGTTTGCCACAGAGAACAGGGGGCCTTGCTATACAGTATAACACTGAATAGATTTATCAATATGCATAGTACAATGATCAGATACATTTACAACATAGGAATACATTACAGTGTATTGTGCAGGAGATTCAATATAGGAATACATTACAGTGCATTGTACATGAGATTCAATAAGCAGGGTGAGACAACAAAAGCAAAAATCGTGATTGCTTGTTAAAACAGGAAATGGAAAAGAGGGAGGGGGACAGAAGTATGGTTGTGGATTAGCTGCAGTACCCCAGCAACAAGATGTAGCAGGGGAAGGCCTGAGGAGGCGCTTAAGAGCAGGAAAGGCGTGGGTGAGGCGGGTTTGAGGGGAATGATTATTCCAGAGGGAAGGGAGTCTATAGGAGAATGCTAATTTCCCAGCCGAGGTGCGTGCTCATGGGAGGGGAAAGGAGCAGAGACAGTTCAAGTATGAATGGTAGGGGGAGGGATTAGCAGGATTTAGGAGAGAGGAGAGATAGGAAGGAAGAGTTCCAAGCCAATATTTGGAGATGAAAGTGGAGCAGTGGGATGTGCTTCTCTGTGATAGGGATTGGAGGGATAGGGAGGAGTAGAGGTCACAGTGATGTGTCGGGGGGGGGGGTTGAGGCAAAATAACAGCAGGCGTTGAAGAGGACATCTAGTTTGGTGAGAGAGGTGGCTGGAGCTGCGCTGAAGACAACATCAGCATAGTCGAAAGCTGGTCAAGCAGATCACGTCTGACTGGGATGGAAAGACTACCCTTATGATGGTAGAGTAGGCCCAGTTTGGAGCATAGTTTGGAGTGAAGGGCCTTAAAGTGGGAGGAGAAGTCTAGCGTGGGATCAAGCCACATTCCTAGGTTTTTGTAGGCTGGGACATCATCGAGCGTCATGTTGGCTGAGGTAGAGAAGGTAGGGAGGGCGGGGAGCCTGGACAGTTTCTGTTTGGAGCCAAAAGTCATGGCTTCGTTCTTTTTGGTATTCATTTTTAGACAGTTGTCACTGAACCAGTTAGATACCGCAGTAAAGTCATGTTGGAGTGGTGTTTGGATGGCTGGGACAGTGGGACTAGATAGTAATAGGACTGTGTTGTCCACTTACATAATGGAGCTTGGCATAGGTGCATACAGATTTTTGTATGTGGACACACCAGTAGGAAATCTGTAATACACACTACATCCTTTTACCAACAAGGAATACCCCATAAAGCAGCATATTACATGTGAATCAACAGTGGCCATTTACATTTTACAGTCCCCCTGTGATCATATATACATAAGAAAGACGTTACGACAGATCAGAATTCATATGCAGGAGCGTAAAAGCAACATTAGAAACAAATCACGAACACCAGTAGCAGAACATTTTAACATTGCAGGACACACTGGAGCTTCTCTTCACTTCTGAGGCCTTGTGGGTGATTAAACTCCCCACAGGAGGAGGTAATTTTAACAAAATCCTGGAATGTGCAGAAATGCACTGGATTCATGAGATGGATGCCTTGAAAGAATAAATTAGTATGAACAGGCCAGGGACACTGACTGGACTACTTGCTGGTGATCATTGAACCTGTTTAAGCATTCACCTGCCAGCTCATTGTACAGCATCAGACATCCCTGCCCTAAAGCAGCATCCCCCCCCACGTACATCACACTGCATCATATCATCTAGTATGTTGACATACTCCCTTATTACCTCTAGTCTCACATCCACCTCGACTGCTGATGCATCCTGCGGTGATTTAGTATGACTCGTCTGATAACTCTGACAATCTGGTAGGTTAAACTTATTTTCAGACCATTGTGTCTGGACTTTATCATCTTGCATTGAGGTTTATCTCTGTATTGATATGTGTTTATCAACAAGAGCGACTGGTACATATTTCTTTATGATATTATGTCTTGAAATTAGCATACAAAATACTTATCACTGTCTTATTCAGGAACACTGTATGTCCAGTTGCTTCTGTGTAGTCCATTGTTTTTGAGTCATCTGTTAAATTGCATGCAATACTATGGCTGTACATAAACATTTTAAACTTTGCTAAGAAATGGGCATTTAACTGAATAAGGTGTAATTATTGCATTGATTCTGGTAAAAGCTTATATAGTAGTAGCACAAACACCTCGCCTGGTACTGACATGCTCACCGCAGTGACCCTAAACCAGGAGACTTATTTTCATGTCTCTGGTTTCTGTACCATTGCCATGCAACCGTTTAGCGCTGTTTCCAACACTAAGCATGCCTGGCTGATGTTGAGATGCAGGATGCAGCCTGCACAGGGCCACAGCGGTGAGTATAAGAAGAGATCATTTCTTCAGCTCTGCCTGACTATGCTAGTACACCAGAGAGCATATAGGAGCAGTGCAGTAACTTTGATATTGTAAGTAATTGTTAAAACTGATCTTTACACATTTGAAATGCTTAACGTGATTTTGTACATTTCCAAATTAAATACACTGGTTACGTAAAAATAATACCTGATGCTGGCTATAGTCTCTGTCTATAATTCTTGACCATTTTTTTGCTGGGGCCTGGAAATCCATAGGGAAGTGGAAGGAATCGGCTGGCCACCTTGTTGGGGATAAACTACGTTCCCTTTCCGATAAATAACGACTTCACAAAAAATATCAAGAGATCTTACTTCAAGAGGGTTCCTGCAGTAGGTCATAACATAGGACTGCACTCCCTGGCATCAGGACCACACAGCAAACTTTTGTTAGCAATGTCTGGCAGGGGACTGCCCACCTGACGTCCTGTGACGGACGTCAGGGTGACCCTATATAGTGGGCAGTCCCCACGCCTGCCATCCAGTTTTTTCCTGCTGTCGACCTGCACAAGGACCTCATGGTGAACGTTGCTCCAGTAGATCGCCATTTTGTATAAGTATATACTTATTCCTCCATATTAGAGTACTGTTTTCGTTAATTTTATGTCTTCTTCGCCTCCTACTCTCAGAAGAAGTGCGAAAAGTGTGTCACACAGATCCCTCACAAGGACGGCCACCGGTGCTGCCTCTTCTGTTGAGGCCTGAATCACGATACCGAGGCCTGTCCTGATTGCAAATCCTTCAACCAGGCCACGTGCAAACGCAAGCAGCAAGCCCTGGAAGCCCTTCTCCTAAAATCCAGAATGGCCTTCTTGGAAAAAGAAATGCAGAAACTGAGGGAATCCGCTTCTTCTTCTTCTTCTTCAGAGCTCAAGAAGAAAAAGAAAGATAAAGAGAAGCATAGGGAGAGGGAACGTTTGGAGGACCGGGAGCGGGTCTCCTCCGGTAAGGTTGCTGGGTTCAAGATTGCGGCTCCCACGTCGAGCAAGACCGTTTCCTCACCGCCTTCCCTTGGGATTGTCCAGGCTGCTTCGAAGTCTCCTCCAGGTACATTCTTCTTCTTTTAGCCCCATTAAAATGGGCCCCAGACCTGGCACTTCAACCGATAAGCCACCCGCCAGCTCCTCCGGCGAATGCCCGGTTATCAGCAGTAAGTCGGACTGCAGCTCCTCCGGAGCCTGCCCTGTGGTCGGTTAGACAGATTACCAAGAGGGAATCCGCACGGTGCCTGCTGATAACCTGGTCGGGGGACCACCCCCCCATCCGCCTGGCTCCTCCATCGACCGGTAAGTCGGCCGCTGGGATCTCTGGCAACCGCCCAATCGCAGCTCACCCGTCGGGGGCTGACGCTGACACACCCAATGCCCGGTCAAGCTCACTGATCTCTGCTGGTCAGCCCTCCTCCCAGGCCTCCTCTGGGCAGGTGTCTTCCCCTCCGCCCTCCCAGGTGGATCCTCCAGCCCCAGACACTATGACAGGGATGGAAGGGGAGGAGGGTACCCTGGATGTTGCGTCCCCTTCTTCCACTCCAGTGGTGATATCCCCCATCACTCCCTCAGATACTCTCCCTGGGACTCTGACGTCAGAACCAGTTCTGACACTGGCTCCAGAGAACCTCTCGCTTGCGACGGGCCTTTTGTTAGCCCCGCCGCCAGAGGTCCCTCTGTCGGGCACCGGGCACCTAAGGCCCACTGTGCCGCCAGACCCCTTCGCTAATCTACCATCAGGGCCCTTACTACTGCCCCTGACGCCAGTTGACCCAACACTGGACCCGACGCCAGACCCCCTCAACGTTGATTTTCCCGGCACCAGATCATCTTCCAGGTCCTTCGAGGCCTTCTGTCAATCAAGGCCATTCGTCAAGCTACCACCCTTATCTGGGTTTTTCCGACATCCGGTCTTCCACCATTGGGCCTGACAATGTCCCCTTTCTCTTGGGGGTATTATCCTGGCTATCAAGGCTATACCCCACCCTTTTACCAACCATCCGGATACCCGCCCCCTCAGTACCCGGGGATGGGCACCCACTACTACCAGCCTCCTCCTCCTCCTCAGCCTCCCCCTCCACCACAACAGGACTTTCAGTCCATGATTCAGTCCTGGTGGTTGGAAACCAGATCCCAGCTGGTTTCCGACCTGGAGAAAAGGATGCTGGCACTGGTGGCTACCCCCACCCCTTGTCACCTGTGGGTTCTTTTCAGTCTACCACGGTGCACATTTCTGGAGGGACCACTCAGGAGGTCACCTTACAAGGTGTTAGGACCTCCGATAGAGACAGGTCTTAAGGCTCGGAAGAGGACTCCTTTGATTCTTCTTCTGGACTGTCCATAACCACAGGAGCTAAGGGCAAGGAGTCGCCAAAATCGCCTCCTGAAGACCCCTCCTTTACAGAACTTCTCCACATCATCCAGCATGCTGATGGATGGAACGCGGAAGAACAAGATCCCAAATGTAAGCATCTAGCTGAATACCTAGACCTAGAAGAGGTATCTCCAATTCCTATCCCTCCTTGAACTGTTCCCCATGAGGATCTCACTTCCACTATTTGGCAATTGCCTCATTCTGTTCCGGCCGTACTGAAACAGGCAGACTGGATTTACCATACGTTGGAGGGCGTTTCTTTTCTGGATTCCCAATCCAAGGTAGAGTCCATTGTGTTAGCTGCAGCTTGCGATCATACTGCCAAACCAAAACACATGAGTACCTCCCCCATCTAGGCAGCTAGACCAGTCTGGGCAAAAACTCTATGCCTCCTCCACCTGTACGCTTTGTTTGCTCAACTATATAACACACATGGTTTCCTTCCAGAAGGCCACAATGGCTAAACTGGAAGCTCGTCTTCAGAATGTAGAGGACTCGGACCTCAAGGCGGAGCTTGCTAAGGACCTGCGTCTGTCCAAGATATCTTGCAGGCATGTGCTTAGAGCCATTTATGACTCGGTGGATGCAGAGGCTGTTTTCTCCACCATGGCTGTATGCCTCCAGCATCATGCTTGGTGCGCATCTCCGGGCTTTCCCCAGACGTACAGGCAGCCATCCAGGATGCCCCTTTTCGAGGTTCAGTCCTTTTCAGAGAGGACATGAAGGACGTCATTACGGGTTTCCAGGACAGTGGGCAAGTCCTAAGATCCGTAAAATCCTTGTACAAAGCAGGCTTTAATCCAAAACTGCCCTTTCGATGCCAGAACAAGCCGCTAGGTAAGCAACCCTTTGCCAGATGTCAGAACAAAAGTAGAGCACTAGGTTAATTGGATATTCCCTTTCTCCTCTTTTTATGGGATAAACCGGGGAGACTTAACAAGCTTACCTTAGAGTGGTGGGTTTACATCTGGGCAATGGTAACCTTAAGACAAGCACAGGCCGAACCACATACAGGGCATCTCCTCATGGGGGAGCTAGTCCTATGGGGCATTCCCTGGATCCCTGGGTGGGTGTGCCCCCCCCCCGGGATCACTGAAACCCTCGATCCCATTACACCCCCCCTTTGGGGGTTTTGTTGGGAATCCACAGGGGTGTTTCAGTGTTGACACCCCACACTTGGGAGTCACTAAGTTTATAATTCTGGTTTGGGCCTCGGGGGTTATAGAGGCCACCCACAGTTGCTGTTTAGTTCAATACTTGTTAGTAAGGTTTTTTCACCTTTTCCTTTTTCTACTTAAATGGGCTAGGGTTAGGCCTAATCGGTTGTTTATTAAGGTAAAAAAAAAATGAGAATGAGACATACGAGAAAACACACACACACACAGCTGTTTATGGAATGGTTTATTGCAGTAGGAGATGGAACGGCTCTGAGGGTTTTCTAGCTCCGCTCAATTGCTGTGAGAATGGATGATGCCCAAAGAGAGGTCCATTTCCATCTTCTCCTTCTTTCCTATCTGGGGAGACAGAAAATACACATGAACAAAAATGGCAGTAAACCCAGTTAAAATGTACACTACAAATATAAATGGACTTCATAGCCCGATAAAGAGGGCAAGAATGATGCAATCCCTAAGGAGGCAGGCGGCCGATGTACATTATTTGCAAGAAACCCACCTACCGGACACAGAACACAAGAAATTAAAGTGGGGGGATAGGTACAGGGTCTATGTGTCCTCACACCCTAGTGGTCTCAGGAAAGGGGTGGCTATCCTTATTCCTACCTCAACCCCTTGGGAACTGAAGGAGATGATTACAGATACTCAAGGGCGGTTTATGATCCTTACTGGTACTCTGTACTCTCAGGAAGTCACCCTGGTAAATGTGTACCCCCTCCCCCCGGTCATCTCGAGCTGTGATTAGTTTTTTTCTTAACACGGTTATTGATAACCTCCGTGGTACTCTGATAATGGGAGGGGATTTTAACCTTGCGTTATCCCCACAGTTTGACTCCTCTTCCTCGAGAGGTCATTGGTCCGCAACTGTATTAAAATATTTAAAGGGAGTGTTGTCACACTTGGGTATAGTGGATGTTTGGAGGAAATTATAGCCAACAAATTCGGTTTTCACATACTTCCCCCCGTTTCCAAACATATTCCTGTCTAGACTATTTATTTTTTTATTTCCTGCAAACATTTCCCTCTGGTACAAGACTTGGCCTTGGGCCTCCGTGTGCTATCTGACCATCATCCTTTGATTTTTAAAATTAATTTGGGAAAACCTAAATTCTCAAAACTATGGCATTTCAATCTCACCTTGCTTAAAGATCTAGAGTATATTGAACTAATGAAAACAAAAATTCCCCAACTACTAAATGATAATGTTTCCTGGGATATCTCCGATCCCATTATATGGGACACTTTAAAGGTGGTCCTCAGCGGTGACACTATTGCCTTTACTGCAAAGAAGAGAAAGAAATTGGAAGCTCCCTATAAATATTTACTTGAACAGTTACAGTCTTACCAACTACTATACCGAGAGGGAGATAGGACACTGCAGAAGAAAATTAGACTAGTGAAAGAAGACATACAAAAAATTATGGATCTTAAGATCCTTCAGACCGTAACCTTTTTAAAACTCTCAAACTACGAGGGGGGCACAAGAGGCACACGGATGCTGGCTAAATGAACTTAGAGGCAGCATGGAAACGAGTGGCAACTGTTCTCAAAATAAAACACCCGATTACGAAACAACTTTTACATAATGATAAGCACATACGTTCAGCCTTTTCCTCTTACTACCAGTCTCTGTACATGTCACCCCCTGACTGCTCTCAGGTTGACAGGAAGGCTTTCCTTTCTCAGCCTTCCATCCCTAAATTGACAGAAGCCCAGCGGTCCCAACTGGAGGCACCAATCAGCCCAGATGAGATCCTGTCTCACATCAAGGCTCTTAAGCCAGCTAAAGGTCCTGGACCAGACAGCTATATGGCTGAATGGTACAAAAAAAATCTGAGTCCCTTCTCCCTACTCTGCTGTCTACATACAGAGCCATAGCAGAGGCTGAGGCCCCCCCCCCCCGTGAAACTATGCAGTCCTGACCTCCATCCCAAAACCAAACAAAGATACAACAGATACTTCCTCATATCATCCGATTTCTATCCTAAATGTGATTACAAAATGTTCATGGCAATCTGGGCCTCGAGGTTGGAAAAAATCTTACCAACTCTCATACACCCGGACCAGTCTGGTTTTATAAAAAAACGTAGCACTATGGATAATAGTCGACGTACCCTGCTACTTCTGGAGCACGTACATTCCAGACAGATTCCTTTAGCACTATTAAGCCTTGATGCGGAGAAGGCCTTCGATAGGGTCTCGTGGAGTTTTCTTTGGGAGACTTTAAGGACCTCTCTTTCCTGGACTCATTTCTTACGTGGCTACAGAACTTAAATATACATCCTAAGGCTTATATCCGCATCAGTGTGAATTTTTCTTCCCCATTCTCCCTGTCAAAAGGCACCCGACAGAGATGCCACCTTTCCCTGGCTCTATTTGCCCTGTATATTGAACCCTTAGCAGCTGCCCTGCGTTTAGACCCAAGGGTAGAGGGAATTCCTTTGGGACAAAAAATTTACAAGATCTCATTATTTGCTGACGATATTCTTCTGACCCTTCTCTCTCTGGAACTCTCTATCCCCGCAGCATGGGAAATTTTCTGTCAGTATGAGCGTTTAGGAAACTTTGAATTAAATATATCAAAAACAGAGTCATTAATGTTCTATTATTCCCCACCTAACACTCTTAGGAGCTGTCTCTCATTGAGATGGCGACGCACCAAAATTAAATATTTGGGGAATTTACATCCCCCTCAGTTTGATGCATCTTGAACTGGTAAATTACGAACCTGTTTCAGTGCAGATTCAAGAGGACTTGAATAGATGGGGGCGTCTGAAACTCACCTTTTTTCAACGAATAGAGACTATACGTATGAATATGCTTCCAAGGCTATTATACTTATTTCCGAACATCCCAATTTTTCCATCAGACTTTTATTTTAGGTCCTGGAACAAAATTGTATCTTCCTTTATTTGGGAGGGTCAGAGGCCCCGGATTCGATTTGCTATACTGACAGTAGCTATGGACCAGGGGGGAGTCAACCTCCCCAATTTAAAATACTACGTATTGGCTGCTTTCTTAAAAATATTTATAATCTGGCTTTCCCCAACTTCACACCTGGTTTGGAAGGACATCGAATTCCTGCTCAATGACCTATATGACATGAAAACAATAGCTTTTGCATCTGGAACGAACTCCCCCACTCCGGGACTTCTCTCAATTTACAGCCCAAGTTTTAAGGATTTGGCAAAAGATAAAATGAAAAAAGTCCTTACAACAAACAATGTTTTTATTTACTTTAATTTCTGCTGACAAATTATTTTTACCAGCTACACTTGATTCTACATTTAAAGTATGGAGGAGGTTGGGCCTTACTTTCTACTGGCAATTTCTTAACACCAAAGGGGTGACTCCTTTTTCCGATTTACAAATGCAGTATACCCTCCCTGAGAGTGATTTGTTCCACTATACCCAGGTGAAAAATTTCTTACTTAGACAAAGAGAATTTTCAGCCTGCTTACCCTCCCCTTCCCTCTTCCAGCTTTATGGAAACTACTAGGAGGCACTCTGAGAGGTAACCCATGGGGTAAATTAATTAGCCATCTCTATAGAATAATACAAGAAGCATTGGGGGATTCTTTCCTATCAATATTGGAGGCCTGGAACAGGGACTTACAATTAGAAATTCCCTTTGAAACATGGACTGAGGCCACTTTAAAGGCTATTAAAATCACCGCCTCAAATACATGGAGGGAATTCGCGTGGAAGTCTCGTTCCCGGTTTTTCCGATCCCCAGCGATTCTCTTAAAATACCTCCCAGCCTCCTACGGATTTTGCTGGAGAGGCTGCAATTGCAGTCTGGCAGATTTAGGACACGTTTTGGTTTTGCCCTAGGCTGACACCCTTCTGGTGTGCCTTACAGGTAGAACTATTGGGGTGCCTAGGAGAAAACATTGAATTAACAGCGGAGATAGCACTCCTATGTATTTATCCTCCCCACAGACCACGCTGGGACAAGACTTTACTCCCTCTGTTTATTTTAGCAGCCAGAAAAAACATCACTCAACGAAGGATGACACCTGCGATACCTTCCACTGGAGACTGGCGTAATATAATAAAAGAAATCTGCTATTCCGAACAGCTTATAGCTAAACTACACAATAGGCTCCCTCAATTTGAATTAAAATTGTGTAGGTGGGTGTTCTATGTTTCTGAATCTAACTTATTCCATGAATAGAGTGGCCACGGTTTAGCCATGATCGGACTGGGGAGGGATCTCTACCCCCCCACCATATACCTGGGGAGGGATCTTGACAATTACTATCAAAACCTTGAAGGCTTTATACCTTAAAAATAAATCGGCTGCCTGCCTCTGGGAGAGGAAAAAGTAATAGAAAGGGCAGAAATATAAGAAAGAAAATAAAGTTGTTAAGGCTGTGTGTAATTGTTGCCAGTAATGCTTATTGTCATGCTGTCATATTTGCACTAAAAATCTTAGTCACTGAAGTATGTAACAGGCAGTACTTGTACCTTCCAGTATGTCTTGATTCTTAATAAAAATGAAAAAAAAAAGAAAGAACAAAAGGAGTGCATCGGGTGTCAGCTGTCTCTTCTCTCCCTGCTTCTTCCAAAACCCAGAGGACAGCTGAGGGATCCCTTCCCTCTGCCTCCTGACTCATTCAGACCTCCCCCTCCTCCACCTCACTGCACTGTGGAACAGGTGGGAGGAAGGTTTACCCTTCACTTAGAGGAATGGCAGGACATCACATCAGATTCATGGGCTTTGCAACTAGTGTCAAGATGCCACACCATTGAGTTTCTGGAAATTCCGCCAGACTCGCCTCCAGGTCGATCCCGCTATTTCCCGAACCAGGCATCTCTGATCGAGGAAGAGATACTGGCCCCACTTCAGAAGTCAGCCATAGAGCCAGTCTCTTGGGCACAAAGGGGGAAAGGATTTTACTCCCATTTCTTCCTCGTCTCCAAAAAGACAGATGACCTCAGATCCATCCTGGACCTCAGCCAACTGAACCTTTTTCATAGAATACAAAAGGTTCTGCATGCTGACAGTACAGAGTCTTCTGCCCTTGCTGCAGAAAGACTATTGGCTCTGTGCACTGGACATGCAGGATGTCTGCCTGCACTTACCAGTGTTCCCCGGCCACCGCCACTTCCTGCGTTTCCTTTTCCAGGGGGAGCACTTTCAGTTCAGAGCCATCCCCTTTGGCCGTTCCTCGGCACCCAGGTTCTTCACCAAGTGCCTAGTGGTGGTGGCAGCAGCTCTTCGCTGTCGGGGCGTTGCGGTGTTTCCATATCTGGACGATTGGTTCTTGGCAGCCCTGTCCAGGAACAGCCTAGAGGAGTCGTTGTCCTTCACCCTGGATTTTTTTTACTCGACTGGGGATTACTGTCAGCTACCCCAAGTCATCCCTGGTTCCCTCCCAATGACTCCAATTCATTATTGGGGTGGTATTGGACACAGTCCAGTGCAGGGCCTTCTTGCCCTTGGACAGAGCGGACACTGTGCGGAAGCAAGTCAATCTGTTAGTCTCCTCCAGGCATACTCCTGCCAGAGCATTTTTACACTTTCTTGGCCTCATGGCAGTGACCATTTTTATGGTCCCCTTGGCCAGGCTACACATGAGGGTTGCAGATGGACTTTAAGAGTCCAATGGGATCAGCATTCGGACGACCTATATCATCCCGTCATGGTGTGCACCGCACTCAAGAAAGACCTCTTATGGAGGCAAGGGTCCTTAAAACCTGTCTCAGGGGTTACCTTTCAGGACACCCCCTCCCTCCTGGACCCTCATCACAGATGCCTCGGGTCTGGGTTGGGGAGCCCACCTGGGGAATCATCAGACACAGGGATCGTGGCCCCAGCAGGAAGCATCTCTCTATATAAACATCCTGGAGATAAGGGTGGTCCTTTACGCCCTCCAGGTCTTTCAGACCCTCCTGTCTGCGGGAACACTGCTAGCACAGACAGACAGCATGTCAGTGGTCTGGTACATCAACAAGCAGGGAGACACCCGGTCGTACCCCTTTTGCATGGAGGCGATGCAGGTGTGGTACTGGGCAGTCCACCATGACCTGTTCCTCACGGCCGTACATGTCCCAGGCATCTACAACATCCTGTTGGACAGCCTCAGCTGAACAACGACACTAGCTCATGAATGGAACTTCATCAGAACGTAGCAGAACTTCTATTCCATTGTTGGGGATGACCAGAGATAGATCTTTTCGCCTCCCATCCAGTGCAAAACTACCCAGGGTTTGCGTGCTCGTTCAAGGGCCTGTGTTATCTGGCAAGACACGTTGTCTCTGCTGGACAGGGAAGTACTTGTACACTTTCCCTCCCTTTCCCATTTTACAGCGTGTCCTACTGAAGCTTCAGGCAGAGAGCGCTCAGATGCTTCTGATAGCTCCCCTCTGGCCCAGGGAGATTTGGTTTCCACTCTGCAACAGCTGGCCGTGGAACCCCCAGTACCCTTCCCGCTTCAATATGATTTATTGACGCAGGAACAGGGCAAACTAGTGCACCTGGGACTGTGGTCCCTACATCTTCATGCGTGGCTCCTTCAGACATTATTAATAATTGTGTCGCGTTTTGGAGTCTCCCAGAGGGTCGCTCAAGTCTTAGTGGAAGCTAGAAAGCCTTCCACTAGGTCTACCTATGCTATGAAATGGAAGCGCTTTTCCATTTGGGCGTCCACCAGAGGTTGGGACCCCTTTTCCTGCTCAATGCTCCAGGCAGTGGAGTACCTTTTGCACCTGTCTGACTCTGGTCTAAGCTATTCCTCTCTCAGAGTCCACCTGTCTGCTATTTCGGCCTATCGCACATTGGGGGATGAGAAAACTGTTGCACAACTGGAGATCTCCAAAGCCTTTTTGAAAGGGATCCTCTACTTAAAGCCCCCTGTCCGCAACCCTACCCCACCTTGGGATTTGAATTTTATCTTAGAAAAGCTTATATTGCCTCCTTTCGAACCAGCAGTAAGCCGTGACATGCACTACCTTGCTCTTTTTAGTTGCTGTTACTTCTGCTCGAAGGATTTCTGAGCTTCAGGCTCTGATGTGTAAGGAGCCTTATTTAATTTTTCAGAGACCGGGTGGTCCTGCAAACAAATCCTAGGTTTCTTCCCAAGGTGGTTTCTGAGTTCACCTTGAACCAGACTGTTGAACTGCCAGTGTACTACCCTATTTATTCGAATAAGGGTGAGGCTGTTCTGCATACATTGGATATACGTAGGATTTTGCATTACAGCATCCATTGGACCAAAGATGTCCGCAAAGCAGATCAGTTGTTTGTCTCCTTTGCCCTCAGAACCCAGGGGTCAGCAGTTTCTAAGCAGTGTTTGTCCAAATGGTTGGCTAACTGCATCCGTTTCTGTTATCAGAAGTACGAGAAACCTCTTCCAGGGGAGGTCAGAGGTCACTCCACTAGGAGGGATGGCTACTTCCGCAGCCTTCCTAAACAATGTTTTGGCAGCAGAGATTTGCACTGCAGCTACCTGGAATTCAGTCCACACCTTCATGAAGCATTACAGTTTGGACATTGCCTTTAGGCGTAGGGCCGGATTTGGTGTAGCTGTTTTGCAGGGTCCGCTGTCTTAGACCTGCTCTGGTCATTCAGTTATCCTTCTTCCTCCCTTGTTTCACTGGGTCTCACTGAGGGTGACTGCTTGGGATTCAGTCCTATATGTTATGACCTACTGCAGGAATCCTCTCGAAGCAAGATAGTACAGTTACGCAAGAACTTACTGTAACAGTAGATCTTCAAGAGAGGTTCCTGCAGTAGGTCACACTTTCCCTCCCTCCTTCCCCTAGCTTTCTGTATTTTTTACAGGCTGTTCTGGGTGGGGCTCCAGGATTTCCATCCTTTCTCCTGTCATATCCTTTGGGTCTCTGGCAGGAGAACTGGAAGGCGGGTGTGGGGAACACCCACTATATAGGGTCACGCTGACGTCTGTAACATGATGTTGGGTGGGTGGTCCCCTGCCAGACATTGCTAGTAAAAGTTTGCTGTGCGATCCTGATGCCAGGGGGCGCAGTCCTATATCTTATGACCTACTGCAGGAACCACTCTCGAAGATCTACTCTTAAGGTAAGTTCATATGTAACTACTTTTTACAGACGGGGACTGTTGCCAGCGTCGGGTATAATCTTATGCAAGTTTACCCCCGGCTCCAGAAATTACTTTGTCTCTCAGCTGTCTACAATGGAGTTAATAGTGCAGGACAACAGTGTATGTCTTTGAACCATAAAGTAATTGTAAATTTGACAGTGGTCAGGTAGGAGCTGTTTTAACCAGCCTGTTAAAGGGAAGGAAGGATTTTTGTCCTAAAATAAAATGTAAGTAGTTCACAGACTGCCAGAAAGTTAATTGTATATATTTGAAGTATGTTTATTTTAATTTTGTTGCAGTCAGAAGATGAATTATGTTTTTTAATTAGAATTTAGGCAAGTCTCCTGAATAAGCCTAGTAGTAAAAGGCGAAACATTGAGAGTGGTTTTATGTCTGCTTGCAGTGCAAGAATAAATTTTTTATCATGGAAAAGAGACTGCACTCCGGTGATCTTTATGTGTGCCCCAACATTCTTACATACGAACATACAAGATTACGGCAGATACAGACCTTACAGTCTATCTAGTTTGCTTGAGTGTGCAACACGTCAGCCTTTAGACTGCAGCTGCCTCCCCCACTGTTTTTGTCTATGTTTCCTTCACCCCACCCCTCACGGTTTGAACCCTCTCTTTGCTTGTGTCCCATCCCTCTTGAAACTGTCCTAGAGATACCACCTGTTCCGGCAGCATGTTCTACTCTGTAACCACCCTTTTGGTGAAACAGTGCTTCCTCATTTCCCTCCTGAATCTACCTCCCTCCAATTTCAGAATGTGTCCCCTGGTTTCCCTTCCACCTTTTAATTTGAAAATACTTCTGGTGCTTACTCTGTTCATACTCTTCAGGTACTTGAAAGTCTCAATCATCTCCCTTCTCTCCTCCAGGGAATACATACTGAGCTCTCTGACTCTCCTCATAAGGTTTATCTCCCAATCCCAGGATCATTTCCATTGCCCTGCGTTGTACCCCCTCCAGTAGCTTAATGTCCTTTTGCAAGTAGGGGCGCTAGTACTGCACACAGTACTGTGTGGCCTCACCAGGGCCCTGTATAAGGGCAGGGTGACTTCCCCTCTCCTAGAAGCAATTCCCCTTGCGATGCACCCCAGCATTTTATTGGCCTTTGCCGCTGCCTTCTTGCATTGGGCTAAGTGATTCATTTCCCCTGTTACCAGTACACCCAGATCCTTCTCCACTGACATGAATAACTGCACTCTTCCCAACCACTATTTCCGGGGATCCTGGCTCCCAAGTGCATTACTTTGCACTTCTAGGCGTTGAACCCAAGTTGGCATGTGTTACACCATTCCTCCAGTCTTTCCAAATCCTCCTGGAGTATTTTACCGCCTTCCCTCCCATCCACCTCCGTACAGACCTTGATGTCGTCAGTGAAGAGAATAATCTTACTCTTTATCCCGTCTGCGATATCAGCAATAAAAACATTAAACAGCACAGGTCCCAGCACTGAGCTCTGTGGGACCCTACTTGTTACTGCCCTGGGTTCCAATACGTCACCCCCCACCAATACCTTCTCCTGTCCTGTAACCAGCTCCTGACTCATGTAACTAGTTTCCTCGCCACTCCCAGATTGCTCAGTTTGCTGGTCAGCCTACCATGAGGCACCGAATCAGTGGCCTTGCTGAAGCCCAAGTAAAGGATATCCACCACATGACCCTTGTCCTTGCCTTGTTTCTGGGAAAGCCCTGGCTTGGAACGCCTGTATGTATAATTATTTTCTATTCACAACTTTTCTGTCCTATAGTGTTGTGTGTGTATATTCTGGAAATGGAAACCCTTCCCTTTCCACCTGTAACTGATTCCAGCACATGGTGTTGCACATGTGCTGGTGCTGACACAATTTTTAGGCACCCCTAGCAAAAAGTTTGCTACCACAGGGTCCTGGCGCTTCTGGCCTTAAGACCAAAGAGGGTTGCTGTATGGAGACGATATTCTTGAAGATCTTGAGTTATGGTAAGTAACTGTTCTAGGCTAGATGAAAGATCACAGTATAGCTTCAGACTAGTTAGATCTTTGACATCTTCAAAAAGTTACCCAACTTTTACTCTGTTCTTAGTGTGTAGCAGTATTTATGGCGCCATGCACCCTGTGTTTAGTATCTGATCACTGTCCTTGCATCCCAGCATGACACCTTGTTACCTGTTGCTAGTCTTAGTTGTGCCTTTTGTTTGTACACACCCGTCTCCTCATAATTAGTCCACAAAGAGTTCCTTGTGTTTCCCATGGAGATGTTAAGGAAAGCCAGGTGCACTTTCTTTCCTTAACAGTGATGATTTTCTTGTAGGGAAAATCATTGTCATTCTCCACTCATGGTTATCTTTTTTTTCCCCCTTCCCCTTCTGTCTGTGTTCAACTCCTGATCTGCGTTCCCTGTTCCTTAACCAAGAGTACGCCGAACAGGTCCGAAACCTGCAGAAGACAAAAGAGAAGCTTGAAATTGCATTAGAGAAGCACCAGGATTGTACGTAATGTTCTTTTCATTTTCACATTTCATTTTTTTTTTTAAATTAACAAAGTTTTTATTTCTCATTTCATAGGTTTGAGGGTTTATATTTGTAGGTTTTAACTTTTGTTTTTTGCCTGCAGGAATTAAATGTTTAATAACAGTTTGAAATGCTCTTTAAATGAGGTATTGGAAATACCTGTAGCTGGCACAGTCTAGAAATATCCCTAAGTCTGTCCTATATGGATACTATACTGCCACCTTTTCTTTCCATATAGCTGTTTGCTATTGGGACTGCCACCTCCGCCTGACCTACAGGCTTATCCGATGACCTCCTAGCCCCACCAGCTGCTCTCCCCTCTGTCTGACCAGTGGGGATTTGCATGGAGTTGGGCATGAGAGTACTGGTAGCCATTATATTTACAGCTGGATTTCTTTCCAGCCCTTGAATCCCACCCACCTCCCAGTGATGCAGGGCAGAGCCCCGTCTGGCCTCGCAAACTGTGGCACCCCTGCTGAGGAGGTGAGCTCCCTGGCCTACCACAGGGATCACAGCAGTACAACCCAGCACCGTCTGCAGCAGTAACCTAGCCCCATCAGCCGCCCAGCCCAGCTTCAGAGTCTGCTCCCATACCTGGATCGCTGGCACGGCTTCCCGCTGGGTCATCAGGCGCCCCATTACCACCATTTTTAGATTTTTGTGATGTCATGCAGGGTGAAACTGTGTCTAACCACATCCTGTAATAGTTAGACACAGGTTCACCCTGTATGACATCACAGTGGTCTAAAAATTGTGGCAATGTAGTGTCAATATAGGGCTCACTTCTACATTGAATATCTGGACTACCTCCAGCCACAGGTAAGCCCAGTACCTCTTTTAGGGATTTACATAGCTTTCAGACAGTGATGGGCATTGTTCTTAATTGTTTAAAGGTATTTTACTGGGTACATATGTTTTCTAATGGTTAATAGTTGTCTATTCTTGATTGTTTGAACCTTAAAAAAAATCCATTTACACATAGTAACATAAGATCAAAAGGAACTCTAGGTCCATCATGCCTGCCCCTGTCTCATAAGTAGGTATGAATAAGTATGCTCAAGTAACCTGAATTTGGTGACATGGAAACTCTTTTATAACTAGGATTGCTGTATTATTATAACATACATCAGTGTTTTCATGAGTTGTACTTGGGTAAGAATCCTCATTTGACAGGTAACCAACTCCATTAGTACTGTATGTAATAGTCATGTTGGGAAACTTGAGATCTCATTATTCAGCTGTCTTTACTATTTGCTGTGTCGTCCCACTTTCAGTGTAAACAAACAAGTAAATGCGTTTTTTAAATATCTTGCTAGCTTTCAAGCTGTCTTTAAAATACTTGTGAGTTTATATCCCTGCCCATGCAGCTCGCTGTGAACCAGCACTAATGCCTACTGCAGTGTGGACACTACAGTGCTCTGCTTTAGTGAAAATGAAAAAAAAAACACTACTTATAAAATAGAATAAAAGTTGAAAAAAATGCTTTTAGTAAAATATACAGACAGAAGAGAGAAAGAAATAAGTGCCTTAGCTGGTATTTCAACTCAGGTCCCCTCGGAATGACATTCTGCTGTGCTGCCAGCTGCGCCACCAAGGTAACTGGAGACCTGCGACTCCTAGGTGCAGCCTACTGTTGTCAAATGCAAAAATTAATTATATTTTTATTGACAAGAGTGCAGTGTGCATATATGTGGAACACAAACAAACAGAAGCGAATCTCCGGTAAAGCAGTGTGCATGTTTGTATGGAACACAGACAAACAGAAGCGAATCTCTGGTAGAGCAGTGTGCGTATATATGGAATACAGACCAACAGAAGCAAATCTCGGGTAGAGCAGTGTGCGTATATATGGAACACAGACAAACAGATGAGAATCTCAAGTAGAGCAGTGTGCGTATATATAACACAGACAAACAGAAGAGAATCTCCGGTAGAGCAGTGTGCATATAAATGGAACACAGACAAACAGAAGAGAATCTCCGGTAGAGCAGTGTGCATATATATATGTATATATATATACGGAACACAGACAGGCAGAAGAAAATCTCCAGTAGAGCAGTGTGCA